>UELW01000111.1:2583125-3803750 GCA_900490495.1 Danionella dracula
GTGATGAATGCATAAGGTTTTGTTTTACTTCTAGCTGATGAGAGAAGTCCTGACGTATACTCCAGTAAATCCACTTTCAATAGACATGTGGAGTGAAGTCAAGTGTGAAGGCTACATATATTTTCACTTGAAGCAAAATGTAACAAAAATAGTTATCACCCCAAATCTCAGAGAATACGGAATGTGATTCCATCTCATATCTATGAACAATATTATCTTACAGATAGCAAAAAGTATGGGTGGGTGTGAACGAGTACAAGAGAGGTGCTTCATTTTTTCAAGACTGTATCTTCTGTACATCTTCCAGATTATACAAGTTCATAAAACAAAAAGTACTCGAGACTCCATAACCTCATCAAAGCCAAAAAGCTGTCTAGAATGCCAGGATAGTACATATGCCAAGTACAAAAACACATTGTTAACCCTGTCGGGACTGTTAGAAACTTGCCGACTGATGTAAGCTTGTTTGAAGTCCGGCCTCATGCTGATGGCCTGTCTGTAGAGCTGGTCGGCTTCCTCTAGGCGGGAGTCGTTTGCTCGAATCAGGTTTGCTAGGTTGATGTAGACGTTCAGATGGTTGGGGGCCACACGAGTCGCATACTTCTTCCCTGGAATGATCTGTCAATGTGTTTTCAAAAGGTCAGCCATGGATGTATGCATTTAAATTTGCATTTATTTGACTCAAAGTATAGATGTAATACATTCAGTATGTTCCTGCTATACATTCTAACATGAAATGCAGACCGGTATGAAGTTTTAGGTCATAAGATCAGTGTCAGGAAAATTGGCCAGGACATTTGAAAAAGCATTTTTTATATTGCAAATGTGCTTTTGGTCAGAGGTGTCCGATCCGGTTCCTGTACGGCCACTGTACTGACGGGTTTCTATTAAATCCAATGTAGTACATTCATTTGGAAGCATCTAACAGAAATGGCCTGAAGTTGGCAAACTCAAAAGTATAAAGCATTTGATTGTGATTTTTCCCTCAAAACCAGCTCAGGGAAATGTCTATCAGTTTTGACATTAAGTCAATAATGGTTTGCAGAGACCATAGAAATAAACTGGAACTTCCTGTCAAAAAAGATTTCTCTTATGAAACAGCTCTTAAAATACATTTATTCAAAATGAATGTTTAGTGGCAAAGATTAGCATATATTTACGCAAATTTTGAGGAAATGTCCAAAAAATTTGGCCACATAAGTTTCTCCTAAACTGCATCCATTCCATTTGGCAAAGGTTTGCTGGCCTGCTTCACTTTGTTATATTTTTTGTTTAGCGAGTCTGACACTTGATTTGCTGGTTCAGCTGTTTTTCATTAGAGTTGTTGTACATTTGGACCTGAGATACTTCATAAATGTGAACCATGATTTCCTACATGGTAACCATCGACAAATTGAATTAAGGGGCAGTCTCTGGGAGACAGGATCTGATTGGATACAAATCTATGTAGTGAACATTAAGTCATCTAAGGTTCGGTTAGGTTTCCCAGAATAAATGCTTGAATGTCTTTTTTTGCAACCAACTTACTACCTTTTTTAGATTGTAGTCAGGGTTTTGGCTTTTGTTTTCCTTAACAGAAATGAATATGTGCATTAAATTGGATATCAGAGGCCCAATGCTTACAACTGTAAATGTTTCTTTAGAGGAATTAGGTAACGCAATAATTTCATTGGTCAGTGGTATTGTAACACGTCTTTTGAACAAAGATGTAAACTGATTCAAATTGATCGACCTTGATTAACTACGCATAGATTTTTCATAACCAATTATATTTTTTTGTAAATCAACTTATATTAAACTTTTTATTAAATATATATATATATATATATATATATATATATATATATATATATATATATATATATAAGATATTATAAGAAATCTATATAAGATATAACTTTAACTTGAAATACGCTATTCAACATTTGTTGCTGTTTTAACAGTAACTCTAAAAATCCAAAAATATCTGTTCACCACACATACACGAAAGTACAAACTTTAATTTAAAACTATCTTTATAATTAAAGTGTACATTTATTTTGTTTGTGCAAAAATGGCATCAATAACAAAACAACTACACATGAACAAAGTAAAGATTTTAGGAACTGCGTTAATTTTCGATGCAATGCTACACCAGATCCCTTTTCCTTCATTAAATGTAGGTCAGTCATCCAGGGCAAGTTTACGGCCCTTTTGGCTAACAATAGTACATAGCTTTTTGAATCGCACTTGCTTGTCAATGTTTGATCATTTAAATTTTAGCCCATCATAGTCTCTGAACTTATATCCACTCAGCTGCAATTTTTTTGCAGAAACAAACCCCCATTATTTTGGCAAGTGCATCCTTAATTTTTATCTGTTCACAAGTGTTTCTTAAATTAATATTTTTAAGCACCCTATAATCTCATTTCAACTGAAATCAACAATGACAAATATTATTCGAAGTAAATTTAGGGAAGCAAAAAAAATGTAAAAAATAAATAAATACAAACTAGGGAAAAAAAAGTTTTGGTTCCAAATGATGCAAGATGAAACTTTGTAGCCATGAAGAGTTTTCAAATTCCATATGAAACATTTACTAACAAAAAAATGTTACTAAAGTTTATAATTCTCAGATTCCGTCATCATCACTAATATTATCACAAGCATGCAGAATAATCAGTACTGTATGTATCGCTCTCAGTCCGTGGATGCCGATGCAACGTTTATGTTAGCACCGAGGAAAGAAAATATGATCTTAATGCCTTTTAAATCCTTTTCACACAACACTGAATGGCATTGTGTCTGTCACAATACACATTCACAATGTCAAAAAGATTTAGAAGTTGTTTCATGAACATTCAGTTCTGAAGCAAAGGTGCACATTTGATACAATTTGCGGTCTAACTTTATATTGTTACCAGTATGCCCAACCCCAATTATTAAATGACAAAATGATTTAGGAAAATATCTGACACTCATTAAAGTCATAAAGTCTTAAAGTTTCTGATAAAAAAAAACACAGCTTTCTGAGAAATGTTTGTTGGGAAACCAAAAAGAGGGTAACACATTTAACTCTCAGTCTGTTTATCATCAAAGTATTAGATTTTCAACCCTTGGTCAACTTTAAGGTATGCTAATTATATGTGATTTAATATTAATTCAATGTAAAAAAAAAAATCTAATTAATTGGAGACAAAAAAGGTGTTTTGAAAAAAGTATTTTCTTCCTAGATCCCATTAAGGGCAGTTAAAAAAAAAGATTGCCTTAAATTTATTTTCAAAAGTAACACATATTTAAAATTCAAAACAATAATAGTTCCTGCATGCATTTTACCACTACGCTATCCACATTCTTTAAAATAATAGATTTAACAATAAAGAAACTGTCAATCACTGGTTTATGTGGCAGCTGCAATTAAGCTATAAAAGTAAACATCTTCTATAATGAATAATGAATAAACAGTTTCAATAAACAAAATGGATTTCAAAATCTACAATACTAAACATACATACTATGAATGCTTCATCAGTTTTATCTGACTTTCAGCACAAGTAGGTCATCTGAAAAACAAAAACAAACGCTGACAGGGAACTCATACCTGTGGCATAAGGGATTTTGCAATTAGATATGCTTCCTCAGCCTCTCTGGATTTGTTTAGGTTCTTGTAGGTTCTCCCAACGTTCATGTGGGCCCCAATGTCATCTTAGAAGAGGATACAATGTTTAGTATGGTCTCATAAATCAAGAAAACAGCACTGACTAAACCTCAAAGACAAAGTAGATAGTGGAATGTGAATTATATGACTTGAGAGCAACAAATAATAAGCGTTATAGGCAGCTGACCAGTTTAATACACATTTGGGACTAGAGATTGTCGGGAAAGACTGGAAAGAGGAAAAGCACCTCCTGTGAAAGCTCTCCCTTTTACAACCTTTTACAACCATGTGGCCTGTGTAACCTCACAGCAGAGAGCTAACCATCAGTGTTCTGATGTGTAAAACTGATAATGCTACCAGCGCTTTCTTATAAACATCTGACCACACTCAAGTGAGTTTGTTTTGAAAAGAAACTGATTTCCTCCCCCGGTAATGTGCTTACAGAGTTAATCAGAGAAAAACACATCTTGGGAGGTGGACGTCTAATGTTGTGTTAGCTATAACAAAACTTCAATAAATAGAGGCAATAATCTAATGACTTTGGCAGCTTCGGCTTTCCTCCTCACAGGTAGCCAAAGAAACCGCAGAACAAACAGAAAACCAAAATCCACAACTTCTCGCATCAAATGCTTATACCCACATATTCTCCAGACACCGAGGTGTGAAATTTGTTTTTCATATCAATATTTACATGTGGTTACGAGAAATGCTACACAAACTCTTTCTTGTTAGCTTTAACAAAATTTGAAATCAAGCAAAAAGTCTCCAAACTTGTAATAATACGATAGAATTTCCAGATCTTCCTAAGGCAACATATCCAACCATGAAGTTTGTTTGAAATAAGTGCTGCCAATGTTTTAGAAAGAGCCGCTGGAAATATTACAAACTGAAGTCGTTTTAGTATTTCGTGCCTAAACGAAAACATTGTGGTGCAAAACCTTTCCCAAAGACAAACTGTCAGTCATCATTATGGTGTTTGGCCAACATGGCTCCCTAAAAAGCATTAGGACTTCATGGGATTAAAACTGAACCGAATTGCTTTCTTAATTATGTTTTTAAAATGATTCAGTAGGTCGCAAATGTTGTTCTAACATTTAATCAAAACGGAATAACTCACACTCGTGAAACAACAACAGAGTTCAACAATTGTCAGCTTTTCAGCAACATAATATTTCCTGTTAATTTTCCCCAATGGGATTTTTAAAGCAGGCAAAGTGCAAAGCATATAAAGAAATAAACTCTGTATGTATTTTGCAGTTTAAGCCCTTAACTCTTCTGAAAAGTAAAGATCTGAATATGTCTATATTGTAGTTTTACACAACATAACTTGTTTACAAAAATTCTTTATAATTTAACCTTGTTTCAATACATGTAATGAAGATATATTTTTCTATTTAAAGCAACAAAGCTATTTGGTAAATTTTTATTAAAATCTCTAATTGATTGGATTAGATTTCATTTTAATATCCTATATAGAGTTAGGAAAGCAAGTTTCCCTGTACAACTAAACTCATACTATGGCACACACAATGACTGGCAAAGCGTAAAAATATGCAGAATTTTAAAAATATATTTACATATATATTATATATATGTATATAATATATTTATTTATATATATTTATATAATATATTTATTTATTTTAAATAACCCAAATACATAAAATACATAGGATTTACCAAATTGGAATGTACATACAAAATGTGACATGAAAGATTATGTACACCTATATGTGCAGAATAACACTGATTGTGTCTAGTGTCAAAGTGAAAAATGTGGAATAATTGCCTGATCAGACAGAGATTACGAAATAAAAAAATAGCACAACATTAATCAGAGTTTTTCCCAGCGATGGGTTGCGGCTGGAAGGGCATCTGCTGCGTAAAACACATGCCAGAAGAGTTGGCGGTTCATTCCGCTGTGGCGACCCCGAAAGGGAAAAAAGCCGACATGAAGATGAATCAGAGTTCAGATCAGAGTTTACATTAATACAGAAATACAGCTTACAGAAAATAACCATTTGATAATTATGAGAATATTAGACATGTCAAACAGCAGAACCTCAGCATTCTGGCAGAAGGGTAACAAAAAAACTACCAAAAAAAATGAATTTTAATTGTGTTGTTTTAAACAGCTAATAGAAGTATGTGCGAGTCGCTGATCTAAACTTAATTTCTTTAAAAAGACTGCCATTCAAAACTGCACTCAATAACTATTTCAGTTAGATCTATTATGCTTTTGTTTCAATTAAAAAAAAAAAAAAACTCAACGAACTTAACCCAGTCCTATTTCAAAAACACTTGGTTAAGTCAGGTACCTGGTTGCACTCTTGTAGCCTGAAGAAAGTACCTCAAAGCCCTCTCATAGCTGCTCTGATTCTCCAAAGCATGTCCGACGTTGTTCCAAAGCTTAGCGTTGTTCCTGTTCACCTAGAGGAAAACAGTTTTCAAATCTTTCAGGCATACCAGTCTGACACTAGAAATCAAATTTTACAGACATCATTGTGTTCTTGTTAACATCTGGAGGGATTCTTTGATATGAGGCTGCACAGTGGATTTATTCAAAGTAATGACGTCAAAAAACAAGCACATTGTATGTATGAGCCTGAGGCCAGATGTGCATCTATAAATGACTGATGTGTCCTTGGACATGTTCATACTTTAAGTGCAGATGTAAAAAGCGTGTATTCAGACTCCCAGTCCCAGTTTCTGTTGTATGTTTTCACAGCATGCGTTATTAGCAGGAATCCCATGAGCAACCAAGAGATTTTCTTCAGGCCCCTGAATAACATTAGAAATGCATCACATTATGTTTTCCAACGCGAATATAGAGGCTAATTTTTAGGAAGCTTACCCTCTTAGGGAGAGAAGTTTGAATCCATGCGACACCAAAACACAGAATCCCATGCTGGGCACATACAGGACCCTTTCAGCAACGACAAACCCCACGGGGAAAAACAAGTTTGATGCTGGGATAAATGGCAGTACCATCAGAGAAAGTGCCTGAAAGATGGAACAGTAAGACAGATTGAAATGTATTCTGTTTGTGCATGCCCTAAAAACATCAAGAAATATTGTCATCATTTTGAAAAAACTTAACATTTCAAATATTAAAATAAATAGCAATTACATCAACACATGTTCTAAATGAACGTGTCAACTTATGTAATACATTTTTGGAGATTAACTAAATTATTGTTCATTTACATACACAAATGAAGTTTTTGCACTGTGACACATAAAGGTCAGTTATTGTCGATTAAAGAGGCTGCACCATGCCACCCACTGTATGAAGCATGACCATCGATATAAAATGTATATTGACTGTATATAACATGGACGTAGCATGCTCAACTCTTTTCATATGAACTGTAAATGAGCTGTATATATATATATATATATATATATATACACACACACACAAAAAAAGCATTTTCCCTCCGTCTGTTATATTGCCCACAACTACACTACATTTGCTTCTCGTTATTAGATATAATGAGCTGGCAGACCAATGAGAAGCCAAGCTTCTTGAAGGCAGTAACTCTTGCTTCTGATTGGTTTAGCTTGTTAACTGACTTCTTTATTAGCCAATGGAGACACATGCGCCCAGCCACAAATCTAGCAGTGGTCAGAGCAATTGATATAGAGTGGTTGGTGATTGCTGCACAGGGAACTGTTGGAAACAATGGTGGCGATTTCTAAAACCGAATAAAGACACAACTCTGTATATCTGTGTTTTCAATAGCTGAACCCCATAGGTTCTGTCAATATAACCCTAAATACGGCTTATTTGAAGTATAACATTGTGTAGGTTTTGTTTACCCCATGAGTACAAAACTTCGAGCTCAGATGCATTTCTTTCACATCATGAAGATACAGGACACAAAAAACATCAGAGGAAGATTAAAGCCAGATTTATAGTTGTGCGTCAAGCCTACGAATTGCCTGTTGCGGAAGGCTGATTTTTTATTATACAATAACATTACCTTAAACTATTCATGTTTAGAAAATGTTTACACTTTTTCCACAATAAAATTGGTTGAAAACATCAAATATTTTTTTTAAACTTTTATTTGTACCAGAAATAAAAAGAAATACTATATTGTGATAAATATCGAGATCAATCGATATAAAAAAAAGATCATAATATTTTTTTTGGCCATATTGCCAAGCTCTACTGCTAGGCATGATGAGTCAGTGAAACATGTTCTGGAATTTGTTTAGAGATTGGGGAATGCACTGCCTCCCCTTGATAAAATGGCTTCTACAGTTGAATGTTTTAAGTCTCGCCTTAAAACTAATTTTTACTTGTTGGCTTTTAACTCGAGTGGTCCTGTGTTTCATTAACGCATGTCTTTTAGTTTTGGGTTATTTTATTGTTTTAGTCATTTTTAATATTGTTTCATAAGTTCAAATACTGTTTTGTGCAGCACTTTGGGAACCTTTCTGTTTGTAAAATATGCTATAGAAATAGAGTGGATTGGATTGGACTAATAATATTATTAACAATATGCTTAACAAATGATTGAAATTCATTTTGTTCATTTAGCTTGCTTCTTGTTTTTTTTTTTTTTTTTGAAAATGTTCGTGAATTCTATTACCGTAGAACAAGAAAATGCTGTTGTTTTCCAAATCATCAGAGACTTTTAAAACACAGTAACCACAAAACTATAAGAGAGACTTTAACACAATGATTTTCTGATATTGCATGTAGAAAAAAAAACATTCATATTGCACCTTTAACAGAGGTCAGAAAAAAATCTATCTGAGGCATTCAGTCTTTATTTAGTGCCAAGGAAGGCAGGCAGCTTGAAAGGAAAATTTGCTCTATGTGCAATTATTTCCTTTTTAGAAATAAGAACAAAAACCATATTGTGCCAGTTTATACTTAGAACTAAATACTTTCACAACAGTGGGGGAAAGTAGTGCGTGGCATATCTTAAATGCCTTCAGAATACATTTATCAAGGACTGTTTACACAACTTTCTTTCATCTTCAGCAATAACACAGTAAATTGTAAGGGATGTTTGAGCTCTTGGATGGTGGACCATGCCAAAGAGAAAGCATCCAAACAGAGTAAAAAGGATAAAGAGTAGAAAGAAAAGACACCGATTTCTTCTGTAGAGTACATAGAGTTTAGAATAATATGCATTCTTCTCAATTTTCGTTGTGGTCACTTAAATCTGAGCTTTCAATCTTTAAAAAGGATGTGAGTGTTCTGAAAAGAATCTTCTGAAGCTGAATAGACGTTGCCAATCTCTGTAGACTTGAAGACAAACTTCATCATAATCTACAAATATAATGTCTATGTTATGGAATAGTAATAGAGGCCAGGTATGTTTAGATTCCAGGGAAAATGTAACAATTTAATATAACTAACTGACAACACAGGCCTTTTCGTGGGAAACTAGATATTTGTAAATAAAAAAATTAAAAAGTGTACATTTAATAATTATGCATCGGTTAAGTTTTTATTTAAAAATGAAAGCAAAATAACTAAATATGTGAATAATTGAAGTATTTATTAGCTAATAACTAAAATCTAAACACCTAGCTCTTTTTTCTTTTTTCAATATTTATTATTTCAACTTGTGATGTTGTTGAATGTCCCACACAGAAACCAATCTGTGGTGACTACATGCTTAAGGCAAAGGTGTTTGGAGGCAAAATAAAGAATTTGTAGTTTCATAGACAAGTACCACATTAGGTTCTAAATTACTGCTAATAACTAGTGCAGCCTTTTGCCTGATCTGCACTAAACTAATTATACTAAAAAATGTCAACTCTTTCAGACTCTTAGTTTTTCTGGAGCACAGACTGATGGACACTTAAACAGCTGATATCACCTAAGTGACAGTATGAGAGCTTTCTTCTCTTCTTTGTTACACTTCATGAAAACAAAAATATTGAGTCATTTGACACTAGCTGAAAGTCCTTGGCATAAGCAATACATTACATTTTTATGTATTATTTCTATTGGTTATTAACAAATGAATAAATAAATAATGTAAAAAACAATGGAATGAAACAGGAATGACCAAATTATGTATTCAATGTAAATATAACATAATACGTTAGGTTAGAAGTAATAATAGAGAATATAGAAAGTCATACGTTAGATAACTTAGATTATCTAGGTTAGATAGTATCCCAATAGACTGAAGACAGCTCTTAAATTACATACTATAATGCTTTAGTTCTAAAGAGTAAATCAAGTTTAAAATAATTCTATTTTAAAATAACTATCAAATGGCCTCTCTTTGAACTCTAATGAGCGGAAGCAGAAACATTTGTTTCTTTGCCATCTAATCAGGGATTTAAGCAACTGCCCTGAATGGACACAAAAAACGGCATATTAAACCGAGAAATTCCAACAAGAAAAAAATCTTGCATTGAAATGTTCTCATTGTTTGGTTCAGACAAGCTTGTGCAGGTATGAATGCTAATCACTCCGGTTTCATAAAGCTTTGTCTGAAACCAGGACCTTGCTTTTGATTAATCTGGGAGTAAAACCATTTATACACGCATGGCCAGGAAGACGAGTGCAAGCACACTAGCATGCTACGTGATAAGGATGGTTCACAATCTGTGGAGCGCTGGAAATGTTCAAACGGATGCGCTTCCACCAAAATGAGAGCAAGTCAATGCAGGGCTCATCAAAGATGGTCTTTCTCATCAAAACCACAAGCAAACAAGCCAGGTTTGCACAATGCATGCCAGGCCACAAGATGTAGGCTTGGGATTAGAGGTTTTATTTTTGAAAAGCACCTTATGACAAGGTGATTGATCTGGATTTTTTTTTTCAAATGCGCAGCCCTTGGAGACCCTGTTTTGAAGAACAAACTCCGGTGTTTTGTCTAGATACAACTAATCTCACTGGTTTTTTTATCAACACAAACGTTTCTTTTCAATATGTCCACAAATTGATGAGTTTATAGTTAAGAAACAGCATTTGCGCATTATAGAGAAGGCTTTCAACCACACCGACCCAGAAAACAGGAGCATTCATCTTGCGTTGTGCGGTCTTGCGAGTGTATTGCAAAAATTAGTTTTGGCAGAAGCATCAGAGTATGCTGAGAACCGAACTGTCAGGGGTAGATTTAATGGGGCTGAAAGCAGCTCTACAGAGGACATCATATTTATTTAATTCTCACCATGTTTCAAATTGTGATGGAAAAAAAACGTTTCTACACAAACAAGATCTCTGTCTTCAGTTATTGCAAGCTTTGCTGTTTGGTTGTTTTGGAACATGCAACATTAAAAACAAAACAGATAGATCTAAACTCAATTTAGCAAAACTTACACAACAATAGTGTTTCCTGTTTGCTCATGGCGAGTGTCAAGGCTCTGAACTCAGGGAATCTTTAAAATAACTAAACATAGCCAAACACAATATCCTCATGTAACCTGTACCGACTCCAAACCATCACGAAATGTTAATGCCCGTCCGCTCCCCCAGTTTTCTTAGTACAGAGTTCGCTCCTTATGATTTGTGGTTCCTTGGACTCGTAGGGGGCGTCCTCTGCCAACAGAGTGAGGAAGTTCCCCAAACTCTGCTGACAGCATACGGAGATGCAGATGAAGCATTCATGCCATTATTACACAACTAGCTCGTAGGGAGCTGAACACACAAGATGAAGGGATTTCAAGTGTGACACTGTGAACTCTGGAATCAGTTCAGCAGCCGAACATATGTAGACTTCTGTGCTGCACTGCCAGACAATAAAGCGATAACATCTTTTATGTTAGATGGAAAAAGTCAGCTCTTTTGACTGTAAATTGAGAAGCCGAAAATGTTGTGTGAGAGACTAAACATTTAAAAACATGAAATACACGTAGCTGCAAAAGTTCAGTGAGGGGAAATATTTGTGTCCAGACAGATGACGTTAATCATTCACGGAGAGTTTTCCAGGAGCTGTAAAAAAGGCCCTGATCACTGCACTGCAAGTATGAAATAGCATGGATAATTTTAAAGTGGAGCTTGAAGGCTTGAAGTAAGTGAACGATACCTCACCAATTACAGTCCAAAATTGGGTCAATGCTTCAATCTGTTTCACTTAATAGGCTTTTTGATTTAGAGTGAAGAGTAGTTGAAGGCCATTTTTAAAAATAAATCAAATGTTTACGGTTTGATTTGAGTACCAAATAATTGTAACTAGTAAATTAATTCTTAGCAATTAAGCTTTCCAATAAGAGCACTAACTTTGTGTTTAGAGCACAATAAACCACTTTATTTAAACTAAATAGAAATACTTGCTTAATTGAATGACCAATCAGAACTGAACATTTAAAGTACTTTGAAATAGATTTGAAATATAATCAAAATATAATCAGAGATTTCTGAGATGTTTATTCTCTTTTCAAAATGTAAGAAATTTATTAAAACATACCCTGCACAAGCTAGTGAAATGAAGATTAGATTTTCCACTTTGAAAAAGCTTTACAGAAACAATCACAAGATGTGCGCTCCCAGGACTCAACTTTAAGCCTTTTCATATGGTCAGAAACCACAAATGAGCCTTTGTCCATCATCAAGGAATAAATGGAGTCTGAAAGCAACTTGGGTTTGTAAGTTATTAACATACAAACTAGTCAGTCAGCAACTATCTTGTCTAAAACTAATGTTTACATTTATGCTGAAAGGAATTTTTGTTTTCTGAAACAAATTGTATATTTAATTACACACATAAATAAAATTATAATAATAGTCGTGCCACATTGTGAATCAAAAATAAAATTTCAATTGCGTCAGAATCTATTTAATAAAATTATGAGTTATAATAATAATAATAATAATATGTAATAAAGAATTATTACACACTTAGGAAACTATCTAAAAATCACTGATACAACATGGTAATTAGTAATGAAATAATTTGATTGTATTTGACCTAATGTTCCAATGTGATGTTAAAATATACGTTTGAAAGTAGGTAGTCAACAAAGCCAGTAAGGAGTACTGTAGCAAAGTAAGGATCAACAAAGCCAGAATTACTTGTTTATTTACTCTTGCTTAAAATGGCCCTGAAAAACCAACACTCAGGTTCCTAAAAAAGATGGCTCATCAAGAATAATCAGGTGATGCCCCGTGCAGTAAGCTTCTGAACCAGCAGTGTCCACTATAGCCTCGTACCAATTACTGTGCTCATTTCAAGGCTACAAAATAAATGTATTTATGCTTTCCTTCATGTTTGCGTCAGCGTTTTGTTCCCTGATCAAATAATTCCAATATAAAACTGCTGATTAGGTGCCTGTTCTTGTTGAAAATGCTTTTAAAAACAACAATTATTTTGAGTCCTGCCTTGGTTCGGAGTAACATGAATATGACAGAAATTCAATAGGTGGTCACATGGCACACATACTTGTGGAATGTTGGAATATTTAGAAACACATTTTATGAGACAACATATTTTGTGTGTGCTCAGTTGAAGCTGATAGTGATGGTGAAGTCACAGTTGGTATTTAGCACCTGTCTGGCACAACCTTAATTTCTTATCTTTGTGAAATCCACTCAAAATGTTAAGCATTTCCAGTTTTTAGTACTTAAAAGGACAAGTGCATTATATTGTGTGAGCACAATCATGGGTTACAATCAGACTGCAGGTCTTAATGCTCCATTGCAATTTTTCTACTGTGATCACATTTTTTCCTTCACATTACATACACATGGAGCTTCTATCTGTCCTGTGTACGAACCAAATCCAGCTCACTGTGAGGTGCACATGCACAGATACTGGCTTGAAAAAAAAGAAAGTAAACATGGACAAAAATGGAATTTGAGGTAAGTGTGTTGCTTGATTTAAGTTAATTTCCGATTGGAGTATCATCATTTAAATCAACTTCAGCACATTACTTTGTTTTATTCCACACTAACTGCCTTCAGCTCAGTCCGCAGCTATGATTGTTGTTAAACTTCACAACCACGCCCAGAACTGAGATGTCTATCCCCCTTGAATGAGGTAAAAGTTGGATAAATGCAACCTCGCTGTTCAGATTGAGGTCACATTGCAAAAAATATGATATGTAGTTGAATCAAAACCATATATGAAAGCTATCTGGGTAGAATTTGAAAAAAAAAATCTAAATTGATCCGTTCAGACGGTCATTAAAATATCAGATACAGGTCACATATTAGCAAAAAATTTGGTTTTGGGTCATCTTGGCCTGCAGTCTGAATGTAGCCATAATGAGTTTGTCTTAAAGATCGAAATTTTGTATGAGATGTTCATTACGGATCAGCTTATAATACATTAACTACTGTGAGGAATGCATAAATTCAGATGAAGTGCACTTATCGGAAGACTGAAAATGCAGTCAGTCTTGTTTCAGATTGTTTATAGCCAAACCCTTCTCTTCTCTTTGATTTTCTTAAGCACATACTAAAATATAAAACACAATAATCTACCATTAATCACTCTTTTTGTGGTTCACTTAAGAAAACTACTTTTTAAATTAATTGACCCACTTAGATGCCTGTTGTCAATACTACCAGATTTACCACAAGACCCACCCACAAACGTACCATCATGACGATCTTGGCGGAGATGTGGTTATTCCAAAGGCTGTGATATGCCAGAAAAATCAATAAGGAGTAGAAAATCAATGTCGTAAGGTTACGTGGGTCAAGCAGGGACTCCACGAGGGGGATTGTGCCCATAGTCCAATCACAACACAGCTCGGAGGGGTTGAGCAACAGCCAGCCGTTTACAGGCAGGAGGTAGTTGAAGGTTAGCTGCCTGGTTGGAGTGGAGCTGACAGCAGCTGGATTATCAAACCTGATGAAAGATGTGAAAGATTGGATGAGTACTCCCCTCCAGTAAGACATGCAGTCTATATAAACATATTGATTTTGAAAGTGAATACACTGATAAGAAAAACAGATGCTTGGAAAGTCAGTTAGTTTAGTTGCACCAAATCAATAAATCAATAAGCTCAAACATACTCCATAAGTGGAATTCTAATCTTTCATGCTAAAGGGCATAGCAGTTTTATTCGAAAGCGTTTGCAATCATATAGTTTTGCAGCATTAATCAAGCTATTTTTATTACTGTTTGTTTTACCCTATCGGTCTTGAATTTTAATATGCCTCTCAGAATGGCATGATTAGTAGATGTGAAGCCATTAATACTAGCCCTGTTTCATCTACTATCTGCTGTAGTAGATGGGGAATTAATGTTTTATTCCAATAAAACTTTACAGTTTAAAGCAGTGATCACCAAATGGTCAAGAACTTCTGACTAGCCCTTCACATGGGCTGTACTGTAGACTGCTGAACTTAGCATGTTATGTTTAAAGACAGCATTTTAACCTCACCTAAAATTCTGGTATGTGAGCACTACATATTTGTTTCATTCTTCATGACCATATATGGCACAAGATGGATGTTTTAAATATTGTATTTTACCCAAGGGGCAACCTCCTTCCCCTTTGTAGGAGTGAAAGGAAGTGACTGAACTGCAGTTCCCGGAGCACCCTCTTGAGGCTGACTCCATAAGGGAGCAAGTTCTCATTCACTCCAATGTCAAAATTTACCAACTTTGGAGCTGAAAAAAACATGTTTCCACCCTTGGCTCCATTAGGTCTGATTATTCAGATCACTAGTTTTGACCTTCATGAACACTCTGAGGGGGGTGAATTTATTTTAAATGAACTTGTTTAAGATACTTAACATTTAAACCTTCAGCCAATCAAATGCCTTGGTGCAATTTGACCTTGGTGTAGGAAAAGACAGTGGGGGTTGTATGGTCATGGCCTTAGGCCCTCTTCCCTGCTTGTCTTGTACAATTGGCCCTTGGGTAAAAATAATTGGGGATGCCTGTTTTAGGGCATGGTTCATAAAGACTTTTTAAAGCAACAGAACAGTCAACCAAGTTAAAATAACAACAATGCCTAATCAAAATTATAAAAAAAACAAATCGTCACACATGAAATACTGATAATTTCAGACAACTGTCATATTTGTGAATTTTTTTGACAGCCTCAACTGAGTAAATACACATTTTGCCTTCAAGTTCTGTTTCAAATTTGCAATCACTAAGGAAGCTGAACATGAGATGCTCAACACACTAGTCACGAGACGGTTACCCTTGCTTCATTTTACATTAGGTGACTTTACATTTGTCTTAGATCATGCTTAATGCAATGTGACACATGGTGTCATGTATACAAGTCTCTTCAAAGGGGGTCTGGCATCCAGCAAGGCTTTTCATATGCTTTGTGTGCAAGTGAGTAATGAACTTCTGTGATCCGCCTGGGCGCATACATGATCAAAAACGAAAAAAACAAAAAGCTTAGCTGTTTAAATTAGTTTAGAGCACATGTTTTTGTGCCAGCAGTAGCTTTAGTTTTACCGGCTGTACAACACAAGATGGTCATCTATTTGGGAATCTACCCAGACGCCCAATATACACACATGCATACTTAAATTCTTGCAAAAGAGAGCCAAGTTAATTTGTCGTTGTTAAGAAAATAATGTTAAAGGAACATTGGTGTTAATGCTAGTGCATTTATAGTCAATACAAATAGTCCATGTTCTGAAGAAGGCCTCAAAGCATAGTCATAATATTGTCTTTCCTTAAAAGTGACAATTTTTTCATTAAAATGGTTAGATTCAGATTAGTGGAAACACAAGGAAGGAAGTAAACAGTTCATCATGCCTTTAAAATGTAAATCTTGAATAAACTATGAAATAAATTTTGTGTTAATGCACATTCAAAACTACAATTCATATTAATTTTCACAAAAGTATATGTTTCCTATGTTTTTTTATGTTGAAGACTATTTACATTGGTTAAAAATGTACAATGCTTTAAAAGTTAAACTTTAACAATTTTACTTTATTTTAGTAGACCTATATATAAATAAATATATATATATCGAGAGAGAGAGATCACTGCTGTCAATCAATTCAAATCATTCACAGGAAATCCTATTCTATAGGATTCTTTTTCAAAGGATAATGTGAAAGTTATTTACATTTCAATGTTAGGGGTTCAACACTGTCTGAAAAACTGTCTACAACTTCTTTGTTGTGAGTTTTTAACACAATCATCCTTCCATACATGGAATGTCTGTGCTCTGAGAGTGTGGAAGTGCCTCCAGGTCTCCAGATTAATACTACCGGGATCTCTTTTGACTCAACTGCAACTGTGACTGAAATTGAGGGAATTGAGCTGAAGTTGGAGATTATTTACGTAAAAAAAAACAGTACAGATGCTTATATTTCCATGCTTCTTCAATCACTCAATGCATAATATTAGTCAGGTCAAGGGTTGTTTTAATGACACTGAGACATGAGCTTCAGCCCACCACAAAATCTTACTTAAACTTAAGCCAGACCAGCTACAAAAACTTAAGGCTTCTTCTGCTGCTCTGCAAAGTCTTTGATAATGTCAATATATAGTTTATATACGGTCAATGATCAAGCCTCACCCAGGGAACAGCGTGGTGCAAATGCAGAGAACACACTGCGGATTTACGCAGACTATATTCCACTATAATATAATGTATATATTGTGATGGTGTTCATCCCAATCAGTGCTCTCCTGCTCAAAGACTATAGACACACCTGCCCCTGATCAGCAGCGGGGTATAAAAGGAGTCCAGAGGCACAAAGGAAGGAGATCAACTCGGATGAAGACTGTGTGTGTTAATCACCATCTCCTTAATTCACATCTCCGACAGTGAGCAGCTGAACCTGGACCACCTGATCCACTCACCACTCCACCTAGGCATTTCCAAGAAGAAGACGCACCATGAGCAGCAGCACCAAACCTGAACAGAGCACCGGAGCACTTAAGCACAAGATTCACCATCTACCCACTGCACCTTGTCTGTATGAAAGCTACCCTATGGGTGTTTGCACTAAAATCCCCTCCGTGTGGTTCTTCACACTCACGCACACACGGTCTGTCACTTTTGGAATACACTGTTATATCTATAATCTGTCATTTATTCTGTTGTAAAGCACTTTGAATTGCCAATGTGTACGAAAATGTGCAATACAAATAAAATTGCCTTGCACGTATGAGTGTGAATGAAGGAAAGCTATTTTGGGGGTTTAGTAGGTTCCCTCCTCTTTGTATGGATTTCCATCCTGTAATACAGCTTCTTCTAACATTACTGATTTTCAGGTTTAGCAGGGATCATAAATTATCAACAGTAGAAGGCTTGAGCATATGTGGTGAGTGCGTGTGGCCCTGCGATTGACCGTGAACCAGTCCTGTTAGTTTGCTTCCCTGCCTCTCTTACAATGAATCCTGGGATAGGATCCAGCTGACCAATAAGACTCTAATTAAAGTAAGATGATTCAGTTCATAACTGAAAGAATGATGGTTCATTGATGTTGCATTATGAGCCTAATGTTTGCTTAGCTACAGGTTTTTAACTCGTATGTTGTGTTAAAGTAGTTTTAAAGCAGTTCTGTAAGAAAACTGGCCGGTCGGTTGAAACACAGCATGATTCTGGCCTAACTGCTTGAGATTCAAGGCAGCTGGCTCCTTGCGGACCAATGAAGCTCCTGGCTTGTAACAGCCCAAAAAGCAGAATTAGACTCTTGTGCAACTGATGCACTTTGTTCCATTCCCATGTCGTTATATACAGTGTTCTTCCTGCTAGTCAGGCCACACAGTGATCTGATGTTCTCTACAAGTATTGACCTAAAGTTATCTCAGTTGAGATGGGGAATTCAACAATCTTACATCAGTCCCTCTATGCTTTTCTACAATCATCTTTCTTCAGATAAAAGCAGATAAAAACCCAGAACAGGCAAACACACTGTGTTCTGTTGACATCTCTTGTTTCTTTGACTGATGATGGTAACTAATGACAGCAATCAGATTTTTCAAGTCTACAATTTTCCACTCTGTAAACAGATTAACCTGTCCTGCCGGCAAACATAGACATGATTGATAACCAGCTGGAGTCCACGCTGTTTATTCCGCAGTCAAAAACTTCATTAACCTGATTCAACATGAGGGTTCAATTTGAAATATATCTTGGCAATTAAATGATTTGACATGCTTTATTTCATTTACTTTAATTATGTATTGACAAAAAATGTTTCAACATAACTTAAGAACATTCCTAAGTCAAAGGTTATTGAAAGGTTATTTTATAACTCAACACAATACAGAAAATGTGTTTGTGTTCATGCACGACATTAACACCAAAACCATAGATAGCTCATGTTGAATTCATGCCCATTATAAGTTGTATAATATTGATAACAACAGTTTAAATACCACATAATTTAATTACCAAACATGAGAATAATTGGTCAGTCCGGAGCTGCTTCACAATTATGTTTCTCTACAAATGCTCATCAAAAATAAAGCAGAAAGTCCCTTTGAAATGTACTCATTGTATATTTAAATATTATAGCTACAGCTAACTCTACCTAGTTTCACCCACAACTTCTTCTGATCAAAAGTCAGTGAGTGAGTTTGCATGCAAAAAACAAGCAGAAAACTGTCAAAAATCTGATTATTTAAAAAACGTCTCATAAAATCATTGTATACGTAACATTCAAAAGGTGCTAGATTCCACACAGGACAGGAACAGTCTAAATCATGATGTCACAAACTTCCCATTCCCTTAATGTTTTTTTACAATAGCTGGAATGCAGTTTTTTTAATATAATTTTTTTTTTTTTTATGGTTTTACATCAACTGAGTGGACTGTTCAAATTTAGTTTGTACTCAAGACATGAAAGACTCAAAGAGCACAAAATACTTCCTACGCATCTCTAACAAAAGTGTTCAAGCAAATTGGTAGTGTCTGCAATAAGTACTGCTTGAAGCAATTTGCATTATTGAAATTTACGCACACAGGATTACATTTACATATGTCTGCATGATTAGTAACAAATCCATAACAATCTGTTATGCTTCGGAAAGGAGAACCCAAGCGCAGAGTAGATTGTTGAGTCTTTATTCAAAAGGAAAACTAAAACTGCTACTCAACAGAGTAGGGAAGGCTCAGACCCCAAAATCAAACGGGAGTGTAGGCTGTAGCTGGAGACGCAGCTCCGGTTGTCAACTGCCACTCTCGGGCACCGGCACGATTGGTAAGTCCTCTCCTCACCGACGCGACTAGACAAGGGTACTTTCTGGACGACACAAGAAACATTCGGATCAGGGTAGGTGACACTCTGAACAGCCACTTAGCGAAACCACTGGATAGAGTATAATTCGCAACCTGGCAATGACACAGCACAGGTTAAATAGAAGGGCTGATCAGAGCACAAGCAGCCGCACGTGAAACGAGTGAGGGTGATCACAGACAGGTGACGAGAGGAAGAAAACACAATATACGCACAAAACTATCACAGTACCCCCCCTCTAAGGAGCGCCTCCAGGCGCGGACGAGACCCCCTCCCCTCCCCGGGCCCTGAAAAAATCCTTAATCAATGATTCATCCAGAATATCGCTGGCTGCTACCCAGGACCTCTCCTCTGGTCCATACCCCTCCCAATCCACCAAAAACTGCTTACCCCTACCACGGTTGCGTACATCGAGCAATCTCTTGACGCGATAAGCTGGGGCACCATCAATTAGCAGGGGCGGGTTGGGGGTGGGATTGGGATGAGCGGAAGAACGAATGACAGGCTTAATGCAAGACACGTGAAAGACAGGGTGAACGCGAGACATATAGGAGGGAAGACGCAGGCGGACAGTAACCGGATTGATGACCTTACCTATAGAAAACGGACCAATAAATCGGGGCGCCAGCTTGCGTGAAGAGCCCCTGATAGGTATATTACGGGTGGAGAGCCAGACCCTTTGCCCCATGATGTAGTGAGGAGCGGTGGTGCGATGACGATTGGCGAACCGCCTAATCCGCTCCCGAGTCTTGCGCAACTCCCCCTCTACTATCCTCCAAGTGCGTCTAGCACGATTGATGAAGCGCTGGACGGAGGGTACGTTGGCCTCACAGTCCTGGTTGGAGAATAGCGGAGGCTGGTAGCCCAAAGAAGCAAAAAATGGGGAAACACCGGTGGAAGAGGAAGGAAGCGAGTTATGTGCATATTCTGCCCAAGCCAAATTATCGCACCAAGACGCCGGTACTGGAGACAACGTAGCCCAGGAAGGGGACACTCTCCTGGTGAAAAAAACACTTCTCGGCTTTGACGAACAGTTTATTCTCCAATAATCTCTGCAGCACACGGCGCACATGCTGGACGTGGGTGGAGAGATCCGGAGAGAAAATTAGAATATCATCTAAATAAACGAATACAAAAACATTAAGCATGTCACGAAGGACATCATTGAGGAAAGCCTGAAACACAGCCGGGGCGTTAGCTAACCCAAAGGGAAGGACCCGATACTCAAAGTGACCCAGGGGCGTGTTAAAGGCAGTCTTCCACTCCTCCCCCTCTCTGATGCGCAAAAGGTGGTAAGCGTTACGCAGGTCCAGTTTAGTAAAGACGTTCGATCCCTGCAACAGATCAAAAGCAGTGGACATTAGGGGAAGAGGGTAGCGATTCTTAATCGTTATTTCATTCAAACCTCTATAGTCTATACACGGGCGTAGGGTCCCATCGCTCTTTTTGACGAAAAAAAAACCCCGCCCCGGCCGGTGACGTGGAGGGAACGATGGTGCCCGCAGCTAGAGACTCCGACAGATATTTCTCTAGGGCCTCTCTCTCTGGCCGTGACAGGGCGTAGAGACGACCCCGAGGGGGCGTGGATCCCGAAGTTAACTCAATAGAACAATCATAGGGGCGCGCTGGCGGGAGAGAGGTGGCACGAGACTTGCTGAAAACCAACTGCAAATCATGATACTCAGGCGGTACGCCCTCTAACTTGATCACTTCCTCCTGCAACACACGGTCAGCAGAAACAGAAGAAAAGGCAGAAACCAAACAAGAACTGTGACACTGAACCCCCCATGCAATGATGCTGTTTTGAACCCAATCAATATGAGGCTTGTGTCTAGCTAGCCACGGATGGCCTAAAATTAATTGACAGTGAGGGGAATCAATTATAAAAAAAGTACAAGTCTCCCTGTGGTTACCGGAAACTGAGAGTTTGATGGGAACTGTCTGGGAGTCAATCTTCGCCATCACTCTTCCGTCCAGAGACCGAACCAATGAGGTGACCACCAGGGGGCGCTGAGGAATGTTGCATGCGACCGCGAACGATCGGTCCATGAAGTTCCCCTCGCTGCCGGAGTCGACGAAGGCGGAGCCGGGATAGGAACGAGAATCCACCTCCACGATGACCGGAAGAAGAGTTCTTGGTGCTTGTCCAGAGAGAACAGATGACACGCCCAGCCGTACTCCCCGATCTACGACTGGGCAAGGCCTTTTAGTGGGCACGCGGAGAAAAGGTGACCCTTACCCGCGCAGTAGAGACACAGCCGATTGATTATGCGGCGCTGCCTCTCCTCGGGGGAGACCCCAAAATCAAACGGGAGTGTAGGCTGTAGCTGGAGACGCAGCTCCGGTTGTCAACTGCCGCTCTCGGGCACCGGCACGATTGGTAAGTCCTCTCCTCACCGACGCGACTAGACAAGGGTACTTTCTGGACGACACAAGAAACATTCGGATCAGGGTAGGTGACACTCTGAACAGCCACTTAGCGAAACCACTGGATAGAGTATAATTCGCAACCTGGCAATGACACAGCACAGGTTAAATAGAAGGGCTGATCAGAGCACAAGCAGCCGCACGTGAAACGAGTGAGGGTGATCACAGACAGGTGACGAGAGGAAGAAAACACAATATACGCACAAAACTATCACACAAACTGAATTGTTTATGTGTTTTTGAATTTGACTGTGTATTCTGAATTGTTAATTTGTTTTTGAATTGGTTGTTTTGTTTTGTGCACTGTTAATATGTTTTCAAATTTGTCGTTTTGCTTTCTGAATTGGGATTTTTTTTACTTGTTGTGTTTGCGGAATTGTTATTTTACTTTCATAATTGTGAATTATTTTAGACCTCTTGGCCACTGTAAAAATCAGCTTATTGAGCATGACAAGTTAACTAATGTGTATGCACTCTTGTTGCGTCTAGCACTACTGCCTCTGCAATGCAGGTGTATATAAAGTAGTGACGTATAAAAGGGCTGTAGTCAAGCCCGAGCAACAACCTCCCATTAACTCTTGCAAATTCAAAAAAGAAACGACTGAGACTATAATTCATTGATAGCTTTCTTACAACTGACCCAATGCATTGTAGCTGAAAAAAGTTTAGTTAACCCTTTTACTCCTTTAATGATCCTACAATTATAACAGTTTGCTTGGTTTTCTTGTATTGTATTTATTGTTCTTGTATCAGAAAATGCTGTTTGTCTGATTATTTTTGGTAGTTTTCTTTTTCAGATTAAATAAAACTGTCAAAATCTGGCAAATATATGTTATTATTATTTTATAAAAGCTCAAAACAGTGTGTAATAACAAGAACAGTAAAAAAGGGATTTGAATGTTTCTCTTTATAAACAAGTATAAAAGTTGAGCAACAAGACTTGTGCGATTACAAAAATGAACCTCAAACTATTTTACATCAACTCCAGCAGTTTTGTTTGAATAGGCTTTCAGTGCCCATTTCACAAGTTGTTTTGTTTACAAATGTACAGGCGGCTTTTTGGTGTCCCTAAACCCTTCATAAACCCTACAGAAGCTTTCGGCTAGAGTTGAACAGTCCAATATGAGGACATTCCAAAGAGCTGCACATTATCATATATCATAGTTTCTTCCCTGCTGTGGAATGACCTGTTAACCAGAAGATATTTAAGACGTGGTAAAATGAGAAATTTCTTCATGAAATCAATTTGGGTCTTTACAACTTTTAGGGTTTTGATCAAAAACTTGACCAGACAGAACAGGGATTTACAAAAGTATGAATCTTCAAACAAGTCATAAGAATACTATGAGCAATGAAGTGTCATGAAGGGGGATAAGTGAAAAAGAAAGTGTTTAGTAATTAAGTGTTTTACAAAGAACACATCTTCAAAGGAATCATTCAAATGTGTAGAAAAGATGGTATATGTAATGTGTTGCCATAATCTGTAACCTACGAGGGGTTTTACTGATTTAAAAGAAGAATTTAAGAAGAATCAATATTTAAATGAAGTGTTTGAAGTATTTTAGCAAACTAGGATGGTGATAAATAGGGCTACATAAAAAATGAACTGATACCAAGAGGGTGGTATGAGGGTGAAAGATATTTTATAGAATTAATAACATTATAAAAAGGAATGTTATAGTTAAGTATTTGATTATATTTTACATAAATAAAAAGGAAAAGGCCCTTGTTTTGCTATCTAGTGAAGTCAAATAGTACGTTTAGCACAACAAAGACTTTTAAGAATTTTCACATAAGGAGTAACTTTTTAGATAAAAATCTAAAGATCTATATATTTTTTTAATTCTCAGAATAACCAATCTATCCAGTTTAGGTTGTGAAGTGAAACACAGGGTAAAAAAGGAAGTAAACTAACAGGTTAACCTATAAAGTGTGGTACAGTAGGGCATGTGACCTCATAATCACCCCTCCCCCACCCAGAGGCTTGGAGCATATGGGAGCTGTTAATAAAAGATCCGCTCCTCCTGCGCGATCTGCCCCTGTGAATGCGTGGACATCAACATGGTAAAAAAAAATGTCACACTTTACCTGCACCACGTGATATTGGGGTTGTGATCTGTTGCAATTAAATGCTTTATTGCATGTTATCTTACTTATTTAACAGTTTATTTATTTGTTTTTATCTTTACACTTGAAATATTATACAAGCAGTCATAAAGTGAACATGTCATACATACCATTGAACACAAAATGAAGCAAAAAAAATGTAAAAAGGTGAAAATAGAGGAAAAAATATATATACATGGTCTCAAAACGCTTCTGAATAGCAGCAAGAGAAAAACAAGTGGTCTGTTGTCTCTAAATCATATTGACAGAAGCAACACAAGTTTTTTTTTAATAAATATGAATAATCAGACCTTTATTCATTTAAGTTCTTAGAATATCTTGCGCTGATGTTTGTTTTAAAAATCTGCAAATTAACCTATTTTGTCAACATAAACTTGTGAAATTAATATTTAGTATGCATGTATATTTGTATTTAAAATTTTAATTAAAACATATGAACATATAACAAATTACAATTATACTATAATAATATTGTTGTTAAGTTTTAGAAATCTGTCTGTCGGTCTGTCTGTCTAAAAGGTATTAGTGTCTTGTTAATATAAAATGTATAAAATTAAATCTGTTTTGACTAGGCTAAGCACTAAAAGTAAATAATTAAAATTATTTGGGCAAAATTATAGTATATTTTAAACTGCCATAAATGCAATATCACACAGGAAACCGCAACGTTAGGCTACGTATGTGTGTGCATATGCATGACCAGACCGCAAAGGAGGAGCAGCCGTGTACTGACAGGAACCAATGACTGTGAACCCAATACACCCAAAACTTAGGTTTTTATGAAATGCAAATGCAGATATGGTCTGACTGCAGGTTCAGGTAGACTCCCATCTTTTGTCTATTTCGGCTGTTTTAACACATTCACTAAACACCTCGCTTACTTAATAGTTCAAAGTTTTTAGCCTTAAATCCACAGGAATCTTGTGAGGTCTGTCTGTTTTAAAACAATGGCAAGAACACGTTTTTCCCACAGTTATATACTGTACGTGGTGCTAATTTCATGTTTCATGTAATGAATAAAATGAAGCCTCTATGGAATTCCAGAAATGCAAGATACTGTACTGCTACAATACATTAGTTCAGCCTCATATTTACATCCAGTTCAAAACCCATGGTTTACATTCTTTGGTGAATTAATTTACAACATTTAATTTTCCTCCATTTCAGACCATGACTATTTTTCAACAATTCATCATGGTGCATATTCATGTCAAACCACAGAGGTGTAACATAATCCAAGCCTCACTGAAAAAAGACAGGCTGAATGATAGGTATCAGATGACCCAAATACAACATTGCTGTCTAACGGTAAGTAAAAAGCCATTAACATTATTTCATGACTGAAATAAACAAAACAAATAATTACTGGTCTTCAAATGTCATGCTTTGCTTTAACAGGATACGATCAATAGTATTTATGGAATCCATTACCTGGAAATGGTAACCCTCTGAAGTTCTCAGTTTAACTTACCTAGTAGCATTTTAAAAATATTTTTTGCAAGTATTTGTGCATTGTGGGATTTGAACATAAAGTACAAAGATCACTGAAGATGAGAGAACTGTGAATAAAAGAATAAACTCTTTCAATCTTAGCAATTAACAGTTAGTATGTTCACAGTCCTCCTTTCAAGCCTTAGGGTAATATTTTCCAAAAGACAAAACATATCCTCTGTTTGAAATGGACACAAACTGAAGTTTATCACTTGGCTTTGACTGAGGGGTGTGTTTTGGGAGAGAGGTTTTGAAGGGTGGGAGAGCCAACTGCAAGTTTTAAAAACCCAATAAAAGCCTTTGCACAACCCCATCATAAATCCAATCTCTCGGAAGAAGAATGTTTTTGTTTTGGCTGAGACATTCCAACAATATCACAATCTTCTTGAATACAACACAGGGACAAAATACACTTTAAAAGTATGTTAATCCAGTGTATTATGTCTCTTGGGAGGCATTCAATAGCACTAATTCAGACAGTCGGAGACAGTCTTTGGATTAAGTCTGGGGATTAGTGATTGCTTCCGTGACAAATCCTAAAGGATTGTTCCTTCTGATTCCAATCAACTTCCCAAGCGCTGGAGATAAGAGGACAGGGGTATATCTCTAGACAGTTTACACATGACTCTTGGATTCAGAAAAGGAAAAGTCATTCTCCAATATGGACTCAAAAAGTATGTGTTAAAAAACTTATAACAACTCACAAAATCTTAAAAGAATTGGTTTAGGTACACTGCAACACCCAAATGAAGTAATACGTTTGTTATGTCTCTGGGTAAAATAGGATGAAAATATGTGCCGGCAGCCAAGAAACGCCAAATAGCTGTGGCACACTGTTGGCTTGACTTATTTAGTTCAACTCGGCAAATTTAGTTTTTAGGTTTGAGAATCATTGGATATTTGCCTGTGCTGCTCTAGGAACCATCTGCCAGGCACATTCACAATGAAAAAGAATAAACAAAGTAAAACACGTGTTTTTGTAGTGAATTCCTTGCGGTAAGATTGATTTATTGAACATGAAGTTTTCCTAAATAACTAAATTTATGCACATAAAGTTCAACACTGGTTGCTTCTACTGGTCCACATGTGGGTTTCTGCCAAATATTTTCTTTTTATGGAACACACAACAACTTAGAAACAGTGTTGACATAATTCATAGTACAACCTGACTAAAAATGCTGACATCCCGTTCATGTGTTTATAGCACACAATTGTTTTAGGAAAAGACAAAAATTCATATACTGAGGTTGTAAATCAGGCTGCTTAAAATTAGCTTTAATTAGAAGCACATGTAAGCCAAAAACCTAAACCATGACATGGAAGGACTCCAGGTGAGCTGATGCATAAGTAATAAAAAAGTATGTTTTATTACTACTGAGGCTTATAGAATCATCATGATGTTTATTTCAAGCATATCATGCTTATTTAGAACAATTACCCACAATGAGATGTCAGAGCCTTAATCATTTGTACCATGATTTCCCTGACAAATTATGCTTTAAAACGCGAGTTATAAGAAAGCAATTCTCTTTAAAAAAAATTCAGTCATAAGATTAGTTTATGCCAGTAACAACATTCAATAGAGGTTTACTTTAAAATTGGCAGCTTTGTTAGTACTAAAATAAGCTCTGTTTTAAAAGATGTTAGTTCAAGACAAGCTCATATGAAATTTTATGTGAAAACGAGTTGGCAAGGACAACTGGGGGACATTTTGTTTCCTACCAAGTATTGGTACTGATTAAGGAAAGAACAAGCACAAGGTAAGTTTAGTTCCCACCCTGTAGAGTGCAGTAGTAAAGAAAATAATTTGGGAAACTTTTAAGCTCATGTTGGACAAACTTTCTTTTAACCCACCCAGTAGTGTGAGTACCAATGGGAAAAGTCATTGGAGAAGTAAAAGTTTTGCTACTTATCCAAATGATGAGAAATTTGTGAGGGAGGGAAACTCAGTTTTTGCCTAGTTGACTGGAAGGGAAGGGTTTAAAAAAACAGATAATGTTTATTCACCTTGGATTAGTGAGACTACTGATGAAAAACTGCAGTACTGTAAACATATTTTTCACAACAATTGGAAGTTTATTTCCCAGTTCAGTTGGCAGAGAAAGTAGTAGATTCTTAGAAAGTAGTAGTAGTAGTAGTAGTAATTCTGTTTCCCCACAAAGTGAATGGACTACGGGTGGGGAAAGAAATTAGATAATGGTAAGTGTTATTTCCCAGCAAGCAGACCATCTATAGAGCTAAAGTAAGGGGAGATTATTCTGAAGCTAATGCTGGAATGGGAAAGATTGTTTACCACCCAGAAGACCATGTATTATTTCCCACCAGGGGGATCAATTTAGAGGGCAGAGATGTTCGAGTAGGGGAAGTGCAATTTCTCTCACAAGAGAAGTAATAGTGAAGAAACATGTTATAACGAGGAAGTTTTGTCTTCCAGAAGGTGGATGTGTAGGTGGGGAAGCAGACTGCAGTAAGCAAAGTATTTTTATCAGCCAGCAGAAGCAGTATCCAGGCTGAAGGGTGCTGAAGCAGAGGAAGTTTTGTTTCCCACCCAGAAAAAGAAAGTACAGGTGGGGAAGTTTTTATTCCACACTCAGAAGAGAAAGTACAGGTGGGGCAGCAGGATGAAGTAGGAAAGTTTTATTTTGCACCCAGACGAAGAAGTAAAAATTGGGAAGCAGGCTGAAGTGGGAAAGTTTTGTTTCCCACCCAGAAGAGGAACTACAGGTAGGGAAGCAGGCTGAAGTGAAAAAGGTTTATTTTGCACCCAGACGAAAAAGTACAAATTGGGAAGCAGGCTGAAGTGGGAAAGTTTTGTTTCCCACCCAGAAGAGGAACTACAGGTAGGGAAGCAGGCTGAAGTGAAAAAGGTTTATTTTGCACCCAGACGAAAATGTACAAATTGGGAAGCAGGCTGAAGTGGGAAAGTTTTGTTTCCCACCCAGAAGAGGAATTGCAGGTAGGGAAGCAGGCTGAAGTAAAAAAGGTTTATTTTGCACCCAGACGAAAAAGTACAAATTGGGAAGCAGGCTGAAGTGGGAAAGTTTTGTTTCCCACCCAGAAGAGGAACTACAGGTAGGGAAGCAGGCTGAAGTGAAAAAGGTTTATTTTGCACCCAGACGAAAATGTACAAATTGGGAAGCAGGCTGAAGTGGGAAAGTTTTGTTTCCCACCCAGAAGAGGAATTGCAGGTAGGGAAGCAGGCTGAAGTAAAAAAGGTTTATTTTGCACCCAGACGAAAAAGTACAAATTGGGAAGCAGGCTGAAGTGGGAAAGTTTTGTTTCCCACCCAGAAGAGGAACTACAGGTAGGGAAGCAGGCTGAAGTGAAAAAGGTTTATTTTGCACCCAGACGAAAAAGTACAAATTGGGAAGCAGGCTGAAGTGGGAAAGTTTTGTTTCCCACCCAGAAGAGGAATTACAGGTAGGGAAGCAGGCTGGAGTGGGAAAGGTTTATTTTGAAGCAAGACGAGGAAGCAAAAGTGAGAAAGCAGGCTGAAGAGGGGCAGTTTTGTTTCCTACCCAGAAGAGGAACTCCAGTTGGGAAGCAGGCTAAGGTGGGGCAGATTGGTTTCCCACCTAGACAAGTATGTAAAGGTGGGTAAGCAGGTTAAAGTGAGGAAAGTTTTTTTTTCCACCAACAAAATGGCTAAAGTAAGCCATGTATCTTATCCTACCCAGTAGAGGTAGTACCAAGGGTGAATGGTGGTGGAGTGGGTGAAGTTACATTCGCAGTATATTAGTGGAAATACCAAGGCTGAATGGAAGTATGTTAGTGTGGGGGAAGGTTTTGTTTGTTGGATTATAAAGGGAGTAATGGTGGGGAAGAAAGCTGCAATGGAGCAATATTTGTTTCAACCTAGAGAAAGATGTAATGGAGGTAAGTATGCGGTAGAAGGTTACGCATTGTTTCCAACCCGGCAGAGGGAGCAGTGCACCAATGGGAAATGAATCTGTGTATGGGAGAGTTCCCTCCCAGTGGAGAGAGTACTGGTAAGAAGGCATACTGAAGTGGGGGGAGGTTTGTTTCCCACTCAGAAGAGGAAGTTCCACTGGGGAAACACTGGAAACGTGCATCTTTGTTTGTTGTTTGGAATTGATTCATGAGGGCAATCAAACATTAGATTAGGTAGATCTAGTTGTTGAAATCAGCCATACAGTGCTCGAACTCTATAACACATTGTGGAAGTAAGATATTAATCTACATAAATATGTTTCAAATTCACTACAGCCCCTTGAGTGACTGATTGAAGAATAACATAAGTAATAATATTTTCTACCATCTATATTGAATTCATGTTAATATCATTACTTTAAATCGTAACATCTGTTATTATTTAACCTTTGCATCAGGGATGATGTTTCTTACATCCCAGAAATCAAACAAGATTAATTATGGGTGAAAAATGGTTTGGTTTCTAGTAAAAATCGCTCCAGATGAGCTCAATTCACAGAACTTGGCTTGCACTAGGGACATGAAACATGCAGAGACTTTCTTCTCTGTGGTCTCACCTGGTGAACACTGGCAGTTGGGACTGAATGACCTGAACTCTGATGATAACCAGCAGCAGTGTACTTATGATGAGCACGATGAGCTTTAGAAGGGTTTGGAGGACAGCAGCGGAAAAACCATCCTTCCCCTTCAGAACCTGAAGCAGGGTATCCATCAGCAATGGCAGAGTAAACTGTATTGAAGAAAAGAGAACATGTGTCAACCAAAAACCTGTATAAGTAGTGAACTATAGAAGATTAAAACTAGAGCTCCAGCAGAAAAACAGATAGATTTTATGCTTAGTGTAGCTACAATAAAACCTTTGCATGGCAGATTGGCTGTACTCCGGATACATTAGCTCAACATTACATTTAAGACATTATCGTTTAAACACGGCACTTGTAATGACTTAGGCCGATTAGAGTAATTACTTAAGCTACATGTATTTCAGCTAAACATCAAAGTCCAAGGGCTACTCGTGCATATGGCTTGAATTAACAGCATAGCTGAGGCTGTGTACAAGGTGAACAGAGAAAAGATTTGTCAAGGGGAAGGAGCCAGAAACCTCGAGTTTGCTTCAGAAACAACAGCTGCTTACGTTTGCTCAGTCGCTAGCACACATAAGAGGATTATGCCACAGCCCATTATGTAAAAACATAATTTTATTATGTAAAGAGAGAGAGAAATGCTATCAAAAGAGCAAAGACCTTAATGAACATCTGAATAATAATGGACAAAATGAATAACTATTTTAATATCTAAAAAAGAATACGTCCTGGCAGAGTTCAAAGAAGGATTTTTTTTAATGATACACAGAATTCATGGGTTTTTTTAACAAAGCCTTCAGTCTTGAACACCATACAGCTGTGAGGAATGAGATACTTTCCCTTGGAAGTTATTTACTCAGCTGCGTTTCAGAAAAAAAGTTGCATCATGATTTTTCCTGGCAGACGGTACAGTTGTATCACACACCTGATATCTCAGGTTGGTTTTTTGAAAGCTTTTCTTCTAAAACCCTAACATAGTCATCTGTTTTGGGGTTTTAAGCATAAAGGTACTTGATATTCTAGTATAACGCTCCTTTGAACATCAGCCAGACTTGTAGTCGTCAATACACCGGTCTCATGATTCAGTTCAGTTTCTGTTTATCAAATGTTGATTCTGTTGAATCAGTTAAGGAGGGATTTTGTCTTTGAGACACTTTCATGAGTACAAATATTGCCAAATTGTTGCATGTTGCATTTGCATTAAAACTGTCGGTGAAAACCGAGAGGTTAATTCTAAATTTAGACACAAATAATATACTTGTAAAGAGACAATAGGTCAAGAAGACCAATGGTTCATTTTAATCAGCATTAAAGAAGCAAACAGCTGCGATGCAGGACCAGACCAAAAAACTGCATGTTTCCTGATAGTAACAAAACGGTGTGACTCTGTGTATCGACATATGTATATGTATGTATATATACATCAGTACTTTCATAACATTTCTGAACAACGTCTCACAAGCTTATGCCACGTACATGTTTATCAATGCTGTAGACACAGCTTGATGACGAATCATTAACTTTGGTCTGCTTGATCAAGTCAAAATTAAGTTATACAGTGACAACATTGCTACAGAGAAAGTCAGCTGAGGTTTAACGGATTTAAACAATATTTTTTAAAAAGGGTATCTGCAGGTCTGATTTTAAAGTCACTTAAGAATCTAAATTAATACCTTTATTATATCAAAAACATATGCACATTTTTTGCATACTAAACAATATGCTTCCAATACATTATTTGAAACCTCTGGCAACACTAGTTGAGAACTTACGAGCATTTTTAAGTTTTTTTTTTTTTTTTTCATGAGCATTTTCTCCAATCTCTGGCAACCCTAGAATAATTTTTATGATTTTGAGCATATACGCAAGTTTTCTAATCTCTGGCAAAGCTTAAAATCACATTGTTTTAGGTGTGAATCTGTTGTCAATATCATACAATCCTAACCATCACATTCAAGATTTTGAGCATTTATAAGTGTTCATGATAGTGTTCATTCTCAAACTATGGCAACCCTAACCATCCCTTTTATCATTCTGAGTTTTTATTAGCCTTTTCTGAAACTATAGTAACCCTAACTATTATTTTTATTTTTTATTTCTTGCATTCATGATCATTTTATAAATCTCTGGCAACCCTAGCAACCCTGCACCTAAGCTTTTCACTCATCACAGCCCACACGCTGCTGGTGATGTGACAATAAAAGTGATTTGATTTGATTTGAACAAAAAACTCATATGATATGAGCTTTACATAAATATCAAAGAAATAAGATCTACAGTGAAAAACTATTTAAGGGGTTGTATGGGGGTTTGAAAAAGTATTTGGGGTTTTCAATTTTAAAATTTGTAAGATTTTTTACGACCTTGCGGAAACTCTGAACAATATTGTTAAGTCATTTAATTGACAAAACTTAATTTTGTCAATTAATTTTAATTGACCCTTTAGTTTTCATCAAATCTAATATTTTGTTCGAGTGAAATATAGTCACTTTTACACAAGAGGCACTTGTACTCTCCTGAATGCCCAAGAGGGAAGCCGATTGACAGATATGTAAAAAAATCAAACCCATTTCCATTCACATGGTGTCATGTTTCCGGCATGGAAATTGACCGACATGCAACAAGTTATTGAATGTTTAGCTGTTCTCTTTAAACGCTCGTCATCAGTTTATTTGTTTTAAGAAAATTACAAATTAGTTGGTTGTTTTCAATTGTAAATTGAAAATAAAAAATGAATAAATGATACATGGATTCAGGAGGACAGAAGAATAGATGTCAAAACAGTAAACCGTCTTAATTATCTTGAGGATAGCTGAAGGACAAACACAACTCAGAAAAGAGCACCCATACCAAACCGAGCTCAACAGAATAACAGAACATCAGAATTATTTACTTTGCTTATCCAATGGAAATGTTTAGAGGAGGTGCGTAAGGGATGAATGTTTTTTTTTATTCTTTCCATATATTGCTTTTAGCTGTTACCCTTAATTTCCAAACCTACAAATCAGGGTCTTACTGGACAAACTAGAAATTTCAGACAGGTGTGTTGAGGCAGTGTTGGACACTATCATTTCACACATTTATAACTCACCAGGAAATGACTCCCTTGTGCGGCTGCAAACTGCGTCATTTGCTTTATGTCCAGTATTTTATATTTCCACCATGACACGCATTGTGGTTATGGATTTTCTTTCAAGGCTGTTGTATTAAACTGTCAAGATTGTGACAGCAACTGATAAAAGTTTACAAATATATCTACAGCCATCGTGTAAGGTTGCGACCTGTGAGGACATGCTAAGTTGTTCCATCTGGGTAGGGGTTTCGCCAACAGCCCTTTCTGCCAGCTTTTAATATCAAAAGGAGAAGGATGTTTTATGACTTCCTTTAAAAGCAATATAGTTGTCTTTTTTGTATTTTGACAGTTCAGTTTTTGATCCCAAGATCCTATTGAGTTAAACTGTGCACGTCCACATCTCTATTGTTTATGAGGTGAAAAATCATCACACATCATTCTTACCCCTTGAGCAAGAAACACCTCGTAAATACAGCATATCCCGATGACGGTAATTCCTTGCTCCTTGCATAGCGTGGCAATGGCAACCAGAAACACTGTAGAAATGATAGGCGTCCACACTGAAAAATAATTGAGAATTCACATGAGTCTGATCAGTGAGATGACTCAAGTTTCATCTCATGTGTGCATTATTTTTAACAAGTACTTGAGTAGCTTTACATATCCTTCAAACATCATTCGAATGAAAGATATGAGGGAAAGAATAAACAGGTAGGTGGTGTTGTGAGAGAGTGGAGAATCAAATCACAGAACATTTCATAAAAATAGATGTTAGCCGACAGTGTTAGCGAATGATGTTAAAATTGAATCTTAAACTATGCTAAATTTATTTACACAACAGCCAGAAAACTATTTTCTCTTTGTGTACTGATCATTTGGAAATTTTGAACATTGAAAATGTCCAATAGGGCAGAGGAAGTGTTAAGTTTAGATGTCAGTACCTGTGTGCATGCCTACTGTGAAGTTACTGCTTCAAACTTGATGGGCTAACATGCAGTTATGAAGCCACAGGGTTTGCTTCAGGAAAAATGTATTTTAAGAAGCTTCCCAATGCAAACCACGGCATTGGTGGTTTGAATCAATTGTGCAATACGGAATTCATTTACTGTAGGTATTCCAGCTTCAAGTACCTGATGTGGTGCAGCGGAAGAGTCATCAAACTCTTGTGTTTAAATGCAACCAAAGGAAGTCCGTCAGCACAGCTGTTATCAGCCAAGCTAACTAACCTCCTCACTTATGAACTACCTGCAAGGCGAACTATTATGAAGAGAATTAATGACCAGTACACAGCAAAGGACAAGAAGATGGTAAAGGCGAGGTGTGTAGCACTGACAGGGGACTATTGAAAATCTGTCAACAAAGAAAACTAACTTTGCCTCATCATTACTAAATACCTCACCGATATCAACGGAGAACTTCATGACACAACATTAAATATTAAACATAATTTATTTTCAACACCGATTGCAATGTCAGAACAGCTTTCTCAAGCAGTATGTGATGCATTTTGGAAACATCTTTAATTTTCACATTTAATTGAATCAGACATAAGCTTGACAGTGCTTACATTTCCTAAATCAGGCCAACTATTTCGTCAAATTAGATACATTTTGGAACTATACACACCAATTTGCCAATTTATGACTTTAAAGTTGTATATAACTAGGAGATGTGATCTCTCCCAAATCACATTATGATGGATAGAGGGAGGAGGAGTAATTTTACTGAACCATATTTACATTTAGAAATCTTTGCATTTTACGTTAAGACCTCCATAAATGAGATTCATGTTGTGCACTTTAAGCACTGGACATGAGTCGTTTTAAGAAAACAGCCAACTGACAACAACATATATTAGACAAAGTTCCAAGCATTTGAAAATATGATTGAGTCAAAATGACATACTTCTAGTGTTGAGCAATTTAAATACTGCACTAATCTGTGGCATGCTTTACAGATGTAGCTTTGGTTAACATATCTATTTGGGTCAAAGTCGTACCACAGTGAGCGTTCATCCTAATTGCTAGTCAATGATAAAGGAATCATCTGTGTGTCCTGAGCGCGAATGGATGGTATGCTGGTAGTCATGTTTAGAAAGTCCAGGCTGTTGTTCCCTTGCTTTGCTTTCCTTGCTTGTGTCTCCTTGTCTAGATCCTAATCTAGGCTTCAAGCTATTTTGATAACTTGTGCATGATCACACTTCTGAAATGTTACAGAAACAAACCAGCTTCTCATGGCTGCTCAGATAATATTCAGGTTTCTGGTTGAATTGAAACACAAGGAGCAGAGCAAATTGCATACAAATACTGCATTGATACAAGCCATGCAAAGATTCCCACAATTCGATCAAGGTTCCACACAAGGAAGAAAGAAGACACATTTGGTTTTGGCAGCATCCTGAAGATCATATTTAGTGAATTTGAGTTTTGCGGTTTAAAGTACATAATTGTTGTCATTGTTAGATTCATAAATAAACTGAAAATCTGACAAAACTCAAATGTCTGAATCAAGCTAAAACAGCCAAGTGTTAAAGGTGACAATGTACAACTATTTCATTTTAGCATTGTAACATTAATTGTAATTGATAACACATTTTCAGTATTATTTCCACCACTGAACTACAAATTTAAAATACATTAAAATTAATTCTTAATAAGATTTTAAATAAAATGTGAATTCCAATATTCAACGCATAAATTGTTGTATGTTTGAGTATAAGCGTCACGTTGGCGCAGTGGGTAGCACGGTCATCTCACAGCAAGAAGGTCGCTGGTTCGAGCCATTGCTGGGTCGGTTGGCATTTCTGTGTGGAGTTTGCATGTTCTCCCCGTGATCGCGTGGGTTTTCTCCAGGTGCTCCGGTTTCTTATACGGAGTGCTCGGTTTCTTTCTCCGGGTGCTCCGGTTTGCATTCTTATACATGCGGTATAAGTGAATTGAGTAAGAACAATTGTCCATAGTGTTAAAGTGTTAATGAGTGTGTGTGAATGTTTCCCAGCGATGGATAGCGGCTGGAAGGGCAACCGCCGTATAAAACATGTGCCAGAGGAGTTGGTGGTTCATTCCGCTGTGGTGACCACGAAAGGGAAAAAGCCGACATGAAAATGGATGGATGGGATGTTTGACTATATTCTAGGGTTGAACGATTTAGAAAAATATTTGAATTGTAATTATTACAAACTGCAAGTTGTTCTCAGCGAAATTGTCAATTAATCAAGTACCTAAAATCCTTCTAAACCAACACAACCCACGCTGCAGCAAAGTCTTGCAAGAAAATGCCCAGAAACAAGCCACGTGCTGTGAAAAAAAACACAGGCAATTATCGAGTGCATTGCAGTTTGTGACCGGCCACTCTCGAAGGTAGAAAATGTGGAGTTCTTGCATCTCTTATTTGCAGCCCAGATATGATGTCCCAAGCCGCCACTACATGATTGACACGGAGCTGCCTAAACTACATGACTCAGTGAAAAAACTTAATTATCCACAGCCCTATGCAAACCGTTGCGCTTAGTTTCACCACGGATATTTGGACAGGCACATGTCACTAATTAACCTAGCTTCCCAGAGTTTCACGCCACAATGAGCCATAATACATGCGAAACAATTCCGTGGTTCGAACACCAGCCAGGCTTAAATTATAAGAATTAAGATTTAAGCCCTTATTTTTTTATATTGATTTATTCTCTAATATGTTGAATACAACATGCTTTTCATTTTACATGAATGGTCTTAATTCCAAACTAGTCCCTTGTTTTTTATTATATGACTAAAGCTGTTATCTGTAATTTAAATCATGTTTTCATTAAGTATCAGTATTGGCAAGTACTGAAATGCAAGTACTCGTATTCCAAAAAAGTGGTATCGGTGCATCTCTAATTTTAATCTAATACTGAACAAGCGATTTACAATGTGATTATTTTTTTAAAAAACCTTTTCTGTTCTATATTATTCCATCAATAACATGTAAAACAATTTTCGCCTTAATAGACTAAATACAGTCTATAAATACAGACTTGACACTTAACACAGCGAAATTGTGTGACGCAACAAACTATGATGCTACAACCTATATTTAAAAAACATTTATCAGCTAGTCCATTAATGATTGATTTTTTGAACTTGCAGCCACATACACATATAAAACCTAGTGAAATAAAAGTCAGAAAAACAAAGAAAATAAAAAATTTTAATTTAGCAATTTAATTGGAAATGTCGTTAATTGTTCAGCCCTCGTATATAGTTTTATATACGTGCATTAATTCAGTACATAAAGCAGTTTTTTTTTGTAGTTTCCCTGCTTAATGTCACATCTCTTTCCACAGCCATGTTGCAAAAAGACCATTCCCCAACTCAAATCTCCCACGCACGATACAGATTAAAACCAGATGACTCGCAGATTATTTTAAACATCAAAATCCATTTTACAGATATGACCTCCAATAATACACAAATGAAACACCAATGTAAAACAACAGCTATTATTTTTTTAATTTTTTTAATCAAAGTGAGTGTAAGATTCATACGAAGCTGAGGGGAAGCCTAAGAGATCCATTTATTGTGATACAAATCTGGTCAACAAAAATGTAAAAAAATAAAATAAAACTAACTCATTCTTTGATTCTTAACATTCACGCAAGACTTAGCATTCAATAAATCACTTGAACTTTGAAATGCCACAGACTAATTTACAGATGACAAAAACAGAAAATTAAATTAAAGAAAATAATGGCTTGTCATCACACCATGGATAAGCTAAGAAAAAATATTATGACTGGATTAGCGCTCTTTTGAAAAATATCAAGAATCCCAGTGGGAGGCTGACTTGTAAAATAATTGTGGTGGAGTGCATCAAGTCAGAAACAACATGCCAATTTGATCGATCTGTGAAACTGGAGCTGTGTACTCAAGACTTCTGGGTGGGGAGCCCGTTGAGCTTTTAAATGGGAGGCGAGTTGCAGCTTGAGCGCCGTGTCCTAAAAATGAACCTGTCACAGCATGCAGGTCTTTATGCATGGATTAAATGGCTATGTGGTGGCTACTCTTACCGATAGAGTGATCAGCGCCTTTTGATTTGGTGTATGCCAGAAAAGCAGCCAACAAAAAAATGGAAGACAGCAGCTCGGCCCTTCCAACGACACCAGTTACCTGCACATAGCAAAAGAAAATTATTCATACTTTTAGCATGAACACATCAGAGTCTCTCCAAACAGGTGGAATTTATACTGAGGTCAGTTTAAATATGTATTTTGTATCAAAAGAATGTTGTTATTTAGACCCAATTTCACAGTATTTCTTTTTACTAAACCAACCTGTGAAATCTTTCATGCTACCAGGAGTCACCGGGTGCAAGACAAACCAGTTTTCAGCAATAAATCACAGCTTCAAAAATCATTTCATTCAACCCTTGAGAAACTAATGAAACTGACTGAGATTATTTTAAACATAACTGTGACATCTGATAGATGCCTTTAAAAAGAATAGGATAACCAATTCTAAAACTAATTCATTTTATTTCTTTTTTCAAATTGGAGATAGCCAAATGCTTGACACCTCACTATTTCACATCTCAAATGAACTTGACAGCATGCTGAAGTAAAAAAAATATGTGTTTAAGAATAGTATGAATAGCATTCTAACAAAGATAAATTGGACCTTTCAGGAGTTCATGTGTTCAAATATGCTTATTTAATTTGTGACCTGGAAATATTTCTCCTTAACTAAACGTCATAAGCTGATCAAATGTTCCTCCTAAATGCTGTTTAAAATCAGATTAGAAGTTGTTTTATAAGCTGTTTCGTGTCTTTGTTTAGCTGTGTGTCTGAGATATACTTCTGGGAACTGTTTTGTAATTTACTAAACATAATCTATCATCCCAGAAATGTATAACCCAAAAATGTATATAAATGAAAAAATGTTATGATGTTCTCAGTTAATTTGTTTCACTAATAATCCATGGTTTTCATTAACCTTTTCATATGGTTGAACATGTTGTTGTTGAGAGGAGTTCCTCACCTTTTCTGTTTTTAGAATATTATCTGCCAGAACACATTTTTCCGTATTTTTATTATTATATTCCCAAATTCTCTAAGAGTTATACTACTTTTTCTTTTTTTTAATAAAAATTGCTTATGAAAACCATAATTAATGGAAATAATGGCTGATCAACATACTAGTGGGAAAGGAGCACATTTTTTTTATTTAATATTATTGGAGAAAAATTCTATCTATTGGAGAAAAATTATTGAGGTGGAAAGTAAAAAATTTAATTTACTCACACTACTGTAATTGACAATATTTTTCCATTAACTTCCTTTAGTAACTTTTAAATTATGCAGTTTTAACTGAGTATGTTTTATTTGATTTAAAGTACTACTCTACATCAAACCAGATCATATTAATGCTAACAACCTAACTGGTGTAGCAAAATTTAGTAGAGCATGCGCAAGATCCAGAATATGAAGAATCATCTAAGGGTCTATCCAGGTACCTGGGCCCACATCCCTGGAGGCACAGAAAATTTATACCAAAAGTATGCAAATTCTTACCGCAATGGAGCTGTCTCCACAATGGCCTAATTGTGTCTGTTGAAGTGACCAACTGTAGGGTGCACTGTGAATTTTGGGGGAGATCTTTTTCATCAGATTGTTAATAAATATATACTCCAGTTTATTTATTTAAAGTAATCCAGTAAATAACCCATTAAATAAATAGCTTAAAAAGCAACATACACACAAAACTACTGAATTGCAATAATGTCAGAAAATATAATGCCTTTCTGAATAGGTTTGATTGCCATAAAAAAAGTCAGCCCAAATCTATGAAAGTACAATGAAAACCAGTTTTACCCAACCCTCTCGCTAAATTAATCCATCTATATTAATTTAAAGGATACACACACACACACACACACACACACCCACACCCACACACACACACACACACAATTAAAGTCAAACAAATATTTGACAAAGAGTCATTTTACCTGAATTCAAAGAGACAGGTTTTGTGCCAAATGTCATAACTGTTACTGCACATCTTGGCTCTGCCCAAAGACTAAACTTTTCCCAGAAACAGAAAATGTTTTATTGCCAGACACTGTGCAGTGCTTGGAATTTTTCTTGGTAAACATTCCATAGAAAGTGAGTGCAAATACAAAGATCATGTTATATTAATAATAAAAGAAATACAGATAAGATAAGCCACCCTCAGAGTCGATACCCTGAGGACTTCAGTGTGCAGCCCAGATCTTCAACTGATAACAAGATTCAGAATACAGTGAAGTACCTCACTAAAGAAGCCCAAATCTTGAGCAAACACCAGCCTACAGTAAAATTCTCTAAATGGCAACTGAGCCAAATAAAAAAAAATCAAAGCCTCTGTTTAGTCTCCCTCTCCAAGAATTTTGCCCTTGTGAACTTCAAACAAAAGATACCTCTAATTTAAAATGGCCAACACACTAAAGAAGAGACAAATATTGACAAACTGAGTTCAAATCCAAACATTGTTTCCATGGTAATGAACAACTGTTTACATGCAGTGCACTGTGGTACATCAAGCTCGATCCATTACTGCCACCTTGAGGCAACTTGGCCAAAGACATTAAAATCATATTACAAAAAATGTGATAACTTTGTGTTGAAGTACATTACAAAAACTGACATAACAATGCAAATTCTGATCTGAAGTGACTCCATGAAACCACAGCAACAACTCCTTTTAGAATCTTCATAATACTGGAAATTGAATTGATGTAAAACAGCACAGTGTACTTACAGCTTCTGTGTGTATTGGATGAACTGCAAACAGTAGGGTAGCAACAAGGCTGGTTTTTCTGTCCAGAAGCAAGCGGCAGAAATGGAGAAAGAGAATGCACACCACAGCATGGAGAACCACATTGAGGAGGTGGTACGATGAGGAGTTCAACTCGCTAAACAGGTAATTGAGGCGGAAGGTGAGAACAGTAAGTGGTCGATAGGATTTATGGCTGCGCTCCTGGAAAACATGACCAAGTAAAACATGAGACTCAATCACAAACCACAGGATATAGCATTTCAAGTTCTCTATCTTTTACAAGGCAATAGATTAAGGTCACCTCGGACATAGGAGTTCCCCAAAAGTCATTGAGGAAGAGGTTCTTTAATGGTGTTGAGGGACGAAGGTCTTTGTTATCCAAGATAGCAGATACATCATCAAACACGAAACCACAAGACAGGCTGTTCCAATAGCAGCCCACCACCAGCCCAGTCAGAAGACAGATCTCCTTCCATAACACTACAGCCATTGCTGACGTGAGACCTCATTGAGCACTGCAGAAGAGAAACAACAGAGCATAGAAAATGACACTCTACTCATTTTTTAGGCTGTTAATTAAGTCACAGAGCTGATTGTTGATTTTGAATGGTGAGCCCTCCTCAGCTATTGTTGCAGACTCAGACAAGACGTCGGAGCTGCTTAGTCTTTTGATGAAGATAGGATGATGTGACCAACTTGTCTAAAGATTTTTGGGGAGAAAGGGGTCAATTTTTAATCTGTTTGATCTGGAATGGTGCAGGGAGTAACTTGTAATTACAAAAGAAAAAATATACTAGTGTACCTAACTGTTCTCACCATGTGGTCAATACAATTGTGAGTAAAATTGGAAAGAGGCAAAAAAATTCCACAGCAATTGTCTTGGGAACTTTGGAAATATTCCTCAAGTGACACAGAGGGATGTTTGTGTGGAGGCTATTTTCTTAGTGTGTGTTATCCCCACCTAAATGTAAGTGTATTATATTATATACACAGTTACACAATAGCTTACAAACCAAGTACATATTGTGGATAAAAACAAAATGTATGTAACTTAAACCAATGGATAGGTAAAAAAAAAAAAAAATATGCACAGACGAGACGAGGCACGAATGGGCAGGCACAACAACATCACCTCTTATAGTGAACCTTCAGTTTAGCAAATTCACACTTAATTCGCATATATTCCCATTATTGCAAGTATTGCACAATATTGAACTGCATGTATAGAGCACAGATTCATGTCTGCAAATGATGCTTGTCATGTACCCAAGGCATGCACGTAAGCTACAAGTGCTTACCTAATGCTCAACAATAGTTCAAATCTGATATTTGTGATATTTGTTCAGTTGAATCTTAGAATGCTCAAATTAACATCAGCTAGTATACATTTTTTAAATTGAAGTCTTGTCTATTTTGTTTTGCTGAACAAACATTAGCAGTTATTTATACATATATGCCTGTAATGTTTTGCTTGTTTGTTCAACTGCAATCTTACTGTTACCTTTAACTATGACAAAGAAACAGTTACTCTCATTAAAACAGCAGTTTTAGAACTACTATCTCTATTGGTCATTTTTTAATTACTGTAAAAACATATGGACCATGCAATGCCCCCTCCTGCCATTGGGCCATTTGAAGCCTCTGTAAGAGGGATTTGGTCGCTCCCATGACAGACAGACAGAGATCACACATACACAGAAGTGATTTACAGGAAAAACAGGCGGTGACATATTTTTCCTAGCTTCGCCTAAAACTTGCTAACAAGTGTAGGCTAACAAGGACTAGGTCTTAACTAAAAGTCTTATTTGACAGAATAAATCTCTGTGGCCCCTTCTCGGAACACTGTGGTGATTAGTACAGTTCCAAGACAGCATAAAATCTCCACTCTCGAAATGTGATGACAGGAGGCAGACAGCCAGGGTGCTGGTTTAGTGTACCATAACCATGATTTATTTTTTAGATAAATGAGCCACACAAAAATAAACGTAATAAAAAATGTTACCTATATCTATCATAAATGATCAAACTGTTATTTTAAACAACTTCATTTACTAGGGGGAAAACAAAATCAAAGTTTGCTTCCATCTTTCATTCATTTTACATTAGGGGCAGTTTAAAAAAAATATCACACTGCTGCTATACTCAGGAAACAACTGTGGAGCTCTGGAATCAAGCAGATCGTGTGAGACACACCCGACATTTTTTTTATTTCAAATGTCAACACTGACTCTGAGATCTTGCTTGCTGCACCTTTAACCTGATTATGGTAAATCAAAGCTTGTGTAAGGTTTACTTTTACCATAGTTTGCTCCTAACTGGTAGACCTGCACAAAAGCAGGATGTTTAATAGCACAGCTGAAGGTTTTACTGGCAATGTTAAGCATTGAGCAACTATTTCACTCATTAAAATGACCCTAAATAAATTTAATTTTCAACTAACCAAGTGGATCATCAAACTTTGTTGTAAAAGTTACTTTAAAGATAACCCCAGATTAGGATTGTTTTTCAGAGCATTTGATAAATTTACTATACTATAAATATAACTATACTACATAGCAGCATGGATTTCCTGCAGCGAATCAGCTAAATGCCCACTAGCTAAATGGCCACAAGCAAAATGTGCTAGTCAGAACATTACTAATGTCATTAGAACATTTATTTTTGTAAGAACCAATAGTTCAAAACATTTCTAAGAGTAATATTCAGTCTCTGAATAATACAGTAATAGAATACATTTATAAACTATTAGTAGGTATTTTGATTGGCCAAGACTGCTGACTGCTGAATCACGCAACATATCTAATAAACATTTCCCTAGTTTACAACAGATACTCTATTTCTATATACTGTCTATATTCGTTTTTAATGAATTTAGTCATAGCTACAAGTAGTAACTATGAAGCTGCTAAGCAGTTTCTGCTAATTACTTTTTAGGCTGGATGGATCTGTATTGGCAGAAAGAGTTGTTTGTTTTGAATGATTCAATGAAACACAATGAGCTCAATAGTCATGTAACTGTATTTAAAAATATGATTCATCTTTTTTATAAATCTAAAATTAAAATGCTTAGTTGGAAAGATGCATCTAGATTAATATGTTTTAGCCAATTTCAGCATTTAAACTCATTGTGTGTTTACTCAACTATTAATTTAATAAAACAAACTATTAATTTAATACAACACAGACTGAAGTATTCACTTACAAGAACTTTGGCTCACATGTCACCCGTAAACAGCAATTAATGGGTGAAACATTCTACCCTGAAAAAAATGGGACTGTTTAACTAATATTAACAAACAGGCAAAAAAAATCCCTAAAATAATTTAAACAATTACATTTCAAATCAATCTGTGAAACAATACTGAAATAAAACTGTAGATGAACCCACGATGAGATTATATTAAGCATAAAATACATTTAAAAATTCATGCAACACATTCAATAACCTTTCCAAGCGTCCAAAAATTTTGAAATGTTCTCTTGATTTTCTTAAACCAGTTGAAATAAAAATATATTGTGTTGGTACATCCGGCAGACATTTTGCAAACCTAACGGGCTAATAACGTTTGTTTGTGTTAATACAATGTAAATATCTGTGATCGAAGGAGAGCAGAGGCGCAGCCCCACTACCACATGCAACCGGTTTACGTTCGTTTTACTGCTCAAATGGCTGAAACTTTAACCCCTAATTTATTTTAAACAAAAAGGGTGAACTATGTTATGATAACATGAAAATGGGTCAAACTGGCATAAAAAAGGGAAAAAAACTTAAGCTGTCCTATTAGCATGCAGTAACTAAAGACGATATTCAATGTTAACAAAAGACGGGTTAAATTTCAGCTAAACAAAAACTCACCAACTCATATCTTGTGAGGTATAACGAAAGAGAGAAACTGGTTTTATATTGATCGAAGCTGCGGGCTTGATAGAAATCGTTGAATTAACACGATTCACAAACTACTTCCGGGTCACTCGGTAAACAAAAAGTAGCAAATTAAAAATCAGAGATTAATATAGTAACACCATCTGGAATGTTATTTTTTACACTGTAATACGTTTTACACAATTAGTCGTAAATTCTATTGTAAAAACAAATATTCAACCCTGTAATATTCAGGAATCGCTAAGACTGTTTTACGACAGTAACGATCCGTTTTACGACTGTGTCTTGTTTCCTAGCAGCAGCAGCTGAACTGTAAGAGAAGAAGGGTAATTGTTGGGATAAGATGGCTCAGAAAGGTAGGAAACCGTTATATTTTGTTTCGATCTATTGTTACAAACGCTGCATATTTTTGTGAATACCTTCAAATCCAGTCTTCTGTTTGTCGTAAACTTAACTAATCAAAATATAGCAATTTTAAACGACTGTTTATGTCAGATATCTCTCTCCCCACGTCGTTGATAATACGCTTTGTAACATTAAAGTAACGTTGCACTTTTTCCATCCAGGAGGGCCGGAGATAATTCATGTTTTTCAAGTTTGAGCTTTCGCAAGTGTTGTGAAGAGCTGTGAACGAGCAGAACGATGCCTGCATCCGCTGACTGGAGGCTTCTAATGGCAGCAGATCCAGACGACCTTGGAGACGAAGAAGAAAATATTTGCGCCTTGATGTTAACGGTAGAACACGCTCCTAAAGTTAAATGATCATGTTAGTTGTTCTCAGGTTATGGTACAAGAAGGGTGACGTTGTTATGTGTGCTGTTAAACTGCACTAACATAAAGGGACTTAAAATGTGATATAGTCACATTATGTATATGTTTAAAATCTGTTGATCATCATCCTGATAATAATGCAGTGTTATTTTTTCTCATTGTAGATTAAACCCCGGGATTTAAAAACAGATGAACCTGAGAAAATGGTTCAACTTTTCAGAATCTCACAAACTCTCCTGAAGGTAAGGCTGATGTCACCTTTCAAATATTTAAAGGTGTCGTATGTAAGAAATGAAACACAAGTTAAACACAAGTCACATCTGACCATATATGTCAAAAGAATGAAGGTTCAGGTTATGCACTAACATCATTGACGTAGGCTCAAACGAGCAGCATCCACAGAATAATGTTTATAACGTTGAGTTTTTTTTTTTTGGAAAGACATGATTCTTCCTAGTCTCGAAGGGTTTTCTCAACTTCTTTGTTCAAGACCCATGCCTGAAGCCTTTTCACTGACTTGACAAACAACCAATCACATATCGTTCCACAAAGTATCATGTTTTGAATTGCGAAAATGTTAGCAACAAGTAACTGACCAACATGCAAAAAGTTAGTCGTAAGAAAGCAACAAAAGACGAGAGATACTAGACCAAAACAACAATGGTGCATGAATCCCCATCCACAACTGTACCTAAAATACTGAGTAAATCTATGGCAATGGAGAACATTTGCAGACATGATGTCCGAGGCTGAGTCTAGATATTTAATGTTTTCAATCATACGCCTCACTCTGTTTCCGGGCAGAGTGAAAGTAAGCGTGACACTGTCTATTTAGCTAATTTAGCTAGCGCTTTGCTAACATGACGTTTGAGGCTGAGACTAGCTTTCTCCTAACTTTCATTCCATCAAAAAGCCAGTTGAGGCTTAGTTTTTCACTAACTGAACTTCAATGTCTGATCAGAAAACATATTACTGTGTTAATATGTGCTAGTTGTAGTTTTGCCGTAAATTCTTAGTTATATTAAAAAACAGCAAACTGAGGTTTATGATCTCATCCCATTTTTTTTTTTTTGCATTGGCTTCACATTGCATTTTAAAACCCCAGTGGACTGTGTGCTATTCTATACAACGCATTTAGTTAAAACGAAGGGAGCTTTGTTACAGAACTAAGGCTATGATCAGACTGCAGCTCAAAGTGACGCAATTTATTTTTTTTGCCCGTATGTGACCTGTATCTGATTTCTGATGAACAGCTCAATTCTGATTTATTCAAATGTGATGCAGGTCACTTTCATATGTGGTCCTACATATCCTATTTTTGCCATGTGACCTCTGTCTGAACACCGAGGTCACATACATCTTACTTTTACATCATTGTGTGGGGACAGATGTTGCATTTCTGGGCAGGACATTTAACAACAATCATGGCTGAGGATGGAGCTGAAAGAAAGGGATGTAATAGAGCTAATAAATATTTCTTCCTTGTCTTCTTCTGGAAATGATTTGGGTGAAATATAGTCACACAATTGGGGAAAGTTGGGAGTGCATTTTAAGAGAGATGTAAATGTTGGTTGTTTTCTAAATAATTGACAAGATGTTACTTAGGCTCAAATGTTTCATAAAATATAAAGCTTGGATGTTCAAAGTCGGTCCTAAAGGCTGCAAGCATGCGCCTTTTTTGCAATCGTGTACTAGTACTGTATAATAATCAGTAATACAGACTAATCTAGGTTCAGATATCCAAAGAGAGCCTTAATTTGTGTGATCAGCTGTGTAATATTTTGGCTGAAGCAAATCTGTCCAGGGCTTTGGCTCTCCAGGTCAGACTTTGGAAAGCCCTGTTCTATACTTGAATAAAGTAATGCAGGTTTGTTTACAGCACATATTGCATAAAAATAATCCCATATTCCTGCCTGAGATCGCCACTGCAACTGTTCTCGAGATCGGTTTTCTGAAACAGAAAGAATATTTGCATTTGCAAAAATCAGCCATTTATTGTCCATTGTGAAAGGATCTTGTTAATTTTTTTTTATAAATATTACACTAATTTCACTGAATTAATGGAAAGTAATGGTGAAGTGTTGTAACAATTTGTTGTTGTTGTTTTTTTTGTTTGTTTGTTAAAGTGTCGTTAATTTGTAATCTCAGTGAAGTCATCATGCAATTCACCAAGTTTAAGAAGTAATGTTTACCTAATCCTCAGATGAAACTGGATGAAATTAAGTGTGCCTATGAAGTTGTTGACAGTGCTGGAGCAGAGCAAGCAAGAACTGGTGAGAACAATCTACAGTGCAATAACATTTTTAGGCAATATTCACATTTTACCTTAGTAATGAAAAAAAATAACTGTTGAAGATGTTATACATGTAACTGTCTTTAAAGTGCTTTTAGAATTATTTTAATTGATGCTGGAAAACGTGAATCTGCACTTTGAAATAGAGTATATTACGCAGTCCTTCAGCTGAAATATTTTTTATATTTTACTTTTACATTAATGCATTTGGCAGATGGATATGTCCAAAGCGACTTACAGTAGAAGAAAGACAATATGCAATTCATTACAAAGTCTGACCTTTAGTCTATGTTGCTCACAATAGAAATTGTATTAGCTGAACAATCAACCATAGAAGGAAGGAAATAAAACAAAAGAAAGGAAAAGGAAGGACTTCTGTTTTTAATTTGTTTATTTGTCCTTTTTATTTGTTTCTTGAAGAGAAGAGTTTTTAGTTGCTTTTTGAAGATTGTTAACATTGCTGCTTTCCTGATTGGATCAGAGAGTTTGTTTCACCAGCTAGGGACAGTGAGAGAGAGAAAGCTCTGATGAGAAATTTTCTGTCAATTCTTCTTACAAAAGTAAATATATCAGCGGTAATATATAATCATTACAGATAGGAACAGACCTCTGTAGCACCACATAACATTCTGTCTAGCTCCGTTGAGTGTAATGCCATCTATTGAGCCAGAGCTTCATCCGGAGATTCTCTGAAGAATTTGAAACTTTGAGGATGATTTTTGATCGATGTTAATTGTCTTTAAAATAAGACCATCACTAAAGCTAGAATAAATAACTGAAGATCTGTCTTCAGAATATATAAGTTAAAAATTGCCTGAGTTAGGATTATGCATTTACATAACCCCACCCTGACCCTTTTGAAAATGTGCAATAAAGTGTCAAAACCTTTATGACAGCCTGCTCTGTGAATGGTTGATGTGGAGTAGAGCAAACGCTTCAACTCTCTTTCACAGTTTCACAATAAGTTAAGTAAAAAAACCTGTTCTTTGTTATTTGTGTTGGGTTTTGGTTAATAGCAGTTAGCATTGTCATCAAGCTATGTTGGAATATTGATCAGTGCTTCTACAGCAGCAGCGGATGTATGTATGGAGTTTTATCTATATAATATTTGATGATAAATTTAAAACCTGTCCTTTTTTAGCTTTATGTTCAGATAGCTAGTAGTTAGCATTGTTATCACATCAGTATTGATACTTTCAAAGAATGATCTTTGTAGATGCCCTTGATGACAAATGGGTGAGTGCGTCAAGTTACGGGCGATTCTCAAACTTGAACCCAGCTTAAAGTAGACTCTGTTGAGTTTACACACTTGAACCCTTATTGGTTGTTATCCAATTTGCTGTATTGTGTCTGGCAATCCCTCTGATTTATTTACATATTGTTTTTCCAGATGTTGATTACTGTTCAGTGTATGTTTTTGTAGAGTTTTTTTAAATGATACATTTTACAGGACATCATACAATAACAAACCTCCAAAAACAACCAACATCCCACTTTCCGAAATACTTTTTTTATATTTCATTTAAGGGGTAGCAAAAAGTAATGTCTCATCTGGCTAAAATGGTAAAATGATATTTTTTATTAGCAGCTTTTAGGTTCATATTTGTAATACATGTATTTTATATCCCAAATCAACACAGAAAATGAACTGAAAGCCAAAGTGCTCAGGCTGGAAGATGAACTGGAGGTAAGCAAACCCCTAAAACATAGTATTGCATTAACACTAACTCATTATGGTCCTTACTATTAGATGTTTGTGAGTGGAGTGTTTACCAGTACCGTCTTAAGAGGATTACTGCCTTAATGTGTCATGTGTTACTTCATTTGTTACTATCTGTTATGACTAAGTGTGTTCTGCATATCCAGTTTCCATGGTATTCTAATTTGTGTGAAAGAAGTGATATTTCACACTCACTGGGGTCAACGATCCTTACAAATGGAGAGTTTTGGGTCTCAAGGTTTTATTCAAATCAACTTGACTTCCTGTCCAGATGGCCCAGCGGGTGATGGGAGGGGTGGAAACACGCTTCTTCCATGACCAGCTTCATCAACTTGAGGATCACCTAGAGCGCAAGGAAAAAGAGCTGATCCAACTGGAGAATGAAATGGGGAAGGAAAGGAAAGCCAACGAGGAGGTAGGTTGTTTTTTTTTTATTTTCAAAAAAGAAAAACAGTGAGCTGTTAGAAAAAGCAAGAACAAAAGAATTTAATGGATGTCAAATCTTTTATTAATGTCATATGAAATTTACAGATACGTATGTTTTTTGTTCAATAATAGACAGATAAACTTTATTATAGGTTGCAGATACATGTATCTAATAGTTTCGATTTGTTGGTGAAAATGGTGAGAAATTAAAATAGGATGTTGTTGAAATTTCATCCACAAAATCATTTTTAAACATTATATTCTGACTGTTTTAAATTATGGATAATCCTGATTATTTTATTTGAATATCTGAGTACCTTGGATATAAACAAAACAGGTTTTAAGACACATACTGACAAGTCTACATCTTCCACCATTCGTGTCTAGGCGCTTTAACAAATCTTGACATTATTATTAATATATGTCCACAATGTGTACACTTAAAAAAAAAGCTTAATCAAAGCATTGATATAAATATTAGAATAATAATTTTTTATATATATCACACATTACTAACAGTATGAAGTGTAAAATAAAAAAACCTGACAGTCCATATTTTTTCAAGTTTATAAGAATTATATTAAGTAAATGCCACCAAAAACAATAGTTTAAGGTAAAAGTTACACAATATTCTTTTACCGGTGACCCTTATTAAATCAGGGTTTCCGCAGGGTGTTAAAAACTGTTACATTCACCATTCTAGGTCTTTCACAGATCTTATTTCTCTGATTTCCATGTAAAGCTCATCTCATATGTGTTTTTTGTTGTTGGTTGGGGTTGCCAGAGGTTGAGAAAATGCTCCTAAATGCAAATAAATAATGTAAAAACGAGGGTAAGAATTGCCAGAATTTGAGAAAACCCTCTTTGAGTAAATCCTCAAAAACATAAAAGGGGCGTTTAGCAGTGCCATAATTTAAGAAAACATTAAGGCTCAAAATCGTAAGTGGTTGTTGGGGTTGCCAGAAATTGACATAAGACTCATAAATGTTAAAAAAATGTAAATGTGATTGAAGGGGTTGCCAGAGATGCATAAATGCTCAAAGTCATAAACATGATTGTTCAAGTTGCCAAAGATTGATATAATTCTTCTAAATGTTAGATGTAAAAATTATTACTGGGGTTGCGAGAGTTCGAGAAAATATTCATAACGTTTCGACTTTGTAAAAGGCGTGGTTAGGGTTGTCAAAGTTAAAGAAACGCTTGTAAATGCTCAAAAACAATAAAGTGATAATTATTGTTTCAAACAATGTATCTGAAGCATACTGTTTATTATGCGATGTTTGTGTGGGTTCTTCAAGCATACATTTGGGTTTGATTACCAGTCATTTTAAAGCAATAGGGACCTACAATTAAAAGTCTGAAGCTTTAAACCGCCAGGGTCTAAATGTTCAGCAAATGCTCAGGATTTAACAAGCATCTCATAACCAAACACTTTTACATACATTTCCTTGTACACTCATCTTCATCCTACATCTATTGTTAAATGGGGCTTCACTACGTTTAACTACATGTTTAATATTTTTTATTTAGATTTAAGGTCCCCATTTAGCGGTAACTATTGTTTTCTTAAAGGTGTCAGAATCACAGCAAACATGTAGACAATCAACAGGAGATACTGAGATGAGAGCATGTTTGTTTTTATTTTGAACACTTGCTGCCAAAAATATAAACCTTTGATCTAGAGGAAGACCAGGTTATAATATTTAGATTTCTTTTGAGTACTATCAGCATTAGGAAAATGCAGTTCATTTACAAGTAAAAAAAAGGACTAGAAACATTTTGTAATGGCAATTATATGGGGTTACAATACATTTTGAGGGATGACAATTGTCCAAAGAGAATTAAACAATATCAGCGAATAACTTTTTTTTTGTCATTTCCATTTTATGATGTAGTTGTTTCAGTATTTAAGTCGCAGCACAGTGTTTTTATCCATTTATACACGGTGAGTACTTTTCAAAAAATGATACTCAGTATTTAGTTTATACTTTGTAAAATAATACAGTGACCTTGATTGTAGAACAGTTTTTGCCCTCAACTGTATGTTTGACAACACAGTTCAAAATATTCTATAGCTGATTAAGTGAAAAATTTTACTTTAACTATTTATACTATCACAAATAGATATAGAATATATATGGTTACCAAAATGGAAAATATTATCTAAAATTTTTGAAGGTAAAGCTGAAAAAGGTCAAAGTTACCCAATGTTTTGCATCCTCTCCCCCAGCTGGTTCTCCGTGCAGAACAGGCCGAAGATAACTACAGGAAAAAAAGTAAAGAGGTATGTCCAATTCTTTCCTAAGCATGCATAATGCTTTTTTAGGTAGATCTTAAATCTTTCTCTTACTGTTATCTGTTCCAGTATCTCACATATATCATCATTATTTGCTCCTCTTCCCTGCTTTACTACTTATCTGACTGTGTCATTTTTCTAATTCATGGCCTGTTATCCTTTTCTTTGATTTTGGTTTCTTTCCTTGCTGTCATCTCTTGTCAATACCTCCTCCAGATAAAGCAGCTTAAGAGGAAGGTAAGACCCTGGATTAGGCAGAATTAGACGAGCCAGTCTAGATATTAGAACCATGTTTATTTGAAACGGAACAGAAGAATTCATCTGAAAGGATCTGGAAACCAATGCTGGCCTGAATGAATTCAGATTTTAGTTTTTGCTTTACTTGCAGTTTTATATTGTAAAGATATATAACTTTTAAAAAATGGTTAATTTGATTAATTAATCACAGAGAAAAATAACGAGTTAATATTTTAGACAGACCATCAACAGATGTCAAAATTAGTAAATGTCCTCACAGGATTTTAGAGCCGTGTCCACAGTTTTTATTGTCCCATCGAAAACAATTAAAAATAATTTTGTTTGTTGTAATAAAATAGTTTTATTTTGTTATTTACCTTTTAAATACAAAATAACTATGTTCTTTACTAAGCTTTTAGTTTCTAAATTTTATTTACTGTAATTTCAAGACTTTATAGCATCTTTGAATTTGAGTCATATTACTACATTTAGATAGAGAGATGGATTTATTAATGATTGCACACGTCTTTAAATAGCTGACATTTGTACACAGAACATTTTTGCATTTATTAATGCATTTTTTTAACACTGCCTTTAAACATGACAATATCACAGCAATTACAAGGCCATAAAATGACGGTGGGTAAAAGAAGATGTGTACAGTACTTTGCACAATTGTCTATAATTTGTCATAGAACCCCATTCACTCAACATTTACCATTGTACTCATAAAGTTACGTTTGTTTATTTTGTCCTTGTTTTATTCTCTCTTTCACCACCTTTAACATTAAAGCACCCAGCTGTGCATGATTAAGTTATTTTATGTGTTCAAAATTATTTTTTTTGTGTTACTTAGTCTTTTAAGTTCAGTCACTCTTTATGCTGGAAGGAAGGTTAGCACCTGCCCTGATCAGCACTGGGGCAGATCTGTTCTTTGCATGTATGTTACTCCAGGTTGTCTGGGTTTTTCTGAAATGAATTAAAAAAAAAACTGTGATTTGGCCTTTTTATCTCATCACAAAATCATTTTAAAATGGGCTTTTTTTGGAGTCAGAAATTACTGGTCAACTTAAATCAACAATTTATTCATGCTAACTAAACTTTACTTTACAATTCCTACGGTAGCATTGTATAGTAGTTCTATATCTAGCCTATAGAAAAATCCAAAAGGAATTCCTATTTAACTCTTAATCCGCATTAGACCTTTGTGAAGTTGCTTTGAAGTAACTGCTAAAAGGCACTGTATAAAACATTTTGATTGATTCATTGATTGAGAAGAGACACAAAATGAAGACAGACATAAGACTAGTGAAAACCGTTAGTAACAATGACCAGGAAGGAGGCAGAGATTATTAGACTCTCTCTTTCTTTTTTTCTCTTTTAAAAAACAAACCAGGATTTTTCGCTTAAGGTCCCCATTACCTCCAAGTGACCAACCCTTTCTGGTATAACTAGCAGAACTTTCTACAGTAAAACAGCAACTCATAGTCTCCCATTATTGTACTAACCAGGCTTAACTTGAACACCAACGCTTTGTGGGCTGTTGATGGAGGATCGGGCCAATAATGAGGCTCGGCTCATCTTCTCTGACAGCACTTGTTCAAATTTCTTCAATTTTTTTTTAACAGTTCCATTTTTCTGTAGATTAACATACCTACTCTGTGAATCACTCTAGTGTGGTTCTTTATGTGACTTGACATCTTATATTCTGTAGTTATATGTGACATTCAGTCTTTTAGCAGTACCGTAAGTTGACAACTTCACAAACAAATTCTTTTATTTTGTAAGAATGACCATCTCAAAGAAGAAATTGACATACTAAAGAAAGATGTACAGCAAAGAGAGCGTCTTCAGACAAAAGAAGAGAGCGATGAGATTCAGAGGAGACTCACCAAAGCCAACCAACAGCTGTACCAGTGCATGGAGGACTTGCAGGTATGTAAAGAAAATAATTGATAATTGAAGATTAAGGTGGATTTCAACGGCACATTTTTGCTGAACATCGTTGTTGTTGTTTCTTGTAAGCTTTTTAGCATTTCTTCATATATATATATATGTATACATATATATATATATATATATATATTTATTTAATTTTTTTTTATTTCAGGCCATTCGTCTAAAGATAGAAAATCAGGCTACCTGGCCTGAATCTAAAAAACAAGTTTTCTAACCACTGTGCTTCACCCTTCAGTTCCGTTTTATTTAAACATGTATCCTACATAAAGCATGCAGAGGACATGGCAGCCACCCTGAAGAGTGAAAATGAGCATCTTCAGAAGAACCTGGAGGAGTCAGTGAAGGAGATGGAGAAGATGACTGATGAGTACAACAAGATGAAGATTGCTGTCCAGCAGACAGATTCCATCATGGATCAGCTTCAAAAAGAGAGGGATCATTCAAAGCTTCAGGTATACTGTGATGCTTCTTTTACACAAACAATAAGAAAAGAAAGAATGCAAGGTGTTTTAAATGCAAGGTGTTTAAAAAAAATCAATGACAATATGTGGTCATGCTTCAAAAAATTGCCGTTTTGGAGAAACCAGATAGTGTGATGGTGTGAGGTGTGGGAGATGCATATAAAGCAGAAGTTGAAAAATCTAACCTTTTCTGGCAGAAAGCTGCTTCACTCAACTTACCAGCTTGTTTTACGCTAGTGACATTATGTCCTGAGGAAAGTATCAAGAGAAAAAATAACAGAGAAACTGTATGGACACCTGATGCTGTATGACAGAAAACAAGCTTTTTACAAACACAAAACATCTTTCTTGGATGAATGTCAATGAATGTCAAGGTTTCTACTCACATTGAGAATATAAAGACACTCTATTGGCTTTAGTCAGTAAGCTAGCACTGTACCACCTAGGAACTGCTTTATATTTGTAGTTGAAAGTTGCTCAATGAAGTGGAAAATACTGTGGGAGAATTATTTGAAACACAGGAGAACGGAGACTGAAGCCCCTAAACTCCGCCTGTTTCGGTGGGCATTCTGAGCAGATTTTTAGAGCAGATGAAAACAGGATTATTTGTGGTGACCTCTGAGTGGCTTATGCACCTTTTCTGCTTTTCAGTGTGAACAAAGCTTAATGTGCTCATTCTTGAACTTTCATTGTTGATTACTTTTTACTCAACAATGAAACTACATATTTAGTTTACATATTGTAACAATGAAACTACTACTACTACATATTTTTGGAGAAAATGAGACATGGGGAAATTTTATTTTGTTAAATTTCTGTGTTTGTCAAGGTCAGAGAGTTGACTGAACAGATACAAGCACGAGCTGAAGAGGACGACCCAGTCATGGCTGCTGTTAATGCTAAAGTGGAGGAATGGAAGGTGAGATGGCCCCTGCTAATGCCAGTTTTACCATAAACAGGATTAATTTACCAAAGTCAACATAGTTACTTAACTATGTACACAAAACCAGCTATAAAGAATGACCAGTCAGATTGTACATACGAACTTTCAAAGCTAAATAAGATCTCAGAATGTGTCTCCGATATCATTTTATTGGATGAATGACAATTTTCTTATGCTAAATCCTTATAAAACAGAAATATTACTTATTGGCTCTAAAAAGCAATTACAGGATATCTCAGTTAAAAATATGGCACTGGGGGGACACACTGCTAATTGCTTAAATACAGTTAAAAATCTTGGCTTTATTAGAGATAGTGAACTGACATTTAAGCCATGACATTTAAGTTAACCATATATCTTGTGTTACTAAGACCGCCTTCTTTCACCTCAGGAACTGTGCTAAAGTACAGAACATGCTGTCTGTTGTAGATGCAGAAAAATTAGTTCATGCTTTTATGACCTCAAAAATGGAATTTAACGCTCTCTTAGCCGGCTGCTCAGCCGCCGCCCTACATAAATTACAGTTAGTCCAGAACTCAGCAGCTAGAGTTCACCGGTTTACACCGGTTCTGTGCTCTCTTCATTGGCTTCCTGCAAAATATCGCATACAGCTCCTTGCCTTTAGGGTGCTAAATGCCTTGGCTCCGGCATACCTGAGCAGTCTCCCGATATATTCCAGCTCGCTTTCTTCGGTCACAAGAAGCAGGACTACTGATTATTTCGAAAAAAGTAAATCAAATAGTAAATTCTCCAGAGAGGAAGAGTGTTCATAAATAGAGCCCCAAAGCTTTGGAACAAACTCCAGGATGGTGTGCGGAGATCAGCTATACTAACAGAGTTCAAAACTAAATTAAAAACATCTGTTAGCATTCGAGCATTAGAATAATTGGCTTCTGGGTTTTGTCTAAGCGGATATGGTGTCTGTGCCGTATAAACATACAAATTGTTGAAAAAAAAACTATGTGGTTCAATGTGCCTATCTAACCTATCATCATCATTTATCACTCATCCTGCAACATCCTGATCACTTGTTTGTTGTTACATTTTTCTAACCATTGTTTTTCGTTTATTAGTTTCTGTTTTATCTGTTGGTTTGTTTTTTTTTTGTTTGTTTGTTTTGTTCAGGGATTGTTAGGTTAACTTTTTGTCGATGGATTTTAAGTTTGTATATTCTTTATGCTAGGGAGGTGACTAGCACCTGCCTCAGTCAGCGAGGCTCCCAGGAAACTCACAGAGGACAATCCTTTTTACCCTACCTGATCCACACTAGGACTTTGTGAAGTTGCTTTGAAAGCAACTGCTAAAAAAGTGCTTTATAAAAACAAAAAAAATAAGGATTTTTGTCAAAAGGTTTTAATTCAAATATGTATTTCTGCTATGTGTGTAAACTACTTTATAAAACAGCATTCCTACTCTCAATGCTGTAGACTCAGTGGCGCAATGAGTTAAATGATGGGTTACTTTTCACTCTCCTGTGGGATCAAGTCCAAGAGCATTGTTTTACCCCCCTCCTAAAAGAAGCACATTGCAACTCCCCATACATTTATACTGCCACGATTAGATAAAATTTATTTTTTTCAAACATAACATAATGAAAAGAAACAGCTTTCTGGAATTGTATTGAGAGTAACAAAAAAGTACTCAGTTTAGGTTTTCCCAAAAATGTTTATTCCTACATCATAATATGATTCCCTAATCGCTCTAGATGTATATTACAATGACAATTAAAAAAATTACAACAGCAACGGTGTTAAAAAAATGCAGACCTGAAAGTGCTGAATCTTCGGCACCGTTACTATCAAAAGCGAAACTGTGAGTAATTAGCATGTGAAAGACCTCAATCCACTCGTTACAATTCACCCCCCACACCTAATTGTGCTCATTTGCACACACAAACACACAGCTATGTAACGAGCCTTTCTCCTGCAACATTATAAAACAAGTGTTGCAAGAGAGATATTCGTTGTTGAGCTGTACGTGCATAGCAGGAGGCATTCTGGGTGATGTAGTGTGAGTGAACGCAAGTGCAAACACGAAAGGTAGGAGAAACACTGCGATTGATGAGTACCACCAGTGTCCGTGAAGTGTACTGTGATTGCATTGGTGAATAAACCACTGGGGAATCATAAGGAAGAAGTTTTGTGTCTCGTCGCTATACAAGCTTTAAATGTTTTAATAGATTTAGAGGTTTTGTTCTATTATTTATGGGTATTATAGGTAGGAATAAAGAGCAACAAAAGAAATACAGGTGAACAAACCCCAGGGGGGGTTTACTGAACAAAGGAAGGATGTACACAAACAGTGCTTGTAAATAAAAGTTCTGAAAGTTCCTGTGTGGATGTGCTCAGGTGCAGAGTTAATGGACTATAATCTGTAGGAGACAGTGGTTAGTGGCCTGATCACCCAAAGCTGGCATCGCTTGCACTCTAGTTCTTGCAGGCGTCCGTTCTTGGTTTCCAGGGTCTGAGGTGCGTCACATGACTGAAACTTTACGGGTTTGTTCACACACGACACCAAGCAACTCAAGAAATTATGAAAAGGAAAAAGAACGATTTCTGTGCTCACCGTGAATATCTGTTAATCTTATAATATGGCGATTTGCCATTTTTTTGTTCATTATCTGCTTATAATTCATTCTTTTAAAATAAATAAATAATCTCTTAGCATCTTGAACCTGGGTCTCCCACCCAAGTCAAACGTGTTCCCTTAAACGCTACCACTATAGGTGACGTCATTGAAGGATATGCTGTACTTTTTGCCCAACGGTATCACCGACTCAACTTTTATTTTGAAGATATGGAAGTAATAAAGAAACATGGCCATATAAAAACAATGATGTTCACCTAACTTGAGAGATATAAAGTAGTAATGTTAAGTTTTCACAACCTTTTTTTTAACTTAACTAACCTGGTCTCGTTTATGAGGTGAAGGCACCACCCAGTGGTAAACGATATGCCGTGGCACTTGCGATGACAGCGGGGATGCGGCGGTCATTTCAAAATGTCATGATCAAAGCATTTCAAACTCTTCAGAGAATCTCCAGATTGAGCTCTAGCCCCGGTGAAGAAATGATTAAAAGCGCTCAGCTTTGTAAAAAAGGTTAGGGTTGCAAACAATATATTTGAAGCATACTTATTATGCAAAAAAGTTGTGTATGTGTTTTTGATGTTCTGATATAGGTTTTGATTGTGAATGGTCATTAAAAATAAACCCTGCTTTAATAAGCCCATTTTAAAAGTTTAAGAGTTTAAAAGACTCATTATTGTATAATTCAAGAAAGTCAACAAAGCATTTGGTTTACCTTAGTGTTGAACAAAGTAAAAAGCAGTTCAAGACTTTTTAAAAATATCATAGCCTAATGTTTTCCTGAGTTTCAATGATGCAAGCTGGAGGTGATCATTTTTATTCACTATGAAATGAATGTGGGAGAAATAAAAAAGCTATATTTGTGTCCTAAAGCTAAGGATAATGAAGAAAAAACCTTTACATTTGTCCAGCTATCACAACCACACAGTCTTGAAACACAAGTGTGGGAAAGCGTGGTTCATATTGGAAGTTGATAAATGAGGTTCATGTTGAAAAATGGACTTGCTGAATTGTCCAAAATAAAAAGCTCATACTAAAAGAAGATTGAAACAAGACCCAATTCTTTCTTTCAAATCTTTTTTATTACTAAAAACCTTTAGTAAAGAAATAATTCTCAAAGTTATGAGAGAACCTTAGTCATTGTGAGTCCTTTTTTCCATTAATATTCAAAACGGCATCCAAATATTGATTACTTCCAGAACCATATTCTCTTATAACTTAAAAACCAAAGGAAAATACTCTCATGATCATTCATGCTTTGACTCTTTTCATGAATAACAAATGGCATCATCACAGGATTATCAAATGAACGAGGGATCATGTTTAACATCATAACGACAATGCTAAATATGTTGGCGCAGATTTTCCGACAAAAAGATCGTTTTCATTACAAAGCCTTTGAGTCATTTCTTGCGATCTGCTCTTTGCTTGAACTGACATGATGGCTTGTGGAAAAAAACCCAAAACGTTTCAACACAGAGCAATTAAAGTTTCTCGGGTTACTGCTCGGTTTGAAATCTTACATAAAATCCATACCAAATGTCAAACATGTCTAAGCAACTAGTGAATTAGCACTAACTACCAAAATAGAAACAAAGCATTTGACACATTTGCTGGTTGTGAATTTCTACATATTTGACTGCATTGTTTGTGTTGTTTACAGAGTGTGCTGTCAGGGAAGGACCTGGAAATTTTGGAGTATCAGCAGATGATCAGAGATTTGAGAGAGAAGCTCCGCTGTGCTCAGTTGGACTCTGACAAAAGCAATATAGTGGCACTGCAGCAGGTCAGTCAGAAAAAAACCTCTCATTTCAGTCCAAAACACTTTATGTTGTTTTTGTGGCAAACAAGCATTCTTTCAAAATTGGAGATTTTTTTTCCATTGTCCTGTTTTAATGTGCTTAATTAGCAGGTGAGGCTTAATTAATGTAAATTTAGTGTTTTCTTCAGAATTTGGGATCAAACGGTCTGATTAAAGACAAATGCATGTTGGCAGATTGGATGCATGTTGGCTCATTGGCAGATGGAGACAATAATGGTGTTTTATTGTCAATTCAGCTCAATTCCATTTTTTTTTTTCAAATCCAATCCAGGTTTGTTCATATGTGGTCCTGATTCTGATACAGATCTGATTTCTTTGCAATGTGACCTCAGTCTAAAAAGCCAGCTCACATTTATCTGACATTTACATCATTGAATGGGCACATATGTCACATTTCTGGGCTTGGGAGGAGGTTTAACAACAATCATGGATAACGACGGAGCTGAAAGCAGTTGGTGGAAGGAAAGTGAAGTAATTTAACTAATAAAAAAATTGGAATTCATTAAAAAATTATCTGAATTGAGCTTTAAGACCTGCTGTCTGAACAAAGCCCATGTGACATGAGTGTTAATAGACCAGTCAAAGGCCTCAAAGATTATATAAAAATGTCAAAATGTGAGGGAAAAACAAAGCTATACCAGGTCTGGACCAATATGGGTGTAAGTGACTAATGACTAAATGTAAATGTTTGGTGTGGAGTTTGCCATTAATCAATGTAAATTTAGTGTTAACTAAAGAATAGGGGTCAGTGTTAAAAGTCGGTAAATAGAGGTAACAGTGTTTGAGTTGATATTTATGACCATTATTATCTTATGTTAATGCATTCTAATACATTGTTTTGATTATTTACTCTCTTCTTTTGAATATGTTGTCCTTGTTCATTGTCCCACAAGACAGTATTCAAGAGCATATGTCTTTTTGTTTTTTTGGAAGAACAAAACATTTCCGTTTTAAGTTTTGTTACCTAATAAAACTGAGAAAAACTCTAGAGCATTTCCTCAACCTGGCTAGAGAAAATCAGGCATAATCTTTACAAGAAGTGAACCTAAAGCTTCCAACAAAATTACCTTTGCCGCTATGTTTCCTATCCTGAGGTTGACTGTTATGACAAATTTGTAGGCATTTCTCAGCTTTGCAGATTAAATTTGTATTATTCTTCCTCAAGCCTAGGATTAAATTGCATGCGTCACATGGTAGTAAACAGAGTTCAGTATTAAATCACTTAGCCTCATGTTGTCCCAGACTCATTACATTTTACTGTCAGATCACCGTTTTATTAGTAAGTTTTATTAAAAGTTCTCTCTTGAAATATGTTAATAAAGACAATAAAGATAAATCACTGGAATCATCCATTTATTTTATGTTGGAGATTAGACTCACAAGTTCTGCTGGTGCCAAACAGTGTGCAAAGGGTATTGTACACCCGAGCAAGGTCACCTGTCAATCACAGGACTGAATTCACTTAGGGTCACATTGACTTTACCTCCAGACCCATATATATTCTCTAATTAACCTAAATAATGAAATTGAAGTATTGGGTACTATGCCAGCTACACTTCTGTAGCTTTTGGCCTGTTTTATAATGGCACAACTCAACTTGACTCAGAGGGCTTTTCCACTTTTTTGCTAACCATTAAGATACGTTTCAAAAGTGAGCTGAGTTGAACCAAAGTGATGTTTTTCTGATTGCAAAGAAAATCATGACATCCTGCTGATTGGTCCATGACTCAGATCACTCATTTGCCAGAAAGAATCATAGCGAACTTAAGTGCTCGCTATAGAATTTTAAATACCAATTGTAAGTAAAAATTTCAGACTGCCAATCCCATTATTTTATACTTAAACATTTGTGAATAATACATTTTACTGAACTTTGGATCGTCAATATTACCCAGTGAGCCTCCATGCTTACTGGGCATTCAAGCTGAAGACAACACCTTCCTAACAATAATACCTTTTTTTATACAGCAAAATTTCCTAAAAAGGCTCTGTTTTGTCATATGGGGTGTAGCTTGTGTTTATTTCAATCTGCACTTGGCCATGTCATTAATTGTGGAATACCAAATGGTGTTCCAGTTTCATCTGAACAGAAAAAGATGAAACCAAGCTATTTTAACAGCATGTGTACAGCTTACAACACAAACACAAAATCTATTAAATAACAGTTTACTGCTATAAAAAAACTGACTCTATGGAATAGCTTAAGTTAAGTTTATTGATAAATTAAATGGTGATGTAGAAATTAAATAAATCCAACACCTCTTGCACTTTCTGGTAGTTCCTCGCCTTTCTGCCATCAGCCATTAAATGATTTGTTGAAGTCAGAGCTTTTTCTGCTTCTGTCAAAGACTCTTTATTCACCATCCAATCAGGAATAGATTGATGTAGTGGAGTGACATGCCTTGAGTGATGTGTCAAAAACAAGCCCAACTGATAATGAAAGTCAAACCCTGATGAGTCGAACAAACCCATAAACATTCAAGAGTGGTTTTGTTCCTATAATACAATGGAGAGGTGGCATTAAATTGCTTTGTTATGTTTTTACCATTTTTTATAAAGTATTTTATAAATGTGCTAGATTGAGGGATTTGAACAGATCTGTTATTCCTTAAAAATATCTTTGAGTAAAGAGCTTTGGAATTTTATCATGCTAAGAATGTTCTGAGTGTATCATTCCTTTATTACGGGTACAAAAACTCAACACAGATGCAAGACAAGTGGAGCAGAATTTCCCAGACACATTGGCCGTTTTCTCTTTGTTTACATGCGATATCAAATTTCCCTCTTTTTGTGTGTTCTGTTCATTGCACTCTCATTTAAATGTTTACTGCTTCTTTTGAAATGCTTCATTGGCTTGCAAATGTTTCCTTTTTCCATTCTCCCTTCTTTACGACTTGGCCGAATCAGGTCATTTATGAGCTTTGCGCCGTAAGTATCTGTTTTTTAATTTCCTCATATTTGTGTCATTCGTCCTCAGTTTTACATCCCGTCTGTCATCCCTTCTGTTTTTGTAATGTTGATTCATCTTACTCTGTCCCAGTGGGTCTGAGGAAGACACTGACTCTGTGTTTGTTTGACTTCAAAAGGCTGTGCAAGAGAGGGACAACCAGATCAAGATGCTCTCAGAGCAAGTCGAGCAGTACACCGCGGAAATGGAAAGGAATGCTGTGCTCATTGAAGAGTTGAGAAAGCCTCTGAAGAAGGAGAAAGGTCATGGTGGGGAACAGCAGCGTCGATTGGAGGATTTGAGTGCTAAACTCAAGGCGGCTGATAGGAGGGTCCTGGAGGCCGAACGGTCTGCCCAACTGGCTGAACACGATGCAAGGGAGAAAGATAAAGAATTCAATGATACCCTTGCTCAAATTCGTTTGTATGAGTCGGTGAGTTGAATGAGAGCACACACTTTTATGGCCTGGATGAGGAAGAATGACAATTATATCTAATCCCATCCTGCACACAGGGGATTCAAGGCCCCTCTCACCAATAGTTATGCAACGTCAAAGATATATTGTTAATGTAAAAATAAATATTGTAAACCTGTTTGTTTCCATCTGTAGTTGCTAAAGAATATTAACAAAAGGGGTAAACGGTTCATGCCGATGCATGAAGTTAACAAAACAAAAATACTCTGCAGAATAGTTTGGCTGGAGATTGTCGGCTCCTCTAAAAAATTACTTTTAATATGTCAGTTGGTGGAATCCATTAATTTTAATATAAATGTCTGAAGTGGTTTGAAATTGGTGGTGTTTCGGTTACATCTCATTTTTGTATGGCATAACTTGATAACTTGTTTGTCTTGGGCAGTTGAACTCTCAACTTTATATAAACAACAATCAGACCATACAGTTTTTCAAGAAGCAAGGGGCTTATCAATACCTTCTCCATACTTTCTTTATACCTTCTGCATGGTCCATTCACAATGATTTCAGTTTTATTCTCGAAATTACAGTTTAATCCCATTTTATTTTGCATTTTTTATTTATTTTAAGTTCAACGTTAACCTAAAACATGGACTAAATCCTGAAAGCATTGAATTGAGCTTGTTCAAGTTAGATTGTGAGCTGGCAGGACTGGTTGAATTCTACTCTGCACTTTATCCTAGTTTGTTTGTACTTCCGTACATGAAGAAACCGTACAAATTAAAAGTATCTATTTTCCATCCATTAAATCTAGGCTTTAATAATTGATTCAGAAATGGCATGGGCCTTAACATGTTTTTTTATACAACCAATATGATATTTATTATACTTTCTTTGTTCTGCTAAAACATCACATAGATAGATAGTTATAGATTCTGTTATAACTATTATATAAATCTGATGCAAAAGTACATGATATTTTCTATTAAAATGTCTTGAAACAATTGCTAGTGCTGTTATTTATGACCATTATATTTTTGGTACCAGTATCTAATTGGTATAAGTATGGTCATATTTCATGTAATTTATCCCATTTTATCACACAGAGATAACAATAACTATTATACATGATATTTAATTCCCACTGATGAGTGTCCAGTAATAGGCCACATTAATTAACATTATAGCTATTATTATTACTACTACATTTTATTATATAAAACCAAACAGTTATTGTCAACTGTAAGCTAATGAACGCAAATGTAATAACTATATAACTAGACAAATTTTAAGCTTGTTTTAATATTTGAGATTAGAAAATTAGAAAGAATTATTTCATAGAATCAGATTTTATGTTATTTTTCTCTCTGTAGTTCAATATGATTAATAGTAATACATTTGAAAACATTAACTAAATCAATTAGGAGTTTTTTTTCTGGAGTATTTATCTGAATTTGTTTGAAAGTTTTTGATTAACTTCTCAGAATAAAACAACTGGATTGTGTCTTTTTGTTCGTTGTGTTCTCGGGAAACCTGTGAAAAGCCCATAAAAATCAATTAAATGCCTTTAATTTATAGTTGTATACCCATTGCGTACACAGTATGCTCGATCCTGCTTTAGCCACTAACTAGCCCTGAAGTTAATTTGATTGGGCCCCATATACCACGGGGGCTATGGGGGTCTCATACACCCCTGGGATCACAGTCCCATAAAGTTTTGATTTGAATGGAAAGTTCTGTTGTGGAATGGAAGGGGCACAAGCAGCACAGCTCGTTTCCATAATGAAAGCACAATGTACCAAGAACAGAGCAAATGAAAAATAATGCGGCTTGGCCTGGGCTTGGTTTGCGTTATGTGATGTCTGTGGCATTTCAAAGAAGTGAACACAAGTGGAGCAAATTCTCTTTTTTTCTGACACGTGCTGTTAGTTATCAAGCACAAAATGTGTTAAGACGGAATGTTTTGAGTATTAAGTTAAGCCAAGCATTAAGTCACTGCTAAATTGATCTCATCAGATATGGCCACCCAACGTGCTCAATATTCTTATTTTGTGACAACACATTATTTTGCCTAAAAGGAAAAAATAGCAAATGTAATTAAATTGTATTTTGTTTACTTAAACTCATAATATAAGGGTCACATTTTAACAAATTGATGATGGCAAGATGGTGTAAGAAGGCAGCCTCCAAGCTCACATTTAACAGAGACCTTAAGACCTTGTTCATTAAAGGGCTAGTAAATGATAACTCAAAATGTGTCAGATATTTTCACATAAATTATTCATTTATTCATTCATCTTCATGACGGCTTTCTTCCCTTTCGGTGTCGCCACAGCGAAATGAACCGCCAACTCTCTGGCATATGTTTTATGCGACGAATGCCCTTCCAGCCGCAACCCATCGCTGGGAAACATTCACACAGACTCATTCACACTTTTAACACTATGGATAATTGTTCTTACTCAATTCACTTATACCGCATGTCTTTGGACTTGTGGGGAAACCAGAACACCGGAGAAAACCCACGCGATCACGGGGAACTCCACACAGAAATGCCAACCGATCCAGCCGAGGCTCGAACTTGCGATCTTTTTGCTGTGAGACAACCGTGCTACCCACTGCGTCACCGTGACGCTTCACATAAATTAACTCAAGCACTAATAAAAGAACACAACATTTTTCAGAGCTCATAATGCTTTGGTATTTAAATAAAGCTCATTTTATTACAGCGACTGACATAAAGTTACAAGACAGGGTTTAATGATGTCAGAAGACTTAAGACCTCCCCCTGAGTGAGTTATGCCACCCCTTAATACTGGTTGGAATATGTTAGCTAATGTTAGCAAGCCTGCAGTGTATCCGAAAGATGAGGACTTACTTCCGATGTGAAACACTTTTATACAGATCCAAACACCAATTGTAATCTCTGGACTCATAACATAGTTTATTAATAACAGGGACTGAATATAGTTATACTCGCAATTTGGAGAACAGAGTTAACTTTATATTAAGTTAAATAACTTACCAGGAGTGATCCTTTGTGAACTCAAGTTTAAAACGGCAAACTTATTTAAGATTACATATATCAAATTAAGTAGCAGGACAGCAAATCCAAAATATCCTTAGTAGGAAAGGAATTTGACTGACACTAATGTGTCATTGACATCAATGGTGTTGGAAATGATAATTCTATAGTGGTACTTGTGGACAGAAAAGATGATAAGAAGGGGCATGGGTAAATGAGAGTGGGAGCACATTGCCTAAGAGCTATGTGATCCAAACTGTAGAAAAAAAAAAAAAGCACAAGATAATGTATAACTCCCAGTCATGTGAGCCCACAGAAAGGACATGACAAGGGAACACAAAAACGCACTAGCTTGGCTAGTACCAGAGGTGAGTAGAGTATCCAAAAAAAGTACTTAAATAAAGGTACTTTTGCAAATATTGTACTCAACATCAACAGTAATTAACATGATTTTCTCAAGGTAGAGTATCCAAAACATATAAAAAGTACTTTTACAAATGGTTACTCAAGTAAGGGTCTCCACACCTATCGTTTAGCCAATGTTTTGTGGGTGAGCAGTGTGAGAGTGAGACTAAGAATATGTTGATTCAAATGTTGTCAAACAAAGACCGGTGCAATGTATGCTATGTTAATAACACAGGTCACATGAATATAATGGTGACCTTAAGGGATTCTATCTGTGATTTTAGTTATTAGCTAAATCTGAAATAAATCGGTGATAACTTATTTATATATATATATATATATATATATATATATATATATATATATATATATATATATATATATATATATATATATATATATAAACAAACATATATACATCAATTTTAAGTATAAGCTTTACGAACTTCATTTCTACAATTCATTGATTTTATGTATATAACTCTCTCTCTCTCTCTCTCTCTCTCTCTCTCTCTCTCTCTCTCTCTATATATATATATATATATATATATATATATATATATATATATATATCTCTTTCAGGGAGCAGACGGTTTGGAAGCTGCAATCAGTGAGATCAAAGAATGCAAAAATCAAATCCGAGTAAGAGACCGTGAGATAGAAGGGATGACCAAAGAGATAAACCTACTGGAGATCAAAATCAACAATCTGCTGGATGAGAATGAAGACCTCCGAGAACGCCTTGGTGAGTTTCCTTGAACTGCATGGAATCCCAGCAGGGTCAAGGTTACCTCGTCTTTTTACATCGAGACATCAGTTCTTATCTTGAATTGGTTGTTCTAAGATAAAGGTCTGCTTTGACCCTCATTGAGATCATATTCCCTCACTAGGATTAAATTCAAGGGAAGAAGTGGATTTGAGTGAATTCCGCAGATCAAAGATTCTGAAGCAGAGACAGTACAAAGCAGAGAACCAGGTTCTGCTGAAGGAGGTAAAACTTCTGAAAGCTGATTAGGCTTATCTCTGGGAACTGGCTTTGGGCCACTATCGCTCTTTAATTTTGTCTGTGACCCTTGTTAGATCGAGCGTCTGGAGGAGGAAAGGCTTGAGCTGAAACAACGCATTCGTGCGCTAGTGAAGGACAAAGGTGAGATGATGCCAGACATGATTCATATCAGTAACATGCTCATTTGCTGTTCAAACGCACACATTTTTTTAAGTAAGATTTGTTAACAGCTGCATCAGGGTTCTGAAATAATATAGATGTCTCAATTCTGTCACATTAGTTAACTAAATAAATCTGTAGTTTAATAAAGATCTTCGTAAAAATAATCTGTAGACCTATTAATTTTTGTTTCTATTTAGTTATGTCTTAAATGAACCACTTTTGTGTTTATCTTTGTCCACCTCGACACCTCCTACTCAAAAAAGCATAGAGAGCTTGATGACCTGTGTGAATGAGGCCTAATTGCTTCACTTTGCATGCTGAGCCATTTATCACTCGATTTAAGCAGTGTGAGTGCTGGCAGGCTTTAAAAGGGTCCCAAGCCAAAAGGATTTTTGAGAGGAAGAGATTGCTATCATTATTATTATTGTTGCCATTTCAGTTGTATTAACATATTCAAGTGCTTTAATATAGATTTAGATTTAGTTATGTCTAGGGAACTTTCAGACTGGGAAAGTCTAGTATCGAAACCCCCCACACTTTTGTTTACATAGAGTAACATCTGATCTGTTTCGGACATTCTTACTTCGTTACATCACTTGAGTTACATCATGGACGTTTCTCGCATTGTTAGTGTGTAAACAGCTCAGCACAAAACTGTGAGACATCGAGTGGACGCTGTTTTTGCATATTTTCTTACCTCAGTCTTCATATTTGCACATTTTCTGTTCAATTCAGAAGACAAAAACATCTTTTGCCTGCCATATTGCTGTGTATAATGAACGATCGCTTCTGTTACTACTATTGACTGTATATAATGTGGACGTAGCATATGTTAAGTTTTCTATTGTGTACCATCAAGGAGAGCGAGAGGTTGATCCTTGGTTATTATGTGACGTCGAGCACAGAGAAATTCCTCATTTAACTTACATGTCTTGCCCATCTCTCTGCTTGAACCATTTCTGAGACTACCTCTGAAAGAGTTTTTGATACCGGTACACGCAACAATAAAACATTACCGGAGCTAAGTGTTTCTACTCAGACACCAGTCTGAAAGGACCCTTAGTCTAGTCTAATTAGATATAGCATCTAACACATACACGCACAACATATGCACATGCTCCCAAACACACACTCCCATAAGGTTTTTTTTTTTGTGAAAACAGCCAATTGTACTATATATTTGCCACTTCTAATAGCTGATATACTTTTATCCAGAAAAAATACTGTAAAAAATGTAAAAAATCATTTTATTTAAGATTAAAACAAACATCGACTGACTTCTGAAATCAACTTGAATTAATTAGGCTCTGACGGCATTTGCAGTCACATGCAGTTATAACACAGAAACAGCTGTCACTATTTCTAACTGTATCAAATGAGTTCACCATCACTACTGTAGTCTTATAACTTGTACAACATAAAGTGCATGGTCCAGCTATCTTTTTCTGAACAATTTTCCCCAAAAACACCTGCACAGCTACAGCAGCTCTGTGACCAGGTGCCGTCATCAATTAACAATCATCAGCTGGTTGTCCTATGCTTTGTCAAGGTAATGTCACACTGGACAGTTATTTATTTCTAAATAAAATTCATTTCATACATTTTGTTCATGTGACATATGCATTGCTCTCCAGAAAAGGTGTTAATCATCATACAATACAAAATATTGTGATCTATGGTCTCTGCTATGGTTTTGGTTTATATCAGGATGAATCTGGATTTTTACAACAACTGGTAGTAAGGTCTGGGATATGGTAGTTACATAAAATATGGATGTTTTTATGTAAATCAAGAGGAACAGAATCAAATGAATAAAATAATGATAACTTGAAACACAGGGAAACCCAGACAACAAACTTGAAGTTTATTTACAGGGAGTCATCCTCAAATATTTATAAATATAATGATATACTTGACATCATCTTTTAAAGATTCTTTTGCCGATTTAAGTGCAAGTTGAATTTAAACTGAGTGGTCTTTGAAGTCTTCAAAACTTGCAGATACTCTGCTTTGATTCAATAAAACATGCACAATGTACAGAAAAACTAAATTCTTCATGCTCCATTACATATTTGCTCAACATTTTATTACATTTAAAAAAACTACATTTCCCAATTGTACTGTTTCCATTAAATCATAATTGTGCGATTAAACACAAACCACACCGTATTCAGATTTACAACAGATATATTCGTATTTCCGCTAAGCCATTAGCGCTCATCATCATGAGTCAGAGATTCTGCGCCCATGAGAAAGTACTAAATTAGCGCCCATGAGAAAGTACTATGAGGACAAGGTGCAGCCAATCACATGACTCGTTTAATTAAAAATGTTTCCATTGCAGTATAGTGACATATGTCAGTTTCGATATGACACAAATAGCACCTTCTCCAAATGCAAATCTTTTTCGATGAATGTGATTTTTCCATTGTTCCATTAGACCATTTTTAATCACATTTGTTCTCGTAATTTCATGGTCAACAGAAACGCTCTTAAGTTGTCCATTTTGGCTGCTACTTCTGTATATGGCAGTGTACAGAAGTGACAATGAAACTTACAAATCTGAATCAGTTGACATCAAGTTTAGTGCATTACTCGACACATTTTGTAACCAACGATAAAATGTGATTGATTGATTTGTTACTCTCCTCTTTGTGTGCCAGTTTTGCAGAACTATCAATTTTCTTTTTCAAGGTTTGACACTGGTTAGTTCCTCACTCCTTGGTGACCATGTCCTAATGCCCACTGGATCTCTCAGGCCTTCCTCTGGACCCTCTGATGAAGAGATCAAGCAGAAGGTAAGCCTTTTACAGAAATCAATATCTTTTGTACAACATTAGCATGAAAGCTGAAGTAACAGCACACTTGTTTCATAGCACAAGCACCTCCAGAAAGAACTGAGTAGCAAAGAGAGAGAGCTGGAGCTGAAGAGAAGCGAATCAGCCCAATTCAAAGCCAGATGTGAGAAGCTTCACAGCGTAGCCTCCGAACACTTGTGGTGTGAGGTGCTTTGTGTGACTATAATGTTTCTCTTTCTTTGGAAGTGAATGAAATGCTGAATGAGAATAAACAGCTGGAGCAAAGCTTGAACGAAATCCTACAGGCCATCAAGGATGCCCAGAAGAAAACTCCAACATCTGGTGGTGTCAGCATCCCCAGCCTGGAGAGACTCGTCAGAGTATGTGTTCATCTTGTTTTATTAAATTCTGTTGAATATTATTTAACATTATTGATGATAAGCAATTTAATTACATTTTATAGGCAAAAATTCCATAATTAAATGTTGTAAACTCAAAGTACAAGAAAGAAAATAATTACACAGTGCAAAAATAAAGCTGTGGTATAAATGTACTTAATTTATGCCGAATTGGGTACACAGTGCAATTAAAATCATTTTCAAGCAGATAATTTTTAAAGCTTCAGGTATTTTAATACATATAGTAGTAAAATCATTTTGTATTTAATGTCATATCTCCCTCCCTATCATATTTATATTTTACATTTTGTTTCATTTACCCAATAAAGACATTTTACGTAAAAAAAATGTAAAGGTCTTTCCTCTACCAGGAATCAAATGATACAAACAGCTTTTTTTCTTCACATTTAGAATTTAAACCATGTGTGGTTTTCTCATTATTCTTACTTTGCCAGGGTTGGTTGGGTAAAAAAAATTGTTTGTGTGATTCAGGTTTATGTTTCAAGACAAAATAAAGAATATACAACCTGCAATTTTCACACTTTTATATGCCTTGTGTTCAGTAGAACACCTTGAATGTACTTTAAATGTGTAGGGAGTGTTAAACAGTGTGGTGTCATTAAAAATGTATTCTGTATATGATCTTCACAGAAAATGAACAAAGGCCAGTGAATCTCAGTTTGAAATAATATTAACTTTGATAATTTTTCTTCTTATGTAAAACCATACAAGAGTTAAAATAGTTTTCTTTACACAGTTTAAAGCCGTTTTTTAAAATGTTAGAATAATAATACAATTATATGTTTTCTGTTCATGGTAATCCGTTTCAGGGCACGTTATTATGTTATGTTACATTAATTAAAATAGTAAAACACAAACGCTGTTTATAGATGCTTGAGTGATGCTATATATATATATATATATATATATATATATATATATATATATATATATATATATATATATATATATATATATATAAACCTCTGCCTCTTAAGTTCAGTGCCTGAGCAGCAGTGCACATTTAAAATAACTGTGTTGCAAGAAAAGTATTATCTTGGTGTTTTTTCAGACTGACACATTCAAGCAGATCTCCAACTTGAGCACCAACTCCTGCTCTCTGATTAGCTGCCAGTTTAGCATATTCAGTACCATATGTCTTATTGGTCAGAACAAGTGTGGAGATTAGAAGGCTACAAGTTGTCCAAACCCCTGTCAAATCCCCATTTTACCTCCTGAGAAATCTAGCTAGAATGTTTCTCTTGCTGCATTTCTTTTCTGCAGAAAGACAGATCAATGTATTTTTTGCTGGGTTACTTTGATACTCTCCTGGCCGGGGTTTCTGGGTCTACTCTGAACAGGTTATATTCAGAATTCAGCTGCTCCTGTTCTGACCGAGACCAGATAACATGAACACGTTCTTAAATTTATGCACTGGCTCCCTGTCTACTTCCTTGCGGATTTTAAAATCTTAACCCTCACATATAAAGCGTTCCAGGGACTTGTCCGTGAGTACTTCTCATCCCTTTAAATCACTTACACCCAAATCGTACGATCCCCTCCTCACAGTCTAAGCTTCTGCCGCACACTAGCACACCCTGGAACTCTCTTTCCAAAGTTATTAAAGATCTTAAAAACATATTTTAATCTGGCTTATGATTGTGGAGGACTTTTAACATCAGCCCCTAATTTAAATTTCTTTGTCTGTTGGTATCTTTTCAGCATTTTATCTCTGTAGTTTCATTAACTTTGGTTTTATGTTCTTCTCTGTTCAGCTCTTTGGTAAACCTAGCTTGAAAGATGCTTTATAAAATAATATTTATTATTAAGGATATTTCTGAAAACACACTACTGTCATCAAATATTTAAGCAATTCTTGTGTTTGCTTCAAGGTTTTGGAGGCAAAGTATTCCTCGGGAAAGCTTGACGCAAACCAGCACCTGAGATCTCAGGTTGATCAGCTGACAGGCCGCAATGAGGAGCTACGTCAGGAAATGAAGACTGTAAGAGACGAGGCAGCGAACACACTCAGCCAGTTAACCAAAGCTACTGAGAAGGTATTGATCACTCATATCAAAGAGCAGGAAGAAATGTTGTCAAACTTGTGCCAGTTTTGGTATTGAGAGTAACATTGACAGCACATATTTTCCATTCTTGAACCATCACCGTTTTTAAAAGCATTAATAATTTAAATCTGAGCAGGGAGCCACACTTAATTAGAATAAATATAGTGATAATATTACTACATTGTGTGTTGATCTTTGCAGATTTCTCACATGGAGAATGAAATCACGTCTCTGAGCAGAATACCAGCAGTTTCCATTCCTCAGAAAACATTATCTCTGCCAGATGACATGATGCCAACTAGCGGCGAGATCATCAACGCTCTGAATGAGTATGTGATACAGCTCCTACAGGTGTGTGGCAGTCCTGAATTGTGTTATGATCAAAACCACATGTGAGGTGTACATAATATTAAGACTCCCAACTGTGGATGTTCAGGAGATCAAAAACAAGGAAGATTCCACTGAACAGCTCAGTTCAGCTCTGGAAGAGTATAAAAGGAAATTTGCCGTCATCCGCCATCAGCAAGGACTGCTTTACAAGGAGCATCAAAGGTATGCGGCTCTATAAAAATTCTTTGAATGATGAGATATGTTTTATATATTGATAATACATATGTTCAGCAATCAATAAAGCAGGACTTTAATTCACCTTGTGTGCTCTAGTGAAATGGAGTCTTGGCAGAGAGAGAGCAGCTCTTTTGCAGAGCTGAAATCCAAACTTGAGGAGCAAAGGGAGGTGGATGCTGTTAAAGTTAAAGAGTACAATGTAAGTCTCACCTTACAACATGAAGAACAACGTGACCTTCATGCTGATTATTTCATCAAAACACTTCACTTTTTTAAGTATTAGTGTTTGATGGCCTTTAATACGTTGTGTCAGCCTAATTAAAACTTGCTGCTACTTCCATCAATTCAAGTTACTGAATTTGTAATAACTTGTCTTTAATTATTGGGGGGAGGTCGAAGAACAAAAATTTGTGTTGAAATGTCTGACAGTTAGTGAAAACACAGTTACAATCATTGGAGACAGGGAAGAGTGATGTCAGTAGAAGGTTTTTGTAATGACTTATACCAGCCCCTTGATGCTGATTGGATGAGTAACTAATTTGAGCAAACCTGCACAACATTTAGAGTAATGACTGCAAACCTGAGACTATAAACTTATACACAGAACTAAACATCAAATTAATCTCTGAAGTACTGTTGATGTTTTTATCACATTTTGTCAAACTCCTATCCTATTTCTATTTTGTCTACGGTTTTGTTTACTTTTAGTCTACGTAAACTGTTTAAACAAGTTTCAATCATGACACTTATTTGACTTATCTACTTGTTTAGACAGAAAATAACATAAAATATACAGTCTAATCCTTTTATTCTCTTCTTTTAGTGGAAGAAAACACAATTGCAACTAATACATTCAGACGTGGAACATGTTCTGATTGAATCTGAATATTTCTTGTAGACCATAGCGATTCAGAGATGCATGTCTGGTTTAAAATAGATAAAAACGTAAACGATGAAAATATAGTGAAGTCTATAAAAACTGCAAAATGTTAAACCAATTGTTTTGTGTTATTTTGGTTTAAAATTATTAAACCAATAATTTTTAAATGCTTTTTAGTTAGTGGTTAACAGTTCTGCCCTCACATTTATAAGCAAACTTATCATAAGGATGAATATTAACAGAAGACATGATGAATTGGTGAAACAGAGTTTTCACAGGGTCTTTAAAACCTAAATCTAAATCTAATCTAAAATTCACAATTTCTGGTCTTAAGTAGTTTTCACTAGTCTTATTTTTCTTATGTCCAGTTGATGTGTGTTTTATTGTTGCTTAGCGTTGCCAGATAATGAGATAAATGCTTAAAAACATAAAAGTGATGGTTAGGGTTTCAAACAATGTGAAGGATACTGTTTATTATACAAAATGTCTTTAAAATATTTGAAAAAGTCTTACATTTGACTTTATGAAACCTGCAGAAACCCAGTAAAGCAATGGGAAATAACTATTTGCAGAAACCAATGCCTTGTTTGTAAAATATTATGTGGTTAAATGGATTATGTTCATGACTAGGGCTTTAATATTATTAAAAGTGCACTTGAATTATCTGGTCTGGGACTGGGTGTCTCCTTTTGACCCTCAGGCCAGAATAACATCTATTTATTGTGAGAACAATATTTAACTATGTCAACTGTTAGCTTTCATCATAAACAAGCAGGGTGAGTTCAGGCCCTGTAGGGTAAGGCGAAACTAGCATTTGACATCGAGAATCAGGGCAAGGCAAAATCCAGTAAAAAGAACAACTTGTAAGTGTTTTTTTGCACCATCATTTCATTTAATAGCCACTTTCTGAGTTTACGTTTGCGTATAATTTTGTCAAGTGCATTTAAACTGGTCCTTTAACTTTTGTTTTTACAGAAAATTTCAATTAAAACTTGACTGACACATTATAATAACTACAGACTTCTAATCATTAATTAAGCCTTAACAAATTGTTAATTAATAATCTATGCTACACATTTGTAAGCAGGTAATAAATATTGGTTTAAATGCTTGTTTCTCTTTTAATGACATTATAAAATATGCTTAGTAAAATGTATTTCATGCTTTATTGAGGATCAGTTAATCATTTATAAATAAAACCTTTTACTATTTACAAACAGTTAGTTATTAGTTGTAAACAATTCATGACATCACTTTGAACATGTTAATAAATGATTAACCTGGAATGACTTGATGGATCTCAAGCAGCTATCTACTAGTATTATTTAAAAAAATTTAGTTTAATTGAAAAGCCTGAGAATTTCAGTCTCAACTAGCATCAAGCTTCTTACTTGTCAGTCTTCATGGGCTTGTGACTTGTGACGTAGTTCCCCTAGCATCTGCTCACTTCTCTGCATCTGATTGATTCTAGCACTTGCTGGAGACTTTAAAGAAGGACCCAAATGAGGTCAGACAAGAGCTGGCCGAAGCGGGTAGAAGAATGATGGTTCTAAAGGTGAACGAAAAATGCCTGACACGACGTTTTACAACTCTGCTCGAGCTCGAGCAACACTTGAGAATGGAGAACACAAAACTGAAGGATGACTTCACTCAAATGCAAGTCTCAGTTACAGAACGAATTGGCTACTTGCAAAGATTCAAGGTATAAACCCTCAATACATCACCTAAACTAATGACTTTCAGACTTTTTGAGATGTTGTGCATTTTGAAACAATTAATTAAATTAGACATTGTTTTGTGCGTGCGTGTGTGTGTGTGTGTATGTGTGTGTGTGCGTGATTGTGTGATTAAGAATTAAGCATTGTTTAAGTGTTGTTTTGAAGACAAAGTTTTGGGAGTAACACAAGTATGGAGCTAGCGAAAAGCCAAAACAGTCTGAATTTGAACGTATTGATATTAATTATTGATAATTGTAATTTAATAAAACAGAATACTATAAGCCTTTCAATTTTTTATTAGAATTTCTTCATTTGATTTTGAATTTCGGAACCTGAATATCGACCTTGTGAAATGTAAAACAACTGGATTTTTTAAAAGGCATAATTATTTACAGGTGCATTTTCAATCTTTAGATTTTTTTTCAGTTTGTAAATACAGTTTCAAGCTTTCAAGATGAGAGCATTTTAATATCAAATTCCATTTTCTGAAATCTCAACAGGGAAGAGTAGATGATCACAGAACAGTCGATGAAGCTATAGAAGCATGCTAGTGATTTGTTAATCATGCTAGTAAAATGCAAATGACTTGCAGTCAATGCATGATTACAGAGAAGGACGCGTCCTCCTGAGCCGCACACTTTTTCAGAATCAGATTAGCCAAAATCTAATACAATTAGTTTCTGTTAGATCTGAATTTTACAACTGCAATTTGTGGTTTGAACTTTTTACAATATTGAATTTGATGTTTTGAATTTCTTCATCTTGAAAAGTTGAAACTGTAAAATAATGGTTTAACATTTGTTTTGATTAAAATTTGGTAGTGGTGGGTCATTATCGGTTTTAATATTCAGCGTTTTTATCAAGCAATTAAGAAATATCTGCATTAATCTATCCTCAAAGTTGGATTGGTAGCTGGATCTATACTACGCAGCTTTATTTTTTGTGCAGATGCATACATTATCTCCGTAACTGTGTGTATGCCTACTGTGAAGTTGCTGCATCAAACTTGAAGCGCTAACATGCAGTTATGAACCTGCTGGGTTTGTAGATTAAAGTTTACAGTGAGTTTAATCTAGATTAATTCTGAGTTCACAATCAATCAATCAATCAGTTTTTATATAGTGCTTCTTTAGCAATTGCTTTCAAAGCAATTCCTCGTGGGGATCAGGTAGAGTAGAAAGGAGTTCTCTCTGTGAGGGGACTCCCGCTGACTGAGGCAGGCGCTAATCACCTCCACAGCATAAAGAATATACAAACTTAAAATCCATCGATGAACGGTTCCCGGACAGGACCTGAAAAACAAAAAAAAACAAAGACAAAACAGGAACTAACAAATGGAGAAAACGGTTAGTAAACTGTAACACAGACAACAAACCAGCATCAGCATCAGCTGCAGGAGGAGAGATAAATGATGAGGATAGGTTAGAGAGGAACATTGAACCACATTGTTTTTTCAAACAGTTTGTATGTATATGGTTCTCAGATACCAGATCTGTTTAGACAAATACCAAGAGATAATTATTGGAATGCCAGTGTAAACAGATATGTTTTTAATTTAGTTTTGAAATCTGTGAGCGTAGCTGAGCTGCGGACAACATCCGGGAGTTTATTCCAGAGCTTCGGGGCTCGATATGAGAACGCTCTTCCACCTCTTGTGGATTTACTAACCTTCGGTACAATCAATAGTCCTTCTTCTTGTGATCGGAGAGAGCGAGCTGGAATATATCATGAGAGGAGACTGCTCAGGTAGGCTGGAGCCAAGCCATTCAGCGTCTTAAAGACAAGGAGCAGTATCTTGTAGTCAATGTGATATTGTACAGGAAGCCAATGAAGAGAGCACAAAACCGGTGTAATGTGATCATATTTCTTTGTTCTTGTGAGAACTCTAGCTGCTGCGTTCTGGACTAACTGTAATTTTTGTAGTGTGGTGGCCGAACAGCCGGCTAACAGAGCATTACAATAATCCATTCTGGAGGTCATGAAAGCATGCACTAATTTTTCTGCATCTACGATAGACAGCATGTTCCGCACTTTAGCAATATTCCTGAGGTGAAAGAAAGCAGTCTTAGTAACATAAGAGAAATGGTTCTTAAACGTCAGTTCACTATCTGTAATAACGCCAATATTTTTAACTGTAGTGGACAAATTAACAGTGTGTCCTCCCAGTTCCATATGTAAAGCAGAGAGATTCTGTAATTGCTTTTTAGAGCCAATAAGTAATATTTCTGTTTTATCTGGATTCAGCATTAGGAAATTTTCATTCATCCAATCATTGATATCAGCGACACATTCTGAGATCTAGAGAGCATGTTGTTGATTTAGATGCTGTTATTATTTTTAGCAGTTCTTTCAGGTCAATATTTGAAAATTTTTGCAGCGAGTGAGTCAAAGGTATAGGATTTGAGTTAAGCTGCTTTGATTGAATATGAGTTTTAGTAATTTTGCATCTAATAGAGGTAATTTTATTTGAGAAATAATTCATAAAATCATTGCTGCTAAATTTTATAGCTGCATTTGAATCTGTCGATGTTTGACTGTTTAGTAAATTAGCCATTGTTTCAAATAAGAGGCTTGGGTTATTTTGATTTGTTTCTATTAATTTGTGATAGTAGTTAGTTCTTGCAGTTTTTAGTGCCAGTCTATATTTAGACATGCCCTCTTTCCAGGCAATTTTGAATACTTCCAATGAGATTGACCTAAATTAATTCATAGTTTACTGTGAGATTAACCTAAATTAATTTTGAGTTCACAGCGAGAATATTCTAGATTAATTCCTAGTTTACAGTAAAATTAATCTAGATTAATTCTGAGTTTTCACTGAGTTTAATGTAGATTAATTTGAGTTGACAATGATGTTAATCTAGATTAATTCTGAGTTCACAATGATATTAATCTAGATTAATCCAGAGTTTACAGTGATGTTAATCTAGATTAATTTTACATTTATGGTGAGATTAATCTAGATTAACTCCAGTTTACAGTACGATTAATATAGATTTATTCAGATTTTAAAGTGAACTTAATCTAGTGTATATAGGCAACGACTTCTAGAGTGTAACATACTTCTTCAAACATCCTACAGGATTTGGCTGCATTTAAAATAGCTGCTCTGCAGAAATCCTTGGACGACAGCGTTCCTGCATCAGAACTGGAAAAAGCCAACAAACAGTTCACTGAGCTCACCACCAAATACAGGAACCTGCTGCAGAAGGACAACCACCTGGTTCAGAAGACCAGCACCTTGGAGCACATGGAGGTACAACTACATCTCATGCACTTCTTGTTTTATCTTGATAACACTCCTTGTTCCTAACAGACAGAAAACATGTCCTTAAATGAGCGCATTCACTCTATCAACAAAGAACTGGAGATTAGCAAGGAGAAGCTTCACACTTTGGAACAGGCATGGGAAAACATTAGCACTACTGGTAATCAAAACTTCCTGTGATATCAATACTTTTAATAAGAGTGGTTTCTGTCAGAATGAGTCGTGTTTTGTGGGATCATAGGTGGTGAGGAGAGTATGGGCAAGGCTGCCAAAGCTCTGGCCAACAGTGAGATTGTGTCCATCTCCAGACGCATCACAACCCTGGAGATGAAGGAGCTGAATGAAAGGCAAAGAGCTGAACATGCTCAGAAGATGTACGAGCACTTGCGGAACTCTCTCAAACAGGTGGAGGAGCGCAACCAAGAGCTGGAGACTAAGTTTGCGGAAGTGAGTGTTACATGCATCTATGCAGTGTTACTATGCATGCAGTGTTATGCATCTCTCAACAACCTATTTTTAAGGGCCCTGAAACATTTCAGATCTCATCTGCCAGACAATATCTTCAAAAATATATGCACAACAGTGTTTACAAGGTAGGTTTTTTTTTAGCCGGCTCATAAGTCTTCAGAGTTAAGATCACCACATACTTATGGAAATTTATGAGAAAATTAACTCCACACCGGCTTCTCTGCAGGAGGCTTTTACACCTCTGTTGGTTCAATGCCGCTCCTTTCTCTTAGATGGCACTCATGGGGGTCTACAGTGACACGCCATAGTTCAGGATCAATAATATGCCACATATTTCCTCCCTTTGTCTGTGTTTTGGTAGTCTTTATGGGACTTATCAAACAACTTCGTACAACTCTGCAGACACAAACATATGTTTTTACTATCCTTTTTCTTCCGCAATCTTCTTCTAGTCTGTTTCCTGTCCTGAGTTGACGTTAGTGTTGATCGAGTGCCAACTAGAAGCTCTTTTGTTTTTTTTTGTTATTTTTAAAATGTTATCAAAACAGCCAGCTTTCATTGGTGGACCATGATATCACACACTGCGACAAGCCAAGACAACATGGCAGAGTAGACCTTTTTTTTCACTTATACCGATGAGTACACATGGGTCGTTTTGCACTGATTATACTCATAAGTGTGTGGTGGCCTTAACTAGAGGCTAACAGAACCAGAGAAAGTCTGAGTCTGACATAAAATTAAATACAAGTAAAAAAAATATAAAGAATGATTAAAGTTATAAAGCTATCAAATTTAACAACACACTCACAAGTAATGAAGCTGATTAATTTGCTCCATCCTTCATTGAAGTGGAATAAAAGTCTTCTACAGTTAGTACCGCAGTTGCTGAAAAATGCAAACTGGAAGCTCCATCATATTCTGGATCTCGTAGCTCTCTCTCTCTGTCAAGCAGAATACTTGATTGCACCCTCAGACAGCCAAAGTTAAGCTCTGAGGTCTTCACAGAGAAAGCCATTCAACAAAGCAGATCTTTTCCTCAATAAAATCAAACAACTGTAACCCAAACTCTACTGTAAACTACTGTGGTCTTACAACTTGACAGGACGTGTGAAGTCATTAATAATTAACACACAGTGTATTCTTGTCATAGAGAGAACTTATTAAATAGCGTATAATAATTATTTGACCCCTCTAGACCATCACTGCACCCTTAATAATCTTCAAAAGGCAGTATTTATAGTTAACAATATCTTTGCTTAGTGGACCACAACTATTTGAGGTGATTCAAAGTTTTGTATCCACTGTTCGTCCCACTGCCATGCTTCGGAACATCCAAAAACACACTTTCTTTTAATTTTTTATCGACACTGTTCTCTTACATTAACATTTCTGTGTCAGTCAGCGCTTTTCTTCTTCATTGATATACAATAACAGTTCATCTAATTGGTTAATGGGGGGTACTACAGACAGTGGGTGTGGCTACAACCATTGAACCATTTTGAGAATTACACAGACATGCATAAACCAATCTGAATATCATTTGAGGCATTTTTTGATGAGGGAACAATATTAAACATATAGCAAAAATGTCTGAAAAGTTGAGTTTAAATGACATGCCACCTTTAACAATTATATCTATTCATTTTATCTCGTGTAAAACTAATATGCTTTGAAAATGTTATGCAGATGGTCATTGTTTTGTAGAGCTGGATTAAAGCAACAGCAAAAACATCTATTGAAATTGATTTAATTGGGTGTTAGTGTGGCTTTTTTTAGCATTTAACACTAGTATTGACATAAGCTTTAATATGCTTATATACTGAATCTGTTTTTGTTCATCAATGTAGCTTACAAAATTAAACCTGGAAGCTCAGCGGAATGAGCGAGAGCTCCGGGATGAGCTGGCAAACAGCGTGAGCAAACACATCAGTGACTCCGATCGTAAACGAATCAGAGAGCTGGAAAATATGGAGGCGGAGCTAAGGAATGAAGTGTCAAAGTAAACAGAATTTCTTTACTTTTACTCACACATTTTATAACCACGCCTTCACAGGAACATGAGCACAAAAACTCTTTCTCATCATGTTTGCAGATTGCGAGAGGTGTCTGATGTGGCTAAGATGCAGGTGTCTGCACTGGATGTACGACAGCAGTCAAGAGAGAAGGAAGTAGAAAGCCTGAAGAGACAAGTTCTGGATTACCAGGTAGGTAGTTCCAGTACATTTACTGCAAATTGGGCAATTCTTTAGTTGGGAAAGCACCAAAGAAATCATAAAGGGGCCATGAATTTTGCTTTACTATACATTGCTCATGGATGTCCAGTTTTTTGGATTTCTCAATTTTTACATTCGATTTTGTGATTTTTATTTAATTCATGATTTTGTACAGGTTTCCACTGTTCAGCTACAGATCAGCTAAGGCAGCGGTCACCAAACCATTTTTTTTTCACAGACTGGTTAAATGTCTGACAATGTTATCAGGGACCGCTCTCTGAGGTGTGGTGGATAACTACAACAAAATAATGTAATATGACCTGAATATAAACTGGTGTTTTCTAAACATAATAATAAATGTTAATCCTCTCTACCTGTTTGCTACTACAGTGTCATCTTAACAAGAGTTTTGAGGGCTTTACTGCCACATTTTATGCAGAGTGGGCTTGGTGCCTGGGAATCTCCTGTCGAGATCTTGTCTGTTAAATGCAGCTTTCTTTTTCTTGGAAGTTGTAGGCTCGTCCTCCATCTCCTCGCTGGGTCTTTTCGCCTTCTCAAAGAAACCTTCCAAAGATGTTTGTTTTTTGTTCATTTTGCTAGCTCCTAGGCTTCATTTCAGAGGTAACCTATCATGTGACGAGAAAGGCGCCTTGACCAGCATCAGTAGTGACATAGACAGATGTAGCTAAGACAATTGGGTAATTTTTCAAAATAAAAAATCATTCAGATTCCGAAATAAATAAAACGGAAGTAATGTAAGTTATCTATTCTTTCTGTGTGGCCGGGTACCAAATGACCGAGGACCGGTACTGGTTTGCGGCCCAGGTTTGTGGACCACTGAGCTAAGGGACTGGTGTGCATTTGAAAATTGAAAGTGAAGCTACAAAATATCTTTATTTATTAGAAGCATTTATTCGCCAATAAATAAAATGTTTCAAATACTTTAGCTTTTTAATTATTTGCTCATTTAAAATGTGTAATTCGGAGTTGAAATGTTGAGCATTCCACATGGAAACCCATCTGCGGTGACTGCAAGGTTAAGTGTTCCACATTTGAATCAAAAACAGCATAAATGTGTTTTAAAGGTGACGTACATGGACAGAAAGTGTAATAGGGAATTTATTGTTTTATTAAAGACTTTAAGATCTCGCCTACCTCCGTCTCCTCACTAATGGGCTTTTGGCAGTGAATAGAGACACGCTTAAGATTACAAGTGCAGCTTGATTGTTTGTCACAAGTTTTGTTTTGTCCCAATTTATATTGCAAATGTTAAATTCATTCAGCTTCTTTGCTATTTCTGGAGGGCAGATGGATGCTCAAATTGATATGTTCTGATCAGAAATAAAATAGAAGAACGTTTCTCAATTATTTTTTGTACACTGGATTTCGTCATGGTTTAATGAACATGTAACAGCCAAGAGAACCCCCGTTACCTTATTATGGGATACCGTGAAACTGTCCTGTTGATAACTAAGCGTTTTGATCCAGAAAGTCCAGAAAGTTAATTATGAGGGTTTTCCACAGGAGGTTTTTCCAGTATAGTCTCACAAGGGCAGAAGGAAAAACAGCAAACACTTATTTTAGATTAAATAGCATTTTCATTTTAGATATCAATAGATTAAGATTATTAAGCATATCATGATTAAATTGCCAATTTTGTTTTTCACTTTTCGGGGTGCATTTAGTGAGAAAATACAGACAATTTTCATGTTTGTTACACTCAGTAACACATGAAAAAACTGAAACATGAGACCATTGTTGATTCTCATTTTTTATTTCAGATTCAAAAATCGAATGAATTTCAAATTAAAACAGTTACAGTTACATGATGAGTTTTTCTTAATAGCATTTGACCTGAATAATCCCAAAATCTTGCTGGATACACATCCATATCCACTTTTTTTCAGGCTCAGTCTGATGAAAAAGCCCTCATCGCCAAACTCCATCAGCACATTGTTGCTCTTCAACTGAGTGAGACCACAGCCATCAGTCGTCTGCAGGCCACAAACACACAAATAAAGAAACTTGAAGCCCAGAAACTCCGGGTGGAGCAGCAACTGGATGACCAGCAACAGGCACTGTGGCACACCAGGCAGGAGGGTCACCAGCGGGCCAAACACCTCAGGCAGAACATCCAGGCCCTCCGCAGGCAGTTTTCTGGAGCCCTGCCTCTTGCCCAGCAGGAGAAATTCTCTAGCACTATGCTTCACCTACAAGAAGACCGGGCTCGGGCCAGAGAGGAGGTCCAAAGAGCAGAGGGCCAGAGAAGGAAGGCTGAAGGGAAAGCAGAGGAGTTGGAACTGAAGCTGAAGGGCTTAGAAGAGCTCATATCAACACTGAAAGATGCTAAAGGTGCACAGAAGGTTGGTGGTGCATTTACTTCAGTTTATTCCTTTCTGACGACGTAACTTGCGACGAACATCACTATTAGCTGATTGGGGTGTGCGAGTCCTTAAGTAAATCAGAGCAAACCAGGTCTGAAGTATTGGTTAAGAAGCCCGAACCTAAGTAAAGCAGAGAAAGTGAGAATTAAAGACAGAGAGAAAAGGCAAGCATTAACGGAAAGAGAGAGCGAGAACACAAAAGCATACTCGTATCGCAAAACAATATAAAGCCAGTAAGGTTTTGTGTGTAATAATGGTGAAAAAGCTTTTATTTCTTTTTCGTATTTTTTTCTTTCTTTATTCCTTCACTTAATGTCTCTAACATTGTTACTATATTGTGTCATAATAATTTGAAAGTTTGATTTTTACATATAATGTAAAAAATGGCATATTAAAAGACATGATAATAATTAAGATTAAAGTCATTAAAAATGTAACAGAGAAGAGGTGTATTCCTGGCTTTCCTGACCAAAATTTGCCCACTCACTCCTAATAATCGGTGTATTCTAAAAGGCTTCATTTCTGTGATTGGCTCCTCATGTCTCATGTCCACCATTAGCCGATGTGTAGTGAGTGTTTTGGGGCAGATTGGTATGTTATCTAGGTGGATATGGATGTGGATGTGGATTCTGCACACTGCTGATGGATTCAGAGTCATCCCCCTCAAGAACTGTGATCTGCCAATATTGCTGGGCCTTTTGCAATCTAATTGTTCATGTGAAGTTTTCTCCAAGATGTGTGAACATTTGAAAAACCATGTTAAAACTTTTTTTTGTCACATAACTAAACTTTAATTTTATTGATTCACTTTATTTTTTTGAGTGGCTTCAAATGGAGCTTCTCAAAGTGCTCAAAAAGAAATAACAAGCAAAGGTCAAAAACACATACTAAAGCAAAGCCACGAAGAAAAAACTGCATAAATGATGTAGTAGAGATTGATTTAAAGTCTGAATGATGCGTGTAGGGGATTGAGAGATATTTGCTTTTGAAGAGTTAACAAATAGATATTATATTCCTCTGTGCATGGGAGCTGCATTTATGTATAACCTGAGGAATCAGGCAATTCAAGTAATTCAAGAAAAATGCGCCTAACAAAACCACAAATAATTACCTCTACAGGTCAGTGAATGGCATAAGAAGATGGAAGACATTCGTCTTCTGAAGGTGAGGCAGAACAGAGAGTTAAACACACAGAGAGAAGAGATCAAATACCTCAAGAACATTGTGGAGGAGCAGGAACACACCATAAGTGGCCTGGAAGAAGATCTGGTGCAGCAGAACAATGTCAGTACTTCAGTTTTTCACAACAATTCTATATTTCTATATAGCAGAATGTCATATGTTTTGTTGTATTAGCTTCTTGAAGAGCGGCAGTTGATCTGGGATCAGAGAGAGGTGCAACTGGAGCGCCAGCTTGACACTTATGAAAAACAGCAGAATGAAGTCCTAAGCACAGCTCAGAAGGTAATTACCTGTTTGTGATAAGCTACTTCCTGGTGTAAATTCTGGAAACTTAACCTTTCCTGTTTGGGTTTAGTTTGAGGAAGCCACCGGCTCTCTCCCAGATCCTAGTCAGCCTTTAGCAAACCAGCTGGACTATGCTCTGGGTAAAATGAAAGAGCACATTCGGACCATCCTGGAGACAAAAGCATCTTGCACAATTCTTGAAGAGGTACTATACTTGAGTTGAATAAAAGGAAAGGTTATAATACCGACATGCTAAATTCTAAAAATAAAAAAGCTACAGGACATAAATATGTTTAGCTTAAATATACAAATTTATATTTATTGACTTTTAAATAGATAAAAAAACGATTCGATTTCCGTCTACACAATTCAGGCCATAGCACACCTAGAAGATTTGAAGTTCAATCACTCACTCAAATGGCTCCTCTGCCTTTTGGGACAGTTGCACGCCAAGCCTTTAGATGGTGCTCAGGCAACAACAGTGACAAGTCTGGCCACACAGGGGCACTACACAACTGTCTAGCAATCTGACACTATTTTGAACACAGACGAAGAAGCATTTTGCACACAAGGCATTATAGAGAGGTGAATATTTTTTGCTGTGGCTGTTTAGTTGGCAAACAAACTATTGGTCGCTCCAGTAGCTCCTCTACCGACAAAGAGCTTGGTATTTCTGTATTTCTTTTTCAGCTCTTATTCTCATTGTTCTTCCTGCCACGAGATTGACACGAGAGTTTTTATCGAGCGCCACACAGCTGCTCTTTTATGTCCTACAACTCTAAACACATTAACTAAAGACCCAACTTTCATTGGTCCACCTTGGTATTCAGCTGACAAAAAAAAAAACACTGTGACTTGGCAGTGTAAAAAAAATATATATTTGATCGCACCCATTACTCAGCCAAATGTGTGTACTCTCATTGAGACCCATTGTTTTGTCTTGATAAAAAGATGTCTAGTTTTGTGATGGCCTTTAGAATCTAAATAGTACATGACATCAGTGTTTGTCGATACATTTTCGAAAGATAATGTTATTAGAGAAATGGATTGTGCCAAAAAGCAAAAATCAGCAGGGGTTTGGTGGAAGCAGGTCGTTTTGCAGAGTAGAACCATTTGAGTTGCTTTAAAGACATTGTTTATAATAAGTACTATTTTTGCTCTGAGCAGAAGTTGAAGGAAAAAGAAGCTGCCTTACGATTATCAGAACACAATGTGCTTTCCCGAGACAAAGTAATCAATGAACTGAGGCTTCGCTTACCTGCGGCCGCTGAGAGAGAAAAGCTCCTGGCTGACATAAGCAAACAAGAGGACTCTGATTGCCAGCCTGCCCTGAAAGTTGCTCACCAGACCATTAATAACCTCCAGGGGCGCCTTGATCAGAAAGAAGAGGTTCTCAAAAAGTACCAGAATCTTCTTGCAAAGGCTCGTCAGGTAACATTTGGATATCAGCTCTATAAATTGCACAATGAAACAACATGATGTAGCAAATATTTATTATTTTCACAGGAGCATGAAGAGCTTGCGAAAAAGCATGAGGAGGAGGTCAAAGCCCTGCATCGGAAATTAGAAGTCCACATGGACACATCTTTAGACCAGTTCAAACAGAACGCTCTGGTATGCTGAGGACTGTTGTGTGGCTTACACATAGTTTAAGAGGATTTAAAAATATTTTAATATTGTAATATTTTTTTCTAGGAGCTCATCAAGAAACCCTCCATCAACATACCGACCAGTAAACACTTGCTGCGGTTGGCAGAAATGGAGCAGACTGTGGCTGAGCAAGACAATTCGCTTTCCTCATTGACACAGAAGCTAAAGGTGCTCACTGCAGAGCTGGACCAGCAGAGACAGCAGACCACCGCACAAGCCATGGAGCATGCAGCACTAACCGCTCGGTGAGAAAATATGGAGTGATTATGATCTAAATATTTCTGTTGCTGATCTTAATGGTATGTTTCTTTCAAGACTGGAGGAAAAACATACTGTCCAAATGAAGAGTCTGTCCCAGGAAGCTGAAGAGTTGAGAGCTCAGCTTATTCAGATGGAGAAAGAGCTTAATTTCCTCCGTACTGAGTTCGAGGCGCAGAAAGAGGCTAATGTCAGGTCGCCATCTAACACAATGAAGAACCTTGTGGAGCGCTTGAAGAATCAGTTGGCACTTAAGGAGAAACAGCTGAAGGTAGGTATAAATAGTCAATGAAGTTATTCTTGTGAAGGTTTTTGCAGGCAATAGATTATCATTCATTATTTTACCAGTAGAAGAAACCATCATTACAGAAACAACAAGTTGATGAATTCTATCTCTAACATGAGTGAGGTCACACCGTTCATTCAAAAACTTATATCCAAACACTTTCCAAAAGTTGACTTGGTACAAACCCAATTCCAAAAAAAGTTGGGACAATGTACAAATTGTGAATAAAAACAGAATGCAATAATTTACAAATCCCATAAACTTTTATTTTATCCACAATAGAATATAGGTAATATATCAAATGTTGAAAGGGAGACATTTTTTAAATGTACATATAAAGAGCAGCTGGAGGACCTGGAGCAACTTATTAGACACTAACAATTGGCAATATGATTAGGTATAAAAAGAGCCTCTAAGAGTGGCAGTGTCTCTCAGAAGTCAAGGTGGGAAGAGGATCACCAATTCCTCCAATGCCACAGCGAAAAATAGTGGAGCAATATTAGAATCCGTTTCTCAGAGAAAAAATGCAAAGAGTTTGAAGTTATTATCATCTACAATGCATAATATAAACCAAAGATTTAGAGAATCTAGAGCGATCTCTGTGCGTAAGGGTCAAGGCCGGGAAACCACACTGGTTGATAGTCGGGCCCTTAGATGGCACTGCATCACATGATGCAACTGTCATGGAAATCACAACATGGGCTCAGCAATACTTTCAGAAAGCATTGTCGTGAACGCAATCCACTATGCCATTTGCCATTGCTGACTGAAGAAACCATATTTAAACAAAGCGCAGGTGTTTTCTCTGGACCAGTGCTTATTTAAAATGGACTGTGGCAAAGTGGAAAACTGTTCTGTGGTCAGATGAATAAAAAAAAAAAACTGGGGATTTTGGAAAACTGGGATACCATCCCGACTAAAGAGGACAAGGACAACCCAAGTTATCAGTGCTCAGTTCAGAAGACTGCATCTCTGATGGTATGGGGTTGCATGAGTGCGTGTGGCTTGGCATAAAACATTTGACGCATCATAAAGAGGAAGATGCAACAAAGAAGGCATTATACAGTTGAGCATCTAGAAGCCTGTATTAGACAAGAACATTCCTATTCCTAAACTTGAGCAACTTGTCTCCTCAGTCCCCAGACGTTTGCAGACTGTTATAAAAAGAGGGGATACTACACAGTGGTAAACATGGCCTTTTTCCCAACTTTTTTGAGATGTGTTGATACCATGAAATTTAAAAACAACTTAGTTTTCCCTTAAAGTTATACATTTTCTCAGTTTAAATATTTGATAAGTCATCTATGTTGTATTCTGAATAAAATATTGAAATTTGAAACTTCACAATTTTTTTTCACAATTTGTACACTGTCCCAAATTTTTCCAATTCGGGTTTGTGTAATAAATGCCCTTTAAATCATAAAAGAGGTATTCTCTTCCTTTGTGTAAAAAAGTAAAGTACTTTAAATGAACTTTGATTACACAAAACTTCTTTCTCCTCAGTCTCTCAGTAAAGCTCTCCTGGAGCTTCGAGCTCAGCTGACCTCTCAAGCAGAGCAGCAAATTATTGCCAATGCGGTTCAGAAGGAAGAGACCCTTAATGTTCAACAGATTGTTGACAAACAGACCAAGGAGCTAAAGGTAAACAAGAATAAAGCCCTCTATTCTTCCCTATTTGCTGAACTTTTTCGTGGAATATTCAACCTTGTTATTGAGACCTACAACATCTGGAAAAATAGTAATGCATTTCCCACAAATGTTTCTGTTAATGATTAATCACTTAACTAATGGATGGAACATAAATCCTTTTTCAAGCAAAGAAATAATTCAACATCTTAAAGTGTTAGTTTGTTAGTATTCATATTCTTATTAAAGCATTTGTCATAAAACGAACAATAAAAAGTCAATGTCTCGTTCATTTAAACGGCCGTTTGGCAAGCTGTTGTAGTTAATCATTTATCGAGCACCTGAGAATTGTTTCGTTTTTGACATTTTGGTTTTTAAATGTACATGGTTTGACGCAATAATTTTGACATTTTCGTTTTTTAATGAGGCCATATAAGTTTCAAGATGACTGATTTTTACCCCTAACATAACAGCGCATTTTTATCCCCTTCGTTTCTCATCAGTCATGTGTGAGGGACCTTAATGAGGAGCTCCAGCTGGCGAAGGAAAGCACACGAGCGGCAAAAGCCAGAGAAAACTTGCTTAAAGAGGAGCTGGAGAACTTGAACAAAGATCTTCAGAGGAGCCAAAAATCTCAGGGCAAGCTTCAAAGTGAAAAAGAGGCTTTAGAGGATCAGTTGAGCGAGCTGAAAAAGAAGATCCTGAGGCTCAGCAGTGGCCTACAGGTCAGAGTAATGATGTTCTTCATTGTGGTTCAGTCCAGAAAGGTACTTGACCCTTGCACACTTGCGCTGGGACTGGTTAAAGTCATGAAATGTGTGTCGTGTTCTTGAGGCGGACAGTGAGTTGGCATATTCTTCTTCTCTGTGACTGAAGAGCTTCTGCTAACTGTCTGCCTGAACAGAGCACTTATTTGATAGAAGTGAAGACACCATTGTCAAGCTTTTCTCTATCAGATTCATTTCTCTTCTGGGAAGAATAACAGGACCAGTTGAACCATGCTGTATATGAGATTATTTTTCTTTTGAGTGATTTTGAAGTATTGAACTAGTTTTTCCAAAAATGCATTCTGGAGATGATGCTGAAAAAGTGATTTTTCGTGCACACACACAGGCTCAGGTAGAGAGTGACGGATCCACAGTTGAAGCTCTTCAGAAGAAGATTCGTAAGTTAGAGCTGGAGCTGGACAAGAGGACCTTCTCTGAACCCGCTGACAAGAAGAGCATCATTAAGGAGGATAAGGTGGACTCTGAATTCAGTCTTCTTATTTAAGAAAAGCAGTTACAATGGATTAATATAAAAAAAACACTATGTTTTTAAAGTGCCAGTTTTATGAGCAACATTTTGTTTTTTAGTTCAATATTTATATGAGCTTTATCAACATTTTGTACTGACATGACACATAGCAAATGTGTGATGCATGCACATCAGAATGAAAACTGCTTAATGGTAAATTATAAATTGTTAAGAAGGAAGCTGCAAGACATTTGAACATTTTCTTAATGATGGATTTTGAAATTAAATTTTTAAACCTCTATCTTAAACTTCTATCTAGTAGGTCTCATACTAATAATCACTCCTGTATGCAAGGGAAGTATATTTATTAACTGTATAATTTTTCTGACTTCTATCCTGTTTTGTCAAAATGTGTCTCTCTGCAGTCATCTAAAGAAGACTTTGTGAGGTGGGAAGAAGGAAAGAGGTGGCAGACCAGGGTGGAGAAAGTACGAAATATGCTAAAAGAAAAAGAAAGAGAAGTGGAGTCTCTGTCTAAACAACTCACAACAATCAAAGAACTTTACAGCAGGTTTGTTAAACATCACCTCATAATGCAATAACTGGGTTTTGTGGGGTTAGTCACAAATCACAATCTGTGATACATTTTATATTTCTTCTAACAACTACTATTAAAGTAATTTCTTTTTCAGAAACATGTAATAAACAATTGTTCTTGTTTTACTGTTGAGTTGTTTTTAACAAATACATACAAATGACAAAATGTGCAGAAACTACAATACAAGGCAACGCAAGGCTTTCATCTAATTGTTTAGGTTAGAGCAGGAGAAAATGGGTCTTCAGAGAAAATTGAAGGGCAGAGGAGTGACCGCTGACCTAGTGGTTGGTACACGAACCCTGGAGGCCAACAAGGAAATACAGGAGCTTCAAGAACGTAATGCAGAGCTGGAGCAGCAAATCAAAATGATCAGGTACGTTTCATCCATCAGCTTACATTCTTTGCAGCATAACAATATACATATAACTAAATAATAAATAACAAAATAAATATAACTAAAATATGCCTTCATGTGTACATGTACTGTTAATGAATGGAAGACGTTACATGGCTTCCGTATGGGTTGTAAAATACCAACTCTAAAAAGGAATTCCTCTTTAGCTTTTTTTTTTTTCGATTGTTCTTTGTAGAGTAGACAAAGTTCTGTAGAGAAGGTTATTATGTCGTTTTAACTCTTTTAATTTTGCTTTGAATACAGGGAAAATTGTTGAGAGAAGCAAAACTCTCTGCAGCAGAATTATCTGCTAACTTCTTAAAAATCTGTTCAGTTTATTGTGACACTTTTATTACGCACAATGTCTTTGAGTTTTTCAAGACAATTTACAGATTCCTTTATTTACAGATGTTAGTGTGTACATGGTGTGCTTCCAGCTACTTTAGCACAAAGAGGCTGACCCTGAGAGGATCTTCAGAGCAAAATTACAGCCGCTTACAATTATGACAAGAAACAATAAGTGAACTGTTTGACAAACAGCAACCTCTTTACTCGTGGTTGATGGTATGCTGGGAAATTTAAGCAAAAAAAACGAGTGTGGGAAAAGTAAGGTATCTACACACCTTTGCAGTTACATTAACTTTTTTTTTGTTGTTTAGATACAGGCACTGCATATTGAATAGTGTTATGCTTGGTGTAGGCTCAGGTCAAACATGAAAACTGCCAAATGAAGAAAACTCTATTTTTAACCAGTAATTTATTCAATAATTAATCAAAAAAGAAAGGGAATTATTTCAGGAATAGGTCAGAATAATATATATATTTTAAAATATGTTGATATAACATATAGGTAAGATATAATCTATAATAAAGAACAATTTTGTTTGTATTGATGTAGGTAATTTTTTTTGTTAAAATCACAATACACGGGCAACATTTTGAACCTATTCCTCTTTTTTCTGTATCCCTACACACACACACACACACATTTTTGCTCCGGTTCCATCTTCTGTCATAATCTGTCTGGACCGCGAACGTAAACAAGTTGATGCACTGAGGAATATAATGCTAGATTAGCGGTTAAAGCTAATGGAGTGTTAATTAGTAGAGAATTTGCAGCGTATCAGATTCCTCTATTCTGACTCTCTTCCGAGCAAGATTAGTTTGAGTGTTTGTAATAAGCTGTCATACAGCACCGGTATCCACACATTGACTCCTGCTATTTTAGGTTGCAAATTTGTCCTGACAATTTGTTACATTTTCAATCAAAATGGTGATAAAACCAATTTAATTAAAGAAATCTGTTCTTTTTTCGAGGTTTGTGGAAATCTCTTTTTAAGTGGTTTTTTTTCATGCACTTCAATAAACGGGTTATAATCAATAAGTTGATTACTCAAAAAAAAATGTTTTTAGGGGTTTACATGCCAACCTTTAAACCGGTTTCACAGAAACTCGCTTTTACTTGAGACTCAACCTTCCCTGGTTTCTCATTACACACTGTGCAAGAGGCATCTGCGGCCACAACTCCTAAGTAAGATTTGAGAAGTTTCTTGATTTTATTTTTCAAACTTCAATTGCCATATTTTCTTCTTGCATTTTTAGTATGTAAGTAAATGTTCTAACTCTATTGCTCATATTTGGAGCACACATACATTTCTTGCATTTAAGGTAATTGTAAAAAATAAAACTAAAGTTGCCAAATTAAAAGTGTTTTTGTTCTTGACTTTTTTTTTAAATAAGAGTGTTACAAATTAAAGTGTTTGACAATATCACAATGTGAAATGAAGCATTAATTCATTAAATAAATGTAATACACAATTTCTATTAAATTAACTTTTTAAATTACCATTTGAGTTGACTGAATATAAATTAAATATATATAAATAAAAAAAACTAGACAAAAACTTTTTTAATGTCGTAGACTAAAACCGGACTAAAACTATACAATTTTAAATGACTAAAATTTGTCTAAAACTAATAATTGTCTTCATCCAAAAGATTAAGACTGAAACTTAGGTGGCTGCAACAACAAACACTGTTGACCTGATTTTTTTTGTTTAATATGGACCTTCATGTTTTAGACAGCAGCAGGCACTACCTCATGATTCTGTGATGGAGGATATCATCACCAGGAACAGGTTTCTCGAGGAGAAGCTTCACACTCTTGAAAATCAACTAACTAAAGAACCTGCTTCCAGACCATCTGTAAGTGCATCTCTTTAGTTAGCTTTTATCCTTATTATTTCACTCATGGTTTGTCTCAAACCTCTTTCTCTCTTCACCACTGACCCATCTCTTGTAATAAAGGAGAAACATGCAGCATCACCTTCTCAGCTCAGCTGGTCCTCAAAAGTTCACTCTAAGACTTTTGATATCAGTGAAGCTGAGCAAACACAATCGTCGTTGTTAAAAGTGAATAAAAAGGAAACCGTTACTGAAGAAGATAAAACTACTTCTGAAACTTCTTTATATGGTGAAGAAATCTCAGAAAAGAGTGGGACAGAACAAAAAGATGGCCAGAGTGAACAGGAAGAAAGAAACACAAACATGGGATCTTTGGAAGACGATGAGCATCCCGGTGAGATTGAAGAAAAACAAGATGTAATCGATGCTGAAGATCCACAGCTGATTGCAAAAGAAGAGAATGGGCTGACACATCAAGAGATGACAGAGAAGACTTCGGAGGAAAATCGGATGGATGTTGAAACCTCTGAAAATGAGAGTCATGCAGCACTCGTGCACTCAGACAGCACTCATGCAGAGGCATCAAAGGTACAACAGGAGGGTGACCAGGAAGATGAAGATAAGGATCAAGAGTCTGAAGAAAAGCAGCTCATGATCACAGACTCTTTGAAATGTGACGGTCATCTATCAGCAGGATCTACAGGGCTTAATGAAGAAGAAACAGTGCTCAGCAGTTTGTTATCTGATGCTAAACGTATGCCTGAGTCACCGGCGGAGGAGACATTCACTCCTGAAACACAATCTAACTTGAATGGGGATGTAAGATGCTCCTCTTCTCGGGGGCTGAACTTAATCGTTGTTAATAAAAATCAGATCGATCTTGGGGGGTTAAAAACCGACGTCATACTGTGTCATGAAAAAAAACAAGCAGCACAAAGCCAAGCTCGAAAGGTATTTGCTGCTTTAGATTTAGTTTGCCCTGTAGCTGCAATAGCTTTGTGCTTTAAACAAATTGAGTTTCTGCTTTTGTCCTATAGAACACGATCCCTCTTTACCTTTCATCTAATCAATGTGTGAGCCGTGTACCCTATTTATGTCTGGTGTTGTTTCCGTAGACGTCTGGCAGAGGCTCTGAAACCCCCAGTCAAAGAGAGCATGATCTCCAAAAGGAGAACCTCAGGTTGTCCTCTGAGAATCTGGAGCTTCGTTTGCAGCTGGAGCAAGCTAACCAGGATCTCCCTCGATTAAGGGTACAGTAAAAGCTCATGGCTAAATTCAAGTTGATATGTTTTTTATGACCCTAGACCTGACACACACGTCTTTATCTCATAACACATACTGAGCTCCATCTTAACCAAACAAGTTTATCTGCGTCTACACTCTGCTGACCAAAATGAACATACTGTTACATGTTCAGATGTTTTATTGATTGTCAGACATAAATCTCATTGACTTATAGCAAACACAAATTTTGAAAGATTTTTATTTTACACAATGTATTCACATTTCATATGCATATGGTATTTTACTGAAGCCAGTACGTCTCTCACAGAGAATTCAACACCTTAACTCTGATCATTTTTAGCAGGCTAGGGACCATCTTGAAGATGTGATTTGATTCATTATCAGATTGTAATGTTTGCACCTGTCTGTGTTTCAGTATGTCACAAAAATGAAATTGAGCTCCCCAGTTCCTCCTTCTTCATCTTTCCTGTTTCCTCCTTATCTTGCTTCCTTTTTCTTCCTTCTCTTTATTTCTCCTTCTACATCTTCTTCTTCATCTCTGTCTTTTTCTTTTTCTCCTTTTTCCTCCTTCTCTTGTCCTTCTCCCCTTTTTCTTTGTATTTTTCTCCTTTTTTTCTTATCCTTTTTTTCCTTCTCCCCCTTCTGTTTCATCTTCTTTCCTTATTCTCCTCCTCAATTGTTCAATGGTTAAAAATGATGATAAAATGTTACAGTAGCTGCCTATAAAACAGCTAGATCCATGCATTTGTTTTTATTTGATTTATTTTCCCAATGTAACCGTGTTTATCATTACTATAGCTACCTCAGCTGTCAAACTGTATTTCAAGCACAGCTCTTCTTTCGAAAACAAAACTCCTCTTTGTGTGAAATGAATGCTGTGTTGTGATTGTACACATTATAGCACATCTCCTGTACTTGGGAATATAAATGGCTGAATTGTTTAAAGCTTGGAATAGGATTGTTTAGTGGTCGATATCAAAATCACATCTTTCAATATGTGAGACCAGCAGGGGGGTCCTAATTACACATTGCTGTAACAGGAACACTGTCATGTAAAGGAGCACCATTCTTCAGATGATGCTGCTGCACACTGGTGGTGGAGTCAGAGGTAGCCCTGTCTAGATGTCAAACTATGAGCCCCCACACACAAACACACCGCCACTACACTTTGTGTTGCGAGCTAAAATATCATGCAAGTTTCACTGGCATATTATTGAAATCAATCTAATGTTAGTGTGTATTACTAAAAGGAGGATTATAATACATAGTCCTTCTTTGTCTGACAGGATCAAGTGTCTGACCTGAAAGAGATGTGCAGTGTTCTGAAGAAGGAGAAGGCTGAAGTGGAGAAAAGGCTGAATCAAGTCCATGGGGTAGGCAACTAAAATCTGAAGAATCTCCAAGATTTTAACTCCGCTCTGATTCAATTTTGATCCTCACAGTCTGGCCGCAGTGGGAAAACTATACCTGAGCTGGAGAAGACTATTGCACTGATGAAGAAGGTAGTGGAGAAGGTCCAGAAAGAGAATGAGAGCCTAAAGAAGACAACAGAGGTCAAATTGCAGGAGACCCTCAGCACGCTAGAACGCGATCATGAGAAACTGAAGGTATCGATGAGAATCATGATCAAAAGCTATCCATTAATGTACCAATCTCGGCTTACTTGTTGTTGTTTTTTTTTTTTTTTTTTTTTTTTTTACTTCAGTTAGAATATGAAAAGCTGAAAGGAAAAAATGAGGAACAACTGAACATAAGATTAGAGTCAAAAACCAAGAGCATTGAGAAAATCATGATGGAGAATGAACGTTTACGGAAAGAAATCAAAAAGGTTTTTTTTTTCTTTTTAACTCTATACAAATGTTTTTGTCTTGAAGAATTAAAACACTAACACAAAAATGTGGTCGCAATTGATATGTTATGAATATTTAATGTAACATATGACCTGGAAATACAACAGTGTCAAAATTATCTTATTTACAATGCCCCAAAGTACATTATTCATTATTTTTCATTACATTCATGTTTTCTGGCTATTTGCAGGAAACAGAAGCTGCAGAAAAGTTAAAAGTAGCAAAAGCCAGCCTCGAAGTAGCCAATGAGAAACTAAAGGCTGATCTTGAGGAAGCCAATGCGAGGCTATTATTCACGCAAAAACACGGCTCTTCTTTAGGGGCGGACAGCAAAGCCTGGAAATCTTCAGTTGTGACCAGGTAGTACGCAAACATTAAACCCGTTCATGCTCTGGTCGTCATCTTAACTAATGGTGGGTTTTTTTTCTTCACAGACTGTTTGAAAACAAAATGAAAGGCCTTGAGAGTGAAATCACCAAGAAAAACTCCAGCATATCAGAACTGAAAGTGCTGCTCAAAGATGCCAATGAGAAACTGCAGGCCTCACAGCACACAGCCATCCAGCTGAAGGAACAAGTGCGCCTCTGCTCTTGAGTTCTTCATTAAATGTTATGCATTCATGGAAAACAGGGGAGTGAAAGTGGATAAAAATCCCAGATGGTGGTTTATTGAAATGAAGGACACTTTGCTTTGGGTCAGTTTGGGGAATATGTTTCCTGTGAAGATGAAAGAAAGGTGGGGGGAAGGGTGGGAGCAGAGATATTCAGGTGAACCTATTCTCCCGTTAACGCCACCAGTCTCTTAAGATGCATGTCTAATTATTTTTTTTTAGTGGGAGAGTGTTTTTTTTAGTGTATCATTTTTACAATATTGAGTGTATATGAGCTTTTTCTAAAATTATGCATCATTCTTGAGAATTGAAGAAGTTTTTCTCAAACTCTGACAACTCTAACTATGAATTTTGGCCATTTATTCACGTTTTCTCAGTCTATGGCAACCCTAACGATCCTATTTATTAAAGTTTGTAGTATTTTTCGTAGCATTTCTCTGGCAATAACAAAAATCACATAGACATCAGAAAAATAAGACCTGTAATTTTTTAAGCCTAAATTTAGACTTTTACGTTTATTTTTACATTTTAAATTAGAAAATTCATCAGTTTGCCAGGTTTGTGCACTCAGATCAAGAAGATGACACGGGGTTCCTCTTTCAGTAAGATAATGTGCATGTGTTTTCGAGACCTTAGAGAGGAGTTGTAAACATTGTTCTAACCTTCACAAGTGCTGGAGCAGCACATTTAACTGTCCATGGCTCCATCTCGTCTCTACTGCTTTAACATCCTGGTGGCAGATACCTCAGTGTCGTATTCAAGGCTCGTGCAGAGTCCTCCACTGATTGGTGCGGTTTTTGCTTGCAGAAAGCAAAACATGGAGTAAAAACAGACATTTGATCATGATGCATACTTTATCTTTCAAAAGTTATGCTTTCCAGTCTTAAATTCAACAGTGGCCTTTTTCACTCTGTGTAAACAGGTGGAACTGCTTAAAAACATCCCGCTGGAAGCTACCACTGATGAAGGTCTTGCCAAAGAGTATCAGTCAATGAGGTACAGCTCTCGACAGACAGGAAGTGCTCTTTAATATACCTTAAATGTCCACTCTGAAAACTTTTTTTGTTTATCGTAGACTGGTCAACAAGCATCTTGAGAGGGAAAAAAACCAACTTCTTCGTCAGATTCAAAGGTTTGATGAACAGTTTGGAACCAGCAAAGTGCCAGGTACTATTGATTGCTCCTTAAAGATCTCTACTGTTAGTTCTTTAATTTGTTTAATTGCGTGTAATGCATAAGCAAACTTCGCCTTGCTTTTCTAGGATACAGGGATCTTCAAGAGCAGATTAAGGCTGCAAGTAGTGAGAAGAAGAAATTACAGGTACAACCAAAGATACATGTTTCTATTTTAATAGTCATGAAAACAAAGTCTGATTGTTAACACTGTACTACAGCCACTCTGTGGGTACACTGTCTCATTTCAATCCCCTACTGCCACCATCTGTCCAAAATTGCACTAGCATTCAGTCTATTTAAGACTACAAGAAGTCAAAAGTTACTCTTATCAGTCAAAAGTGGCCAAAAAGTAAATAGGGTGCTCTAGCAATAATAACTTATCACTGTACATTTTATTAAGGTTATAATATTATATTTAACATTGTTTTAAGATGATTGAGTAATTAATTTAATTATTTGATTTATTCAAATTGTCAGAATACTTTTGGAACCAGATTATGGAACTTCTGAACAAAACAGTTGAGTGTGTTAGGATACAATGAACATTATTGTGTATTTATTGTAGTTAAGGAAAGAAGAGAAATTATGTGCATTTGAGATTTAATTTTAAATAACGTATACCTCCAGATACAGATATTTTCACAAAATGCAACAAAGATCAACTGATGAATACAAATTTGCAACAGAAGGAAAACATGATGAACAAAAATGTATTGTCCATAACACAATATGTGTATCACCGTATAATGGCAACACAATATCCTCCATTATAAATTTTTTAAGTCAACAAAATTTTAAGTATAAGCTTTACAAAACTTCGTTTCTACAATTCATTGATTTTTATCTCTCTCCCTCTCGTTTTCATTTAAAAAATGGCCTATCCTTAATGCCTCACCCAAGTACTAAACCAACCATGATCAATCACCTGAAGCTACCAAAATAGAGACAAGGCACAACTAGAGTCGACAAAATGTTAACCTTCTGATTTCAGATGTTTTATTTTGAAACTTTAAGTTAACATTGAAGTTGTCTTTGCTCTAACTACAACACGAAACCTTGTGGATGTTCTTTCAGGAAGAGGTGAAAAGACTGACAAGAGAGTTAGAAAACTTTGACCCGATGTTTTTCGAAGAACTGGAGGATCTTAAATTCAACTATAATCTGGAGGTGAAGAAGAACATAGTTCTGGAAGAAGAGCTGAAGAAGCTGTCTGATCAGTTTGGTGTGGTGCTTCCTGTCAAGGTGTCCATCAGCTAGCAGCTTCTATCCTTTACAGGGTATTAGCTTTTATTGATACTTTGTTAAAGAGCTAATCATGTACATTTCACAACGTATGTATTTATTTTTTGTAGTACATTAAGAAGTTTTGCTATAAAAGTTTTAACACAGAACTTTACTACTGAAAAGAGATGTTTTTTAATTGTTTTACAACATTTATGCCTCAATATTGAGAGTTTCAGTAAACGGCAATTAATTATTTATTGAAATATTTTATCCTTTCTCAGAAACAAACATAGCAAATAAACAGAAATGTCCAAAAAGTGCTAAATATAAGGTCATCATAAAGCTTTGTGTAAACATTCACTACAGGCAGATTTTATGAGTATAAAATGTTGGCTGAGTCTCTTTTCTCCTGGTGCAAGTGGATTAAAGAGAAATGTTGGCTTGTTTAATTTTATGTGATCAGGATTCAAACTGAACATCCGTTAAGCAGCTGAAGGACTGCTTCTTTATGTTGGCTAAGGTTGTAAACAAGTCTTTCTCTGAAGCACATGTGGCAGCATCTGATACTTCGACTTGGATGACCACGGGTCTCGTATTCAGGTAGGAGTCAGGAATGGGCCATTTCAGACCAAGATGATGGCGGTGTATCTGGAGGACAAAGATTCAAAAGGATTTCAGCTTCAGGCGATTGGAAAATGTACAGCAGAAGTGATTTTACTTTGATTAGTGTTCCATCATCACAATGCCAAACAATTCCCTCAACACGGCCCTCTGGCGAATCTTGAAACCAAGAACACAGCTGCTGGAATTCCACCGGTGGACAGTTACGAACCCGCAGGTCACCATGAGGAACCAGAAGATGGATCGGATGCTTCTTACTTCCCAAGCCTACAAAAATTACAGCAATAATTAAAGCTGCAAGCAGCGATCTAAGTGCTTTCTCACATTCAGTGCTCTAAGCCTCATGGCCAATTCGTAGGGCCAAACCCCACAACCTATTAAATCTTTAGAAAGGCAACAACATGGCAATATGACTGATTGTGTGCTTTGTAATATGAATGTGTTTATACTTGAACTGTCTTGAAAGTCTAAAAAGTTTGGGACAAATCAATTGCTGCATGGCTGAGCTATATAAATGTAATTTATTTATTTATTTTTTGCAAGTTTCAAATGCAAATTTTAAACTTATTTGGCCATCACCCATTATTGTATACAAAAAAGCTTCACAATTAACATTGGACTTACTTTACTATTATACTTTTAGAATTTAGTAGCAGACGGATAATATCTCTGGGAGGAATTTGTAGTAAAATAACTAGTAAAATAATAAATATTTAAATAACATTAAAAAAACTTGTAGAAATATATTTATAAATAAATATATTTAACTTATGTATTTATTAATTTCTGATTATGTTCTTACTAATTTAATCTTTTTCACATTTATTTCTGTATGCTAACTGTGTGTGCCTTTGTGCATTTCTTTTACTTTTTCTCAAAACATAAGTAATTCCTAAAACTTCCCAATAAAAAGCATAGTTTATTATAGCAATATTTACTTTAAACATAACATGGAATTCAACTGCCAATTTCATAAATATGTCTGTAATTTACCGCATGTGAAGTGCAAGAACAGAGCTTTAAGGTACTTGTGTTATTAAAAACGTGTGGGAACCTTGTGAAGTGGGCCCAACCCTATGAACATCGTGTTCTGAGAGCTACTCAACAGCAGATGTCAGGGATTTTTAAATCTAATCTTTTAAATGTGCAATTAGTCAAAAGTTTGTGATCAACTAACCAGAAAGTCTTTTCATTGTTTTATCTACTTGAAGTTGTGCCATGACTTGACTTAATAGATTGCAAGAAACTTTGAGAAATCCTTTTAATTTGTCGGTTTATGTGATCAAATGAAGAGGTTCTTCAGCAATATCTTGTGATATCAATATTTTGGCAACCCTTACAATCACATCTACATTTTATCATTTATGAGTTGTATGTCAATATGTAGCAACACTAACAAAAAGACTTTGAGCTTTTATGAGTGTTCATAAACCTTTTCAGAAACTATGGCAACCCTAAACATCACTTTTACATGCTTTAGCATTTAGGAGTATTTTCTCAATCTCTAGTAACCCCAAGCAACAGCAAAAACAGATATCAAATGAGCTTTACAATGGACATCAGAAAAATAAAACCTGTGAAAAAGGATTTAAAACCTAAAACAGCTAAAATGTTGGCTTTTAAAGACTTAAGGCCCTGTGTGTGCACTTATGAATAATGAATCCTTAAAGGTTCAGGGACATTGTGTTATTTTCAATAATATGTTATTAATATTGGTCTAATTGTATGAGAGATGTGATTCTTTTACTTATAAAGTCTCTATTTTTATATTAAAATTGCATTCAATCTTCATTAAATTTTCTAGCCCAGGCTTATTCTGGAAATAAGCTGAGATTTTCATTCCGCAAACTTCGTAACCACTCCCCAGTTAATCTCCTATTGGTTAGTGATTTACATATTCATGAGTGCATGCAAAGTTACTGTCTGACGGTCAACGAAGATTTGAGAGAAATTAGAGGGATTAATTACGAGCAAATTCACTAACCCTAACACACGAACACAGAGCTAGCCACATTGATAGACACTAAAATGGCATTTGAAGGAAACACTATTACACCACCGTACCTCTATCAGCCAGAGTCGTGTAGAAATTTGGTTTCTGTACACCCTGGAATTGAGCATCTTCTTTTAATCCTTACACGTCATTTTAATAACCTCCTTTTACTTAGTAAGTAGTAACCCAAGTCCTTTTAGTTGTGCGCTTCTCAGTCCGTCTGTCGCTCTGTTTGATTTGCACGTACTGGTTTCAAGATGTCACGAGACAAGGCGTTGCTTTGTGGATAGTGCATCACTTCCAAGGGAAGGAAATCGGCCCTTTGTTATCTGGCGCAACATTACAATGAGGCTTGTGTGATATCGTCAATGGCACAAATAAAACCCGTTTTTAAAATAAACAAATTCGTTTTTTTGTTTGGAAACGTCCATAGTTCGATTTTTGTTTCAAGCTACTCTTATACATCATTATAAAAACCACAAACGGCTCAACATGGCATGACCCCTTTAGCTACATTTCCTGACTCATTAAAATCTCTTTATAGGTCTAGTGAACTTAGAACATTATACAAATTTCAATATTTTATATTACTCTTGTCAGAAAAACAGGCGTCACAGTGGCGCAGTGGGTAGCACGGTCGTCTCACAGCAAGAAGGTCGCTGGTTCTAGGCTCGGCTGGGGCAGGTGGCATTTCTGTGTGGAGTTTGCATGTTCTCCCCGTAATCGCGTGGGTTTTCTCCGGGTGCTCCGGTTTCCCCACAAGTCCAAAGACATGCGGAATAAGTGAATTGAATAAGAACGATTGCCCATAGTGTTAAAAGTGTGAATGTGTGTGTGAATGTTTCCCAGCGATGGGTTGCGGCAGGGAAGGGCATCCGCTGCGTAAAACATGTGCCAGAGAGTTGGCGGTTCATTCCGCTGTGGCGACCATGAAAGGGAATAAAGCCGACATGAAGATGAATGAATGAATGTCAGAAAAACAAAGATTGCATCAATGTCCAGCAAATAATCTTAAACGTTCACAGACACCATTGCTAGAGATACTTCTTCACAGAGTGCTGTATCCAAGCTTATAAATAGAGAAAGGACTAATTATGTTTAGAAAGGGGATCATAGTGGCCTCGATGAGATTGTCAGGTAAAATTCATATAAGAATTTGGAGACGTTTCACAAAGAGTGAACTAAGGCTGGGGTCAAGCGATGGAGCCTACGATGGCTGTACCATTGAACCGTTGGCCGTATGGAACATGGGCATACCATGTGAAAAGCTGGTTGAATGGGCATAGCCAGCCGCCATCATCATCATCATCATCATGGAAGTGCATCACTTCCCGGTAACCTGATTGGCCGAAAGTTTACATTTATAATATCTTAAACAAACCATGCTATGTCTTAACAAAAGAAAGTTTCATCTTTGCTTTTTTTTGAGAATGTAAATATCAGACTTAGCCATAGAAAACTTATGTTAGTAGTAGTTAAACTATTAAAATGTTACTCACAGTATGGGTTTCCATTGACATTGGTCCCAATAAGCTCAAGTGTTTGCTTCATTAGGTCTGCCAAAGGAACTGTGGTGATTTCAAGCCCTGAAATTTCTCCCTCGTCATGTATCCTCAGTACAAGAGCGACCTTAGCTTCATAGTTGACAACTGAAGCATGCCAGCAGTACTGCTTGTTGAGATGGTCCACCGGAACCCAGCCTTAATGAAACAGAGACAATATTGCTTCATTTAGAAGAACTCAGGATACAAGCACTTGCTAGCTCGCTCACTCCCTCCCTCTCTCACCAGGTATGTGTCCATGTTCATCAGGCACCGGATGTCCATTCTTATGCTGCACTCTAAGAGCTGGGATCCAGGATTCAGGCACTTCTCGAAAATCGTCTTCAACGTTCCATTCAAATCCTTAATTTAGTAGTAATCCTTAATTTAATTTTTTTCTGTAATGTTAATGTAAAATTAAATGTGGAAGAAAAAGTACCTTTACAAGTCTTCTGTGTATACTGATGCTTTTTAAATCTTTTGTCTGCTGCCTTTGTGGGTTTACGGTCCAGCCGAGCCCAGAGATGCGGCTCTCCTAAAACAAAATATTATCACTAAACAGGGCTTTTTTAAAGTCTCAAATTTTCAGATGCTTCTTACATATCAAGTTATAGTCAGATTAGTTCATGCATGTTTGTATAAACCTATTTTCTTTTTTGGGAGCTCAAAACCTGTCACCACACCATTTCTCATGCTCCGCCCACTAAACAATATGATTAACTGCTAATAACTGCTGATTAACCCGGAAGTGATCTGTAGCAGAACCACATCGATAAACAATGGTTTTGAAAGTGTGTTTTTAGGAGTCCAGCATGAAAAGTGTTTTTTGGCTTACCAAAAGATGAACATATTCATCAGAAATGTGTGGATTTTTTTGTGCCGACAAGCACAAACCAAGAAACATGAGTTTTGTTTGGGAGTTGCATTTTACATCGAACAGTTTTGCAAACATGCCAGAATTCAATAGAGGACTACAAGGCTGGTTTTAAAACAAATCCCATTCCGACCATCCTGAGTATTGCAGAGGAAACCCAAACAGCAAGTATTCTTTCTAGATGGCTAAAATTTAACTAATTATCAAATGGCTATTGCATCACACATAGCCATTTTCTATTGAGGACTTTTCATACTGCACTTTTAAAAACTGAAAGCACCTTGAAGTTTTATTGAAGACAGCCAACATGTGGCAGTGGCAGTGTAGCAGTGGGAGGAACAGGTTACATCTATCCATTTGGTACAACCATTTGAGGTGATTCAAAGACATTGTTTACTATAAATACTTGCTTTTGCAGATTATTACCAGAGCAGTGATAGTCTAGACGTGTCAAATAGTTATTATAAATTATTTAAAAGGCATATGCATATGATATGACACGAGCGTCACAGTGGCGCAGTGGGTAGCACGGTCGTCTCACATCAAGAAGGTCACTGGATCTAGGCTCAGCTGGGGCAGGTGGCATTTCTGTGTGGAGTTTGCATGTTCTCCCCATGATCGCGTGGGTTTTCTCCAGGTGCTCCGGTTTCCCCACAAGTCCAAAGACATGCGGTATAAGTGAATTGAGTAAGAACGATTGCCCATAGTGTTAAAAGAGTGAATGTGTGTGAATGTTTCCCAGTGATGGGTTGCGGCTGGAAGGGCATCCGCTGTGTAAAACATATGCCAGAGAGTTGGCGGTTCATTCTGCTGTGGCGACCCCGAAAGGGAAGAAAGCCGACATGAAGATGAATGAATGAATGATATGACACCTTTAACCATAATGTGGATTGGCTTTCTCTGTGATATATGCAAACACTAAATTTAGTCGACTCTTTTAAGCTGTGACGGCCTCAGTATCTTCTACTATTGCACCAATTACCTTCATGTCCTCCTTCAGTACACCCATATAACTTGTCTTTGGCCTTCCTCTTGCCCTCTTGCCTGGCAGCTCCATCTCCAACATCCTTCTACCAATATAACTACTATCCCTTCTCTGCACATGTCCAAACCATCTCAATCTGGCATCTCTGACTTTGTCTCCTAAACAACCAACCTGAGCTGTTCCTCTGATGTGCTCGTTCCTAATCTTGTCCATCCTTGTCACTCCTAAACTGGACCTCAACATCCTCATCTCTGCTACTTCCATCTCTGCCTCGTGTCTCTTCCTCACTGCTACAGTCTCTAACCCATACATCATAGCTGGTCTCACTACTGTTCTGTACACCTTTCCTTTGATTCTTGCTGACACTCTTCTGTAACACAACACCCCTGACACTTTTCTCCACCCACTCCAACCTGCCTGCACTCGCCTCTTCACCTCTTTTCCACACTCCCCGTCGCACTGGACTGTTGACCCCAAATACCTAAACTCCTCCACCTTCTTGACCTCAGCCCCCTGTAACCTCACTGTTCTACTTCCCTCTACTTCTTGATGTAGCCCCACCTCCACCTTGAACTCCTCCATCTGACCTGCAGCACATCTCACTGTTGTCATACTCCTCTCATACATATCCTGAACTACTCTGACGTACTTCTCTGCCACTCCTGACATCTTCATTCAGGACCATAGCTCCTCTCTCGGCACCCTGTCATACGCTTTCTCTAAGTCCAAGAAGACGCAGTGCAGCTCCTTCTGACCATCTCTGTACTTCTCCATTAGCATTCTCAGAGCAAAAATTGCATCAGTAGTGCTCTTCCTGGGCATGAAGCCATACTGCTGCTCGCAAATATCCACTTCCCTTCTTAGCCTAGCTTCCACTACTCTTTCCCAGAGTTTCATTGTGTGGCTCATCAACTTTATACCTCTGTAGTTGTTACAACTCTGCACATCGCCCTTGTTCTTAAAGATTGACACTAGGACACTTCTCCATTCCTCAGGCATCTTCTCACTCTCTAGAATCCTGTTGAATAACCTAGATAGGAACTCCACCTCTGTCTCTCCTAGACACTTCCACAGGGATGTCATCTGGACCAACAGCCTTTCCACTCTTCATTCTCCTCAGAGCCTTCCTCACCTCATCCTTTCTAATCTTTTCAACTTCCTGCTCTACAATGTTCACCTCTTCCCCCCTTCTTTCCCTCTCAACTCCTCAAAATACTCCTTCCATCTTCTCTGCACACTCTCCTCACTTGTTAGAACCCTTCCATCTCTATCTTTAATCACCCTTATCTGTTGCACATCCTTCCCATCTCTGTCACTCTGTTTCGCTAATATGTACAATTCCTTCTCACCTTCCCTCGTGTCTAAAGTGGCATACAACTCATCATATGCCTTCTTTTTGGCCTTTGCCACCTCCCTCTTCACCCTGCACTGTGATTCCTTGTAGTCCTGTCTACTTTCTTCAGTCCTTTCGATGTCCCACTTCTTTTTAGCTAGCCTCTTCCTCTGGATGATGTCCTGTACTTCCTCATTCCACCACCATGTTTCCTTATCTTCTTTCCTTCTTCCTGCTGACACACCTAGCACCTTCCAACCTGTCTCCCTGATCACTTTTGCTGTAGTTTCCCAGTCCTCTGGAAGCTCTTTCTGACCACCCAAAGCCTGTCTCAGCTTCTGTCTGAATTCCTCACAACCGTCTTCCTTTTTCAACTTCCACCACTTGGTCTTCTTTTCCATCTTTCCTCCCCTCTTCTTCCTGACCACCAGAAACATCCTACACATCACCATCCGATGCTGTCTGGCTACACTCTCTCCTACCACTACTTTGCAGTCAGTGATCTCTCTCAGATTGGCTCGTCTACCTAGGATGTAGTCCACCTGCGTACTCCTACCACCACTCTTGTAGGTAACTCTATGTTCCTCCCTCTTCTGGAAATAAGTGTTAACTACAGCCATTTCCATCCTCTTGGCAAAGTCCACCACAATCTGTCCTTCTGGATTCCTTTACTTAACACCAAACCTGCCCATCATTTCCTCATCACCTCTGTTGAATTTCAAACACTGCCGTCCAATAATCACATACTACACTTTTAATAAAAATTCAACTTAACTGTGTCTCCAAAGTATAGATAGTACTTATGAATATTATCCAGTTGCCAAACTGACATTTACCTTTGTACGTGGTGACATAGCAGCATGTGCCATCAATCTTCTCAGTGGCTACTGCAGAGTGAACATCTGACTGAAGAGCAGCAGGGCTCACCTGCTCTGTGGCAACCACCTGAAATTGCTGCACCAAATAGAAATTATAAGATTTAAAATAATTTTTAATAGTGTTATCACATTTACTGTGTTATATATAAGTAAATTGATATTTTAGATAGCATTATCTAGCATTTTAACTACTGAGAATCCACACTCCCAATTTAAAATTTCCCTCTTACAGGAAATATGAGCTGTTTAGGGTGTTGCATGAGCCTTGTTGACATACAACATGTAGGGTAACAATAATAGTGTTTTGATACCCACCTGACAGTCTCGTTTTTTTGATGGTTCGTTTTTCACTTCCGTCAGGAACACACATGCGATTTTCTGCTGCACTGAACCTAGACGTCGCATTGTTTTCGGTTTGTATACGCTTTATTACCAGAAAGCTGCGACGCTTTCAACGATTATTATTGACGGATATCTACATACAATCAGAAACCATGCGCTCTGTCCTGCAGCAATAACTATTTCCACTGGTATGTTTTCCGTGAGGTTAACTCTATCGCCACTTAGCGGAATGGAGAGTTTGCTCCGCTAGAGGGAAATGTACTAAAGTGTTTTAAATGTACTGTGTGTTTGGGGAAAAATATCAAGAAAATTTTGACGAGCAGAGTCGTTGTTGAAAAGTGGAGAATTTAGCTAAACAGGACCAGCTCGAAGCGGCGTTTCCACCAACGACTGTTTCCACGTGCTAAACAACGTATAGATTTTTTTCTACTGATGTAAAACAGTATTCGATGTCTAAAAGTATGTTTCACGAGCACAGCAAAAAGTCAGTATTTAGCAGTGGATAAATGGGTCAGTAAAATAATTGGAGCAGACTTAGCCTGTTTGAAAAGGAAACGTTTACAAGAAATACACGTAAAGTTAAAAACTATCTGAGACAAGTTTGTTTCTAATGCCTGGAAATGTCCAATCTTCAAATAAACCTGATGCTGATCAAAGGTGGGCAGAATATCCAATAAAAAAATGACAAAAGTAAAAGTACTTGTGAAAAAATTTACTCAAGTAAGCGTAAAAGTTACTATCATATAATTCACTTGGGTATGAGTAAACAAGTATTGAACAAAAATGTAGTTAGTTACTCATAATGGAAGCTTATTACTGCTATTTCTTCCACACTCAATTATGTTGTGATAAGTTTTCTCTAGATGCGACTCGTACATACAACTTAAATATGATATGCAAGAAAATATCTTATTACAGATTATGTCGTTTTTACAAGATCCTTATGTCGTTTTTATGAGTTAATTATTTAGTAAAAAAATACTCGAAAATATACAGATATAAAGAAATGTTAATTAGTGACTACCCACCTGACACTGATTACATTAATTTTGTATTTATTTGGGTGTAAGGGATAAAAAAAAAAACATTATGAAGTTTTTGAAACTTTATTTGCAAGAGCACCATACGCATCAACAAATTTTCATTAAATACTATTTTAAAAGACATTTTTAAAAGGCTGTTTAAATGCAATAAGCCCAAAAAAGCAAATAAATACACAAATTCACAATTTCAGTATTTTATCATCCCATTTAGTACCAACTAATTGCATTTTGGGGAGAAAAACATTATTATCCATACACTTTGAGTGCAAAAGTGGGCAGAAACCTTGCAAGAGTAACAAGCCGATGTGACCTGAGGAAGATCACGGAGCTAAAAGTCCTTCAGTGCAAGCTCTATGTGACATTATTTTATGTCTCCCTCAGGTTTCATGCTGAAGGGTTCCAGTCGTTCAGTCTCAGGGAGCATGTTGTTGAGTCGCTCCATTAGTGGAATTGTCTGGTCGATGCCCATCTGTATACGCCGTAGGATCATTGACATCTCATTGACTTTTTGGATCTGCTCTGCATACTTGGCGAAACGCTTCTGCCTCTCCTGCATGATGCTGAAAAGCGCCTCCACTGACAGATCCATCTGAAATCACAAGGATGTGTACATAAGAGCTTGTTTAAATGGCAGCTAGAGTGTGATGTACAGTACCTCTTTAATTCTCTTAACCAAAGCATTCTGGTCAAACGCCACAGCTTCAGCACACTGGTGTAGGTGATCCTGGTATCGGAGACATAGCTGAAGGACCTGGGCAGTGTCCAGCTTTTCCAAACAGACGGTGCTTGGTGAGGTTTGTCCACTGAGAACTCCTGAGAGCACAACAGTAGGCTAAAATAGTTAAATGTGGGCCAAATATGCAATTGAGTAAACGAAGAGTAAATGAGCACAGTTGTGTATTCTTATATTACAGACCTTCGAAAACAGGACTACACAGACTACTCATGAGCAAAATAGAGTCTATTGTGTTTACAACCTGAAACTAAGGGGCTGAGTTTATGTTATTTCATGGGGTAATTATGAGGGCCTCACAGTATTTTATGTAATTTACTCTGAGTTTACATTGATTTCTCAGAGGGTATAAAGCATTGTTGTGATTAAAATTAAAACCTTGGATGGATTTTTGCTGTTTTAGGGGGGATGTGCACTAGGGCTGGGCGGTATACAATTTCATGCTGAATACCGGCGTTTTTGTTTTTAATTATAAACCTTTTCATTTACCGCAATACCGGTGTGCATATACAAAGTGTCGACATTACAAGCGGTGGAACATTCAATGCAGACAATGTTTCAAAGGGTAATTCTTTAGCGGTGGTACTAAACAGTTAGTGAAATTAGTGAGTGTTGGAAACATGATTGTCTATTATTTCAGGAATCATCATTTGTAAATGTTGTAGCCGCTGAAGCAATCTGCTTCATCACCTCCGGCACAAACATGTTCTGAAAAATTTAACGAAGAACTGCAGCTTTTCCACGTTTGCAGGTTAATGTTGTCACTGCAACACAAAGTGCGACTCCCTCAGAGTCATTCAAAGACTTGTAAGCTAGTAAATCGGACTGGATATGACAAGAAAAGCAAATGCTTGTGCCACCCACTTAATACTGTTATAGAAAGAGCGCTTCACTTAAAAGACCTTTTATATTTTAAAATACTTGAAATGTAACTTGAAATGGTTGAACTTGAAGAAATATTATTAATGCTTCACAAAGCAAAAAGTTTCCACCTTCTGTATTAAGCTGTTTCAAAACTATTCATTGTTGCTTTAATGAAAATCCTGTGAATAAAGAAGTTTTCACTTTGCAGTTACAGGGCACACTTTGTAGCCAGTTTTACAATCTACAATGGAATCATAAAAAAATTATATAAATACAATTAAACCATATAAGTAGAGAAGCGAATCCAAGGGAAGAAGTCAAGTCAAGTGTGTTTATTGTCAATTCTGCCACATGTACAGTGCATACATACAGAGAATTGAAATTGCGTTACCCTCAGGCCCTTGGTGCATACATAAATTACACAAACATAATAAGAACTATAAAAAGCATGAGAGTTCGAGTGTCAATTTCTTTTAACGTTGAAGACTAGCAAAATAAAGTTTATTTTGACTGTAAGTCATGCATTCTGATTTCTTCACCTCATTACAATCATGAGTGTCTCCGTCAGCTCTTCTGTGAGAGCATTCAAACCCGGGGTAACACTAGTCTGCTCATTCTAAATCATTTAAGTGCAGTCATTATTCTCTGAATAATTATGAAATTGAGTTAAAAACTGGTTATGCATTTTACAAAAAAAAATACAGCCAAATACATTAGTACTGATATTAAATTTTGGTCATGCCATACACCATTGAGCAACATTCCTGTCTAAACAGCTGAAAAGCTTTGGTTTTTATCTGAGGTATCCATTGTTTTTTAAGAGTTAACACTGAGCTAATCGTGAGGTCTACAGAGCACTTGACATTCAGTATGATTACAATCAAGTCTGATTCTCATAGAAGATTTTATCCCTCAATCATTCCCACCTCAAATCCCAAACTCAATCAATCCATTGTTTGTTTTGCCACTCTGTCTCACTGAAGGAGTGTGGTCCATGACAGGTTTGTCTATGTTTTACTACACGTTTTCTGCAACACTTCAGACTTCTTTTACATGTTACATGTTTGTACTTTTTACATTTTTGTAGCATTTGTATATGCTGCTTAATATTGCTACATGCACATGTTTGTCTGCAAACCCCTAAAAGAACTTGTGCGTGTGTACATTCAATCAACAAAACTGAATCAGACTGAATGGGATTCACTTTAGTGATCGAAATAAATTTGTTCAAAGGGACAGCTCTAAAAAACAAAACAAAAAAACAATCAGGATGCTTACATCTCAAAACACTAATATGCTAAGTAGTGTTTAATACCCGAGTGAAAGCAGATCGGAAAACAGAAAAGCAAAGCAAACTCATATTGAAAAGGAGCCATAACTTTTTTTATTTTTTAATAGCTGTTTATTTTGGCAACATGTGATTCCTCTAGTTTCAATTGGAAAAAAAATATTCAATATTAAAAGTAAAGGCTGTGAGAGAATGCTTTTTTGTTTAGCACAAAATTCATTAATTTTAGTACATGGTTTTTAGGATTTTACCATGACTACATCCGTTTTACTTACCTTTCAGGAGAGGCTGAAAGGTGGGAATTTCTTGTAGCTTTATAACATCAGGATCGTTGTGGATGTTTCGTAATGACTGAATCCCTTGAGCAACAACTACTATGTCATCCATTTTTGCTCTTTGTTTAGCTGGAGACGGTACGACTGAAAACAAACAGAACTTGTGTGTTTAAGAAGAGATCCTGAGGTCAAATCAATCATGTATATTCTTAAATACATACATATAACCTAGCAAGTGAGAACCGTTGGTGCCATTCTCAAATATCACTTTCAACATAAGCTACGCAAAGTATTTATATTCAATACCTGAAGCACTGAAGTCTGAATGCTTATGATCAGCATCTCCACTCTGTTCGGCTCCCATGATGCACTTGCTTTGAGCTATGAATAAAAATAAACTAACTAAGCGTTAGAGCTTGTGTTTTTAAAACTGAATTAGACCACTAGTTATTCCAAACATGAATATTTAAGACACACGTTGATTGAAATGTTTTTTTTTTTTCAAGATAGAAAATTTACACGTACTTTGATGAAGCTCTTTCGGATGATATGTTATCGGCTATCTACACGCTAGCGGTTTCTTCAAGTGATGGCTCAGAAGCATAAAATACTCACCATTTTTCACATGGTATCAAAATGATTAGCAACTGGCTATCGAACTACTCTACACATAATGTCCATGATCGCTACCGTTTACTAGGGAAACAAAATAATCACAGTAGTCGCTAACATCCGGTTTAGATACAGTAACATCCAACGAGGCGCTTAATGATGACGTCAAAGTTTTGTTTACATGAGACATGAAAGCCGTAAAAGTAAAATCCTGAAGCCTATACTAAACATAGCACAATTAACGTTTGAGCTTTCACAATATGTAAATACATTGGAGGGTGTAGTAATGTAATAATATTTAACTTTAAGTTAATAACTGTGGCTTCATTTATATAGAAAATAATTAACCAAAGATAAACTATATTTCAAAAATAAAACGGTACACTTGTTTAAATATGTTAATGTTAACACCGTTTTGATTCTAAGTGAAATAAAACTGAAAAACAGACAAGTTGAGTTTTATTTAAAAATACTGTATATCGTGTATCTAGATAATATGATGTATAATCTTAGTTACTATGGTTGTTATTGTTAAGAATAAAAAACAGTTTATTTAGTTCTCTATTCGAGCACAGTTTCATAAGCTAGACATTTCTCAAAATCTCAGAAAAACTCTCACAATCTCTTTGTACACGTACATTTCACACAATGCAGCAACATGCGAACAATCCCTTTTCTGTGATCGTCCCACACGATGCGTCGCGCGAGAAAGTCGGTCTTATTGGCCAGTTTGGGTATCAGTCGTTCAACCATGGCGCGTAAGATCTATTCCAATTGGCTACAACATGTGCGGTAAATTATCGACGGATCCCATTGGTGAAAAATATAGGTTAGTGGTCCGACCATTGACTGTCACACGAAGGAAAGAAAAGTAGGTCAGAGACTGATTTCGTTTATGTCACTGTTCCTCACGGACGAGACTTCAAATAACTGAAATAAACGGTGATGTCAAGCTTTTGCTCGGTAAGTGTGGTGCTTTGACACATGCCCGTTGTTTCCGTGTCTCGCGTATTGATTGTCGATGTTGTACGTGCGGCTATTTTGTCCTCTCGCATATGGATTCCAGTGGGAGGGGCATCCATGACATTTACCAGGTTAAATACCCTAGACGCGAAGAACTATCACCAGGACTTAAACAACTGACGTGTTGGCAGCCCAGTAAGGGCATAAACTCGGCAGCAAACACCCGGCCTCGTTATGAGATTATTGGTGGTCCGTGGTCCCTTTAAGATGATTGATAAGACAGAGTGCTGATGTGTTTGAGCCTCTCTCATTTTTTGGAACGTTAGCCAAAACGAAACTGGTTAAGCCTTTTGACTGTTTGTTAAGCCAGAACGAGCGAAACATAGTGTGTTTGAAAGCTATTATGAGCCATTCTAGTTATGTGAACGCTAACTACTCCGCGTGGAAAGGGAACACGAGTGGACTTCCGACAGCTGCCTAGGCAACGTTTTTACCTGCTGTGTGCGTGTGTTCTGACTATTTTGGGGTACCACAGAGGGCTGGCTACGGAAAACTCTCAAAACACCTATTTGGGTATTCTGTGGTCAAGTTCGATGCAGTGTTTGGTGTTGGTTTGCTCTCTTAGCATTATTCGAAGTTAAACAAAAAAACGTTAATGTTATATTGACTTTAAGTCACTTGACAAGTAAAGCATGAGAAATTAGAATATATAAAATCTCAGAATGAAAGGACATGGTCTCTGTTGCAGCAGTCAATGGCTGACAAAACATGTCACATTCTTGGTTCTGTGCTGCTTGTCTTATGGAATATTACATGGTGTCCCTTTTAAAATATGCAATAATTATTAAACATCAATTCTTTTGAGGACTCTCCCAACTATACTGTCATTTTCTTCCAGTCTAAACTAGTTCAATAAGCTGTGTAGTCATGTCTCTTCTATGGCTTGAGAACGTATGGGGGTTTTCAGTTGAATAGACACTTATTTTTAAGTACACCATCAACTTTGAATAATTATATTGTCTCTTCCCTATTAATGCATACTCCATGATCTACTCATTGTTGCACTTCTTTCCAAGTAATTGGGTGAGATTTTAGATTAAGGGTTAACATTTCAATGAGTCTTTTATGCATTAGTTATAAACTGTCCGGTTGACATGTAAGAAATGTTCAGTATTTATTTTTTGCCTCAGTGGCATTGTGTCTTTTGGAATAAAATTCCATTTACTTCTTTAAGAAGGTCACTGGCTAATAAAAACACAATTCTGTGGCATTTGCAGGGACTGTAAAGAAATGTACCCAGCAGTCCAAAATCACAGTGTCTGCAATATTTTTTTAGCTGAGATCAGCTCAGACGCTGCTGCCTGTACACTCATGATGGAAACTTTTGCCTCATATAAATATGAATTTTGAGAAACTAGTTTAAGGTTTTTCAAATAATTAGATTTTTTCGAATTGTTTGCTTGTATCTGCAGATTATATGCTTTTCCTTAGCTACAAAAACATTTTAATTAATGCCTTCTGACCTTTAGCAAGGGCACAGTAAAATGCATTCTATACCATTAAGTGCGTGGTCACAATGTACAAAAACCTGATGAATGAAAAAAAAATTCTAAAATGAATGTGTTAATGCACACCTTAATATCAAAACTCCTTTCTAGTGCCTTGAAAGCAACCTTGCAACTCTGCTTTTTCTCTCTTCAGATATGTAAATTAAAAAAAAGGACTCCCCATTGTGTTGATTTATTAAGCCTGATTTATACTTCTGTGGCAGCCTGACGAATTGCCCTCTGCGTCGTTTGCGTACTGACACAGACCTCGGGTTGACCCTTCTACAAAGCTCGACGTGTGCCTTTCAAAAACTGTAACTTCACTTCAAGGCTTCGCAGACCTATGGTGACCACAAGCTCTGTGATCGGGTGAAGCAGGGCAGTTCTCTCTCTTTCTGGGCTTACACTCTGTGATGAATGCTGGTTTATGAAATGAAACTTTGACGATGAAGTAAATAACCTTGCTTTGTTGTCTGTGCTGAGTTTTGGCTAGCTAAAAGGGGCAGTTGTGGTCCGGTGGATAAGGAGATTGACTTGCTATCCGAAGGTTCCAGATGCACCGAGTTGAAGGTGGTGTGAGTGATGAAACACTTGCCCTCCATCTTCAACAATCACAGCTGTGGTGCCCTTTAGCAAGGCACAAGTTTCCTGAGTGCTCCTTGGCGCCACAGCCATCGCTGTCCTCTGCTCCGGGGGTGTTCACAGTGTGTTCGTTCACTGCTGTGTGTGTTCACTGGATGGGTTAATTGCACAGTACAAATTCCTGGTATGGGTCACTCCATATCTGACCAACTAGTCACTTTCACCTAACTTTCATGGTCATCACGCCATGTTGTGATATTGATAAATTCAAAGACCGTGATTCTACAGCAGCAGCAGATGTTTGTAAGGAGTTCTATTAAAACGATGTTTGAGAAGGTAAATAAACCCTGTCTTTTGTTAACAGGGAAGACAGAGCGCACAACTATAAATACTTTGCTTACAACTGGGTTCGTGTGGAGCTCCCGCAACGGTCAATTCATCGCATTGACGCAGAAGTAAAAATCAGGCTTTAGTGTGGTACATGGTGCCACAATTACTTGTGCTTTTAGCTTGCTTGTGTGAGACCAGCCAGAAGCATTCCTAGGTGGCGTTCTCAATTGTTCAGAGACTATAGAATTGAATTTAATTGAATTGAATTCACAGAATTGAAGTGAGTTCTTGTTCTCTCTGATGGACTGGTGATATGTCCAGGATGTAGCCCATCCTCAATGTGAGCTAGAGATATCGGTGATTGCTAACCTGGACTAATTGAGTTAAGTTCTTGGAGTGGTTTCCTAACTCTTTTGTCAAGTTGTGCATTTACTGGTTTGCATGCCACCGAGCAATCTGTCTGTTTAGTGAGAAAGTCTGTCTGAGCACAGGATTTATTTATATTGATCGATTCCCTTCTGCTCTTTCCTTTGTGATGTTTTAGATCATAGAAAGGTGGCTAGTTTTATGCTTTGCAATGATTTCCTCATCACCAATTCTGACTCTAGTCCTTTTATGTGGAGTTTCAGAAGAATGAGAGCATGTATGAATCTACACACTGTTCTGGTTGCCTTAGTGGTGATTCAGTTTAGTCTGAAAGGCATAATTACTCAGTTTATGAACATTTCGGTTTTTTTCACCATGATGTATTTTCAGTTTAGTTTGTAAATGTTGTTCTTCCTGGACATGTCCCTGTTTTAACTGTATTCACACTATGAATGAAATTAAGCGCCCTCCTGTGATTCAGAAAGAAGCACCTGACCCCAGAGATTACATTCGCAAAAAATGAAGAAGACTCTAAGGTCTCCACACACCTGCGCAGCATTTTGTTGCATGCATGAGACAACCCTCTTTTCTGCTCCTGAGGTCAGGGTTATATTTCGTATGTGGGCCTGAATTTGATACATATCCAAATTTTAGATATGTCAATTTTTAGGTCAATGTATGTGGATTTTTCGGCGTGGGTGAAAAGTTAAACATCAGTCATGGCTGAGGATGGAGCTCAAACCAGTCAGTGGAAAGAAAGTGAAGTATTAGAATGAATAAATATTTTGTCTTCTTTTTATTTGATTTGGTTGAAATGGCAGCTTCGTTTAGAAATGAAGTCCATGTTGACGTTCAGAAATTGGCTTTAATAAAAATGACAATGTGCCCCTCACAGCTGGATTGCCTTCATACACAGGATGGATTCAAGTCGCATGTTGTGTATAATGTGAACGAGCACTAAAAAAAATCAGCTTTCATTAGAAAATTTGGAAAATATACAGTGTGAATGATGCCTGATACTCATTAATATTGACATTGGCAAAATTTGGTGTCAAAGATGACCGCTTTTAATCCACCTACTTTGATTCCTGGAAATATGAAATATCACATTTGTTTGCTTTAAATAAATCTAAAAAACATTTTTTTGCAGTTATTTTTCATTTGAGTTTTCATTTGAGACCATCACAATCCTATGCCTATAATTAATGCGAAATGATGCATGTGCAAGTGCGTCGAGCTCAAAAAAATAATGCGTGTGGACGAGAGCTCACACATCTGGATGTCGGATCTGTGCGAGCGGTAAAAAAAGGCTCTGCTATGTGGTTTTGTTTTTTTGCAGTGCATGAGTTTGTGCTTGACCAATGAAAGCTGGCTCTTTGGGTCATAATTTCAGAGTACTTTTCGAGACATAAGAGCAACTGGGTGGCACTCGATACATGCCTGTGTAGACTAACGAAAGGAAATAGAGCAGACGTTTACGGAAGAGAATGGATAGTCAAAAGCTTATCATGTTGGTGTCCAAGTTTTCAGAGTTGACGTGACCTATTATTGTCTTGGTATGTCACTGTAGTCCCCCTGACACTCTTCCAAGGGCAAGGACCATCATTGATTTAACAGAGGAGTGAAAGCCCCCTGCAGAGAAGCCAGTGCTGAATTTACATTCAAGTAGGTTTTTGGTAGCCTTAAATGAATGCTACCTCCCAAACCTGAGATGGGTCAGTATGCTTCCAATCAGAAAAAAAGTTGGATGTTTGTCACTGCAGCAATAAATCAGGTCATGTGTTTGAAAGAGCAGTGTATACAATTAAAAATTTTTGGTGCAGATTTGTGTCTTGTTTTCAACCAAGTCACTAGAAGTACTTGTTAAGTATGTTATCTTTGACTTTCTGTTTCTTGACCAATGAAATTCTCAAGTTATCAATTTCTCTTCTACTTATCCACATCTGTGATGTTATGTCAAATATTTGCTGCCCTGCCTTAGTATTGTGCTTGTTGTCTATAAATTATACAGATAGTTCTTCAGATGTTGCAGGTGCTTGTATGATGTGTTCATAGTGAAAATTGTTTGGAGCGTGCTGGCTGCCACTCTGTTTAATTGTAGAAGAAACATTAATATTACATTTACCAACCAAACCCAACAACAAACAATATCAAAGTGAAGATTGTTCTGATAATTGACCGCTAAATGCTTTGTTATTCATTTTCCGTTTTTTTGCTCTTATATATTCAAATTGTTCTTCATGTCAGAAGTATATTATTGTACAATGTAAACAATAGTTTAAAATCTTCAAAAGATAGCAAAACCTTCTAAAATGCCCTTTCTTTGGCAGGCATGTGCACTTTTATCACTAGATTAGTGATTTTGTTACTTGGGAAATGTGGAATTTGGACTTAAAATTTTAGTTGATTGACCTGATATTAAGATCACTAACAACCCAGTGTTGTCTTTGAAATTCCTTACACAGAATAGTCCCTAGGATGAGTACACTTTACTGTAACTTCTTTTAAGTCAGGGTTCCTCAAAGTTGATTCTGGAGGGCCAGAACCTTGCACATTTTAGTTGTAACCCTGCTCTAGTATGCATACTATTCTAGCATCAGACAATCAGAGCGGACCTTAATTACTGCAACATGTGATGGTTGAACCAAAAATGTGCAGGGCTATGGCCCTCCAGGACCTGATTTGGAGACCCCTGTTTTAACCTCTTCCATGATGCCCTTATTAAACTAAGAGTATGCCATCACTGGAAGCTGAATGGTTTTATAAATGCTGCTGTAATTTGTTTTCCACAGGATCTCGTCATAGCTGGGAAGAAATGAACACCACTGCTTGACTGAATTTGTGAAGTGAGCATCCAAAATATACTTAAACTATTTATTTTAACAGCTTTTTTTAATTACCTGTTTATTTAATCTCTGTTACTTTTAAGATGATCTAATGGCAGACCAAAGAATGGACATCTCCTCCACAATGAATGAGTTCATCTCGCAGAGCTCTGCAGATCTCATCAGCAGTTCCATTGGCAGCACAGGCTTGGACTACAACCGCAAGAGGAAGGGCAGCACCACCGAATACCAGTCAGTACACTCATAGGATATTGGGCGTAGCGCTACGATTAATGTGTCTGACTAAATAATTGAATGTAGACTGTACAGAACTATGGAGGATTTACCAGTGCTTTTATAGGTCTGAACTGAAAGGTTGCTGCTAGTTACTTCCCTCTTAATTCATCAACCCCTTGTTTCAATCAAAATACACAAAATGATGTGAACGGATGTCCTGCTCACCACTACCCTGCAGCTGTCCTATATAGGTTTTTCCCACTCACTAATTGACTTTCGGATATCATGGTGTCATATGCTGCTAACCCTCTATAAAACAAAACAAGAGTTTGGACCTGCCTCTATTGTTAATGTGGTTTTTCATATGTAATATTTGGATGGAGCACGGTCGTCTCACAGCAAGAAGGTCGCTGGTTCTAGGCTTGGCTGGGGCAGGTGGCATTTCTGTGTGGAGTTTGCATGTTCTCCCCGTTATCGTGTGGGTTTTCTCCGGGTGCTCCGGCTTCCCAACAAGTCCAAAGATATGCAGTATAAGTGACTTGAGTAAGAACAATTGCCCATAGTGTTAAAGAGTGAATGTGTGTGTGAATGTTTCCCAGTGATGGGTTGCGGCTGGAAGGGCATCCGCTGTGTAAAACATATGCCAAAGAGTTGGCGGTTCATTCCGCTGTGGCGACCCCGAAAGGGAAGAAAGCCGACATGAAGATGAATGAATGAATATTTGGATGGTTTAAATTTGCAGACTGAAATTGTCAGTCTGCCTCAAGTGGTCAGTCATTAAATTGCTGTTTCAGTAACATGTGTACTGACATCAAGAGGAATAGAGTAAATTTGACTTTTTATTTTGATCAACTTAAAATTAGTTTGTGTGTGCATATAATATTAATGATTTTTTTTTTTACAGGATTGATGGCTTTTCGTTTGAGTGAGTACATTTCAATAAAATATCTTGAATCAAATAAATGATGTCTGTTTAGCTGATGCTTAGATGTAAACGTTTAACATTTTTTCATTGTGCAGTGATAGTATGGACACAGACAAAGACAAAATACTTGGAAGGTAATGTAAATTAATTGATTGCATGGTTCTATTTTTTCAAGTGCAATACATTACAAATTAATTTGATTCTAAATTTAATAAGAAAGATAAAATAATATTGTCTCTGATTTTCAGAGATGACCAACATGGGCGAATAAAAAATGCAAGGTAGAAGGAAAAGAACACTTTCTGATAGCTTCGATGTTTGATGGTCTTTTTTGAGCTACTTTTCAGTTTTGTTTTTTTTTTTTCAGGGAGGCTCATAGTCAGATAGAGAAGCGACGGAGAGATAAGATGAATAGTTTTATAGACGAGTTGGCTTCTCTAGTCCCCACTTGTAATGCTATGTCTCGCAAGTTGGATAAACTAACAGTTCTGCGCATGGCAGTCCAGCATATGAAGACATTACGAGGTGAGCTCTTTCTTCCATCAGGTTCACGGAGCTCATTCTGAGCATAAATCCCAAGTCTTTCCACATTATTTAATTTGTCTCTGTTTTTCTTGTAGGAGCTACAAACCCATACACAGAAGCCAATTATAAACCAGCATTCTTGTCAGATGATGAATTAAAGCACTTGATTTTAAGGGTGTGTTTAAAAGAAAAGATTTTATTGCAAGTGAGGATTTGTTTTAAACCCTCTTCTCTTTCTTTACACAGGCTGCGGATGGCTTCTTGTTTGTAGTAGGTTGCGATCGTGGGAAAATTCTTTTTGTTTCGGAGTCTGTTTATAAGATTCTCAGCTATACCCAGGTATAGTTTCAGGGGTAAGTTTTGTACGACAATACCTTGAAGAGTTTAAAGTTTAAGCTAGTTTTATTCTGACCCCTTAGAACGATCTGATTGGCCAGAGTTTATTTGACTACCTGCATCCAAAAGATATTGCCAAAGTAAAAGAGCAGCTGTCATCATCAGACACAGCTCCACGAGAACGACTCATCGATGCCAAAAGTAAAGCTCGTCTCTGTGAATGTAAATGGTTGCACTCGTTGCAGATGAACTAATGAGCTTGTTTTCCTCTCTGCATCTCTGAAGCTGGCCTACCAGTGAAGACCGATATCACTCCCGGCCCCTCCAGACTTTGTTCAGGGGCCCGCAGATCCTTCTTCTGCAGAATGAAGTGCAACAGACCCTCAGTCAAAATGGAGGACAAGGATTTCTCTTCGACATGCTCCAAAAAGAAAGGTAGTTCAACTTTTTCTTTTAGCAGTTTATTTATGTTAATATTGAAATGAGCAAATAGGTCTGCACAGACATAGATACTTTAAATGCAGAGTTTAAAAGCATTTGTAATTTTCATCAAAATAGATGCAAAGCCAAGCTCCTGTTCAATGCCTTTAGTTTCATATAATAATTACACACATAAATTGAGTTGTGAAAGCAGTACACATAGAGTAAATCATGTTCGACTTGATTGTTTGACCTCCTCTAACAAATTCTTCCCAGAAAGATTGTTTTATATTCCCTCTGATGATAACATAGCTCACTCTAATTTACTTCAAATCTACACTGAAGTTCTAAAAATGTCAACTTGCATTAAAACGCTATTTTAGTATGCTTATATTATCAGTTATATAATCCGATTGTTGTCGGATGTAGTTGTAGTTAGTCACATGACTTAAGTTTTAATTGGATGTGCAATCCGGAATTGCTCCACGTGTCAAATGAATGGATTTTATTTATTTTTTTTCATAATTGTGCCAGCTTATAATTATGGTGATTCTGTTGCATCAGAGCAGGCTCCTAATTAGTTAGCCATGGATGTTCACAAGAGTTCAAATCAGGCTTAGAGTGTAAATTAACACTGAATTGTTTGCGCCCCTTTGCTCATATGCTACATGCCTCGAAGACCAAGGTCCCAGTCCTGAGAGTGAGAAATATTTAGTCAAATGTTAAAAAAAAAAAAAGTCTCTATCTCTCTCATGGTAGATATATCGAAGTTACTTCAGCTTTAACTCAATGGTGGAATATTTTATAAGGTATGCATTTAATTAAATAGGTGAGAAGTTTGAGAATGGTGCTTGTTTTGATGTTAATCAAATCAAATATTTGCAAATTCAATTTTAATAACTTGGAAGCCATTTCCACAAAAATAGATTCTGAGTCATCATCTGAGTTTAACAGAAAGTAATAGGATTATATTGCTTCATTGACTTATGGGAACACTCTCTTTGTCTCTCTCCACAGCAGACCGTAAGAGCTTCTGTACCATTCACAGCACCGGCTACCTAAAAAGTTGGCCTCCAACAAAGATGGGCCTGGACGAAGACAACGAACCTGATAACGAGGGTTGTAACCTCAGCTGTCTGGTGGCCATCGGGCGCCTGCATCCACACATAGTTCCTCACCCAATGAACATTGACATCCGTGTCAAACCAACTGAGTACATCTCCCGACACGCCATCGATGGCAAGTTTGTATTCGTTGACCAGCGGTGAGCAGCTCCTTCAGCATTATCCCTGAATTATATTTTATTGACCTCATAATTCAGCCAGTAAAGCAAGTCTACACTTTCACAGTGCGTCGATGTGATTACTCTCTAAAGTTAAATTGCATTATTGATTTTTAGCTTTTTTTCAGTGAATTAGCAACCCATTTAATCCAATAATTCCTCTTGTTTCAGGGCCACAGCTATCCTGGCTTACTTACCGCAGGAGCTTCTGGGAACGTCGTTTTATGAGTACTTCCATCAGGATGATATCGGTCATCTTGCAGAGTGCCATAGACAGGGTTTGTTTCCCCTAACCCCGTTTTTCTTATTTTTTTATTAATTGTTGGGAAATAAAAGCTGACTTTTATTTATTTTTTCAGTGTTACAGATGCGAGAAAAGATTAATACAAACTGTTACAAGTTCAAGATTAAAGACGGTTCCTTCATTACTTTGAGGAGCCGCTGGTTCAGCTTCATGAACCCTTGGACCAAAGAGGTGGAATACATCGTCTCCACGAACACTGTGGTTTCGTAAGTAAATTTATATTTGCTAAAATCTTGCCCCAATCAGGGTATGTGTGTCCTGATGTGTTTGTCATGACTTAATAAGGCCTTTTTCAGAATAGAACTGAACACAAAGTCTTATCTTATAACTGTACCTGTTGGTAAATAGAATAGAACAATTTAAAAAAATGGAGTGTTATGGCACTTAAAGCAGGGCTTCAAATAAACTCAATAGTCTGGCGTTAGAGGCGCATGGAACTGTTGCTGACCCACTACCCCACAATATAGGCTAAAAATGAAATTTACAATTGAAATAGATTTGCACCATACTTAAAATTAATGTGCTTATGACAAAGAAATAGTTTCTAACAAGTTTGATCTTTATTTTGTTTTTATTTTCCAGTTTTTATCTGGAAACGGTTAAAGTGCATTCTGAGCCTAGTTATTCATTTTAGATCATTTAAGGGTGAAAAGTGTGGTTCTGGAAGATTCCCGCGACTGATATTTTAAGAATTTTTTGGTTTAATGTTTAAAGTTAAATTTTACCTTTAATTTTCTATTATTTGTTTGTTCCTCACTGTATAATAAGGGTAACATTTGCTGGTTCACGTGCGCACTGTGGTGACGATTGGTTGTTTCCGATGTCTGTTAACAGACCAAGCCGCATCTAGGAAAGAGATCCTATTTACAATCCTATTTTCACTTGGTGGAAACAGCTGTTGTTAAGTAGTCAAGGGACAGATTTAATTAAAAGCATAAATTTAGCTGTCTTGTGAGGTTCACAATCATATCATGCATTCATAAAGGACAGTATAGAAACAAATAAATTAATGAATTACAACTATCCTAATGACGTAGCTTTTCAAGTGATTGATTTCTTGGTTGAGCAATGAGAGATGGGGTGGGCTTGATAATTTATATAGAGGGATTGTCAACAAAGAAGAGCAAGAGATGTAGCGGGTAGACAGATTATTGCTTTAACGGATTGTGAGCGTTCTTATTTTCATTAAAATAAGTGCCAGCAAAAATACTTTTTCAGTGTTTATGACTTAAATGTACAGAGTGAGCAATCGATTCTGACGCTGCTGGTGTAGACTGTGCATGTGCACCTAAGACTGTAGCCAGACTTCTCAACAAACTGCTCATGTTCTAAAACTAGGGTTGGCTTTTACACAACTGGCTTTTCGGCACTATGCCAGAACCTGAAGTTCAGACTTTGAAAAATGGTCCAAAGCTTGATTCAATCAGTTAAGTCACATGACTTCACCGTTACAAAGCTTCAGCTTTGCCAAACACTTGTCACATGACTGATGCTTCGCAGCATTTGGCACACCTTCTGAAACCATGATTGATTGGTCAGACAAGCAGAATCTTATGGCACATCTGTCTCAACTGAATAGAAAAAACTTTTTCACTGGCATTATTTTTAAATGAGGAGAAATATTTTGCCTGAAAGATTTCATGATTTGAATTTATTGACTGATATATAGGCTTAGCAAATTGAACACAACAACATGGGGTAAGGTCCTTTTCACTTTATAAAGTTATGTGGTTTACCAGACAAGCATAAGCAACTCAGATCGCTTTTGCAGAAGTATATAATGAGATGCCAGCTCTTCTGCTGTAAAGGGTTAGCAGATTTTCTTTGTGTAATTGTGTAATATTGTTCATTCAGAGGGATTATGCTGGATGGAGCAGATCCCAGTTATTCCCAGTCGGCGACATCTCCTCAGAGCATGGACAGTGTTTTAACCTCTGGCGACGGTGAGATCACTTTTCATCTAATTAGAAGCTGTTGCGCCTTTAGCTTTGCCTTCTAACCTCTGTGTGTTGTTGGCAGGGGTGGGGAAGCGCTCTCTTCAGACTGTTCCTGGCCTTCCTGGAGGGACGCGAGCTGGAGCTGGAAAGATTGGACGCATGATTGCAGAAGAAGTAATGGAGATCCAGAGGTATGTCCAGGATCAGGCACATTCGACCCTTTACAGAAATTATTCTAAATCATTCTCTACTCCTAGGATTCGTGGCTCCTCCCCTTCCAGCTGTGGATCCAGCCCTCTGAACATCACTGCCACGCCCCCACCTGACACCTGCTCTCCAGGCGGGAAGAAGGTCTGAGATTGTTCTGCAGAACATGCTCTCCACTTTATTGTTCAGATTTTTTAGTTCTGAAGTGTTGTATTTCTCTTAATGTTGTAGATTCAGAATGGTGGAACTCCAGATCTGCCGTCGACAGGAGCCGTGTCGGGGCCTGATTCGATAGGATATCCATATTCAAATAATTCCTTAATGAGTGAGTAAAGCCAGCTCCCGGTTTCACTGAAGATAAATGCCTTCTCAAGAACATCTCTTAAAAAGTTTCTATATCTCTATCGATTGGATATTTAGACACAAGATGCAAATGAATGGAGGAAAATACCTAGTCATTGTCTACTGCTAAAAACATTCTATTTTAAAACAGAACGGTTTCATAATATGGACTGAAAGTTAGTAGAGTTGTTCTAAAGATCAGAGCACAAAACAACTAAGTTCCTTTTATTTCCTAAAGTTTGAGAACGCCTACTGGGGATGTTGTTGCTCTTATTTTCTTTTTTTTTTTTTTTGGATGGTTAGAACATCCTTTTACAAGACACGGAGCATGGAAACACTGGTTGATGTTCAAGACACCTACCTAAAGTCTGCAATACACTGCCTAGTTGTTTAGGTTTGGCTGTGTGGAGTTCAATTCTCGGTGAACGTCTATAATTTTTGCGGTAGAAATGACTGAAACTACAGAAAAATGCAGTCGTCAGTTTGAAGTTGTGTAAATGCAGCTTCTGTATTCGACTATAAACTACAGATCTGTGTTCATTATAGGAAACTAAAGGATTATATTAATTTGCAAACATGAAGGGCACGTCTTACAACATTACTTTGATGCAAGACTGCGATGTAGATATTACAATTATTTTCTAATTTATGTCGATGCAGAATTAGTCATAAACGATTTGCATAGAACACGATAAGGCCAATATTTATAGATGTCTTCAATGTATGGTATAATGACTAGCAAATTACAGTTCAAATAGAGTTTGTAGGGCTTAAAAGTGTTAAACGTTACATTTACTTGCCATGGTGTGAGCAGCTTTCATGCCTTTCTGAGAATTTATTCAGCAGTCAAAACTAGACTGACATAGTGGACTAAATTGCGCTCACTCAGTCGGAACTGAAACTGGAAGTCAGTGAAAAATCAAACATGTACCTTGGCGTGTCGAGCAAAGCCATAAAAAGCCGTGTTGGCAAAAGGAGGTTTGAAAACCTTCTGGACTCTCTTCCCTCAAAGGCTTGGTTAATTTAGCTAAGTGAAACAGGGAGCAAGAGTAGAGGAATGTTTGGCTGTGAGAAGACCAACACAGGAAAATCTTTAAACATCAGACCTCCGTGAGGCACCTGAGAAAACATTGTTTTTGTACAATGATGGTTCTGGAATGGTCAGAATTTACTCTGAGACTTCAGGGATTATTTGCAGAGAATTCTCAGCTTTGCAAAAGTGGAAAGAAAAATCCAGGATGTTTCGTTGAAAATAGTAGAGGTGTAACACCAGCATTCCTGGCAGAATTTTCCCATTTGTAATAATCCCTATATTTTTATCGGCCGCATTTGTCTGATTGGCCCCCCATGTCTCCTGTCCACCATTAGCTGGTGTGTGGTGAGTGTTCAGGGGCAGAACAGCAGCCATCACATCATTCAGGTGGTTGCTGCACACTGCTGCTGGATTTAGTAAGCCCCCTCGAGATTTACAGCACTTTCAGTGTCTAGAAAAGCGCTATATAAATGTCTAACAATTGTTGAATAATAATAATAATAATAAACCCTAAGTTCTAGATGTGAAGATAAAATATTCACCCTCAAAGTTTGGACTCAGCTCTGTTGCAGTTACTTTGACTGTCTCTCAGCCCTAAAGCGCTCTCCTCCTGCAGGTGATAACTCTCATCTGAGCATCGACATCATGGAAGAGCCAGGCTCCAGCAGCCCCAGCAACGACGAGGCAGCAATGGCTGTCATAATGAGTCTGCTCGAGGCGGACGCTGGCCTCGGGGGTCCTGTAGACTTCAGCGACTTGCCCTGGCCTTTGTGAGACGGGCTCCTCTCAATACAAGACTGAAGGACAGGAAGTGCAGCGCTGTGCCAAGAACGAGGGCCTTTCACTCCACACGCACGCATGCTGGCTGCGCTGCACACGTCCAGCTTTTCCCATCATGCAACTGTAAATAACAGCCTGGGTCATTCCTTCGGTGCACAAAGACAATATCTTTCTTTACATATTTAAATATATAAATAATCTACAATTTCCTTTGTTTTAATGTTTTTACATGGCAGAAAGTGGTCTTGTTCGATATCTATGTGCAGATTATAACAAATATACTAATTCTATTATGGAAAATATCATTATGGAAAATCTATATGGTCAAAGTGTAATGTATGAGCGGTGATTATTTTTAAATAAAAAACCTGTCATCAATTGCTCTTCTTCTTTGAGGCGTGAGGAGGGTTCTTGTGCTGCTGTGGAATATCAGCGACTCACGGGGAGGCAGGTTTCTCCTCAAGCGCTTCTCTCGCATGCTTTTATTGATGTGCCTCACGCTCTGCTTTGATTGGTCCAGGGCTGAGATATTTTTGTTCTGTGTTGCCATCCAGTTGAACAATCCTGAGGAATTGATGCGTGTGTTGCCAGTGGATGCAGACAGGGGTTGTCTTGCTAAAGAAAACAGTTTAAGCTCAAAAACATCTCATCAGCCAAGAAATCAATTTCAAATAAAAGAACTAACAATAATGGTTTTTAAATGCATGTATTTATATGTACATGAGTACACTCCTGCTTCTGGAGTCTAGATAAATAAACATAAACATTTAACTTTAATTGATTAACATTCGTGCAGAACACTCTTCCACACTGAGGATGATTTCTAAATATTTAGTTATTGTTCAAAGACAACAGGAGAGAGAGAGAGAGAGATTTTTGTTTATAGGATGCTTGTTAGTTAAATGTAGTTATGAGGCAATGGTTCGGTGATGGACTCGTCACTGAAGGGATGCTGCACACCTGACTTCATAAGGTACGTGGGACTTTTTATCGATCTTGAGTTTGATTTGCAAGTGATGGATCATCTCTCATTGTGCTCTAGACATTGATTTTACACTACACATTTACACAAGGATTTACACATTTAAGTTTTTGTTTAAATCGACAGTTTTAGGTTTTCAGATCTTTTTGTTTTAATCCACACAATACAAGAAACCATGATTAGTGTTTTTAATCTACACATTTGTTTTATATCCCTGATGTTTAAGTTAGATGGTTACATTTTATCCTGTTTTTGCTCAACTGGGAGTCTTTTTGTCTTGTCATGCTCTTCCCTCCTTTTCTCTCTCTCTCTCTCTCTCTCTCGTTGTCTCTCTCTCTTTGTCTCTAATTCATGCAATACACATAGAAGCATTCACCTCTTTTATTTTTTCTTTTTTTTTTATTTGTGTTTAGACCTTAATGCTGCCCTGTAGAGGTACCGTTTTCACATTTAAACAAGTTAAGCCTAAAGAGTTATATTCATCTTTGCTCCTCTGCAGATCCCAGGAACTCTGCCATGCTTTTCATCGTGTCTTATATGTTCTAATATTCTGAACTGTCATATTTGTGAACTTGTTGGTCTTCTTCAACTTTTAAGTAACTTGATGAAATGAAGAATCCTGTCTATTATACCATGGCTGGTTTTTCCCCTTTGGGTATAAAGAGTTTAGAGGTTACCTGCAGCAAAGTTTTTACACAGATTCAAACACTCTCAGGGTCTCTTTCCAAACTTTTTCAGGCAGCTACATTAGTGCCACATTACACTTTTTGAACAGGTAACAAATTAATATTTACCTTTTAAATTAGCAAAGATATACTTGCATATGTTTTAACAGTTTTGTTCCACCTGCTCAGAGATGCTAAAGGGTACCAACATAACAAGATTTATAGACAACACCTCTAACAGGTTCCCCAAATATGCTCAACTGGTAATGTTATTTATGGGCTAGCCACACAGACTTTTCAAAGATCCAACAGTCTTCCTATTGTGCTAGAGTTTAGACCCTATACAAAAAGGGTGTGTTCTAAAAATACAAATAAAAATCTTCTCATAACAACTCATGCTAACACAACTTCTTTATTTATCTCCAATCTTTTACTTTTTAAGCACTGCGCGAATGTGAAAAATCAGAACTTCGAATAAACACCTGGCTACCTGGTCAGTCTTGTGCCATGTTGAACCATTTTCACATTAGGCTGTGTGGCTTGACTTAATACCCTTTTTGGACAAGTTCAAATATCAAACGTTTTCAAGCACTTCATCTAATTTTCAAAGCATTTTAAACATTTTTAGATTTTAGCCAATTGTTGCCTTATTTGACTGTTTGACAGATCAGTTGAGAGAGTGATGGAATAACAATGTGAGTTGCAGGCAAGAGTAGTAGGCCAGGAAAAAAAGGATTTGAACAAGAATCAATGTGGGTTTTTACTTTGCCAATATTTTGAGACCTTTTTAGTCAATGCTGGATTTTTATATAGAAATATACAAATGATTGAACAGTTTTCCCGAGAGATTGTTCATCGCCTGGCCACTAAGGCAACTGTAAGACTGAACCTGTAATTCATCGGATGGCCACTAGAGGCCACTGCAAAAGAGACTGAACCTCTAATTCATCGGCTGGCCACTAGAGGTACCTAAGACTGACTGAACCTACAATTCATCGCCTGGCCACTAGAAGCTACGGCAAAAGAGACTGAACTTGTAATTCATCAGCTGGCCACTAGAAGCTATTGTAAAAGAAGCTGAACCTGTAATTCATCCCCTGGCCATTAGAAGCTACTATAAAAGAGACTGAACCTTTAATTCATCAGCTGGCCACTAGAGGCTACAGTAAAAGACACTGAACCTTTAATTCATCGGCTCGCCACTAGAGGCAACTGTGAGGCTAACAGAACCTGTAATTCATCACCTGGCCACTAGAGGCTACTGTAAAAGAGACTGAACCTGTAATTCATCGGCTGGCCACTAGAAATTACTGTTAAAAGATGTCACGTGTATTTTAATCCACCAAAACTGATTCATAACTAAAAACATGTATTCCAGTCTCAATGCACAGCTGTATGATACATTCGCATATTCAACCATTTATAAATTTAAACCCTGAGTCATTGAGATATACCAATGGGTGATTGGTGTAAAATATTTGATCTATGTTGACTTCCAGCATTTCAAGGGGTCTACAACAAGAAATGAGTTTGTAGCTGGCTGATTCTTGTTCTTGCTCTTAGAGCTCCAACAGACAGAGCACTCTTACCACTGTAAAATATTTATGTCATAATGATTTACTACAGCTTTAATCTAGTTAGATTTTAAACGAGCAATAAAGGTCAGATTCAGAGCTTTGAACCTTTTATTAAACAAACAAACAACTTCCTTCTGTCGAGTTCTTTTCCGCAGATGAAGGCAGTGTGTGAAGGTGATGCGGTCACAGTCAGTGCACGAGTTCCAATCAGAAGGTCACTCTCCAGTCTTTACAGGTGAGCATGTTCCCGTGTCAGAGGGCCGGGCCCGAGGAGTCATGATCCAGCTCATAATGTAAGCTGGGGTGGTTTTCCATTTCATCCAGTGCAGGTGCAGGCTGCAGGACCACCAGCTGATCCTGAGGAATGTCCGCCGCTGCTGCAGCCAGGTTGCTGATGGACTTGCTCTTCACACACTGGAAGTCCACGTGACGACTCTTCCCTTCCTCCTTCTCCCAGGACATGCGGATGAATGGCCGCTGTACATAGTTGTAGATGACCTCCGGACGCCCACCTGGACGCTTCTTTACCTTTTCTTTATAGGTAGGGTATCCTGAATGAGGACACAAGTATTAGCAGGAATGCAAGGCAATGCTAAGCACACACACACACAAACTCCACTGGAAGAGCACTGGTTATCAGTTATCAATAGGCTTCAGGAGATTAGTCATGTTAAGTAACAAAATATTTAATGTTTACTTCATTCGAGCTCATTTCAAGCAGACAGATAAATCATTTACCTTCAATTCCTAATCGAATCTTCTTCAGTCCTCTGTCTTTCAGAACGGATTTAGCAACGTCTCTGTTTTCAATGTATTTGAAGAAGCGGTAGAGCTTTGTGCTGTAGATAACTAAACAAAACCCACAAATGAAGCAAACAATTAGCAACATGTTCTTTGAATTTGAGGGTGTTCAGGGTTATAAATTAAAAACATATATGTTTAATATCATATCTAGCATTTGAATAATTGGCTCCTGGGATTTGTCCAAATTGATATGGTGACTGAGCACTATAAACATACAAATTGTTGAAATAACAATGCGGTTCAATGTGCCTATATAACCTATCTCCATCATTTATCACTCATCCTGCAGCTGATGCTGATCATTTGTTTGTTGTCTATTTTTCTATCTTTCTAACCAATATTTTTCATTTGTTTTGTTTTCTGTTATGTTTTGTTATTTTCAGGTGCTGTCTGCTGAACTTTTCGTCGATGGATCTTAAGTTTGTATATTTTTTATGCTGGGGAGGTGACTAGCACCTGCCTCAGTCAGCGAGACTCCAGAAGTTAGAGAAGATTTCTCAATCTCTGGCAACCCCAACAGTCACTTAAAGAAAGTGCATAAATGCTCAAAAAATGACTACCAATCCTTATCACATTTACTTTTTTAACATTTGAGATTGCAAGCATTTGAGGTTTCACAAGCATTTTCACAAACTCTGACGACCCTAACAATCACTTTTACAATTTTTAATTTATACGACACTTTCTCCAACTATGGCACCGCTAAATGTCACTTAAGTTTGGAGGATTTATTAAAATTCTCTCAAACTCTGGCAACCCTAATCCTGACTTCAGTTTTTTTAATATGTATACATGTCATATCTGACTATGGCAAATATGAACATCATTTTTTTTTTTTTTGCATTTTCTCAATCTCTAACAACCCCAAACAACAACAAAAACCATATATCAGATGAGCTTTAAATGGACATAAGAAAAATAATTTAGGAGCCAGAACAGTCAATTTAGCTCTTTAAAGGCTTAAAATGATAGACTTTTAAAGATAGTTTTTATGGGGTGAATAAGGCTATTGAACAGTTTTCGGAATATTATTATGTAGTTACTCATAATCTGTGTTGATTTTTTGTCTGGAAATATGGATGAGGTGTGCTGTGTTATTTTTAGCTGGTTTTATATATAAAGTGTAGAGATAATTGGATGTTCTGAAAGTGTTCACAATCATATAGCATAATCATATAGTTTGTATGCCAGATGGAATGTTGATGGGGGTTCATATTATTCTTGGATACTTTCAAAGCATTGACTAATGTTTCAGTGTTGCTATGGAGATTCTAGATTATTCTGCCAGATCTTAATGAGTGAACTTTGGCATAACAAAAATGAAGAAATATTGCTTTAACATTTTATCAATAAAGAGTTGAGGAAACAACTAAAGAAGAGCTTTTATAAGACTGTTCAAATTCAAGTCTCTCTCATTGTGAATAGGGTGTTAAATAAATAAATACAGAGCAGCTGTGCTTACTCTGCGAATATTCCTCTCCCATTTGTGGTGGGTACTCCTCATCCCAGTCGACCACATCATCGTCAGTCAGGACCACCACATGACACTCTCTCTCCCCGCTCTGAGCGCTGGCTACCATCAGCGGCAACACCATCTCCTCCAGATAGCACTCAAACTGTCGCCGTGCCCCATCGTTTGACAGCTCGTGCATGAGTGCACCTGAAGGAAGCAAATTTCATAGTTAGTCTGATCAACTCGTCAACATGTCTAATCAAACACTTAAATATTCACCCATCGACTCAGTGCTTGCAGAGCACACTGACCTACATCACAGATGCCACTGACCTACTTCTGCGTTCTGCCATTTACCATCCTCAGACATCCAGCGTACGCTCGTGGTTGCTTGTTGCCGTGACGATCAGTATACGGATATATCTGTAGATATACTCACTGAGGTCTCTGCACTTGATGGTGCTGTAGTCGAAAGCGATGCAGAGGTAGTCACATGCTTCTCTCAGCTCGGGGATGGAGATCCCATCAGGGCAGCGGATTATCCCTGATTTGTAGTAATCCTGTCCGTTAAACGAGAACGGCGTAGAGGAAAAACAAAAAGGCAGCCATTACTGAAGCAGCACTAACTCCAAAGGGAAGCAAATGGCTCTGATGTCAGAAACACACGGGCGCGCACACACACACACACACCCTGCTTTCACCACTCTTCACTGATCCATTTAAAGCCAGCCAAATCTGGAGAGTGCTCAGTAAACAGACAGCATGAACAAAATGCCTCAGAGAACACAGGCGAATTCTTCAATATGGCTATTATTGCTCTACTGCAGAGTGCTATCCTGATTTTCCACTGAGACTCGTGATGGAAGGTTAACCCTTTCAGTGCTGTATAATAGTGATCAACATTACTGCGGGTTACTTTCATATCTAAATTTCCCTATAGATTCAGAATATTTTACTTACTTAATAGCCAATGCATTTTATTTAAATCTAACAAACAAAGAGCGCTAAAATAAATACAAATGCAGAATATGCAAATAAAATAAGTATTACCATCAAGTACATTTCATTCATGCTTATATAATCTATAAATAATATAATTCACATTTTAATTTGCTTAAAGTTATAATTTTACAAAGTCCAAAAAAGTTTGGGAATATGGTAATATACATATGTTTAGTTTAATTATAACTTCATAAATGCAACACATCATTGTAAAAATAACATATATTTCAGAATGACACTTCTGCCGATAACTTACACGTAAAACATTATTACACTTACACTAAAGTTCCATTGTATGCATAAAACATGTCAACTAGAGATGTTGATGTTTTATACTGAAAAAATATGGAATTAATTTTATTTAAAAAAAGGCACTTTGAGGTAACACTTTTAGAAAATTCTAATAAATGTTCCCATAAGGTTTGTTTTATATATTTATGTATAGAACTTATAATGTCAACTCTAGACTGTTATTTCCTATCTTAAACTCCTGTCTGAACTTGCTAGCTTTGCAAAGGGCCAAAGGCGTGCTTGTAAATGTACCAATAGTACCATGTTTGATTAATAAAAAAAACTTCAAAATCAAAAGAGGAGCTGGTGATGTAATTAATTGTATTTCTAGATGATCAAAAACTGTCAAAGTTTTTGGAAAGGTTATGTGAATTAAAATACATTTTTAGTGGAATATAGAGACTGTATGTTACCACAGCAAATTCACAGCGCTATTCCCTAGGTGAGGCTTGATCGTTGACTGTATATAAACAATATAATGATTACATTGACACACTAAATGGGGACTGGCCTAAAGCCCAAATGTCAGATTGCGAGTCCGATCATGTCAACAAAGACATTTCCACACAGTCCACTCAGTCGCTATAATTAATACTACAGGCCTACGGAAGTTAGACAGTTTTTCAGACAGCATTGAACTCCATACAGTAAAATTAACATCACTAGCGATCGAACAATTCAAAATAGAGCAATAATATCTCCTGATGTAAAACCAAATCTATAGAAAAATTAAACTGTTTCGAGGTTTCTGAGAAAATTCTTACAGAATTTTAAGTACATTATTATTTTGAAACAGGTTTTATTATTTTAACAGATGGTTATTTTCTATATTATAAAGAATGCTGTGAAATAGTACCTCTGTTTTAAAATATTTTAATTAATAACATATTCATAATACTAAACATTAATTTTATTAGTTTAATTTTTGGTTTTATTCCTCCCTTCATTTGCATTTAAATATCCAATTGCAAAAACCTTTGTACTATATTTTAAACAAACTGTGATTAATCACAGATTAATTTTTGGAGGACCATGCCATTAATTCATAAATAATTTTAAATGGACCAACATCACTAATATACATCTTACAAAGTTTACATTTTCTGCTCTGTTCATGTAATGTGATAAATATATTACAATAACAAAACAATATACACTAATTGGAAATAAACTTTCATGATTAATAACTTTTACAAATTATAGCTCACTCAACTGTCAAAAATTGTTTTTCCTGTAAAAACAACAATAAAACAGAAGTTTGTAGTCCTCTCCCAACCCTCCATCTATGCCTTTCAACTGTCTAAAATAAAGGCAAAACGCCCACAAAAAACACTTAAGAAAACTGATGAATCTGTGTCCTTTCAATCTTTAAAGATTCTGATCATTTTGAAACCTAGTCATGTTACTTCCTCATGTTTATTGTAGTCATGTAACATATGACAAATATTAGCAAATTTATTAGCAGTGAAATAACCAGCTGCAGCCTTACGCTTCTCGAAGGACCTCGCTAGAAATCACAGGAAACAACCTTTACCCTAATCAAACTCTCAGCATGATTTTTCATTTTTATAACCCAGACTAATTGAATCTTTCCCTTAAACCCAAGTCAACATTTAAAGCACATCACAGTGACTTGTACTTGGCCTCTCCAGCTTGCACTAAAAGTCAATCTATAGATGTGCATCAAACCTAAAAACTGCTCCCTGTGAAGGAATCAATATTGGCTTGATAAAAATGCTAATTCTACCTTCTATCTTTTCATATACATATAAAAACAACTCCATATAAACATCCGGTGCTGCTGTAAGAGCACTATCTTTGCTCTGATCAATATTATAATGTGGCATGCTAGGAATGCTAAATTCTAGCTAGCCTAAACACAACTCGGATAACAAAAGATGATTATTTACTTCATCTCTCAAGTTTTACCCCATCCTGCAGTGTATAATATGGAGCACTAGCCAAGAAAGAGACCGAAAGCGCTTGCTCTGCTCCACCTCGGCCAATCACTAAGCTCGTACTCTGGGAAGTGCAGCAGGCTTTGTAACAGAGTTAGTGTATGGTTATGTGAAAGTGCAGCCTTCGCAAAGGGCAATTTGTTGGCTTGACAATATATAGATTAGCCTAAACGCCAGCTGGTGTAGTGGTGAGTTTGGAGCCAGCCAAGAAAGCAGTGATTGAAATTGTAAACATTTTTAAACAAGAAGTGACACTGCATAATGCAGTTTTACATTTTAGTATAATGTAAAACAATTTGGTGTCTTCAATCAGAGTTATTATGAATGCATGGCTTGTTGATGACTGTTGTTACCAGAACTATAAAAACAACTTTGAGAATCATTCAGACACCAGAGCTAGGGGATCTTAATAAATGATTCATTACAGTATAAACATCAAAGCATAGTCATCAAATTGATACTTACCCAAATTAACTAGATATCAATTAAGCTCAATTGCATTTTCCTTTTGTTTTGTGCATTCATCTCAAGGGGGAAAGCAAATCCAAATATTGCTCAATTTTGTATTTGCTGACAGTCACTGTATATAACCCTTACATTAACATGGATGCCAACATGACTAAATAATTAACAATGCCTCAATAATTCTGAATCAAAACTTTGACATCTATCTTTGAAGAACACAGACAGCATTGCTTTAAATATTGGTCGCATATCTTGTATTATATTTTGTGATAATGTTTGATGTACAGTAGAGTTGACATAAACCTAAATAATTTGGCAATATAAAGTTACACAAAACAGCACTTTCCCATCAGAGGCATGCTTCCAAAACAAACTATTTAACCATGACCAGCGAAGTTGGGACAACAAAATGCTTCCATGTCTGTAGCAATTGGTGCCAAATGCTACATCATTACAGATGTCACATGACTATTTTAACACAGAGTAGAGAGACTTGTGCTGGAATCAGAAACCACTGTATTTGTTAACGATGACGTTACGACGATAACCAATTTTTTGTGGACACATGTTTTTCTTGTGAAGATAACGAGACGTTGCCGAGCTAAATATTTTCGGGATGATGACAACTTGACAAGACACGGGTGTGTTATCGTTGATCAGAAAAGAGTGGATGAAAATGTTATTGAGAGGACAGTTACATGTTCAAAATGCTGACATTTCTGCTTTTCATGATTCGTGACTGTAATCTGTCATTCAGAATGTAAATTCTCCACAGGGCTGGTTAACATGCCATTGTTGCCTGGTCATGCCCTTAGTCTGATACACATTGTACACGAGGTGTCTGCGGTTCCAACTCCGCAGTGACATCCATGAGAATTTATGTTTTTTTTAAAGAATCAGGGCAACTGCATAAACAAAATTGTTTGGTAGTCAGAAAATACAAAATTATATCTGGATTTATAGTTATTTTAGAGAGAAGCACTTTCTTCAAACTGATTCGAGATCAGTAGGAAGATATTGCATAGGGTCAGTTCAGACATAAGATGTTATGTAAAATGCTTGAGTTTGTGAAAACTGCAGTAAGGAAAACGTTCCCCCCTTGAATGTTTTTTTTATTTACTGTTATTTAATTTCATTGTGTTAACACTATTTCGCATAATCCTTAGATCATACATATGTATCATTGTATTTATTAATGAAGAGTCTATCAACAATCTCACAATGTTAAATTGAGCATTAATTCATGAAATAAATTTAAATCTCTAATAATGAAATACTTAACTAACTAATTTAATTTTTTTTTTATCAACCAAATACTAATTAACATTGACCAAAACTAGACTAAAATCTTTTTTGTGTGTGAATTCTGTGGCGAAAAGGTGGCGCAGTGGCTGCCATTGTGACTCTGGCCAAGCCACTTCACCTGCATTGCCCTGTATGGATGTCTGTTACTGGTGGGCTGTGTTTGGGGGTGGGCAGAAGGTCGTAGGTTCAGAATGCCAGCCAGGTCCTGTCAGACTGCCACAGAGCAGCTGAGGGCTCCAATGTTTCTCATCACCAACAGAGTGTGAGTGTGGATTGAATGATTAAGGCTCTGAAAATTGAAAAGTACCTTTAAGCTCTGGAAAAGCCCTACAGAAATTAAACATATTGTTTTTATTGTTATTATTAAAATTAGACTTTTTTTATCAAAAAGACTAAGACTATAAAACTTAGGTGGCTGTCAAAAACAACACTATCAGAAACTTTGAAGGTAATAAACTAAAAAGCTATTTTATGCCATCTACCACAACTGCATATGGCTGGTCAGAACTTTATTCGTCTGAGATGAGCACTAACAAAACAGTGAAGTTTGTGAAGTCGTGACTGTCACTCTTTCCCAGCACTTAGGCCCTGTCCACACGTACATGGTTATTTTGTAACCATGCTTTTTTAATGCAGTTACAGGGTGCGTCCACATTTAACCGGAGCAGTGTTTCCCTGTAACCAAGTTAATTTGAAAACGTCGGCCAAAGTGATTTTTTTTTTAAACGCCGTTTCCGTGTGGACAGGATGACCAGGAAAATACTAGTTCAGGTGGAGGTTGAATGAGTTATTAGGGCTCTTTATCTGATGCAGCAACATTTTCTTAGCGTTCCATATGGTTAATGGAGACAGAGCAGCAGATCTTCTGAGATGTACAGGACTACACAAGCACACAAGATATTTCATAACGTGTTTAATCACAGAGCAGAAGCGTCAAACCGCAGTAATCCGTGTTATTTCTACAGATGAGCTCACCTCGTACAAACGCAAAAAGCGCCAGTTTTGAAAAAGAACTGTTTGATCCTCAGATTAATGAGGAAGTTTTGAGAGTTGTTGGTAAAGTCTGCGAGAGAATTTTCATTTATAAAAAGACATTATTGAGCTGTATTTTCCAGCCATTAAAAGGAAGCGCTAAAGTCTGAAGTCTCAGCTCGGAGCCAAAAGAAGCATCTGATTGGTTAATTTAACCTCAATGGGGGAATAATCTGCTGCCCTCTACTGGGTAGGCAAATTCTCTGCAACGTTTTAGACCGTTTTACCCGGTTTCATGTGGACGCAGTTTTTTTTCTACTCGTGCTCGTGTGGACACAATTTTTTTTGTAAATGGGGTAAGAAAAAAACATGAAAAAAAAATAACCGGGTATGTGTGGACAGGGCATTAATCAATTGAGCACATGCCACTGGACCAACCAGATTTAAAAAACCTCAGTAAAGCTTTTAAAGCAGAGAGCACTCACCAGAATGGCTCTGAAGACAGTGGAGCTGATTCCCTCGGCTACCTCATACTCCCCCTTTTCATTAGGACGCGTGAAGTTATGTTCCCGTCCGGATCCGAACATCCTTCAAGAGAGGAGATTCAGAGCGTGCTTTTGTAATTCTTCTCAAGAGAGTCAAGACTACCTTACCTGCCAAGCATGGTGTTGGGCTGAGCAGTGAATATGGAGGGATCCACCACGAAACGAGTGTTGTCTACAATTAGAGTAACCCTTTCGCTGCTCCTTAAACTACGAGGGCCCTCTTTGATGTTTTCATAAACGTAGATAATGTCTGAGCTGTGGATTTTACCATGGGATTCAGTGTAGAAGAAGCTGGAGGAGCATGCTTTTTGAGGCCTAGGACTGCTGGAGCGTGAGGAGCAACCGGAATCTGAAGAGTAAAAACAGAAGAGTAACTACATAACTTGTGGTTTTATTTCAATGTTACATGCTATTACATGGCTAACCTAGCATCTCTTTATTCTGTATAGGTTTGTAAAGAGCCACTTTACATGTTTCAATGTTCTGTTCAATGTTCAGAAACATGTCAGCTTTCACCTTCAGTTTATAGATATAGAAATATCGCCAAACCATAGTTTTACATTTTTAACTCTAATATTGCAATTACAGCATCAATTAAAAAAACACATAACTTTTTTTATATATGTAGTTGATTTATTACATCATGTAACCTCTATATTTTTCTATATTCCTAAAATAACGTGACTTATACTTGCTGTAAATGCAGGTTGTAAAGTTATCAGGCATCCCTGCCAGTCATGCGCTTATGGTAGAGTGAACAGCTATCAGAAAACCCACAGACTTTATTTGTTAACATGATAATTTTTCAATCCTTTTTAAGGTAATTTTAAAAAATTATATAATCTCGTATTTTCTTCTTTTCACCAATGATAAATCTCCAATCAAATGTCTGTAAAATTGATTGAGTTTCATTTGGTTTCTTTGTTGATTTCCACCATCTTTGGTCTGTTTTTATCATTCAGTGCACATTAGCATATTTTTAGACTTATTTAAATGATGGCAGAGATTAGCAGGAGTTGTATGTGAATTAGAATGTACAAAGCAATCTACGTGGAACAAAAGTACAGTAATACTGAACTACGGAATTACCCGATTTGTCCATACGGAATGTTTTAGTAAGAAATCCACCCAAATGTTGCTACATGAGGCCTCAGCTTTCTGAAGATATGGCTATGAACATATTTGTGTGCAAAATCTCTAGGTTTCTATGACATTCCAATGCCAAGAAGTTGTTTTTCTAGCATGTTAAAACTTAATTCAAAAATATCCTTTTTCCTGGAAATTTGTACAGAAATGTGGCATATTGATGTGTGCACAAAAAAAATTCATCCAGGTCATCTTTGCTAGTCACAACAAACGCTTGTGACCTGGAAATGAGCGGTTTCCAGATGTTTGGACCCCTATAAATCATCTGATCCAGTTCACCAATTTCTACAGAGACTTCTGAGTAGCAAGAGAAATGAGTATGTCCTTTTTAAATATACTAAGTCATGTAAAATGTAAGAGTTTGCAGTGATTTTTAAATTAAGAAAAATTCACATATATCTGTATAAGCATACCGATTGTTTTTAAGAGTAAATCTGCATCATGTCACAAATAAAATGATAAAAAAGTGAATTAGAACCGGATATATTATTTGCTTATTGCAGAGGCTGTGTATTTACAAAACTTTTGGCGCATACTATGGTTGCATCGACAGACCATGCCATCGTCCATCGCCGATGGCATCCCCATGCCAACTAAGGAAAAACACTAATAAAATAAAAAACCTGCGTTCTTGATTTCGCAGAGTCCCCCCCAAACACCCCCGTGCATGAGTGAGCACCCACATAAAGGTATCGTTTCATTAGACATCGTACAATGCCAGATTGGTCAACATCGCCCAACCTTAGCGCACATCTCTCAAAAAATTTAATTTTGCACCAAAGCCTTGCAAAAGACAAGCTCTATGATTGGTCAATAGTGAGAAGAACAAGCGTTTCCACTCTCTCTCTTGGCTTTGCAATAACTAACATTGCTAACAGAGAGCAAGGCATTGAGTGAGAGGGAGGAGCGGTAGACATGTCTGAATTTTAGGAAATATAGTTTTTGTTATAGTATTGAGTGACCCGATGTTGTTATAATATTGTTATAATATTGGTTGACCCGATGAGAAGAAGATGAATGATGAAGCGTAGGGGACACAGTACAGACCCCTGCAGACCAACAGCATGGGTGCAGGTGACCAGAGTAGATTTTGACTGCTTGTTCTGCCTCCTCTAATTAGAACAGAGCCCATTGTTGAAAGACTTTATCTTATGACACGATTTTACCAGATAGCTTTTAATTAGTGAGCGGTGTGATCCTCTGTGTTTTTTTGATCATTTTTTCCACCTTTCTTACTTTAAGCTACCTATTTTAATTTGACATTAATTTAAAAGTTATTATGACTATTTGTGCAGCAGCTTTTATACTCACATTAAAATAAATATAAACAAACATTAACTGGATTCCTGGAAAATGTGTGCAACATGTAAAATTATAAAATGGCAAATACAAAACAAAATAAATCTTTTGCAAATGTTCATCAAAAACTGACACTGAAATTAGCATTTAATCACCCATAACACATTATGGTGAGGTGTGCTGTGTGCTAACTGTACTGACAGCATCTGTTTCACTGACCTGATGTGGAAAGGTGCTGACGGACAGGGGAGGTGATGTTCCTTATACAGGGGGTAAGCTGCGCCTCTCCTCGCTCATGTGAGGAGTCTCTGGACCGCTCTCCGGATCGTCTTCGCTCCCCAGCCAGCTCCAGAGCTCCATTTGGCCCATTGAGACTCATGTTCAGCAGATTTGCCTCCAGAGGAGTACCACGCAGCTCACCACTGTAAAATAAAAAACACACATGGATATGAGACTGTGTAGAGCTTCTCAGATAAAGTGTGATAGAACATTTCTTTGTCCGATTTTTCATATAATTTATGATTTTATAGATTCTAATTTATTTAAGATTTCTGTCCAATCATTACTGCAAATCAGTTTATAAATCGCATCTTGTGTGTGAACATTAAAAGAGATATTGATCCAAGCGGTTAACTATTTTAGTTTAAGAAACAGATATGAAATTAGCTATTTACCAGAGCTCTAATAATGTTCATACATTTTGTAACTGCGGTGGTTTAATCCTATAAATTTGCATTTCGAAACTCTTTAGTATCCTGTCAATCGTGTAAAAAACTTGTTTAAAATATTGTAATAAACATTTTTATCCAGACAGCAATATTGGTGTAAGCTTTGAACATGAACAACTAACTGTAATGACACAAGCATCCATCGACTACTGCCCGCTTTGATTACAGGTTTGTTCCATGATAATTGTTAGAGTTGGTGGAGTTAGGTACTACCTAAAATTAGGCTTCTCAGAAATTAAATAAATCAACTCTAAACTCAGATTTATTTAGCTAATATGTTTATTGTAGATGTTACATTACATTGGGATATTGCCAAATGCTTTACAAACCTTTGGCTAAACAGAATATAAAACAAAAACATTTACCTCTATCGACAACAGTTCCTATATGGTAGCAGAAACTTTTATCCAAAGCCACTTACAATAAGGGAAGCAGGCAAGTGAGAGACCATCTATCTTTCTCAGACCAAACCACAAGACGCTTTTCCTTCTCTGAACACTAACTTGGTGCTTAGGGCTGTTCATTACCTGAATCTGGTGATACAATACATACATCATACAAAGAGTAAAATATTTTGAGAATGTCATATGTTTTACATGTTAAATTATAAAAGATTATCCAAGTATGTAGAAAACACAGAAAAAAGGAGCAGATTTTTATTTGTTTCGACTCCAAGCAGGCTTTCTTGTGGTGCAGAAGAAAGCTGTTAATGCAAAGTTCTGGTCGCAGGAAAGGCAGAGAATTCAAAAGTTGAAAAATCTGAACTTATAGCAGAAATCCACTTCCCCCACCTAATCAGCTTGCTCTAGAGCAGCGTTTCTCAATTATTTTCTGTCGCGCCTCCCTAGGAAGTAAAAACATCTCACTGTCCGCTGCCAACATTTTTAGACTCAGTAAGCACACCGGTCTTTCCTCGTCTCCCACCGTAGTCTCAGTGAAGCCAAGCGCTACATGCGCGTCGTCATATTTCCTCGTCTTAGCTTTCAGGACTTTCATTTGTCTCTTTATCTCCTCTCTCTGCCTGTCTTCTACACTTCGTGTCTCCACTTCATACTCTGCCAATGAGAGCGCCACTGTCCCCTAATGTAGTGGAGAGGTATTGCACTTTATTCTAGAACAGTAAAAAAACTAAATAGAAAAATAAAAAAGCATGTTCCCAGAGGTCAAACGCGCCCGCCTTGATGGAGCCCACTATTTGAGAACCACTGCTCTAGAGTGATGTGTTATCCAGAGGGAAGTCACAACAGAAAAAAAGCTGAGAAACTGAGTAAGTGTATAGACACCTGGTGCTGTATGAATACCCACAAGCCTTTTCAAACACAAGACTCAAACTAATCTTACTCTGATAAAAGTCCATGAAGAGGTAGTAGAATCTGGTGAGTTTTTTCCTAACCATGGGAATGTAATGACACTCTGCTACCCTTAGCCACTAAGCTAACATTGCTATCTAGCTGCTTAGATAAAACTACTGTGCATTTTTAGTTGAAGTGTGCTGAAAAAAGTGGAAGTTACTGAGGGTACGTATTTGAAGGAAGAGAATAGACTAAAGGCCAACCTCTATAATCCGCATGTTTTGGTGCGTGATCTGTGCCGATCATTGGAAGCCAATGAAATCTGGAGGTTTTTTTTGCTTTCCTGCCTTTTAGTGTGAAAAAGCTTCAGGTAAAACACTATGTGTTACACATTCAAGGAAAAGTAATGTCCTATTGCTGTCAAAGACTGTCTACAAACTCTAGACATCTGTTACACAAAACATTGAATTACTGCATATTTGTATATTGACAATGTGTTTTTATAAATGTATACATTTTTGGAGTATGAAAAATACTAAAACCATGCTATTCAATATTTGCTTACACCTCTAAAGTTAAAGTAAATTTCAACACAAATTTCCACAAATTTCATTTTAGGTCAAAAGAAACCATTAAAAACAACAAAAAATTTATTTTTCTCAAACTAAATACAAATGTACAGGATTTCAAAGGAGTGATGTGATGGTAAGCTCAGATAAAACCAAACGTAATAAAGAGAGCTAATGTGAAGCATCCAGAGCAGGTGTTGTTGATAACCCTTCCCTAGGGTCTGAAACAGGATCATTAGCAGACAGACGCCCTTGAACCAAGGAGACTGTCTGTGTGTACTGTATGTGTGTGAGACGCTGTGAGCAAAGCATAAAACACACTGCTTGGGCTCTACACATGAAGCCAATCTAATCTGCTTTCTCTTCTTCAGTGCTGGAAAAGCATAAAGGCTCCATTGAAGCGTGTCCAGTTGAATAAATGATGAACAGGCTGAAATAGGTCTTGTTTTATCCCAGCAAAAAGTGCAGCCCAATATGTACCCCTCTATTTATCTGCACTCTCACAAGGACAGCAGCAGCCAAGGGTTTTGTGTGTCACCCCATTAACCAAGCCGTGCATGACCAGAGCATACAGCACCGAAAACAAACTCAATAAGATTGTTTGGAACTGGTTTAATGCCAGTTACATTAGCCTAGTCCCATCAGTGGAAGAAAACCAATCATGTAACAGGATTCTAATCAATTTATATATTGATTAGTCAATATATGATATATTGATTGAGTCAAGCTTTAAAAAGAAACATTTAACATGTTTGGATGATCAATTTGGATGATCACTGGTCAATTATAAAACTCAATCAGACTCTAAGTTTATATGGCAAGAAAACATACCATCCTGTGATCTCTTGTGTGAACATTCATCAAGTATGTATTTTATTTTAAATATTTTCAGTAATATTGTAGAATTACAAAATAGTCTGGTTTTGTTCTTGCTCTTGATAAGATAACAAGTGCTTTGAAAATTCTTACATCAGTTGAACATCAGTTGTAAAGTATGACATCAGTTGGAAAATGTCACTTTAAGCTTGAGGTGGATAAAAAAAAATTTTTTATTAACTCTACAGTTGATCACATCAATAGTGTTATTCTAAAAATCCTCCAACAATACATTTAAAAATAACAATGTTTTTGTTTTAAAATCATTATAATTTAGATCAGGATTCCTCAAATCTGGTCCTGGAGGGGCCGCAGCCCTGCATATTTTAGTCGCAACCCTGCTGTAATGTGCAAAATACTTTAGCTTCAGCCAATCAGAGGACCCTAATTAGTGCCACAGGTGTGATTCATGATGGTTGAACCAAAAATGTGCAGGGCTCCGGCCCTCCAGGACCAGGTTTGAAGACCCCTGATTAAGATCAAAGGGTGATTACCAGGGTTTCTGCAGGTTTCATAAGGTCAACTTTAAGAATTTCTTCGGATCTTTTTCAGACCCCTAACAATCAAATGTATCATTTAATTGAAATTGACCGATAGTTGATTATCCATATAATAATATCAAAAACACATAACAATTTTGAATAATAAACAGTATGCTTCAAATGCATCGTTTGAAACCCTGACCGTTACTTTTATGTTGTTGAGCATTTACAAAGGCTTTCTAAAACTCTGGCAACTTTTATGTTTTTGAGTATTAGGCACATTAAAAAAACACATAAGAAAAAACATCAAATTAGCTTTACATGGACATCAGAAAAAATAAGACCTGTGAAACATTATTTAAGACCTGGAACACTTCTTAGAAAAATAGCATTTAGGGTACAAAAAATGATCTGAAGGTAATAATTGTGGGCCTTTGTTTCATTTTAGGAACAAGCAATTTACCTTTCCCTGTCCACACGTACCCGGTAAATTTTTTAAAACTTTTTTTTCTTACCCTGTTTACAAAAAAAATCACATCCACACAAGCATGGGTATAAAAAAAAAAAACTGCACCCATACAAAACTGGGTAAAACGATCTGAAACGTTGCAGAGAGTTTGTCTACCCAGTAGAGGCCAGCAGACTCTTCATCCATTGAGGTTAAATTAATCAATCAGAAGCTTCTTCTTCAGAAGGTGAGGCTATTTGGAGTTCGGCGCTTCCTTTAAAGGCTGGGAAATTCTGCTCACACAAGATAGGAATAACGTCTTTTACAAACAAAAATACTCTCGGCAATCCTTACCAACAGCTACTTTCTCGGTTATCTGAGGCTCAAACGGTAGTTTTCAAAACTACCTAATGATTTTTGCATTTGTACAAGGTCAGCGCGTCTGCAGCAATAACACACACATTGCTGTAGTTTGACTCATCTGTTCTGTGATTAATCACGATATTAATGTACATTTCAGAAGATCTGCTTTAGCTCATAGAGCTAGAGTCTCCATTAATCATATGGAATATGAGCAAATGCTGCTGCGATAAAGAGCTCATATAACTTCTTCAATCTCCACCTGAGCTAGAATTTGCGTGTTTATCCTGTACACACGGAAACTAATCAGTAGCCTATACAAAAAAAAACACTGGCCGGCGGTTTCAAATTAACTACAGTGAAAATGCTGCTCCGATTACATGTGGATGCACCCTGTAACTGCATTTAAAAAAGTGTGGTAACAAAATAACCGTGTACTGGGCCTTAGTCATTACTTTTTTTATTTCACAAACAAAAATCTATTTTTATTTTAAAAAATAAAATTATCCTTAAATTCTTTGTATAAATAAACAAAATAACAGTTTAAAAATGTATCTTCATTGCTAGACATCACACTTGATTTAGAGGTACAAAAATGTACCAATATTTACCATTTGAGAGGTACGGTGTTGGTAACCTACTAGGTTACTGCTGGAGCAACAAAGGTACAATCTTTTACTTCAATTTTTTTACTGTATATTGTTAGACATGATTTATTTAAAGTATTTCACCTGTATAATAATGTTACAAGCATTTCTTGTAGCATTTCCTAGATCTGAAACATGCATTTTATCAATTGGGGCTTTGAAGTTTACGTTTTGGTAACTGTGTTGAAAACAATAATTCATAATTTATTAAAATCAAGATAGTCAACTATACTATAAAAAACTAAACTGAAGTCATAAAAAAAATAAAATAACAACTCAAATTAGGCACCACTATTATGTTATTAGATGTACACTACATTGCTGCTGCTGCAAAATTAAACTAAAAGAAAACATGTGTTTACAAAACACTAAATCACTGACCTTCCATCCAGTGCTTTCAACACTTCTCAGAAGCTTCCTCAGCCTAGTAATCGGATTGCTACTTAATTTGTCAAGATCAGAGCCATTAATGCACTGCTGAAACCTGAACTTCACTTGGTTGGTTCCCCAAACACCCATCCTCTCACAAACAGCTTCCCTTCCAGGTCCACACCAATCCTGCCTCCCAGAAACACAACCGATGCCGGCTTTGCCTCTTCATTGCATCAGCTCAGTGAAGTGGAACTACAGCACAACACAACCCAGAATAAAAGCAATGCCGTGGAGTCTCCAGAGCCCCTAGGTGACAGGATCATCTTCTTGACAAGAGACTTATTATCAGTGCTCGTCAATCAGTTCATTTTTAACCAGTGCTGCTCACTAAGGGCACCCTGCTCTGTTACTTACAGAGAGAGAAGCATTAATAATTCAGCTCAATGCTGACACCGCTCCTCTACAGTTAACAGTCAGGACAATGCGATTCTATAGGGCATGCATCTACAACATAACGCGATCCGCTCCCTCAAATGCCCCCAAACAATGCTTTAGAAATGTCCCCAAGCACAACAGTCTGGCTTGGAAGTTGCTTGACGTACCCGCGTGTCTTTAAATACAAGTAGCAGGGAAGCAGGTGATGAAAGAACGCACAAAGGACGCGCGCTCCTTCACGCAGCCACGGGTTCCCAGACGACTTCGCATCCTCGGGCATTACTTTCAAACTTCAGCATAATGCGAGCGCTCCGCGGGAACTTGTTCGAACGCCACTGTCCGGAAGAAAAGGTCGCCCTCGAGAAGCACAGCGAGCATGAATAGCTGGTGCCTTTCCGCTTCTGTGGCACGCGGAGGCTGCCTCGATGACGTAGAGTGGCTCCTGATACTGTAGATTCGCTCTCATGCGCGATACCGAGAGAACACAAAGAGCAGATGATAGAGAGAGTGAGAGAGAGAGAGAGTGAGAGAGAGAGAGAGAGTGAGAGAGAGAGAGTGAGAGAGAGAGAGAGAGAGAGAGAGAGAGAGAGAGCGACACGACGCGGGAGCGAACCCTGTGAACTGACTCCGTTCTGAAACTCCTGTTTGGATTTTACATCGACCTTCCGTTCCAAACACAGTTCATTTACAGAGGAGAATGGCCTGCTAAAATGCTAACTAAGGAAATACCTTCATTTGTTATTGGACATAGTCACACACGTAGAGGCATAATCAATGTGATTGAAGAAAAGTCACGCCATTCATCTTGTGTTTCATTCATAAATACACACAATAGCCAATGTTTCTGACGTTAGTATGCAGTATTCAATCAGGCTGTTTCTTCTTGATTATCCAGCAGATGGCGCCGACATCACATGATGCGCAATCATTTGAACGTGTGATTTCAATTTAATAACGTAAGACGTGAATTTAACTTCGAGGAGTGACTGATTTTCTGCTACTGTTCCAGGTTATCTATTTTTCTCCTTTTTAATATCTTGTTGTTTAAAAGTGGTATATTGTGCTTATATTAAATAATTTACAATACATATTTGACTCATCTAGACCATCACTCCACCCTTAATAACCTCCAAAAACAGTATTAATGTAGTTATAAACAATGTCTTTAAATCCTCTCAAAAGGCTGTGCTCTACAAGGTCTGTTAAACGAGCCGCGTGCCCCTTGCTCCTCCCACCTTCATGATTCTGTCACACCCCTTGCTGGGTTTTCTTGGCACACAGAAAATCCACTTACAACGAATCTGTTAATGTTTTGATAAGCCTTTTGGTCAGACACATCCAAAAACACACTTTCTCTTCATTGTTTATTGACTACGGTTACACTTAAGGGTCAGTCAGCGTGTACATTCTTCATTATGAAAAACATTAGCGCTTCACCTGATTGGTTAATGGGCATAGTCACGGTCATCAATTCGTTTTGAGCTCCCAGAAAAAGAAAATAGGATTACACAAACATGCATGACTTAATCTGAATATGACTCAAGACATGTTTTTGATTAGGAAATAATATTACAAAAAAGTAAATAAAAAAACTTCTGATAAGTCGAGTTTACATGATATTTTACGATTCTACAGCAATTTAAGCAGCTCTGCAGTAAGAAAGAAATAATTAAACTTTTTCTTATTAACCAAGACATGCTAGAATTATTCATATTTATACTGTTGAGATTTAAGTGTTATATCGTGGTGGTAAGTAAATTTGTGGTGACAGCTCTGCACAGTTTAGCAGTTTAAGGCCAATTGGGCGTCAAGTCTACGAAATGCCTTCTACGAAGGCTACGCATTCATATAACTCGCAAATATAACCTGTTGCGAAGCCTGCCGCATACCTCTGAAATTTTCTAATTTTGCATCAAAGCTTCACAAAGTAGCTTCACAATGTGGCGTCACGGTGGCGCAGTGAGTAGCACGGTCGTCTGACAGCAAGAAGGTCACTGGTTCTAGACTCGGCTGGGTCAGTTGGCATTTCTGTGTGGAGTTTGCATGTTCTCCCCATAATCGCGTGGGTTTTCTCCGGGTGCTCCGGTTTCCCCACAAGTCCAAAGATATGCGGTATAAGTGAATTGAGTAAGAACGATTGCCCATAGTGTTAAAGAGTGAATGTGAATGTGTGTGTGAATGTTTCCCAGCGATAGATTGCTGCTGGAAGGGCATCCGCTGTGTAAAACATATGCAAGAGAGTTGGCGGTTCATTCTGCTGTGGCAACCCCGAAAGGGAAGAAAGCCGACATGAAGATGAAGCTCTGTGATTAGTCGAGGTGGAGTAATCTCTTTCTTAGCCCTGCGCATCATATTAAACACTGCGTAATAGGGTAAAACTTTGGCGTTGAAGTAAATAACATTCTTTTGTTATCAGAGTTGTGTTTTGGCTAGTTGGCAGACAGCATGCCATGTTTTAATATCGATTTCACATCGTAGTAACCCAAATTTTAGCAAACACACTAGAACAGTAAAAAGAAAATGGAAAGCATGTTCCCAGCACATTTATATTCCTTCTGCTTTCTCTGCTGTTTTCCCACATAAATCACCACCTGAAGATGCCTTGAGTGGGATCTAAAGGCCCAACGAACACCCTACTTTATGACATACAATGGAGTACACATACTTAGCACACCTGTAAGAGATTATTATAAAATATATAAATCCAATTTTAAACACAAAAATATACTGCTCAGCAGAGATGTTAGTGCAGTTCACTTTTAGGCCCTTTTATGAGGGTCACATGTTTGTTCACAAACGCAAGCTGAGCAATTCAGGAAGCATCTGCCGCACTCGATTGACTTAGGTGAGAAAAAACCCTGCAGGTGACAGGACAAGAGCATCGTTCCGCAATGCAAGAAGCAACTTAGAAGCTGGATAAAACAGAGCATAACTGCAGTTGTTATAGCAAATGTAATGCAATAAGAGTACAAGTTCGACAATTAATCAGAAGACAATTACATTTTTGCAAGATGGAAAGCCTACTGGAACCTTCTTCAAAGTTCCATAAGCATACAATAGAATAGTCAACATAGAATAAAAGATTATTTACCTTTCTGGCTGTTTACAATTTAGACCTTAAGACCTTACCTTAAGCGTCTGCAGACTCTCCTGGATCGGGACGTTGTCCTTTGATCCCAATTTTCTGAATCGCTAGAATGGTTGTCATAGGAGGCTTGCCGTGATGCCATGTCAAGGGATCTGGCTGTACTATAACTATACACCTCCTGGCAACAAAAAGACATTGAAAACTCATTATGTTTGTTTTCTTCAATGATTTATTCATGGTATGGACACTTACTTGGTTTTTCTCAAAAAGTTATCCTATAAAAGATTAGTTAAATTCTATAACTTTAACTGAACTCAGAAAGATAAATTGTTGTAAAACAATAATCAATAATTCAATATTTTTCACATTTTTTATATTTGCTTAAATATTACAAAAGAACAGGCTTGTCATTCTTAAGACGAAAATATAGCATTTGCTTTGCACCATGTTTATTAGCAAAGCAAGTGTACGATGTAACGAAACCTGTAGTTCCGTTATAAAACAAACCTTATCGTTCACGTTTAACAAAATAAATGTGATACTGAAACTTAAATAGAACACCAATTAAGACAATTTGATTTAAAAAAACTAACACTCTCAATCTCAAAATAAACGAATTGTCTAAGAAAATAATTTAACAGCAAAAAAAACTTCCAATAGTAGGTTAAATCAAACCGTCCCAAGCTAAAGCATGTTAACGGGATTGCGCTACCCAGTTAGCAACACAGTCAACGTTAGCGATAAATAAACGTAGACATTCTCTCACCTGCCGCGTCTGAGCTTTTTCTCCGCAAAGTTTACAACTAAACACTCTGACGTTAATTCCTAATATTAATTATTGTTAGAGTAATATTTATAATTCGCAAATTCCAGCCGAGTTGTTGACTTGTTCGAGATTAGCGCTACAGCTAGCCTGGCAAAATATCGCGAGAACATGGGTCTCGTTGCTATAGCAACCACCAAGCGTCCTGTCAAGTTGTGAACCAAGCTCATTTCAACACTTATTTGGATTCCTTAAAAGGCATGACACTAAAATAGAATCTTATAGAAAAATATGTGTAACATATATGTTACACATGTTCTTAAAATTATTTACTTTAATACGAAATTTAAATGTATTGAATATGTCGATTGCTGTACATCTGTTTCGTTGAGTAATTTAAAATTTACATTGCTGTTTATTAAAAAAATAGACTAATATTATAATCAAATAATTATTAATGGCATAGTAGAGAGACAGATTTGTCAAATAGAATAACAACATAATGTACTAATTTAGCCAAATATTTTTATTCAAACGTAACGTTCTATTAATAACAATTAATCGTTTTTTTCGGATAGAAGTTGAAAAGAAAATGCACAACCAAATCTTAGCATAAAAATAGTTTATTGGAAATCTCATCATTGGACAATAAATAAACTTGAATTAATTTAGGCAGATAAAATTTTGGTCCGGTCTTTGTCAAGAGTAAAACAGGCATTAGCCATTGTCAAATAAATAAACAAACAACATACAGAGCTTTCAGAGACATCATAACAACCACGAAAAAAAACAACCTACGTGTAGAACTGCATAGAAAAAATAATTAGCTATTTGTAGAAAAAATAAATAACAACAATTACTAAAAATCATTAAGGCTTAATTTGTGAAACGGGATGGCTTGTGATCAATCCCTGAGTCTGTTCCCGAGCACCATCCGTTTCTAGCGTTCGTTCACGAAGGGTTCATGAGCTTCTCCAGGACTCCGAGGATCTCTGCCGCCTCTGCCGGGTGAAGCTCCTTGAGTCTGGGTAGAAGCTCCGGGAGCGACGCGCTGTTCTGGTTCGATGCTGTGTGGATGTCCCGCAGCTTCATCTGCAGCCAGTCCTGTCTCAGCTCCACGTGCTTGTGGACGCCCAGGTTGTGCATTAATTGCACCTCATTTATGGCTCTTTTACTTTAGAGAGAGTAAATAACATAAACATTCAATAAATCTAAATTTGTAGTAACATGCCAATGAGTATGTTAAGGGCTTACCCCAGTGGCTTGCTCTCTGCCGTCGTTGAGGTGAATATTATACAGATGGCGACAATTACAGCTGTTTTCTTCAATAATCCAATGATGGAACCCATTTTTAAGTACCTGCAGAGCGTAATAACATGTACATTTCAAGATAATGTGATGTTACTGAAAAGTTCCAGAGTTAAATGTAGTACATTTGTTCTCACCTCTTTGCTGGATAACAGGTCGCCAGAGCTGTGTTGACATGATGTTCGACTGTCGGAACTGGGGCTCTTTTATAGCGCTGCGCCCATTGATGAGCTGCGCCATTATTGGTGATGATGTCAGAGAGAAGAACGGGGCTGTAACTCAGCCCCATTTATCACCATCACTTCACACCCCTGACTCTGAATTTGAACTTCTGTGAGAAAAACACAATCTGAACAGTACTGAACTTGCAGCAACTCTAACTCTAATTAGATTAATTTAGGTTGTGGTGGCAATGCCGAGAACATGTACATTGAAATTCAGAAAACCCAGGCACGCAGCAGTTGAGTGAATTAATTCTTTGTTTGTTTCCAATCACGTAATACTTTTTAAACATAACCACCTCCTCAGAAACCAATTCTCATTATTTTAGATCAAAACCCAAGTCCATAAACATATGATAAGCTCTTTCTGCCTCAAGGGGTTTAAAATAACTTCCTTAGCAACACTCTTTGTTCGCAAAGAAAACATTGTCCTCACATTATAGCTATACAGACAATTTCTTTAAAGGTGCAATAGTTTGTAAACTTGACTTTAATTTTCAGTTTTAGTATTGTTTCCTCATCAAAAACATGCCTCAAGTCATATTTTGATCGTTCATGCAGCATGTCTGTGTAATCCAATTTTTCAAAACTAATCGATGACCGTAGTCATCATGATAATCAAACACTTAATTACCTGAGTAATTTATAAACAATCTTGGAAACGAATGTTATTAAAGTGCAACACGTGCTTGCCATAATCACCCAGTTAAATGCAAACTGAATTAATTTACGCTAGAACACATGAAAGACAACACATTATCCCATAAGCCATCATAATATGAACAAGTTTATGACCAAATCAAAACAGAGGATAAACTTTTCATCAGTTCTGGGTTCGTTGGAAAACATAGGAAGCTCTGAGCTGAAAATCAATTTGAAAGAGCTGGTCTTTTCTTCATCTTGCCCTGAGTCCCTTGGATAGTATAAAGGCAAGGCAAGGCAAGGCAAGTTTATTTGTATAGCACATTTCGTACACAGGGTAATTCAAAGTACTTTACATTGGAAATAAAGAATAAAAAATTTAATAAAATCAAGCATAAAAAGTCATATCAAATCAAACTGATTAAAAACTGAAATTAAAAACATCAATTAAAACGAAGATTAAGATTTGAAGTACAGAGGTAAAATAGTTGAATAAAGAGAAGAGACGTGAGAAAAGAGTTGACTTACTCCTTCAAAGAACTGGTTGTTTCTTCTGGATTCTTTAGATAGCGTAGGGAGCCATTTGATCAATGAGTTGATGACAGACTCAAAAGAGCAGGTATAAGAGCAAGAAACAAGCAAAAGCTCAGGCTTCTTGGTTAGCATATTGTTTAATGCATGATACATTGTGTTACATGATGGTTTTCTCTTTGTTTTTAATCTGCCATGTTCATCTTTCTGTTGCTTTCAATCAATGGCTTCAAAGAGCTTCAGATAAGGTCTGGGGTTTTGGCTGATTTTTTTTGTCAAGACCCGCCCATGAGGCCATTTGACTGACATGACAAACAACCAATCTCATGTCGTTTCACACAGTATCTTGTTTGGGGGCATGGAAATGTTACCATAACAACTGAATGACATGAAATGAGTTAGTCATATAAAATAAGTCACAGAAGACAAGAGAATCTAATGTTTAGTTTTTCTTTAAAACCACATATTCAATGCACACGATAAATATTCAATATTCGTGAACGTATGCCTCCTTGTTTTTACTAGGTGGAATGAAAATAAACGCCACATGCTACAACCGGAAATCTGGATAAGTTTAACCAATCAAACCACAATTTCAGGATTCTTGAAGTCTTTCAACTTTCTGTACCAAACTCATCAGACGTGAGGCTGCGACTAGGCAATTCCTAATTCGTCCCATGTCCCAATGATGATTAGCCATGTGTTTGTTTTGATAGAAGAATCAGATACCCCCTAATAAAAAACTGCTTTTATTGTCCAAGGTATTTAATTTAAAATCTTCATGTACTTAAAAAAAATACCTTGCTGCATCAGACTTATTGTGTGCATTATGTGGCCAACGTGCATCTCGTCTCTTCCATTCAGAATTTGTCTGGCATTACATCATGGGATGGTATAACTTTGGCATAACTATTACTCTCAGGTAGTAAACAATTTGGAAACTTTAATTGGAATGTACTACTCATCTCACATATTGCACTTTTATTGCAATGTCCTCCAGAAGCCTGAGTGCAGAGAAGATGAGCGTCTTGTGGTTTCGTCACAGAAAGGCAGAAAATCTTTTAGCAGAACCTTCTCTCTCACTGTCCCTGGCTAGTGGAAGAAACTCCCTGATCCAGTCAGGAAAGCAGCAACACTAACAGCTTTCAAAAAGCAACTAAAAACTTATCTCTTCAAGGAACACTTATCTTAAATTTTAAAATCTTTCCTTTTTTCATTCTTTGCTTATATTTTGTTCCTTGTATGGTTAGACTTTGGCTTTGTAACAAATTACATATTGTCTCTCCCCTACTGGGAGTTTATTTGGGGGGAAAAGTGTCTGCCAAAAACAGAGATGTACATGTAAATTTAGCTTACTGCCGAGTTCACAAGTAAAGGGTTTAGAAACAAGCCATGCCTAAATTTTGAAGGTACACATTGTATTTTTCTACCACTACAGGAATCCAATAATTGTGTGATGTCATCACTCTCTAAGCAGTGCTTTGAGGTTGTGGTGGCCGAGGAAGCCAGCTGACCTTGAAGCACTCTTACAGTCATGTGTCATCAGCAGTGGCACAAGTCCAACTCAAAGCTAACCAATCTGCTTCGAATTTACCTTACTTTCCATCAAATGGAGGAATTATGAAACCACATCAACGATAACAACAAGAAATTAGCGTGATTCAAGGTAGGATTGTATTTAGTAAAAACTGTCAAGTTTACCACCCCATGAAATCGATCTTCAGTGGATTTTGAGCATCAATCTGGCTTACATCAGAAAATATACCCAGGGATTGATTTGAATGACTCGTTGAATTGCTGAAAAAATATATTTAGCTTGGCCCTTGATAACAAAAAAGCAGCCTATTATACAACTAAAAAGAAAAAAAAACTGTTCACTGTCCAAACTGAGACTATGCTTCTGTTTGCTCTCCAAACACGCTTCTTGTGATACTGGCTAATTCGTGAACAGATAATTGATTAAATGAAATGGTAGAATCATTCTGTTTAATGCTAGGCACTAGATGTTTTATGGTATCTTCTCAGCATTCAGTTTTTATTATTGAAAGGCAGACATTAATAACCAAATCACCAATGCTGATTCTAGAATGGGAGCCAGGTGCATAATTTTTATTGCCATATTTCTGAATTAAAATATCTAATTTGCGTGACTGTATGTTCAAGACAGTTGGTGAAATGCTGATTTGCAATTTTAAATTATTTGATCAGTGGCCTGCAAGTGCTTTGTGAATTTCCATAGTGTATATCTGCTTTTGTTTGGTTTTCAGCTTTATTAGCTGCAGCTGGCTGGTGTTTTCTCCATCATACAAGGATCTGGTTAGAGGAGCTTCTCTGTGCTCACAGGTGTTAGAAAGGCACTCGGGGAGCTGCAGGCCTCTGTCCTATTTTATGGCCAGTGGATGACACATTAGGTATGTATGAGCGAAGTTTTCTAAAAGTAGACCAGGAATGGCTATGTCATGACACAGAGAGTGCATTGGAGTACCTAAACAGGTCTTACCCACACTTCTTACCTCGTGGTGTGGTTAGGGTTTCTCTCCAAGCTATGGCCATGAGATTAGCTTCTGACTCTAGAAAAAATGGTGTATGACAACACTGAGCAAGCAGTCTGATGATACATGAGCTAATGAGTATAAATTATGGTTGAAGCCAGAGATCGTCACTCAACAGTGGCCTTTTGATGGAATAACCAGCAAAGCGCATACAAGCTGTATTCAATACTGCTTATTCTAGAGATGTCCGCTACATCTGGTGCACTGCGCCTGTCCACAGGTTTCTGTTTCCTCCTCTGGAATTCTGTATAAACCTCACAGGTGACAAGCAATTAAAGTTGTTTACAAACTAGATTGGTAAGATTTCTTGCTAGTAAAGCCCTTATGTTGAAGATGGTTGACCATCCTGGTCTTTCACGTCCTGTTTAGATGACACCCACTGAACAAATAGGCCTCTGACCCAGGCATGAGATACCTTGCAGTCTGAGGCAATATTTAGATCCATCATGGACATGAGTGGGAACCTTTTTCATCCCCAGAACCGCAGTTCATGTTACCTTTTGAGTTTTCAACGCATGTCATCTACATTGTGTTTTAACGTTTCCATTCCAGCAAATTTGTGCGAAGTCATTTACATAAATTAAGTAGAATACATACGCATGAAAATCCTGAAAGCAAAATTAACTTTATCTAGAGCGTATTTGGTCCTTTTAAAAAAATTCTCAAAGTCAGTTAAAATATACAAACAATCACCAATTTTTCACTAAAAACATTAAAATATATGTTTTACTTTACAAAACTCACAAAAGTTATTTATTTATTTTTTGCCACAATGTAACAAAAAAGTTAAATTGAAACATTTTCAATTTTACTCTATAGAAAAGGACCAAACAAACTCATAACCAAGTAACTTCAACTCTTTAGTTTTCTGAGGAAGTGTAAAAATAAAGGTCAATGTTCCATCTAGCTCTGTCCTTGTTGCCATGATCAAATAGCATGATATACGATATAAATGATATAACTACGTAATTTAACGGAAGGTTGGGCAACCACACATGCATTATCTTTCCACTGAAGTGTTTAAACAATAGTTCCTGTTTACTTTGTTTAAGTTAAATATTACTTTGTGTACCTTTAAAGCTGTGCTATGCAATTTCTCTTAAGAACCACTAGAACAATAGCACATTGTCCTGTCTTTTTTATTTTTTATAGCTTTTGCTGATTGGCTCCAAGTTTGTGTGGGTACCTAAGGACCAATATCTCAATGAAATTGCTTTTAAACACACTTTTAAAACTTACTGATTATGTAATCAATGCTATATTTTTCATGGTACAAAAAGGCAGGTCAGTAACATTTAAATTACTGATAGTCCCAATAATAAATTATTTTATGTAATTTAACCATGGTGTGGCTGTAGCAGTAAATACAGGAAGGAAAAATATCTGATAACGTTTTTGTTGTTGCTTTTTTTTACTAAAACAATGTTTATTTTTAAGTACCTTAGTTAATCGTTTTTTTGGGGAGTGATGCTCATCCCCACTCTAACCAGTTCTGTGATCTTTTGTCAACTACAGAAGGACCCTCTTTACACTACTCCAAAAATCCTTCCCAAAGATTTGAAGACCATGGCTAACTGGATGAAATAAAAGGTCTGAACCATTTTGTACATTACAAAAGTAATATATAATTGTAACATATTGCTTTGTGGAGTAACACAGTAGAGTAAATTATTACTCCTCAATTTTCTGTAATAAGTAACTAGTAACTATCTGGAGTAATGCATGCAGTTTTTGAAGAAAAAGTAAAAAAAAATTGACAAAAGGACAGAATTTAAAAATATAGGTGTTACTATTAGATTGAAAATATGGAATCCTCTGGGTGTCTTTCATTATGATTTATTATGTTTTAATTACAAGTTGACATAAGCACTACGTTCATTTAGGCAACCACATGTCTGCAATGAAGGAAAATATGATTTGTGAGCAATGCAACTCTGTATTGATTGTAAGAAAGAAACTAAAAAGTAATATAGGGCCAAGTAACACATCACATTTCTAAGAAAGTAATTTTGAAGTGTAATTTCCTTTTAACTGCAGTAATAAGGAATATACTAATTTTTGCAAGTAACTTGCACAACACTGTTCTCAACAATACTTAAAACATTTAGTGTTTAAATAATGAAGAATGAAAGTGTCAACGCTATTATTCTGACCTTATAAAGGATTGAAAAATATAATTACAAAAAGTTGTGTAAAAAGTTTACATGGTGTGTTTTCAACTCGAATTTATTGAAATAATGTATTTCATTTATCTGATAACCTTGTACTTGGGTAACTCCTACCTGTTATAGTGATCCTGACTAAGTCATTTTCACCCGAGTGTCGACATTAATGTAGTTTTAAAGGGCGATAATACAATTGAAGCTGAAAAGAGTGCAGTAAAAATAATTTTAGCTGTACTGTTTGCTGACGCGATAGACCACGGAAGTCGTGTCTCACAAGAAAATGCAACAAAAGCTTTCTTTATGTGAGAAAGGGATTTCTCCAGCAGTGAAATGGTTGCCTGACAGGCCGAGTGACGCACACGGGTCTGACGGCGTCCATTCAGGAGAGCCGTCGCCGGGGTTACCCATTGGGGGTTTCCGCGTGATTTATGAAACTGCACGTTTTAGTGCAAACCTCTGCAAAGTGAGAAGATTTCTAACCAGTTCTCTCCTATATTGCCAAAAACACGAGTGAACCTGTGGGTCACTGATGTAGCCGATCGTTACACTGCGACACCAGTGTTGCCAACTTAGCGACTTTGTGGCTAGATTCAGTGACTTTTTTGTTTCCTAGCTACACAGGCGTAAGGTTCTTCTTCGTATGCCGTTTAAAGGTAGTTTGTAAGTGTTCTTCATGGTGCATTACCGTATCCAAGTGGAAAATAGTTTGAACTACATATGAAGGAGGGAAAATAAACCCTAGGAAACTTTTATTATTAACTTATATTCTAAAAATATTCGTAGTCTTTTTTAGGAAAATAATATGATTGAATTATATGTTTGTTTTGTTTTAGATTTTGATAATTATTTTAGTCTCTGATATTATGTCCATAACCTCATTCATATTTTTTTCCCCTTCCATTTCATATTTTAAATTTAAGTATTACATGTTCTATTGTTTCCTCTACTCCACAATTAACACAATTCGCGGTTTTCCCGGCACAATGTTTCGATATTGTGGGTATTTGTTACAAAACAATGAGTACTATAAAATGTGTTCTTTACATATTTTCACAAGAATAGAAGGCTATGCCTGTGTGAGGTTTTCCTCCTTCGCACAACATCCATCATAATTCCATATTCAATGTAATCCAACCTTTTAACACTATAAAATATTTTTTTAGATATTAATTTCTTGACACAAACAGTGAGATCAAAAATGATCAAAAGACGTGATTAACGTTAGTTTAAAATCACAGAGCTTACTTATAGCGACTTTTGGGCCAGCCTATAGCGACTTTTCTTACTGAGGAGTTGGCCTCAGTGATCGTTACGTTACTGGGCATGCGCACGAAGAGCTTTGGCGGCAGGCAGGTAGTTCAAAATAGCGCGAACATTTTGAGTATTTTAATAACTGTAAACGCAGCTTTATTATTTATTTTCGTTCTAAACTGTACTAAACTTTAACCGTGGTATGTATATTTTTGAAGTCACTAAGGAGAAGCAGTCGGTGAATGTTACAAAGTGACGACGCCACGACGTTCTCACATTTTACTTTGTCGCCAGGTAAACTTGACTTTTGAATTGCTCTCTTAAAAAACCTAAGAACACCCCTCTTCTTCTTGTGAATAACAACTGACTACCTTTGTAGGTTTATTTTTCATTGTGACGACAGGACTCAAGAAAAGCAGATCAATATAAGGTGAGAAGTGATAATGACAACTAGAACAATTTCGAGAACTGTGGGCTAACACGTTATGAATTTTGTTCTGAAAAGTTTTGTTGCCTAAATGAAGTAGAATATCATCGCTTTAAAATTCATATAAATACGACTAAATGTCTATTTGTGCTTATTTACATTTAGAACAAGTGTGTTATATACGTGTGCACCGTAGTTGACGTTGTATATTGTACAATTATTACAAAATTGTATACATGTATCGCCATTATTAAAATAATGATATATTTGAAGCACAAATGCTTTGGCCGAAATAGCCAATTCTTTCAAAATTTTGATTAGTAAACAGTTTCAAAAAGGAGCCCTTGCTAGACCTAAAACTCTACTGGGGTATATATATATATATATATATATATATATATATATATATATATATATATATATATATATATATATATATATATATATATATATATATATATATATATATATATATTTGTGTGTGTGTGTGTTAAGGTTTGAAAAACGTAACTATTTATATTTGAAGACATGAAGAACATAACCATTTTGAGACAACAGATGTAAATTAAACTAAATAATAAGAAAGGAATACTATCCTCTCATTCAACATCAAAATCGATAGGAGTTGCACTTGCCCAATATGTGTTTGTTGTCATAATCATTTACCCTAGTTACAATCTTAAATCCTATCTACATTTTTATTTGTGTAAAATCTATGTAACTAATTACTAATGTAACTATTTTTTATCTATTAGAATGATTTTGGGACCTAAATATAAATACACACAAGTTAAAAAAAATCCCAGTATAAAATAATGGTTGGAATAATGTACCCAAAATACAAAATGACATCTGCATTATTTAAATTGCTTTTAAAATAGGTGCCATGCAATAACACAGTTATAGCTTGGAAACAAAATAACTTCAATACAATGGTAGAACTAATATTTCTGAATATATCTGTAAACATCACTCTCTAACGCAACTTATTTGAAAGAGAGAAATGCATGCTAATTTATAAGGCTTAACCGTCTAAAGTTATCTTTTAACATGTCAATTCTTATTACATTTAAATTCATAAAAAAATTGCTGAAATAAATTTGAGCCTTTGAGTTCTGCATTTTTGCTGGAAGGGTGTTTTGGGAAAGTGAATTTCACAAACACTACTAAACCCAGATTAGAGAATCTACTAATTGAACTATAAAATCTCTGTTGTGATAATATTACATTGCATGTACCCACATCTGATGTTCCTTATGAAAAGTTTACTAAGAAACAGCATTTGTGCAAGCCTTTACTTCCTCCTGTCTCTTCTTTCATTGTTTGCCTCTGGATCTCAAAGAAAAAAAGAAATCTGATGAACATCTAGACAAGAACACAAGGCAGCAATAGTTAGCCAACATTGCTTGTCATATTATAATTGTCAAAAGAATTAATATTAGATGTTTTATTTGTTCAGTATTTGAAGAGTTTACAAGGGCATGAGGAAGCTCTTTATAGTTCCGGAGCAGAGGCTTGTGTCGTGGCCAAATGTATTGTACGTTATTGTGCACACCTGTCCACTTCAAGCACTGGTCTTGTTTCGTCATTTTCATATCTCACCTCAAAAGCATCCTGACCTAGGCACCATCTCGATTCAAATGGAAAACACACCTGCAAATGCTGTCTCCTCTCACCTCTACTCGCTTTCACTTTGATTGTAGTAAACAGGCAGTTCATAATAGGATTGTGTTTTTAATGTTAATATTTTGGTTTAGTCGATAACTGCATTAATTACTTCATTAATGTTGGCTTCTGGAATTATGTAAATTGTAAACGCCACTTGAAATTTTACTGGGCTACTTGCCCCAGTAAAATGGGTCTAGAAACACCCCTGGCTTCTAAAAAAAGATAAGTGGGGTTCTTTTTTGCTCTATATAATTTTAAATTAGTTTTAAATTAGTGATAATTCAGCAATGGCTTTTAATACATTTTGCAACACAGATAAACACTGCTATTAATATTTTAATGAGAAATTTTAAATGCATCTCCTCTGTTGCAATTTGAAGTATCAAATATATACGAAATTCTCTAGCCTAACCAAATGTTGCTAATAAAACTAAACTTCCTAACCGAATGTTGTTAATAAAACTAAACTTGTATGGAATACCAAATACATAACTTTTCATGTATCAGTTTGACAGAATAAGGTGATTATTTTTTATTTGTTTTAATAATATATCTAATTTACTCTCCCATCTCTGCTGCTATTTTATTTTGTGAAGGAAATGTCTTTACCATCGAGGAAAATTCCAAGCATTGAAAAAGAGATCTTCAAGATGCACAAAAGCAAGAAAAAGGATAAAAGAGATAAGAAAAAAACCTGTGTATCCAGTTTTCTTTTGCAAAACACATGGCCTCCGGTGAACTTTGAAGAAATACAGGAGCACAAGAAAAGCAAAAAGGCAAAAAAGAAAACAAAATCAGCTGTAAAGCCAACTATAAAAAAACAATGCAAAGAAATGCTTCAAAGTCAATCAGTCATTTACGCGTGTCCTGATTTAGCTTTGGAACAACCCATCAAAACCCTCACACTTGAAAGTGTGAAGCAGACTGGGAAGACTAAAAAGCGAGTGGTCTTTAACTTGCCACCTGAGAAGGACCAAACCATTAAACCAGAAGAAGCTGCAAAGAAACAGTGCGTTGCTGCAAGTAGCTTGGAATTGAGCACAGCTGAAGAACTAAACAGCCAAGATCTTTTCATCACACAGAAGTCATTCTTTGAGCCATGTGTGGAAATTTCCAGTAGCTCGAGCGGAAACGAGAGCACCACCATGAAGGCTATGAACAACAGTTTACATCAACAACATTCAACAACTGAAGCTGCCACTCAAACTGAAAACTTCTTCACCTTCCCAGCAGTCGCCAAATCTTTTAGGATCATGCTGCAGGACATGTCCACATGTGACATAGAACCAGTAGATTTGAGACTGCCAAGTAAAACAAAGCAAGGTATCATGGCAAAACATCCTATGCTTAACACATCTAATCCACTCCGACTATCAGACACATCGAGCGAAGAGGGAGAAACGCTGTCCAGGAACAAAGCAGACCTGCTTCAGCTTAAAGTCATCCAGACCCGACTGAATGAATCGTTCTTCTTTAAAGTGAAAGGCGAACACTCCCCAAAGCCCTCATGCCCTCTAATGAAGCTCACAGAAATAGACAAAACAACTAAAAAGTAAAATACAACAAAACCATCAAGTTCTCACAAATACTGATACAAGGCTTTGCTGTTTGCATTTCTTTCTTTCTTTATTTAAGCTGTTCACAGATTGTTTATTGTTAGATGTTCTGGAAAATTAACATCCTTTAATGGGTTTTGTTTGCAAATAAAAGTTGAAAAGGTTTGTTTAATTGTGCTGAAATAATTTGATTCCCATCCACTTCCAGAGGTGAAAGAACACATAGACAGGAATCGTGATGGGTAACAGCAGGCTGTAAAAGCACACGCTGCTGGCACTCGTGCAGCCTTGTGGGAAATTTTCATCCATGGCAGCAGAGTAAAACAGTCCAGTCAGGGAGATGAGCGGCACCAGAACAGTCACTGTAGACAGGGAGAAAAACATGGCGATGGAAAATGACGTTATCTCAGGACTCGAATGGTTTTTCAGGCTCTTTGTTTTTGTGGATCATTCGTGCTTCCTGGGGGATCATGTTAGGAATGCCATCGATGATTGCGTATGCGATCCCGAGCTCTTCGTTGATTAATTCATTGCTGCTTTCATCATACCTTTAAAAAACAAGTTAATTACCCATTAAAATGTTTGAAAATGACCAAAAAAAAACAGTTTAAAAAGTGTGTACTAGGTAGAATATATATTAAAATTGGCAGTGCATCTGCCAATTCTTGTGCCACTGTGAATTTCTGTTTACTTAATGATTCTGTTTATTGTTTCGCACTGTCGAAATATTAGGCTTCCTTCAGTCTGCAGGTCTTCATGCACAAAAACATGCATCTGCTATATGTCTTCTGTGTTAACGAAATGCGGCTCCAATGTAACACGCATCTGCAGGAAACTACATCTCCCAGAATGCACTGCTAACAAATGTAAACACTAAAGCGTCTGTTCTCAAGCACACTTGAGGCATGAAAGACCCAGTGGATGGTGCTCAATACACACTCACTTCGATCTCACAACAGGAAACTGCACCGAAGAACAACGAGATGAACAGCCGAGGGAGAAATAGCGAAAGAGGAGATTATGAACATTCAGTAGCTTGCATCGCTGGTGTCCAACCATCAAGAGTTATAAAAGTGCTGGGCATGTGGTTGTTGACTCTGAGTTGTTATGGAAAGTTTCGTTCAACTTGGTGCCTAGTTCTTTTGACTGTTGTTCAATTAAAAGAATGATTTATTTAAATGATTAATTTGCATCATTCATATGGGGAAAATGTTATCTAATTGTGAACCCTTATGACAACAACAAAAAAATAGAGCAAAATATACAAATCTGAGTAAATGAACTTGCTCATCTGTGTCTTCTGACTATTAACAGTGTAATCTGCAAGCACCAAAAAAAATGATTCACCCTTGCTCCCCCAAAAAAGTTTTAACTAACAAGTCTGAAAAAGAATGAATCTTCTCACGGAGTGAATCACTTTCTTTGGTGCATTCATACTTCACTAATAATAACAAGATCACAAGTAAGCATGTTAATTTACTCGGACAAAATAAAAAAACTCCCAAGATGAACGACTCTTCCAATCACTACTCAGGGGACAAAAACCACATGCCTCGACTGTTCATCTCGTAGTTCTTTGGTGCTATTTTCTGTTGTGAGATTAAAGTGAGAGTGTGTATCGAGCGCCATCCAGCAGCTCTTTCATGTATCATTCACACCATAAAAACAGTCTGCTTTTATTGGTTGTGCTCTTTTTATTGGTTGGGAAAAAACCCATTCAATATGGCAGAGCTGAACTCTGCTTGCACCAATCTCTCGGACAGATGTGTGATTTACTATCGGCACCCATGCTTTTCCAATCTAGGCATGTTCATGCAGGTAACTTCACACCGTATATTAGAATAGATGTGCGATGGCCTGAAGTTGGGATTTTTGGATGCAAAACTCAGATAAATGTTACCTGGCAGTTCAGACTGAGATCTCATTGCAAAAAACTGAATATTTATTGGATACAGGACCTGGGTTGTATTTGAAAATAAATTTAGCTGTTCAGAAGATATCAGATACAGGTCACATTTGGGTAAAAAATGCATCACTTTGGGCTGCAGTCTGATGTAACATTAAAAGCATAATCAGTCATAAATGTTCACTGTATTATACATCTGAATTGTAAAATACAAGAAGTTTATGTTTTGAGAGCCGTCCTTCACTAACTAGGTAAAGATGATTTTAGATTAAGAGATTAGATGTGAACTGGGTGTCTTTCTAGAATTTAGAACATAGAATATTTTTGTTTAATTCTGTGCGAACATCAAAATAGTACTCTATATGCAATAAGAACACAGGTGCAGGTGATTTTCTCTTGAGGCTGGGGCCAGATGAGAGATTCCCATCGACACCCATGTCACAACTTTAGAGCTGGAAATAAACATGTTTAAAGACTGGTAACGTTTTAAAAATATATATCTTTCAGAGCAACTCTGAGCTGATATAACAGAATAATCAATTGGTGTTGAATTAAATAAAAATATATGGTAAAGGTAAACAATCACTTGAACTACTCCTTATAAATATTTGTTTGACAATGAAACATTAAAATATGCAATGATACCTGAGTTTTTTTTTGGACAGAGGACATACTAACACCTCAAGCAGACTGTCGTCAAACAGTGGAAAACCGCCTTCCTTCACTGAGCCACTGAAGCACCTCACGGCACACGGGAGCTGGAGATATGGACCGGAAAATAATCTTCGAGCTGTCAACAGTCCTAAACCAACAACCCTCGAGACACAAGACATCTCAGAGGTGAAAATATGGAAAGAGCACACAACCGGAAACGAAGAGTTTTGTCCATCAGTCAATTATGTCCCCCCTACCTAGTAAACGTCTGCCGCAGTTCCGGTGTGCTAGCCAAAAGTGTGCCCCTAAGGAATTTCCGTTCCGTTTACGAAACAACAACAGAGATCGTGCGGAGTTACTAAGCTCCCGTGCGTACTTTTGGCTTTCGAGTCGCTTAGAATATGCTCAAATCACAGCTGTAAGCACGGACAGTCAGGATGTTCAAAAAGGTTCTGGCTGTCAATAAAAACGCCAAAGCTTGAAAATTTATTTTATTTTCTATTCGCTTTGGTTTACATACAGTAATTTTTTATTAAAAAGGTTTATATTAAAATAGAGAATTATTATTTTTTCCTTACATTTTAAATACTAATTGTTATAAATGTTAAATAAACAATGTTTAAAATAAAAAGTCAAATGGGGTCAAGTCTTTTAGAACAGGTTTGTAAGTAATGGTTTACGTTGAAGTATATAGCATATTTTATGTTAGCCATAGTTATTTTGTCATACTTATAACATAAGTTATGTGTTTGTTTCAACTTTTGTGCACATTTAAATGTTAAAATGGCTTTTTACATCAGTTTCCCAAAGCACTTGTCTACTTGTATGGAAGAAATGACCAGCTGCTTAGCAGTGATGTTACCCTGATGACTATAATTTCAGAGTGAAATGGAAATAAATTTGTTTCAATAAAATAAACCAATTAAGCTAAAACAAATTGATAGCCACCTGAATGTTAAAATTTTCTCTTCCTCTATACACAATGCCAAACACAAAATTATTTGACCTATTAATTAATTTATTGATACAAGCAGCACATAAGAGAATGTTCTGTGTAAGGATTGTTCAATCAACTTAAGTAAAACCATCGATCACAAGAAATCAGAGGAAAACGAAAACAGTTGTAGGTTAGCACATGTTTTAGAAACGTAGCAGAAACAAACAAAAAAAAAAAACAGAAGACAATTTACCCAGTCAACAACTTCTGAATAATCAAAAGTGTCTGCCTCACCAGAAAAGCAACAGAGTTTGCTTAAATCATCTGTGAAAACCAATAAACAAAATTGATTAGGACATAGGATGTAGATCTGTGTAACATGTATAAACATACTTCATTCAGTTTAGAATTACACAAAAATGTTTTTGCATTGTACCTGATTGTTGTTATAATTGGGTGTCTTCCCCTTTCAGTTTAAGGCTGCTGCCAAAGTTTTATTCATGTTTACTCCCCCTCTTCACTTTCTGATTCAGTATCAAAGGAGAGACGTGTGTTCCTTTCGGGCTGTGTATATTTCTTTATTTAATTAATTGTGTGTTAAATATTTTTTCTTTTTTGCCATATTGATTATTACTTATTGTTTCTGAACTTTTATGTGTTAAGTTTTTTTTATTATAATTTTTTCCATTTCTAGAGCAGAGCGGGAAACGAGACAAGAGCGAGGCCCACTGTTAAATTGATTTTATTTTCATGTCTTCAAGTATGCTGTCAAGTTTATTGTCAAGTTTATGTTAAAGTCTTGTTCTTGTTTGTACTTTCTGTCTCCGTTCTGCCCCCTTTGTGATTCAATATCAGAGGAGAGAAAGCAGGAAATCAGACAAGAGCGAGGCCCACTGTTAAATTGATTTTATTTTCATGTCTCTCATGTGAATAAATTAGTCTGAGGTCGCAGCTGATGTCTGTCTGGGTCACCTTCCACAAAAAAGACACACTGCAGACAATGCAGGTTACATCTGCAACTTCTTTAAAATTGAAAATGACAACCATAGAAATGCAACAAATTAATATGCCCGATTGCTGCAGAAGGTGATGGCAATTGGTTTACATCAGAACTTTTGTTACTGAATAGGAGACTTTTGTTTTGAAGCACAAGTTCAGCAAACTATAGCCAACAGAGAAAAAGTTAATTGTCTAGATATTTTAGTAATATCTTTAAATTATTGGTACATACTTTTAAAGCAAAAACTCCACAAGATGTGCTGTCTCTCTGAAGTGGGTGAGGCAGTGTTTCACATGTTCGAAGAAAAACAGGAATACCCTGCTTTCCCTTTAAGGCTCTAGGAAAAAAAAGATAACCAATTCACAGATTATCATTGTTACATTTAACAACACTACCTGGTCTTCCCCAAACACTTTTTATTTCTTGTAACTGATTCTCCAAGAGAATTTAAAAATACAACAACAAACCAATGATGAGCTTCATTGACAATGCCAATAATTAAATCATAGTCAGATGGGTCAAACTGAAAAATAGAGGATTTATAGAATAATTTAGATGTTAGTAGATCTTTGAATGAGATGTGACTTTTTATATTTCCTGTATTTTCCACCCTTAGAAAGCTACACCAGCAGATGGCATCAAAGAATCAAGAATGACAATACATCGGAAAGAGGATGTAACAAGGAGTACATTTTACGTCAGTCAAAATAAATCAGAAAATCACAATCCTTTAATTTTAAAAACAACAACTAATTGACTGAATATTATGTTCCCTTACAGTGCCAAATTACACATTGGCAAGCTTAAGCTCCAATGACCTGAAAAGTTGTAACAAAAATACAATTTGATCAATTGTTTCTGTCAAATGTGTCAGAGATAAATGTAGTGCATTTAGTGAGTCCAATACCCAGATGGTGTAAGGTTATTAGTTAAATTGATTTTAAAACATGAATTTGAAGCTTTAAAATAGGATCTCTATGATGGTTTAATGAAGGACAAAACATTTCTAAAACAACAATGTACTCATCTGAATTTAGTAATAATTATATGGTTTATTTAGGATTTCCATCTCTAGAGATGACAAACAAAAAATTCGAACCATACAGTTGACAGATTTACATTGAAATATTAGAATACATGTTTAAGAAGATTTTTTTAATGTTACACATGTTGCAAGCAAAACTTTGAAACTTTGGCTTTTGCTTGCGTGATCAGATGCGTTTTTCTATACGTAAGGTAAATTACATCAGTTTTGGCTGAGTCATTGTGGGAGATTAGTAAAATTGAGTGGCTTGTTTTATCATTTATATTTTTGCAAATACATGTGCATTTTTTACTCAATCTAATGGTGTTCAAATCAAGTCATAGACTTGACAAAATGATTTACATTTAATTATTTAAAGGAAATAATAGAGATTGTTGGATTGGTCTCTTGTTTTGGTGGGGAAATACCAATAATGACATTTTTTCTAAAACTTTCATGATTTCTGAATATTTCAAATATAATTTTTTTTTTAAATCAATCTTTTTTTGCCTTGTTGGTTATATGCAAGTAACATTTCACCTCAGTTTTTGGCAATAAGGCACATTTAACCCAGTACTATTGTCATGTTTTTGTAAAGGTGTAAAGTGTGTTTTGGTCTGTGGACAAATGTTCAAAATCAGCAGGGGGTGAAAGTCCTTTCCTTCTATTTATTATATAAACACTCTGATAATAAAATAAACTTACCCTCATATGCTGTGAAATAATGTGTTTAAAATACAAAAAGATGTAAAGAGGCCATTTTTATGCAAATTCTCTGAGAACTGCAGGCTTGTTTCCTCCGGCTGCGAGAATCTCTTTAGAAAAGTCTCTGGCTCATATCAAAATACATTCTCCTTAATTGATGGAGTTTCACTATTGGCTTAAATTTAGATTTCCAAAGTTTTTAAATAGTAAATGAAAGGTAACGATTTATAGATTTGGAGCCATAGACTTCAACAATGGATAACTTGCTATCCAGGAAAGACTCTTAAATCATAGAATGATCCTTAATTTTATAAAGCCTTCAATTTATGACTGTGACTGGGTCTGAAATGGGAAATTGCGTTGCCAAGAGGAGCGTTGCCAAGAGGAGGGATCCGTAAATAACAAGTGTTCTTTAGAACTATTACATTGTTAGCATGGTTTAAATGCAGATAACAATAAATGTTTAACTCCTCTAGACTACCACTGCTTAATATCGTTCAAAAGCCTGTATTTGTCCTAAACAATGTCTTCAAACGATTGTGGTCCACAAAACAAGCTGTGTATCAGGCCCCTTTTTGGGTGTGCTTGTTGACACACAGAAAATCCAACCAATTCTGCCAAATTTATTCAAAATCAGAAACAGGAAGATGTATATTGCCAAGTGTGCATGTGCACAGACAAGGAATTAGTTGTGGTACTCTCTAGTGTTGGTCTATTAAATGACATTCTACATAAAATGACACATTAACATTGACCAGTTAACACAAGTTCTAAAAGTAAATTGCCACATCATTCAATATTTAATTTAATATTTGAGCGTGTTGGTGGGGAAGGTTATGAGTTAAGGAACTAAATAGCCAGAGGGAAGAAGCTGTGTTTTTGCTGGGCTGTCCTGGTGTTTGGGGCTCTGAAGTGCCGGCCAGAGATTAAGAGCTGGAAGAGGTGGTTGCCTGGGTGTACAGCATGCAGAGTGATTTTGAGAGCCCTCTTTCTCAGGGGTACTGTTCTTGAAGGGAGGGTAGTGGAACTCCAATTATTTTTTTTCTGAAGTCCGAACTGTCCTCTGGAGTCTCCGGATGTTTGATTTAGTGGTGACAGTGGTGTCATCGGCAAACTTCAGGAGCTTCAGAGAGGAGTCTTGGGAGGTGCAGTTGTTGGTATAGAAGGGAGAAGAATAGCAGGGAGAGAACTCACCCGCATTCTCACAAGCTGTTGTCTACCAGTCAGGAACTGAGAGCTGGTGGAGTTTATTCTGGAGGAGTAATGTTGGGTGATGGTGTTAAATGCTGAGCTGAAGTCCACAAACAATATCCACACATAAGTCCCAGGTTTCTGCAGATGTTGCAGGGTGTAGACTTGTAATTCCCGCTTTGCTTCAGTGTTCCCTCTTTTAACAGTTCTCACAACAGGTTTAGCTGCTTTTAGCTGTTGCGTACATGATGGAATAAGGTGGATCAGGCAGTGATCAGAGTGTCCTAAAGCTGCGCGGGGTATGGCGTGGTATGCATCCTTGATTGTGGTGTAGCAGTGATCAAGACGAATATGTGTTGGTGTGCTGTTTGAATTTAGGCAGTTTATGGTTCAAATGTGTTTTATTAAAGCCCCCAAGAATAACAAAAACAGAATCCGGATGCTTCTGCTGCTGCTCTGATGCAGCGCATCATAGACTCGTGCGTGCGGTGGTATAAACATGCTAATAAGCACAACTGAGGAGAACTTATGTGGCGTGTAGGAACACGAAATAAAAGTGCCTCCAGATCGGGAGAGCAGAACTTATTCAGCTTTGCTGCATCTGTACACCCAGCTTTCATTGATGTAAAAGCAAACCCTATCGCCACACGATTTCCCTGTGGCTTCCGAGTCACGATCAGCTCTGATCAGCAGGAAACCGGGCAAATTGATCTTCTAGTAAGCCAAAAACACTTTCAATTCATGATTAATTGATGCATTTTTACTACAATTACACTTCTGTGTCAGTCAGCGCTTACGCATTGAGCGCATTGAGATGGGATACATTGGTTAGTGGTTGCACCTGGTTAGGTTACAGGTGGTGCTTTGGCCAATGGGTGTAGGTTCTAAATAATTGGAGGAAGGCAAGTTGGCCGAGCTGACTCAGAACAACAGAAAGAGACATTACATTAAGGTCACCTATTATGCCTTTTTGAGGCCTTTATTATGCACTTTTAATCTCATGGATAGGTCCTGATGAAATCTGCAGAATCATTGTTACATTTTATGGAATTCTGAGAAAGGGTTTTAAACATTAGGGAGAACAATGAAGTAACTGAAGTTCTGATAGTAGAACTGAGCTCATCGAAGTTCATTTAACAGTTCACTGAACTGTTAAAGCTCCTCAAGACTCAGATTCTTCTGATTTCAGCCTCCGGGTCACATTAGTATCTTATTTAAGAACTCCTCCCAAGACACTACAAGTTGCATGAGGCTATAGATTCAATCTGGCCCTACTTATGGCTCGGCTGTTAAGTGAATTTTAGTAATTTATTTTTCAATTGATTAAACCTGTGACTTGACTAACCGTATAAAATTTAAATGTACAAACTATTGCATTCTGACTAAGGATAACTATAGTTTAACTAGTCACTGCTTCATGTACAGATCTATGTCCAAACACTTTCCAAAATGTCATTATACATATATACATAAATATATATATATATATATATATATATATATATATATATATATATATATATATATATATATATATATATATATATATATATATATATATATATATATATATCCTTTAAATGGGCAAACAGCAAAACAGTCTATTTTTGAAGAGGTCAATATCATGGAAAATCCCTTCAGAAATGTTAGACTTCTCATAAATTCCACAAAATAAGGAAGCTTAGTGGATTTTACAGTCATGAAAGTAGTATGCATACTAGAGCAATTTTGCAACTAAAATGTGTATGGCAGCAGTTCTCCAGCACAGACTTTGATAAATCCAGTCATATCAAACAGTCAGAAATAGTCAAGTATCTGCTTTAAGATACATGAGATCTAAAATAATCAGATTTGTATTTGTAGCTAAATATGCTTATATTAGCATCTGTAGTCAAACAGAGTGTATGTGTTAGTTAACAGAACTTTGGGTAGCACTTTATAATGACAGCACACACTACTCATTATTAATTAGGCATTAGCAAATAGTTAATAAATCCTTAATAAAGCATTGTTTCTATAATATAGCATATTTGTACATATTTATAAAAATTAGTTTAGGTGTTTTATTTAGCGGTTTAAAAGCATCTACACAATGTGCTCAAAAACATTAATTTCATTGTTTATTGAAGAACACTTAATCATTTATAAATTCAACTTCTAATCTAGAAGACTAAATATGTCTGGTTCTGTCAGGTTGTGCTCTGTGTGTGTCTTTCACACAGAGCAAACATCAACTTACAATCTCTCTTCATTTGTTACACCATCTTCTCAACTCATCATCAACCAACCATCATAAAGTAACCAGCTATAAGAGGATGACAGATCCCTACAGGCATTGCCAATCATTGACGTCATACCCCTGCGACTTCCGGTATAGACTAAAACAACTCTTCTGTGACCCTGGATATCTATTATCTTCTCTTTGGAAAAAACTTCTGCATACTGGTTTCCCGTTTACCTGTGAACTCTGCCAGACAACTAAGAGGTTATGGAATGCAATCTGCCTCTTAGAAGGCACCCGTTGACTTCCCGTTTCACCCTCCTTCCTCCTCTTCCCATTATTGCTCACCTCTACAAGTGCCATACACAGAAGTGGTCTCCTCAGCCTCTACCAGCATCTCAAAGACCATGTCTACTCACTCGATCTTCGAGCAGGTTGCAGGTGGTGTGTGCTCCTAAGCAGACGTGTCTTTGCTACCACCTACAGGTTGAGATTCTCTAAGAGATGCCTATCAAGTGTCTTCATTCTCGTTAGTGCGTAATTAGGATTCTTGGTCATCTTCAAGAGCGACCTCTTTACTACAGGCCCTCCAGTAACCCCAGTGAGTACTGCTGTTAGGTTCACTACTCGTCTTCCTGGAGATCTCTTTGTTCCATCTGCCTAGCCATGAACCTACCCGGACTCCTTCATTGGATAGTTACCCAGACTCCTTCATTGAAAACTTACCTAGACTTATTCGTTGCATACTTACCTGGAATCCTTTGTTGAATACTTATCTGGAATCCTTTGTTGAATACTTACCTGGACTCCTTAGTCGAATACCTACATCGACTCCTTCTTTGAATACTTACCGGTACACCTTCATTGTATACTTACCTTCACTTCTTTGCTGAACTCCACCCTGGACTCACCTGCTCTCATAGAACCCACAGACTGTGCTTAGCTGTGCTCCTCCTCGTATACCTCATTTTTTTTACTTTCCTCATAACTATAATAACTATATTTGTCTTGCAAGTACCATCATTGCTTCTCAGAGTTTGACCAGGGTCCTGGCAGTAAACCAGAGGCACAACCATCAACATAACGTTTTGAGAGAGAGAGGGGGAGGGACAGGGAGAGAGGGAGAGAGTATCATGATTTTGTATTGTGCTGTTTTACACTGTTTCTCTCAATAGAATTCATTATCTCTCTCAGCTGTGGCGCGCTCGTGTTCATCCGCCCTAATTGCCTTCCAGCAGCGCTCCATCTATTCATCTATCTGGGCGCTGGCGTTCCACCCTTTCCACCCTTTGTCACTAGTCTGTCTTAGTGTTTTAAAATAGTATAATTTTTAAATGATAATTATTAACTGATCCTCAAAGCATGAAATTTGTGTTATTAGGCATATTACAGAGATGCTTATAAACTAGAAATGGTGCCTTTAAAGTTATATTCATGAGATGCTTACACATGTGTATTAACATGAAATTAATTACTATAAAATTATGAATAAACTATTTGATAATGCTAAATTACTTATTATTAGTTTGTCGTTATTATAAAGTGCTACCGAATTCGGTTATCTCACTTTATTTGTCAAACTATTAGATTCATTCTTTTTATCCACACTTTCTGCAATTCCATGGTACCTAAAGTTCTAAACATGTATCTCAATTTAATATGTAGCAATCAGTTTCCTTTGTACTTTCTTGAAAGTAGTCTCCTTGGAATGAAAAAATGTCTTGGAACAAATCTTTTGTGCTGCTCCAGTGAATAAAAACTTTTCTTGCTGCTTGGTTGTGGTACTAATATGGGCGGTCTTATATTAAATGTGAATACTTAGGTATACTCACTTTTGTATTAAAATAAAACATATTTTAATGATTTCCCTATGTCAGTATGAACACAATGCTACTGATAAAAGCAATACTATCTTGATTAACAAGTGGAGATGGAGACCCAATCTCTTGCTCCTCTTGCACAGCTCTCCAGCATACAGTGAGGCATCCTCATGGGAGCATCAGTAATTGAATAAACTCTGAGCCTCGGAAGTGCCAGCCTAACACTTCACATCTCTGATAACAAGCTCTGGAAAGGCTCTGGGCTTCTCACTCTTCTAATGCTCTCATCATCGAGACAGAGAAGAGGCCATTGTTCTGCTGTAGTGGATTTTTGATTAATGAGAATCATGCTCTGAATCTCTACAGCTAAACTCATTTTCTCAGCTGCAGAACTGAGCAGCTCAAACAACTTTTGTTGCTTTTAAAATCAGGAAAAATATCATTTGATGCAGCAGTTCAAAATGATTTGCTACAGAATTAGTTCTCTATTGTAAGACCTGGAGACCCCATTCATCACTGCACCTTTAATTCTGAAAAAACCACATTCCAGAGGAGGGGGGAACCCACACCCCGATCTAATGGTGCCAGGGTTCTGACTCTGTGTAAACAAGTCAGGACTAATTGCCTTTCAAAGAGTAACGGGGTCATCAGATAACCCCCAGCGTCACCTCTCTGCTCCCCTGAAGCCTGCGAACGCTTCGACCTCTCCACGACCCCCGGATCAAACCACCGGGCTCACCAGAACTGCTTAGCTCAATATACAGAGGAAGCGTGAGACTATACCGTACTCACCAAACCGCTTTTTAAGAACAATAAGGATGTTAACGGGACTCTTGTGCTCACACATATATTCTTGAAAATACCCTCATGTTATGGAATAATTTGAGATGTGACAGTTAATAGCTTAGTCAGTTAGTCAAACGAATGAATGAACGAATGAATGAATTTCCGTAACTGCCCCCTAGTGTTTGATCTCGTTGGAATGCGGATAATGTTGCGGAAAGGATCTAATTGTGTAAAAACTTATCCGGTACTCTCTTGAGGAGATATAACTTCGTTTATTAATAAATGCAAATCAAAGAAACTTCTCTTCAAGAGGAAAGCCCCTCTGGGCTGGACCATGGTGTAACCCCACCAATCCGATGCAGGAAGCACTCTCAGTGGCCAGAGCTGCGAGGAAGACCCGCCTCGTATTTAAAACCAGTGGCGCGCTTGCGTCTGTGCTTTTTCCTGAAACTTCTCTTCTCTGAACAGTCTTTTCTTCTGTTAGAGTTTTCTTTCTTCTGAACAGTCTTCTTTCTTCTGAACTGAGAGTCTGCTCTCTCCTCTGGCGAAACCCGATTCTTCAACACAGAGCCGGGATCTGACTTAAGACGGTCTTCCAACGGAAGCTCCTTCGGACTCCCACGGAAACTGCTGGGACACTAAGATCACCTTCCCAAATCGAGCACACCTCACAGCTGTACTCCCGGAATCTACTCGTTCTGCCCCGGACCACGTTCGACCGGAAAATATAAACGGTAGACTGCGATAATCATTACGTAAATTCTGGCGAGAGCAGAACGACTGTGGGAATGCTAAATTGATTACGTGCCTAAACTGAGGTGTAAAGATAACTTGAGCTGTTATTTCAGGAACGTTGTTTCTCTGTCTTGCTCTCTCTGTCTCTCTCTCTCCCTCTCTCTGTCTCTCTTGCTCTCTCTCTCTCTCTCTCTCTCTCGGTGTGAATGAGTGCATGTTTGCTTGAGCGAATGGTTAGGTTAGTTAGCTTAGAATCACTGTTATTCAAATTGTGTGTCTAGAATAGAGTTAATAAAGCATTAAAAGACATTTCCTTTGTTTTAATCTGTGCAGTTGATCCGTTCCCTGTGGTTCGGATTCCGAGATAATACGGTTGATTTCCCCTTACCGTATTATTATTAATTATTAAATGTGTAATAACCAGTTTGTTACATATATTGGTGGAGGATATGCGAGCGCTGCAATAGCGGTTTCACTGCGCAGACTCAATAAGGAATGCTTTTAAATGCTTGTTAAATGTTAAGGAGTTATGGCTTGCCCGGGACGCCGGAAGAAGTAATGACAGAAATTGCAAAAGGCAATTTTTATGGATATTGAGCTCAGAATTTATGTTAAAAAGGCCTGATTCGTCTGAATTCATTGACTGCGTTCCCAGTAATGATTTTCAGCGAAATTATTAAATACCCGGTTAGAAGAATTATGCTAAGCGCTAATTCAGGGTAGTTTTCTATTGAAAAATCACGTGAAAGGAGAAACGTGATTCGTTCCAGGCTGCGAGAAAATGCATGCCGATTGAATTTGAAGGCAATAATTGCGTGTTCCAGTATTGACCATTTTGTGACGAAACTGCGGGAACGCAGAAGGGTGTATTTGTTTGTGAGTGAAACACGAGAGTGTGTTCTGTTTTCGTGAGAGGTGCCGCCCTCTCGTGGCCAGTGGAGTTTGTTTGGAAGAACAATTCTGCGGAAGCCACTAAACGCGCATGCGCAGCCCTTTGGGAGCGCAAAATATTAATTGGCTCGTCCGAACGAGCGCGAAGCTTTAAGGAGAATAAAGCTCGTTTTATGGTAAATCCATTGTTTTAAGAGATGCGCCGTCATCTCGTAGCTGTGTAAGAAAAGCAGTTTTTAAGCTCTGAACGGTAGCGTGCCCTGAGCGGGCGAGGACAGTCTGACGCGAGACCGACTCGGTCAAAGCGGGTCGTGTGATGAGCTCAGCCCAAAGTAAACGCCCGACGTCATCCCGTAAACAGGCTTGACGGCGGCTAGGGAAGCCATTTTTGAAGGTGCGGAAACACGAGCCTTCCCGCGAGAAGCTCACGAGAGCCACCGTGTGGCGAGTGTGTGTTATAACAAGCGCATACCCGAAGCGCGTGCACGAGGTTAGGCTGGAATCCAGCGTGTCTGTGTGACTGAAACATTGTTTGTGTGACTGATATGCTGCGCTGATGTTGTTCACCCTGTCTCTCCTATAGAATCATTCTCCAATCACCTGTATAATTATGAATTGTGTTTGACTTATTTTATTTTTGCTTCTGTTTCATTATTAAGGGTTATTAAAGTTTAAATTTTATTTTCGGGTTATTTTATTTTCACTGTTACTTAATGTGACAAATTTTACCAGTTGATTGACAATCACGGTGTGTTTTCATCAATAAACATCACTGGCGTCAATTAACCAGGCTTACTGTCACATGTACAAATTTTAATTTGGGTTTTAATATTTTTAATTCTATTTCATTTTAGTTTTGTTAATTCAGTCCTTGGTTGGATTTTATTAGTGTTTACTGTGACAGACTTCACCTGTTAACTGACAAGCAAGGTGTTTTCATCCATAAAACGTCACTTGCGTCGATTAACAAGGCTTGCTGTCACCTGTACAAAATTTATCCTATTTTGTAACCATTTTATCATTTTTCAGTTTGAGATCCAATTACATTTATTTTATTTTATTTCTTTTGTTTATTATTTGTTCCTTCACTTTCTATTTTCCAACCCTCAACTCATCTCTTGAATTTTCACCACCTCTAGCTACAGTCCTATCCTATCTATCTCTTGGACTGCTCTCTTGCTTCTGATTCTGGTAAAGGATTTGAGCCTCATATCTAATTGGTTTAAAACCCTAAATTAGTAAATTTGGCATTCCCAAGAAGTTCTGTTCTGTATTACGAGACACATAATATCAGAACGATTCAGTCGGAAAACGATCCCCACGCGAACCTGAAGCCAGTACAGACACCTGACATTGCTTTTCGTTTCTTCCCCAAACTAATAGGAACGCGTGAACTCCTCCAGAAACGACGCCCTCGAGTGATCCGACGAAGCAACCGATCACCCGGCCGTACGAACAACTCTGGAGTATGTACTCAATCCTATTCATAAAAGGAACAAGCATTGTTTAACCTGTTTCCTGTGACAGCTAACAATTAAATCAGGTGATAACTTTAGCTTCTTAACTACCCCAGTTATAGCTGAACGTAATCTTTGGTTTTGACAATAGCTGTAATAATTCAGGAATATTGCTTTCTGGTGTTAGATTCAAGAATTTCTATTTTTATTTTATTTTATATTTTATCAAAATTATTTTAATAACTTCACTTTTAAGTGTAATTAATTTTCAAGCTTGTTTTGTTTCATTTTGTTTTCCCCTTTCTGTTCCCCCAAGCAAATATTCAACAGAGTTTGAATCACATTATTACAGCAACAAGCACCCTCTTTTCAACATAGCAACACACTCTTTATTATTTCGTTAATTTAAATTTTAGCAGTCCCTCAGTCTGTCTCAAGTCTCCCTTCCACCTCAAACGATGGCTACAACAAGAGAAACCATCACCCACTGGGAAGACCTGGAGAACTGGCTGGGCGAGCTAACAAGCACCATACTGCCGGAAGCAGCAATAAACCTTCAAGGTCACTCCCAAGATCAGCTAGACGAAGCCCTAACAAACCTTATGGCAAGAGATCCAACTCAAAGCTATGGATCCAAAGACCTAGCAAAATTTGTGGGAAGTCTCAGCCACGTCCTGATCGCCACCTTAAAGCTGGAAGAGAGGACAAAGTCACGCATGCAAAAGAAGCTGACCCGTGCAAAAGAGCAAATTACCCACTTGAAAGCAGAGGTCCGGAGCCAACAAGCGGAATCAGAAAAGGATGACCGCGACTCCAGAGACGAGATGCAAGCGCTAAGAAGCGATTTAACAGCTGTCCAACAAAAAATTGATGAGCTGTTAGACCATCGGAGCAGTGAAATGGAGAGGAGCAAACGAACCGAAAGACTCCTGGAAGCTGCGGAAGAGGAGCTCAAAACACGGAGCTCCAGAATAAAAACCCTCGGGACACATCTCGAGGCCACATGTGCAGAGATCCACGGCTTAAATGAACAGCTGACCGACCTCCAAAAGGAACAGACCGTAATGAAGGCGGAATTGGAGTACGCAAAAGGATTACGAGCTGATCAAAACAAGCCCAAACCTCAAGGGTCCTGGCACCGACCATGCACGGAGGAACCCTCCATTCAAGAGTACAAGCCAAGTTACTCTCAAAATTATGGGTTCCCCGCTACACCTCCTCCTAGAGTCAACCAAACCTCGGGAAGAAGAGAAAATGGCCAAACCGTCGTCCAGATGACCAGAGAGCTGAACGACCTAAGCAAGCTGGCCAGAAACATTACCCACTTCACACCAAACGAAGCAAGTGGAAGGGACATACAAGCCTACCTGAAGGACTTGGACTTCCACCTACAGATGAGAGCCTCTGCGACCGACCAGGACATGCTCTATCTGATCAGAATCACTTCTAGTCCGGAAGTACAAAGCTTCCTAGACCGACAGCCTCCTCAGATCACGTCGGACTACCGCCTACTCAAGGAAAGCCTCATTCAAGAGTTTGGAAACGCAGTATCCGAACAAGGACTCATGGCTGCCTTGGAAACCAGACAAGGTCGACACGAAACGCCTCAAGCGTACTACACACGACTCCGGCTAGCCTACTTCGGAAGCCGCAATGAGCCCTACATGGAGGAAGACCCGAACTTCAGAACTCTGTTCCTGAGAAACCTCCATCCCGGGGTCAGTCAACACCTGGGTGTGATGGCATGCCCTCGAACCATGACGGCCCTCCAGCTGCGAGAGCTGGCACAGAAAGCCTATAGCAAACAAAAGATGGTGTTGGAAAAGACAAACCGAAATCCAACGATCTTAGAGGTGAATCTGCCAGAACTGCCTCTGGAAGGGGCCCACCAGTCAACCCAGTCTGAACCACGGAAACAGGGATGGAAGGAAACCCCATCCAACGGAAACTGGAGTCCAAACTACAGCATGAAACCAAAACAGGGCAGGCCATGGGACCAGACCCAGTCACGACACCGTCCCTATGAGCCGCGCCATGACAAGCCCTGGAACCAACGACATTACAGCGGAAGACGCAAGAGAAACAACTCCTGGAACTCAAGCTGGACCCCAAGGGAGAGGCAAAACCCCCAGTCCAGTAACGGAGACCAGCGACGATACTACGACCGTCACCAGCCAAGGTCAACCAGAAGCGAAGCGGTGTACTACCAAGCACCTGCACCCAAGGTGGACGTACAAGAAATAGTCCAGCTTCTGATGAAAGAGTTTCTCAAAACCAAAGATGAGGAACAAGACAGGAGGAAAGACAAAGCAGACTCCTGACCAAAATGAGAGCAGCGGAACAAAGGCGTTCTGGTAGCCCACTTAACAAATGCAGTGGCTTCAAGTATACAAAACCAAATCAAGGAAAGTGCATCAAACGACCGAAAAGAGTCCAGCTCGTCGAAAGACCGAAAAGAGTCCAGCTCGTCGAAAGACCGAACAGAGTCCAGCTCGTCGCAAGATCAAATAGCGTCTGACTCACCAAAGCACCAAGAGTCAAACTCTTCAAGAAAACCCGAGTCAAGTCATCAAGGATTCAAGACGCAATCACCCGCTCTCACTCTCTCAAAACCAAGAACATTTCAAGTGGAACTGGAAAACACACCACTTCCAGTTCCAAACAAATCTCAAATAGAGCTGATCAAGACCAAGCCTCAAGACTCAAATAAATCTAAAACAGAGCTGATCAAGACCAAGCCTCAAGACTCAAATAAATCTCAAACAGAGCTGATCAAGACCAAGCCTGAAGACTCAAGCACATCGCGAACAAAGCTTAAAGACTCACCAGAACCTCAAACAAACGTAATCAAACAGAGCCCAGCTCTTCAAGAAACCAAGAGCCAAGCTACCAAGAACCCAGAATGCAGCCAAACGTTCCCTGACTCTCAAATCCAAGAACATCTCAAATGAAACTGACAAACACAGAGCTGCAAAATTCAAAACTCTCTCAACAGAGCTGAACAACACAGAACAAAGACTCAAGAAAACTCCAGCAAGCAGGTCAATACAAAGTCTCCAAGTCTCCAACAACGACAAAACAGATGCTCTTGCAAAATCTGGTGCACCAAACGGACTCGTGGCACCCTCTGACCCTCCCACCCACCCACCCTGCGGGTGACTGCTGTGACCCGGCGACAGGCACGGAAGGCCTCCACAACCCCGGCCTCCACCCTGGTCAAGCTTTCGCCTCAAATTTCCACCGACGACCTGGTCAGCCTCCAGACATCTGACTCCGCCATCCAGGCGATAACCAAACACCTGATCGACCCTGTGTTGCATCCCATTCGTCCAGACGACCGTGCTGCGGACTCAAACTTGAGGCTCCTTCACGCAACAAAGCACTCCCTGCGTCTGCATGATGGGCTCCTTCTTCTTGCCACCGACGCAACCACTCCACATCGCCTCGTGGTTCCCCGGTGCCAAAGGGGGGGTGATGCTCACGCACGCCCATAACGGACCACACGCAGGACACCACGGAGCCAAAGCAACACATGAGTCCCTGAAACAAGTGGCCTACAGGCCGGGAATGCAACAACAAGTCGCCAAACGTATCAAAGGATGTCTAACATGCGGCCAAGTCGAACAAGCAAACCCAAACCAAAGAGCACCACCAAAGTGAAGACAAATGAACCAAGTCCACGCTGGGTCCACCGAAACCAGATGAAGCCCAACCAGAGCACCAAGAACCCCACCAGAGGGGGGAGTTGAGACAGACTGACAGACCATAGACCAAATAGCTTTGCTCTAACTATTCAAATACATACTGATGTTGCTTTCATTTTTTTTTTTATTGTTTCTTCCCTTTCTCCTCTGTAGCCAAAGCATACCAAGACATCCCAAATAGCTTTGCTCTAAGTAATCAAATAGATATTGATTTTGTTTTACTTTTATTTAACCAAAATGGGTATTCACATATATACCAAGTTTGTTTCAAACCCTTTATTTTAAGATGGTTCCTCTTGTCTCCCCAGCTCATTCTAAGTTATCTTCTCAGATCCATTAGGAATGTTAGAATAACAATTCTGTTACTTAGTGGCACAACGCTCAACACTGGCCCTAGTGAAACAAAGAACTGAGACAACAGGAAACTAAGAATAGGATTGATCGACAGACCCAGAGTTTAACTGACCGTACCGACAAACGATCGGCGTTTCAGTGTTCTCGATCACTTAATTTAATCAAGTACTCTGCAATAACTTGAAAACCGAAACTAAACAGGCCATACAACTAATAGCCATTCCTTTACACTCTGTTACCAGGAAGATGCTCCGACTCGCCGTCTTGCTAAGCTGCGTTGTGGGGATTCAACCCCAACCCGAGGTGGCAACCCCAGGACCACCTTCAGGAATTGTACTCCGGGAACAGCCCGGTTTACTGATAACTAACTGCAAGACTTACTCACAGAGAGTATATGTACGCTTAAGTCCTGCAGAAGTGTATCGGTCTCACTCCATTCCAAGGGCCCCCCAGACAACCTGGGCAGGATCCCGTTGGACCCAAGAGGCGTTGGCACACGCCCAAGCTGATGTAGCCCACATGCTACAGCAGTTGCAAAAGATGACCGTCACTCAAGCAGAACTAAGCGGAGCCAACCGTCGTCCCAAACGATTCTTAGGAACCCTACTGGGAGCCGCGGCGGCCGTCGGTACTCTATTTAATATCGGAATGAGTAGTTTCAACGCAGTCAACTTAGCAACCGTAAGACGACACATTGGAGAAATCCAAGACGAGCTCCCCGATATCAGAGGACGCCTCGATGTCCAAACACGGTCCCTACAGGCAATCGGGAAGTCACTCAATGGTACTATCGTGGTCCTAAACCGACACTCTACTCTGTTGAACCAAACAATCAAATCGATTAACAAGCTTTTTAGCGTAGTCCAGAGCGACTTAGCCCAGATGCAGCTCCTAAACACCCTCATGGCAGATATGCTCCGCGAAGTTAGCTCCTCAATCGATAGTTTGGCGATGGGAAGGATTCCCACTTACCTGGTGCCCCTCAGCCTCGTACAGAATGTCCTCGCTTCGTCCACGGTGGGTACTCCCAACCCAATACAAGTTCACCTGGCCTACTCGCTCGGGAGCGCCATTCCACTCTACGTGGACCCTACGCTCGGCGACTTAGCCCTCCTAATTAGCCTACCGATTGTCGAAACGAACAATATTTATCGGCTAAAAGATGTCGTGAACGTCGGATTTTGGCAGGGCAGTACCCACGTGAAAATTCAAACCCCAGAGGTTGTCGCCTACCACGAAGCCAACGAAGAGCTTTACCTGGCGCCCAATCTGCGTATGTGCACCCGCACCAAGGACATTCACTACCTGTGCCCAAGCAAGCCATTCATACGAGACAACACCGAGGGCATTTGTGGGTTAGAAGCGATGCGTCCAGACACGCGATGCCCCGCGGAAGCAACGCCGTTTTTCCAAGTCGAGCTAACACAAGCTGAAATAGTCGGAAACCGCTGGTTAGTCAACACGCCTGCCCGGTCTGCGACCCTCACGTACGATCAGCACGACACCGCCACACGCATTAACCTCCCTAATAGTACGCTTTGGATCAACGTCCCCAAGGGCTCCATACTCCATATCGAAGACTTGGCCCTCTATCACCTGCCCGAGGAAGACTACCGCTCAGAGTTGGAGATCCCCTCTTTCTTCAAAAATCATGCCTTCACCCTCGAACCCGAGTTGGAAGACCTGATCAAAGAGGAGGGCACGCAAACGATCGACCTGACCCCTGTGGAGACCGCTCTCAAAGCCCTCGCACGAAAACCACTCGCGATTAGCCCGATCTTTCGGTCATGGTCATCCGCGGACACCGCCCTGTGCATCTCGACCGCCATCGGTTACTTAATGACTCTCATTCTCGCGTTTCTACTCCACAAGAGAGTTAGCGCCATCCGAGAATCAGTAAACCGTTGCCTCCCAGATGCCCCGAGGATCTTCCGACGCCGCCAGGAGCAACCTGTTCATCTACCTGAACTGGACAATGAGTCGAACTTGTTGGAAATCACTCCAGTAACGCCACGGAGAGTCACCCTAACCTTACGCGACCCAGCTGAGTCCTCCTAAGGGGGGACAACACTTTGACCATCCCGATGCCTGCTTGTATAAATGACTCTTCCGATCCACGAGTGGAACGCCTGTTTCCCTGGCCTACGGCTTTTACGCTCGACGATGTCCATCAAGGGACCTCCCCGACCGTAAAGGGGGGATATGTAAGACCTGGAGACCCAATTCATCACTGCACCTTTAATTCTGGAAAAAACCACATTCCAGAGGAGGGGGGAACCCACACCCCGATCTAATGGTGCCAGGGTTCTGACTCTGTGTAAACAAGTCAGGACTAATTGCCTTTCAAAGAGTAACGGGGTCATCAGATAACCCCCAGCGTCACCTCTCTGCTCCCCTGAAGCCTGCGAACGCTTCGACCTCTCCACGACCCCCGGATCAAACCACCGGGCTCACCAGAACTGCTTAGCTCAATATACAGAGGAAGCGTGAGACTATACCGTACTCACCAAACCGCTTTTTAAGAACAATAAGGATGTTAACGGGACTCTTGTGCTCACACATATATTCTTGAAAATACCCTCATGTTATGGAATAATTTGAGATGTGACAGTTAATAGCTTAGTCAGTTAGTCAAACGAATGAATGAACGAATGAATGAATTTCCGTAACTGCCCCCTAGTGTTTGATCTCGTTGGAATGCGGATAATGTTGCGGAAAGGATCTAATTGTGTAAAAACTTATCCGGTACTCTCTTGAGGAGATATAACTTCGTTTATTAATAAATGCAAATCAAAGAAACTTCTCTTCAAGAGGAAAGCCCCTCTGGGCTGGACCATGGTGTAACCCCACCAATCCGATGCAGGAAGCACTCTCAGTGGCCAGAGCTGCGAGGAAGACCCGCCTCGTATTTAAAACCAGTGGCGCGCTTGCGTCTGTGCTTTTTCCTGAAACTTCTCTTCTCTGAACAGTCTTTTCTTCTGTTAGAGTTTTCTTTCTTCTGAACAGTCTTCTTTCTTCTGAACTGAGAGTCTGCTCTCTCCTCTGGCGAAACCCGATTCTTCAACACAGAGCCGGGATCTGACTTAAGACGGTCTTCCAACGGAAGCTCCTTCGGACTCCCACGGAAACTGCTGGGACACTAAGATCACCTTCCCAAATCGAGCACACCTCACAGCTGTACTCCCGGAATCTACTCGTTCTGCCCCGGACCACGTTCGACCGGAAAATATAAACGGTAGACTGCGATAATCATTACGTAAATTCTGGCGAGAGCAGAACGACTGTGGGAATGCTAAATTGATTACGTGCCTAAACTGAGGTGTAAAGATAACTTGAGCTGTTATTTCAGGAACGTTGTTTCTCTGTCTTGCTCTCTCTGTCTCTCTCTCTCCCTCTCTCTGTCTCTCTTGCTCTCTCTCTCTCTCTCTCTCTCTCGGTGTGAATGAGTGCATGTTTGCTTGAGCGAATGGTTAGGTTAGTTAGCTTAGAATCACTGTTATTCAAATTGTGTGTCTAGAATAGAGTTAATAAAGCATTAAAAGACATTTCCTTTGTTTTAATCTATGCAGTTGATCCGTTCCCTGTGGTTCTGATTCCGAGATAATACGGTTGATTTCCCCTTACCGTATTATTATTAATTATTAAATGTGTAATAACCAGTTTGTTACACTATTAATATCTTCTAGTGTTGTGAAGGGTGCCATAACAGCCAAAGTATAAACCAACCAAAGTATACAAGCATTCATAAACCAGAGTAGAGTCAACATTATTTCTTAAGAGATTTTTCAAGACAACTTTATTTTAAAACACGGAGAACAATCACATATTTTTACCCAACAAATACAGTAATTTATCTAAATTCAATTAATTTGTATTGCATTCTTCTGGTGAACTGCAATGTACAATTTGGAAATCAAACAAATCCCTTATATATTTTGTTTACAGGTTCAATTAGCTACAATTTGTTTTTTCTTGAGCTGCAGCTGTCTCTGGTAAATCTTCTCATTTACGCGACCTTTTAGCCTTCTTTGTGTAGTGAAAATGTATATTTTTTGTTGTTCATTAAAAATTGATTTCATATTCTGTCAGAATCCAAGAACTGAACCCAAATGCAGGAACCAGCAGAGGAACCGGAAGTGAACAAAAATATTTATTTGGCAAACGTAAATCTACTCAATCAAAAGAGGAGGTAGCATTTAAATAAGTCAACAAAAATCCACTCTCTCAACTGAGGAGGTAATGCAAAGCTAGAAGGAAGAGTAAACTGTAGATGGGAGGCAGGCAATCAGGACCAGGAGTGGCAGGCAGACATTCAGGGTGAGCAGAGTCTGGGAACATAAAAACCAAACTGTGAAAGATTCAACCAGGACCAGTAATTTCAAGGTGGAGAAGGTAGCAAACTCCTTGCGGACAAAGTAGTGATCTACCGTTTCACATTGATGGACTAGCAATGGCTGGAAGAGGTTCACAGGGTTAAATGCTCCACAGACTTGAGGATTTGCAGGTGGTTCCACTTCCAGCAGTCAGTTGTAATTGGCCACACCCAGGAAAGCCACAGCTCACAAGTAACCAATTAAACATAAAACATTCAAACAAATACAACACAATAGAACCATGACATATTCACAACATATTAAAGGTATACGCTACATTGACAGAATTTTTTCATGAGTGCCCACTTGCATAAATTAAGCCTTGAATGCACAAGAGGAGTGGCTTTTATAAACGCATACCAGGCGAGCTGTCCGAAAGAGAGGCTTCGGGTTCTGGAAAGGATAATTAGGTGAAACGCCCAGATCTAATAGATCTGTCTGCATGTGCTACTCCCAATACATTGTCGTTCTCTTCTCTATGGCTTCATCTTAACAGCATCTCCTTGATTATATATTTGTTCATTCTTTGGAGGAAGAATGTTTAGTTTTGTTCTCATTTTGCGACCGTGCATCAGTTTAAACGGTGACACACCAGTCATGGCATGTGGTGTAGCACGGTAAACTTGAAGAGAAACAGATGTTGCACTTTTCCATGGTTTATTTTGGATGATGGCAGCTTGAACCCAACCTTTAAGCACCCTATTAAATCACTCTATTGCACCATTAGCAGCAGGATGGAACACAGAGGATCGTATGTGCTTAATTCCTCGGTCATGGAGAAAAGAAGAGAATGAAGCAGCTGTAAACTGTGGTCCATTATCAGTGACCAAAGACTCTGGGTCGCCATAATGACTGAAAACGCCACGTAGGATTCCGATCACTGTTTCAGCATTCACAGATGGCGCAAAGGCAACTTAAGGCCATTTTGAATAATAATCAGTGAGAGTGATTGCAAACTTACAGTCCCAAGAAGCAGTTTCAAACGGTCCAACAATATCTAGGCCCAGTTTTTTTCCATGGACCCTCAGACAGGGGTACCGGTTGGAGTGGGGCCTGAAAAACCTTGGCAGATTTGTCAGATTGTTGGCACAAAGAGCATTCAGATACTTGGGAGAGCACCAGCGCATCCATCCCAGGGAACCAGTACAAGTCTCTTAGGCGCCGTTTTGTTCGCACCACACCTTGATGGCCTTCATGGGCAAGGGCCACTAGTGTGCAAGGAGATTGGCACTACTAAGCGTGATCCCTGAAACACCAGGCTGTCACGCACACATAACTCGTGCCTTATTTTGAAATAAGGTTGCAGAACAGGACCTACAGATTTAGCAGACCGTGGCCACCGCTGTTGCATTTGCACACGCAAGGAGAAGAGCTCAGGGCAAGAAGAGGAAGCATCCCGAAACTCTTTGGCAGTCACTGACACAGGGGTTGCAGCCAGTAAAGCCACTAGTTCGGGTTCTGAGTCCTCAGGGGATGAAGAAGCGACTGGCAAAGGTAAACGTTAGAGGCAGTTAGCTGTTTGGTTCAGGGGCCCTGCTCTGTACACAACATCATACATGAAGCAGAGAAGGCGCGCAGACCACTGTGCAATGCGCATCCCTGCCCGATCAGTCCCTTTTGTGGACAGGAGTGTTGTGAGTGCCTGATGATCCGTGCGCAGTGTGAATTTCCGACCCCATAGGTATGTCCTCCATTTTTCAACAGCCCAGACACATGCAAGAGCCTCCTTCTCCAGTGTTGAGTATGTCCTCTCAGTCGGTGACAGTGTTCTCGATGCAAATGCCACCGTTCGTTCTGTGTTATCCGTTATATCTTGCAGCTGGGCAAGTACAGCACCCACACCATAATAAGATGGATCAGTAGAGACTTTAGTTGGTATCTCAGGGTTGAACAAGGCTAGCGCTGGACTTTCCACAAGCAACCGTTTTCACATTTAGAAAGCACTGCTGCACCTCACCAGTCCATTCAAACTGAGTTTCTTGACATAGGCAAGCACGAAGAGCCTCCACCACTGTAACATAATTAGGTATGAATTTTCCATACTAGGACATCATTCACAAGAATGAGCGCAAACTCACAGCATCTGATGGAGCAGGGGCCTGCGTAATGGCCTGCAGATGCTCTGTGTCTGTTTGAATTCCCTCAGCAGTCACTAGATGTCTCAGGAACTTCAGGCTGGTCTGGCGAAAGTGGCCTTTCTTGTCATTAAGCTGCAAGCCTGCTGCTTTGAGTCTCTGTCGAACTGTATCCAAGGCTGTATCATGTTCTTGTGCGGTGCGCCCGTAGCAGATAATGTCATCAAGGTAGAACTGTACATTCGGAACTCCATGCAACACTGTGGCCATTAGCTTTTGGAAAGCTGCAGGGGCTGAGGCAAGACCATAAGGAACCCTGCAGAACCTGAACAGTCCCTTATGAGTAATGAAAGCAGTTAAACCCCTGCTGTCAGGGTGCAGCAACATTTGGTGGTATGCGCTCTCCAAATCAATGGTTGAGAACAGTGTTGCACCCGTTAAAGCTGAAAGTAATTCCTCCATGTGAGGAAGAGGAAAGCTTTGTTAGGCTCTCGCAGGTCCACACACATTCTGATTTTTCCATTTTTCCTCTATTGGTGAAACCCATGGCGAAGCATCAATGCACTCAATCACACCAGTTAAGAGAAGACGGTTCAGCTCCTCTGACACCGCAGCCCTCACAGAAAAAGGAAGGCGTCTCAGTTTTTGATGCACAGGGACAGCTGTTTTCAGCACCTTCACTTTATGCATGAAACCAACAGCACATCCAAAAGTTGTGGGGGAAGCTGGCTGTGAGACAGAGCATTCCATTAGAGCAGCAGAGGGTGGAGAAAAAGTGTGTGTGGATGGTAAATATGCAGTGTTGCTTTCAATGTGCAGATTGAAAGCAGCGATTAAATCCCTCCCCATGAGAGCAGTTCCAGACTTCACAACATGAAATGTTGCAGGTGTTTCGAGGTTCCTGTATTTTCACAATTGCATCCATGCAGCCTATCACTGGAATAGAGGGCCAGGAGTAGGTCACCAGTTGAACAGTGGGCTGACGCAGCAGAGCATCCTTGAATTTGTCCTTATATATGCAAAGTGGCAATATGGAGACTGCAGCACCTGTATCCACCGTCAGTTTCATCATCTGTGACCTGTCAGCCACTTTAACATTGATTGTAACTTGTATCCCGTCGGGGGCGACTGCTCTGTCCACTAACAGCAGTGTGTATTCCGGCAGTTCAACTTCCTTAATTGAATGCGTTTGCAAGGATTGGCACACCCGTGCAAAATGTCCTTTTTGTTACAGTTCCTGCAGGTTGCTTTGATTGCTTGGCATTCACTTGAGTTGGCCATGTGTTTCTCAGATCCACAACCGAAGCATGTGAGTACAAAAGTGTTGGAAGCAGATTTCTGTACAGGTTTTGCAGTAAAACATTGGCGTGGCTGTCTACTCCTGGATGCTGTGTTCTGTGTTTTCACAACATGCACAGGTTCCTACTGGTTACTCGTCATAGACTTAGCTTGCTCACTAACTGACTCGGCTTGAGTAGCTAATGTGATAGCATCTGCTAGCGTCAAGTTAGTTTTAAGCAGGAGTCTTTCTCTAATGTGGGGGTTGGCAACATGCTCCACAAGCTGGTCCCGGATCATATCATCCGCATTAGCAAAGTCACAACTAGAAGCAAGTTCTCTGAGTGCAGCAATATAATGCACTATGGACTTGTGAGCCCCCTGGACTCTCTTCCTGAATGTGTGGCGCTCCACAACCACGTTTACTGGTGGAGTAAAATCTGCACGTAAACCAACAATGGCTGCTTTTAGCGTGGTACCTGCGTCCGGCAATGTGTGAAAAATCCATTGTCCTTCGGAACCCAGACAATGTAGTAGCAAAGCACGAAGTCTTCCCTCTGGCCATGCATCTCCACTGGCTTTGATAACAAGAAGATAGTTTTCAAACATCTGAATCCACGTCTTGAACGGCATAATCGGGTTTCCCGGGCACGGCAGAAAAACGTCTGGAAACGGCACAGTTGACGCTATCTTCACTCACAGCTGCACTTGTAGGTTCTTCTCGTTGCCAATTTTGTTATGTCTCAGGTATAGCGAATGAATAATTCACTTGGTAACGTGGCTGATGAACTTTATTTTCCAACACGAACACACTGCATCACGCTACAGACTCCCTCACCCAACAACTCCTTTCCGCTAACTGCTTCGCGTAGTGGCGCCTTGTGCAATTACTATATCTGAACACAACAAAGTCCACGTGTTTTGTTAAATGTCTTCCTGACTGAAACTATCCACCCTTTGATGGAGAACTAGAATCCTTCTTTTCATTTCTCCCATTCATGGTCAAGGTTATCTGTGCTTTGTCAAGAACTAGACATTCGCCAACTATTAGAAAACTGGCCCTAATTTTGTTAGAAGTCTTTTTATTTCTTTTTCTTTTTAAGAAAGGCACCAGGGAATTTTTCTTGTGACCAGGATGTGTGACAGAAACAACTGACAAAGTGATTTAATGCGTTCCCTCATCTCAGTGGAAAACTTGTGCAATGGCCAGGAAGTATGATAAACACCTGAGATGTGTGTGTTATCCTATGTCTTTAAAATCTCTGTGCAGAGATGAATAAAGTGTGCATTTGGTTAAAGAGGCAAAGCTGTGTCTGTGTCTCTCAATTTGCACTCAGGTTCCCTACTTGATTATTTGAATTTTCCAGATCTTAGACACAGTTATTTTAGAAAAAAATCATTCACAAAAAATCATCATGAAAATGTATAATATGTTTGTGAAAGTTGCGTTAGAGTGAGTGAGTGTGCTAATCTCAGCTTGTTGGATGTGGTGTTGTTTGATTGGTCCCGAGAAACATGGTATAACGATGACTACAAACCCCAAGAAACGGATTTATACTGAGATGTGAATCTTTATTTATTAAACACATGAACTGTCATTGTGTGAAAAAAGATTTCTGTCTGAAGTATGCTGACGGTAGAGTTTTTTTCTGCAGTGTGTTCCCAGTCACAGTTTAACTGGTTCCATTTGTGCTATGTTCCAAACGGAGACTGAAGCATCATGAGCCAAAAGCTTTTATTTATTTGATAGAAACACTTTACATTTATAAAACATTTTCTACAGCATCATTCACAACCCTGAGAAAATAAACTTATTTGAAATGTTTGCTACACAGTAGCAGAAGTAATTCTCACAATGCACAAGAATAATACAAACAAGAAAACATTTTAAATATTTCTGAATCTAAAAAAATGCTTTTACATAAATAAGTAAATAAATAAATATTGTTTATTTCAGAATGCTTTTTTTTTTACAGAGACTACTTCTGTCTAATTATATTCTCTCACATTTGCCCATGACTAATAGACCAATGCACTTTTTATAAGTTGTGTGGTTTTTAAAAGTGTGCATCATTCATTCATTTGGTTTTCAATTTAAAACTTGTTTTAATTTTTTTTCTTTTTCAAATAAAAAACGGCTTCTGAAAACAGAGAGCAAAGAGTTCTGCTTAGCTGAAAATGTCAAAAAAAATTCATTCACTTTTTAAAATTGAACATAAAAAGAATGAATGATGCACAAACTAGTGCTCATTTATCTGACAGAGGACTTGAAGATGATATCTTCATGGATATCTCATTTCTCAATCTGCCCTTTTCACCCCTATAGGACTTTCCCTGGCAGTATGTTGGTTAAAGTCCACTTTTGATGGCTACACTTCTGAAGAGCAAGCTGATACCCATGATCCCCTTCAGCACTTTCTGCTAGTTCCAGACAAAGTTTTGACTTCCGGTTCTCAATGGAGCCTCCCTGTAAAACAAAATTAAAGGAATAAATGACTGAAAAGTTGTTAAGAAATTCTAATTGTTAAGTTTTTAATTCAGTTGGATCAGTTTTCAAGTCTTAGCAACTTCAAGTCAAAGGAAGACAATAAAACAATTAATCGCCACCAATCTATTGAAAACACAATTTTAACCAAATAATCACAGGCCCAGCATGTGTTGGCACAGACTTTGCAGCCATAGATAATTGTTTACCAAAAAATAAAAGATTATGTTAATGTTGTCTGCACATATTGAATTTCATTGTCATTCAGATGTTGTCAAAACATAATAGATGCAGAGACTAATAGGGTCAGACTGTATATTAAATGGCTCACTTTTATCAGCTGTGTTTTTTCATAGTTACTTACACACTCTATGTAAAAAAGCACCATACAACCATAGGAATATAATGTCCCCTTTAAAAGTATAAGTTGTATCCAGTCTTTCTTCAGACTAGGACTTGAAGGTAGGGAGAACATATGTTGAATAATTTCACATTCAGCATCTCCTGATTATCCTCTGGGTCATTAATGGAAGCAGATTTCAGGTTGTTAGCTGGATGTCTGTCCCTTTTTTTAATAAATGTGCTTGACCCTGTCTACAGACCCCGTGAGTGACTTTTAAAATTAAAGTTTTTATTTCCGCCCGGAAATTTAAACTAAAAATGTTTTCATTGGATTTGTTTAATGTTCCACATATTACGCATGAAAAAAATAAATCAGCAACTTATTGAGTGCAAGATTCCATTAAATTATTTTCATAATATTGTGTTCATATAGTGTAGGTCATAGATTTGTTTCATTATCACCAATTATTTGAAAATAGAAGAATATGAGTAAAAAGTCTGAAATGGCCATGTTTGAATGAAAAACATTATTAACAGAGCTGAATGAGAAATCACAGCTACCTTCAAGGTTCACAGCTCTTCAAAAGATATTCCTTCAGCAAATCCAGTGTGAAATCCACCAGTAAATCCCTAAGTTTTTGAGAACCATGTCTGAAGCAAAGTCATGTTCCTGAAGAACTTACTTCTGAAAAACTGCCTGAAGGTTTGGGGGGTCTTAGAGTCAAAGACAGCTTTGGAGAAAGCTGAAACATGAAAGAGAAGCCTATGGGCAAAACCTTGACCATGTCCAATGAACTGCTAAAGTGTGAAATTCACCTTGCCTACCAGAAATATCAAACACCTATCAACTCATGGCACAAGCTAGAACAGCTATAAATAAGCTATTCATGTTCAAAGATGCACTTTTTAATGTTTGAAATAACAGTGGGTAGAGGTGTTTAGGTTTAGGTTGACAATTCCAAAACCAGCTTCCCCCGTTTTTTCACACAATTAAGAAATCTGTGACTTTTAGATATTTATACTTCTCAAGATAAGTGGCTATAGAAATGTACACTTTGTGCAAATAAAAGATTGTTTTAACAGAAATTGGTGCTTTTTAATAACTAAGCCTGCAGTTATAAAACTGACACTAGCCCCCATTATTTTCAGCTCTAGATCTACTAAAAAAAAGCTAATGTGCAAACCCTTTCTGTATCCGCTCCCAGGTGTGAAAATAATCTTCAATTTATCATTTCAGTTCCTTAACAGTTTTCTTGAAATTATTCTATAGTACCCACAGTTAAAGTGCCCCTATTGTGTTTCTGAAAGGTTCCTTATTTGATTTAGAGGTCAGGTTGAAAAAAGCTTTGATTTTCTCATAATATACATTTTATTTGACCAGATTTGGTCATGTGTCCTACATTTTTTGTTCAGTGACACATTCATAATAAACCCCTTTTCTATGTGACTCAACCGACTGTGTTTATAGGAATCGCGTTGAAAGAAATAACCAATTAAGTACAATCAAATGCTTGTGATTGAATAAAGAATCGAGGTTTGAGTCGAGCTCACCAGAGAAACGTGAGGCTCGTCATGAGAGGATTCAGCATTCAGGGTCCCAAGTGAAAATATGGTTCCAGTTCCTTACGCCACAGAAAATACATTCTTTCTGCAGATTTGTTTATTTTTATATTCTGTTTCTCTGCTCTCTGAAAATTCACTTTAAACATTAGAACTAGTTACAGAAACTCTTAGTGGGCTCTATCTTATTAAAGACAAAATCTTGATGCACAAAGAACTTTCTTTGCTTTTCTTCAGAGGTAATTAAAAAAAAAAAACATTTAAATAATACATTTATATGTGGTCAATACATCAGGTAAACTTAGCTGCTCATTCATCCACCCCTTCACCAGCAGTATCCTGGATACCGACTCAAAAGCACACAGCCAACCGATGGAACAAGTCGATAAAACATAATTAAAGCCATTTCTGATGCTATCCAGTGAATCAAAGGCCAGTTCATGCTTTCATGCCTTCAATTATTCATTACGCGCAAAAGATCACGATGAATTTGATCCACTTTGAAAACTATTTTGAGAATCTTCTGCAAAGCCTTTGTCCCACTGAGACAATCTGAGACATTAAATCAGGTCTCAAGGGATTGTTTGTTTAAACGTAACACATTTTTACAGACAGCACGTTGTGCGTCTACTTTCTCATCTCTCCCAAAGTACAGCATTAGCCTTTACCAATAACCTGTTCTGACATTTACACCACACTTCTGCTGAACCTTTGTAAAGACACTTCCTGCTGTGACATCTATTAATTCATCGGTCTCACAGCGATGAATACAGAATAAATCAAGGTGTCTGCTGCGATGCAGAAAGCTGTTTGAATTGAATTAGTGGAGTTTTACAATACATGCGCACCTCACACAACTGAATTATTAATGCTTCAAATCCTGAAAGAGTTCATGTTTTCACAAAGCCGGAGCAGACTCTTCAAAAAGACTGTCAATGTTAAGAGGCACTAAAGTTGTTCATTTGTCTAAGAACATCTTTAAAACTAGGATAAATCAAACTGTGCTGAGACAAAAAACTCCTGAGGGTATAAAAGTGAAACTGTGACGAGAACTAAATCTAAATAAGAACTTCAAAATTAACTCACTTTACACCAATGTAACAAAAAATCTGAATAATTTTGTAAAAGTAAAATACCTTAATAACCTTTTGTTGATCTTTAGCTTGGGCAGTCCACCTGAATCCCACCCCCAAAGTAAAAATGAAATTACAAGTCTGTCAGTAAAACTTGTTGAATCTTAAAACTGACATAATTAGTTTAAAGGTTTATTGTTTGCTCATTTAATAAACAAACTAATCTTATTTATGCATACATTTATTTCAACATAGATTGGTAACACTGTGAACACTGGCAATAGGTGAAAACAGCGTTTCACAGTTAAGTATCTGCCACTTAGTTCCTTCACCTTTGCCGTTTTCAAAAACAAGACTGAGCCAAATGTCTACTTTGATAGTTGTGTGGTTCGCAAAGAAAACGATCACTTTTAATACATTAACAAAGATGTTTAGACTTGTCCTGAACATGAAACAGTAAAGTTGTTTTAGACTAATTCAATGTCACCCAACAGGGAACAAACTGCCTTGACTTTGTTATATCTGTTTAGTCTAGACAGAATTGCAAAATTAAATTGCAAACATAATATTCCCTTGTAATTACAAAGTTCAGAGGGGTTTGAGATATTGAGCTTCAATGCTTTTAAATGTCATGTAGTAAATGCAAAAAAAAAAATTTTGTTTTGTTTTAAATAAACTCAAAATAGCTACATTACTTTATAAAACACATCTGATGATGTAAATATGACTGAATGTGAATTACTACATTTTGACCAACATGCTTGAAAACACTGTATAATTCCAACAGCCATAATGAATTTTCATGTACACAGACCACTGCCAAGTTCTGACAGTAACTTTCAGTTATGTTTAAATGCAGTAGCGTTTTAGATTGTTATTCCTGTTCCTGATGCTAGTCTGGCCCAAATTTTCAGTTATGTTCTTTAGTGTCATTTTAGATTGTTATTCGTGTTCCTGATGTTAGTCTTATTTCTGCTTATCTTTCTGTCATAGTTTTAATTTGGTAAATAGTCACAGGTTGCTTTTTTATCATCAGTGATGATTCCTTATGGTCATGTTACATAGCGTGTCTTACTGTGAGTGTCTCATTTAGGGTGCGCTCCTTATTTAAGCATTTTCTCAAATCACTTCCTGCTCTCTTTTATCTTATCATTTACCTTAGTTTTGGAATCATGTTGTATAAAAGTTCTATTTCATTCTTTTGGCCTTTGTTCAGCAAAATTTCGTGCCACCTTATCTTTAGAGTTTTGCTGTCATTCTCCTTATAAAATAACCATAGTACCTTCGTATTTAGTTTCGTCGTCTGTGAGCCATTGTAAAGCCTATTGCAAAATAAAGATCAGCTGTATAAGAACTATATTGAGTGAGCAACAGTAACAAAAGCTGGTTTTAGAGAGTGCCAAATAATTATTCTAATTTTTAAAGTCTTCTTCATTGATTTTAGAGTGACGTCAGCATGTCAGGCTACATCATGGCTAGATATTTAGTAATCAAGTTGCTATAGTGTTCTATTTCAAACATACAATTTTAATAAAGTTTTTAAAAAAGACAAAATATCCCGATTGGAGTTTTTGTAATATAATACAATTACATTTGTTTAACAGATTGAGGGGATTTCTCTGAATTGACATATCTCCCTGCAAAAAAAAAAAAAAAAAAAAAAAAAAAAACAATTCTGCATCCGCAAACACTACTTGTTCATGTCTAGATGACAATTTAAAACAGTTTTTTTGTTAACAGAGGATTTTATCTCATGTAGTTTGTTGATTTTGCAGTCATCTCATTCTGTCTGCCATTTTCTCAGTATATGCTTAGTGATAATTGTTCTGGTATCCGTAGATGTATTCTGTAATTGCTCATTTCCTTGTTAAGAGTTATTTGGCTACAAAATCAGCGTGTTTCTTCCTGGATAACCCGAGTGTCTATGGGATTGGATTTTCATGATTAATAAGATGTCTGTTCTTAGGGCAGTTGTGGTCTGGTGGATAAGGTGATCAACTTGTCATAAGAAGGTTGCTGGTTCGATTTCCAGATCCACTGAGTTGAAGGTGGTGAGTAATGAAACACTTGCTCTCCCATCTTCAACAACCACAGCTGTGGTCCCCTTGAGCAGGGCACCAGTTTCCCGACTGCTCCCCGTCCGCCGCAGGCATGGCTGCCCACTGCTCCGGGTGTGTGTTTGTTCATTGCTGTGTGTGTACACTGAGATGGGGTAAATGCAGTAATATCCAGGGAGAATTGAAAAGCTTTGTTGAATCTAGGGGGTTCGGGTTAATGTTTAGCTTCTTGGTGTCAGGCTTAATCCTGAGAGACGGTTCGGCTTCATAAAGTCGGGCAAATTGAGGTTGGTATACTACACGATGAGCTGAGTTATCCACGTTCATCCTTAGTTTGTTTGCATACTGAAGGTGCTTTTTTTAGCCGTCTGTTTTCGTCCTTCCACATAAAGACTGGCGAGGTTCTAAAAGCTCCCAGTGCTAGTATAATACCTTGATGATGAACTAAATTCTTGGATATATTATTGTCTTGCTGAGCCATGTATGTAATATTTTTCTTATTTTGCCAAACAGTAAATATTATTAGCTGTAACCTATGATATACAATACAAGTACTTTTGCATAGCCCATTTACAAGCGTTAACTTAAGTGTCATGCATTAACATACACATATCATAATAATCACGAATAAAAACTCACAAAGCACTACTTGTTTACAAAAGCTACAAGTAGCTCAGGATTTCCCTTTGATTACCTACCTGACTAAAGAGCCAAGAAAGCTTCAGTTTTTTGTTGCTAGCATAGCTGCACTCCAGCAGTCGTGGTCGTCCATTCACATCCACCAGGCACTTGTTATCATCATCATCAATGGTCGGACTCAAACCCCCAATATGCAACTGTTCAGACCTGGAATAGTACACGTTCTAAAACAAAAAAAGAGAGGAAACAATTATATACTTCTAGGTAAAAAAAATAACAACCTGAAATATGGTTGCAAAACACACATAAAAAAATAAAACAATGAGATCTTAACTCTTAAACAATCTCACAGAAATCGCATATATAAACACAAAGTCTGAAACAAGAAAACGTACTGTTGGTATTGGAAAAAGAATGAAAGCACAATTTTAGAAGAGAATAGCAATAGCAATAGCAAAGCCGTACACACTCACTTAAAGCTGGTCTGAAATGAGAGCCAATTACATATTCAAGTGCTCAACATAACAGCACAAACAAAATGACATTTGGATCTTTGTGACAATGAGGCAGTTATTAAAAATAATTAAAACTTTAATGAAATCCTAAAATTGTGCAGAATTATGTGCATGATTCCCGAGGTCTTGTTTTTGGTCTAACGATCTTAGATCATTTAGATTCACACATGTTCGGCCCTTTTTGGAAGTTAGTTTTTAACTTCCAAAAAGTAAAAAAATGTTTGCCCAGCTTTAGCTTCAAAATCTCTCAACAGAAACCATCCAGAACACCTGACATCATTAGTTTTACACCCTTTCCCCAACATAGTGAGCGGCGTAGAGGAATGAGAAGGAATCTGAAGTCTAAAAATGCAAGCAAAAAAAACTAAAATTGAAAACCTGAACTAATCAAGTCTAAAGCAGGCTCTAACAATTTTTGCAAAAACTATCCCCAATTTTAATCTGTAAAATGACATTGGAGAGCATGTAATTCCTCATAAACAAATTCTTTACTTTTCTTCTAGAAATGTAGCATGTTTCCTGTGAACAACACATTAACATACGCTTGGGAAATAAAGATGCCATGAAATATATCAAATGAAAAAGCAATAACAAGTCATTTATAATCACAACAATGCTATATCTTTCCGCATTATCTGCAGCTGGAATGTCTGCTAGGCCAGTGAGTAATACACAGCCCATGGAATGAATTATTCATGTTTGATAATTGTGTTTTTCTATGAAATCTCTAAAACCATTTGGCTCTGTTCCAAACCCCAATGTTGATTGCTGATATTGTGTCTTAACAGGCTCAAGAGAGAAGAATCACCGTTTCTTATCAAATGACTCATTTATTGATTCATCCCCACCAGTTTAATGTGATCTGAATGTCAAGTGATTTGTTTTGCAATAATAATTTATGGGTTTGTTTTGGTATTCTGTTGGGTCAAATATACCACAGAGAAAAGACACAATGGACGTTTCGCTATTAAGGTTAATTATTTCATGGAAACCATGAAACTGTGTTTTTGAATACTTATGACAGTCTCTAACATCACCTGAGCTCATCTAGAAGAGAATCAATAGAGGATGGGATGAGCTACAAACTGTGAAGCTTCATATCAGTCTGTTTTTGTGCCTTTGTAGCAGCTCCCCTGAGCCCAGAGAGGATGTGTTTGACAGTTTCTCATGTGAAAGGAAGGAATGCCTCACTGTTTACTTCTGAATATGGGTTTAATTAGAAAGAGTAGAGTTCTTCTACTTTAGCTGCTGGATCTCAGCACGACTGATTACACACTTAGTTACACTCTCACACTGCCAAAAGTCTTTAGAGTTTTTTTTGCTGATAAAAGAAAATACTTCAGTTGAGGGCTGAAACATGGCATGAACTATACTTTAAATGATCGAAAATAAGAAAATGTAAACTTTGAAAAAAAATTTAGTTAACATTTCAGTTCATTAGGGTCTGAATTGACTGATTTTCATGTGTAAAGCTTAGGTTTGAAAAGTACTAACAGAGCTATTGATTTGTGTACATACACGTGTACATAACAGCAATGTGTAGAGCATATATATCGGGTTGTTAGCCCTTGTGGACTGAAACACTGTAATATCTTATGTGGAAATACCAGAGACTGAACTAAGCATTCAGCTCTTTTCTTCAGATCTAAATCGGTTCAGACCTCCCGGTTTCTCTCAGCAGCGCCTGTGCTTTCCACCGAGACTGATTATTTTTTCCTTCGAATACTGAAACAAATTCAAATCATACTTGAATCGCACCAATGTGAGATGGCTTAAACTTTTAATGAGGCACCTTGAACTGGAAAGCTGGAGGGAGTCTCAGAAGATGTATTAAAGAACTGATGCTTCGTTTATAATTGAAATAATGCTTCTCCTAGGGGATCTGTGATGGGAAGGGAAGCTGAAATGGGAAGGGGAATGGAATAAAAAGAGAAAAAAAGAATTGAGCTTGTGGGTGACTATGCGCTCACTTAGGCTATTGTTTGTTTCACTGCTCAATTTTCTGAATGAAGGAGAGATCTTCAGAGCAAACGTGCTCAAAACCTCAAGCCTCTAGCTATCTGTTCACTGGGCTGTAGCAGTGTCTAACGCCCCAATAAATATTAAATTAAATGCATGCAGCAGCAAGGGAAGTGATCTGCGTGACGATACGATACAAGATTGCAGAAATGTGTTTATTATTTTACGATTTACGATTATTTAAAATTCTTGCTAATGCCAAAGCCGCTATTGACTGCTGAATGTATAATAACTATTATACCTACATTAACAATTTAAAGGGAAAAATGTAAAAGCTAAAAAACAAAGCTTTGGAGAAACAGAAGTTAGGAACCTTGCATTAAAGCCTCACAAACAACAAGGAGCATATTACTATTCCTCATACACAACATCCTCTCTCTGCTAGCATGCATTTTTAACGTTATCGTGTAAGTTATAGACAGAGCTTATTGTTTTTATTGTAACAATGCACTCCATTTCTTATTTGTATAAAGATGATTCATTATGCATCTTCACTGAGATGACTTCAAATGACCTTTTGGTTAGAAATTATATTATTGTTGTACATAACATTTATCTAAAAATAGCAGTTTTGGTTGTATATATTATACATATTTATTAGTGAATCATGTGATTCCTACTATAGAACACAAGACAAGACAATGCAGGCTTAAATGTATTTAAACAATCGATCCCTGAATGAGTAATGTTAATCATATTATCCAAACCATAAACATAGTTTATATTACATTACTTTACACATATTAAGGAAGTAAAATACCAAGAAGTGTTTCCCCTTAAGACATATAAGAGCTGATGTTGTTTTTAACTGGACCCAGCGATTACAAAAACCCTGTATCCCAACATGTTACTTAGGCCATGAGTACCCATGTATTTTTAAAAACTGTACATTTTTTCCCGTTTAAAAAGATCTTGTTTACACAAGTACATTTTGAAAAAACTCTGGTCACATAAAAACACTGAAATCCTACTAAAATGGTGTTAACAGTGTGCCAATTCCAAGCAAAATTTCTTCTCACTACATATTTATAATGTTTTGGACTACAACTCCCACAATCCTATCTGGCAATAGGAAAATACCTCACTTCGTCAACTCCTGCACATATTTTCTGTTCAGTTTGAATGAGTTAAGTTGTATTTTTGTTTGTGATTGGTGGTCTGTTATCGTTTGAAGGACTGTATGTTTTCTATATTTAATTGCTTTCAATATCTTTGATCATGTTCATTATGCTTTGTTGTATAATTTTAGTGCCATGAAACAATTTATTTCCTTCCTATTCCAGTGAGTTGTGGTGCTCTGTCCACCATTAACCTTTGCAAACTGGGCTGCCGCATCAAAGCAAAGCCAAACTGCCTAAAATCCACAAAAAGTGTGGTTTCGCTGTCCACACGACAACAATGTACTTCCCTCACATGGCCCAAAACCCAGAAAAATCGCCATTACTACTTCCATCTTTGTTAGCTTCCCACTTCCTCATGTGTAGTTATATGAATACACTAAACGGTTGACCAACCAGACAGCAGTGCAGAGGCGTCTCTTAGGATCAACTTACAACTGTCCTTATCAACACAAATATACTTAATCAGACCTCCATAAATCTGTAAATGGGATAAAGATCAAGTTCATGCCCCTTTAATAATTGACACAGTTTGTAGAAAGTTTTGAATCGCTAAGGATAGAAACAGGAAATGATAAACTGCTTTACTCTGCAAAAAAGTGCTAGTCGGAAGAATGAACCTGAATCCTGCAGGTTAGAGAAACTCAACTAAGTGGTTGAAATAATGCTGACATTGCTTTTCACTTGCTCATTTATACAGCTCCGACACACATTCATACTCATCTAAAAGATGCCTGTGGAGGGAAAACAGCCCTCCTGGTTGTGTTCTAAGTCATTTCTCTTTATTGAGATTCATTACACTCTAGAATCTGTCCAACCCAAATTTCCCTTGAGAGTTGATGGTTTATGGACAGGAGAATGCTGGGATTTTTTTAATATATATATTTTTTACAGGATTCCATTTATTGTAGAACCAGGTGTTTTTAAAGCTTGTGATCAGTTGTACTGGAAAGGTTGGAAAGTAAATCTTTAAGAGCTAAAAATGGTAACAAATTTAAAATGTATATAATTCAAGAAATGCATGATAATAATTTTGAGTTGTTTGTTTTTATGACAATAGGCATCTTGAAAATAGAAAAGTAAGCAAAAATAAATGAAATACAACATACCAGGGTTGTCCAAACTTTTTGATAAGAGAGCCAAATTTGGAGATGTCAGGGGGGCAATGGTTCCTTCTGACATTATTTTCACTGCTAAAGTTACACGTAAATACACACTTTTAAACAAATAATCTGACCAGATAAAAGCCACTCACACAGATATTAACAACTCTAAAATTCTGCTTTTCTTTAAAATCAGGAGAGTGAGATAACCACCCATCAACTAGCAACTATAAACATATAAAATATAACATATGACAATAACCTCATTTTATTCAAACTGCTTTATTTAAACTTTTGATATTTTTTTTTCCGGAGCAGAAATGTTTAATTTCTTTTTGAACGGAGTGAGGGGGGTCTTTGATATGGAGCATCGAATCAGCTAGCGAATGGTTGCTTTTGATCCAGGTTGGGGGTTTTAGTGTCTTAATGTTGCACTTGAGTGGTCCCTTTGCTCTCACTCCCCATTCAAGCTCCAATTCCCGAATTCATGTACTTGTAAGCATTACTATCAGAAACTTCCTCATAACATTGCACCAACCACAAAACATGAGTGCTGTGACAGTGCTGTTTATTAAAAATAAAATATTGCTCAAAATAAAAGATTATTTAAAATGTTGCCATAATGTATACATTGTAAGAGCTAATCGTCTTTGTTATATCATTGTACAATATTTAAACACTGTTAAAACATCTTGGCAGTATAACATAAAACTGCATTCTCTTTGAATACTCTCATTCATTCATTGGTCTACCCTATGTGATTAAACTTAAGCAAACTGCCCTATTTGACCGTAGTCTTTAGGATATTACGTCATTTAAACTAAATAAATTATTTGTAATACTAAAACCTGTCTTATCACTTGCCATGATTGTTGACTGTCACATCAATCTGGAAGCCCATCGTCTGGGGAGGAGGACGGGGGTTACAGTGACTGTACACATTTCTACAGACTGCAACTTTAACATTCAGCATTTTCATTCAGGAGTTTTCTTAAAATTAAATTTAAAAAAAAGCTGGAGGTTTAAATGTAAGAAGAACATGTTCTTAAACCTTTTGTAATTTGCGAAAGAATCCAGAGTTGAGTTTAATGGGCCAAGTTTCCGAATCAGCACACCCAAAACAAAATCTCTTCAGAAAATAACATCCAAAATAAGAGAGAGAAAATAATTGAATGTCACACACAGAGCCGGTACACTGAGGGAAATCTGAAGAGCACAGGCGACATGATGGAGCCTGACAGCAGCACTTAGATATAAATGAGTAGCACTGACTCTGGGGTTTGTATGAGGATGAGAGGCAGAAGGTGCAGTGAACTGGACACTAACCTGAGGCGTCAGGCCATGGCAGATGTACAGGATGGGAATATTGTCCGAGTCGGGACCTTGATCCACACACAAATCTGGCCTCAGGCTGTTCTTCAGCTAAATACACAAACACACATGCATGCACACACAAATGTGGTCAATGAGTTAGAATGATTGAAAGCATGATTATCTGAAATTCAAAAATAAAATGGTATTTCTTTGTTAGTTCTAAAATGCCCTGGAGCTGACTTTTCTTAGTTGTCACAAAAGAGCTTTTAATTATTCCACAAATACATCTTATTGATGAATAAAGTGACTCCACCGAGCAACGCCACAGAGTGTGGCCCCCAGGAAGCTACATTCTTGTATCTATTTCTCTTTTATTATTTTCCTTTGTTCTTTGTTTTCCCTGCTACTTTACTCACACATCTGCTAACATGTGCTTTCAGTAGATTCCTTTAATCCTCTCAACTGCACATCGCTATGCCCATCTCGTCGCTCGTCCTCGGTTAGCGCCTAGAGGCGCTCGTTAAGTGGGGGTTACTGTCAGGCTCTCTGTCTCGTCTGCTTGTTAAGCTTGTCTCCTTCCTTCCCTCTGTCTCCTGTCCACGTCTCTGCTAATTTCGCTCATCAGCCTCAGCTGCTTCTCGTTACATTAATTTATTTGCTACTTAAGTTCCCCTGTTATGTCTTGTCTTTGTGAATTACTGTTAGCCACAGGATTTTGCAGATGTACAACTCTAGCTCTCCCTCTCGTTGCCTGTTTTGTCTCGTTTATGCCTAGTCTGTGTGGATTGCTGGACTCTGCCCTCACCCGAGGTAGCGAGGATCGTGGTGGGCTCGGACTCACTCTGACTACTCCCCTTGAAGGAGTGGGGAAGACCAGCTACCCTTTTTTTGCATTTGTTTACCATAGCCTTGACTTAGTCCTGTTTTTGGACTGTGACCTGTTCCTCCTGTTCTGTTGAACAGCTGTTTTGTTTTGCACCTTCAAGTAATTATAGACTCTTGGTACCGACTCCCTCGTTTCTGGGTCCTCCTTACTACCTGCGCCTGACATTTGGACTGACAGACATGGACTCTTCCAGAAGACATCGCAACACCTGCAGCCCTCTCCAATAACTTTCTCCTCTCCCACACTTCCCATGAGGTGGGACGAGGTGGGGGTGCGGGACTTCTCATCTCTCAGATGTTCTGATTCTCTGTCTTCACATCTTTTGGTAAGACATGCTCATTTGAATATCATGCTGTTACTATCACTTCCTCTTTTGTAATGCAAATTCTCACTATATACCGCCCACCTAGAGAGCAGCTCTCCACATTTCTGGAGGAGCTTGATGGTCATCTCTCCTCTTTTACTTAGGATGATGTCAGCACACCTTCATAAACAAAACCAACACAGCCACACACAAATCAGGAAATCAGCTAGATATTATCTACACACATAGCTGCTCTCCTCACCTCACACATCTGATCACTTCATCATATTCAAACTCACACTGCCCAGCTCCTCACAATCCACACCACCTCCTGTCAACTTTCGACATAACCTTAAGTCCCTTTATCCCTCTCTCTCATCTTCAGCTGGGTCCTCTTCTCTCTAATCACCTGGAAACTTCCAGACCTACCATAACAACGCCATCAAACCCCTGGCTGTCATACATTGTCTGGGAACAGAGGTCCGCCCTCACATCAGCAGAGCGGAAATGGAAGAAATCAAAGAGCATGGCAAATCTCAAAGTGAACCAAACTGTACTCTCAACTTTCTCAAGCAAGGTACAAGACGCTAAGACAACATACTTTCACGACAAGATTGAACATGCCAAAGATAACCGAAAGCTCTTCAGAACTTTCAACTCACTCTCTCTGCGATGGGCATCACTGGCAATGTACTCGACTGGCTTGAGTCCCATTTCACAGGTAGATCTATCAGTGCCAGGTGGAAGGATTAGGTCTGCAACACTCATGGATCCCCTTCTCGTCTCCATCTACACCCTCTCCCTGGGCCCTATAATCCACAGACATGGATTTGCGTACCACTGCTATGCTGATGACACTCAACTCTATCTTGGACAAAAGCATCTGCCAAATGCATAAATGTAAAATGTAAATGTAAGGAATGTCCTTACATACCTATGCATCTTTCGTTTTAAGTATAAGAAAAACACAGCTTGCAATGTGCAAATTAATTAAATGGGTTAAAATAGTATTTTCAAACCCCTGAAAACAGTAGTTTTTCTTTATCCCAAGGAAGCCATAAAGCTAAAACCTGTGTGTAATAGTCACCTAGACGTAAAAATGTGTATGATCTGCCTTTGTCTTAAGTAGTAAGTGTTTTGAGGCTTCTACTTCCTGCTCTGCTGCTGTTTGGACGTACTCTGCTTCCCAACTTCTTTATTTTCTCACTTTTTTTCTGTTTTTAAATGTCTATACTATTTAGACAAAGCTATTTCTAATGCTCTGAAAGCAAAACCTGGAAAAGTTTGGATAAACAGAAACAGGATTCTATCAGCAGCTCGCATTCCACGGGAAGACAAACAAACTGATTCAGCTGGAGACACAGATGAGTGAAAAATGCCTCTGATCCAGCACCGCTATGAAAAATGTTGTGAACACAGCATTTCCCTTCTTGAATCTCTTCTTCAAAGAACTGAAGTTTTGGAGACACTGCTACAAGCGCTTCTTTCTCAAAGGACAGGGGATTCTAAAGAACCGGACCTGAACAAGAACCAACAACAAGCTGGTGAGCTCATTACAATTTCTCAGCATGTTATTCTGAACTCAGAACAGCGAGGCGAAAGTCCTGATCGGGCTGAAAACTGGCAATTTCAGAGAAATAGTCGTAAAGGCTCTCTGTTTGGACTGGGCTCATCTACACCAATTCATCAGGAAATACAGCTACGAAAAGATTTGAATCTTTAATGACTGTGGATACCGATCAATCTCAGCCTGTCAGTCAACAATCAGAGCACACGCACATTTGAGAAAGCCGGGGGTCAAGAAATAAGCAACATCCATCTCGTGTCTTGAGTCCAACTGGAGCCTAAGACTTTGATTATTGGGGATTATACAATCCAGAATCTACGGAGCAAAACTATGGTGACATACTTATTTTGAGCAAGCACAAGACAAAAAACTCATCGTACATGTGGGGAAAAATTATGTAAAGAAAGGACAATCAGAGCTGCTTAAGAAGGACTTTATGGAACTATTTGACACACTTGAAAGTCTCAAAATACAGTGTTTCATAAGTGGTCCGGTTCCAGCAAATGGCACAAATATGTTTTCTCGTTTGCTTGGGCTCAACACATGGCAAGAACACGCCACTTTATCAAGAAGTTTCCAATATATTGATAATTTTAATGTGTTCTGGAATCCTGTGTCCTGATTTTATCACATCAGATGGGAGGCAGCTGAACAGATATGGAGCAAGAATGCTCAAGGACAATATACGTTTCTCCATTCGCTATCAGTCTGAAAGACACAACAGCCATCAAATTAACTGTGGAAACACACCACCAAGGCCTACGTCACCCACTCTGCAGATGTCACCACTGAATAAGGATTATCTGACCTCCACTAGACATGATGAGGATCAACACTTGGATAACATGCAAAGCCACCAGGACATCTCAGGGCCCACGCCACCACCGAATCAGGATAGCCACACCATCTCAAAGACTACACCACCACCGAATGAGGACGAGGATAATCCCCTGGACAACAACCGGAGTCAACAGAACAACTCCCTGGAGTTCACATCAACAATATCCACATCTTCAGGCACATCTTCCCAGCGCAGCTTGAAAAACTAGTCTCTGCAGGAACCAAGCTGTCCCACTCGTTTACGGCAAGCCCCCGACCATTGCCCCAAAACAGGCGGGCACCTCTTCCTCCTATAGCAGTGATCAAACCATCTGGGGAAAAATCACCCCAACCCACCCTTACTCCACCAAACCAGGAGTGAGATAAACATGGCATTCTGCCTCAAAACATGTAGATGTACAAGAATGTTTTTGAATGCAAACAGGTCAATCTTGGGATTACACATCTTTTGAATATTTGAGTATAGCTTTAAAAAGCACCAAACGGGTACTTCTCACCACCTTAAACAGGCCTCCAAAGTACACCACAGCGTTTACCGATGATTTCACTGAACTGCTCTCAGCCATCTCTTCGGAGTTTGACTCTTTTATCATCGCTGGGGATTTTAATATTCACATGGACAAGCCCGAAAATAATGCTGTCAAATAACAAAACAATATTTTAAACATCTTCGACTTCACTCAACACGTTCAGGGTGTCACACACTGTCACGGTCACACACTGGACTTAGTAATTAGTAAGGGCTTAAATATTTCAACCACCGTTGTGTAGGATGTTGCTCTGTCTGATCACTTCTGTGTTTTTGTTGATGCGGCAATCTCCCACGTCAAAATCGCAAAATCAATTTCTGATTGACTCATAAATGATAACACCAGCGAGATATGCATGCCATATCTCAAACACCAAGCATCACTGCTGGCACAGCCGACTTCCTTCTTGATCCATTTACTTTAAAAATCAAGTCCATTATAGATGACATCGCACCTATAACTGTCAAGAAGAAATCTGGGAGACAAAAAAACACCCTGGAGAAATTCAACAAAAGTTCAAAGTATGAAAAGACTTTGCAGGAAGGCTGAAAGAAGGTGGAGAAAATCCAAACTAGTCATCCACTACGACCTTTATAAAGAGAGTCTTCGTGCTTTTAAATCAGAATTAATCACAGCTAAGCAAGAGTATTTCTCAAACTTAATTAATAACAACCTCAACAATATGCGAACTCTCTGTGCAACAGTAGAGAGGTTAACCAACCCACCAAAACAGACTCCAAATGAGCTTCTGTCTGAGGATTGCTTCATTTTTCATCAATAAAATCATTAACATCAGAAAAGGTTTTAGTGCTTCCCCCTAAAGGACTGGGGATAGACATCCTCAGCCTCCACTCTCAATGTGCACCTTTAAACTAATCGATAGCAAAACATTAAGAGACGGTTGAGAGCCTCAGAACATCAACATGCTGTCTTGACACTCTACCAACAGTCTTTTTTTAAATGGTTCTTAAGAGTCTAGAAAAAGACCTCTTAGAAATTATAAACACCTCCTTGTGCTCAGGCTTTTTCCCCAAATCTAATAAAACCACAGTGGTAAAGCCACTACTGAAAAAGACAAACTTAGACAATACTGTACTGAGCAACTACAGGCCCTTCTCAAATCTCCCTTTTATTAGTAAAATTATGGAAAAGATTGTGGCAAAACAACTGATTGAATTCCTGACCCAAAATTAATACATGGATTGTTATCAGTCGGGTTTGAGAGCTCATCACAGCACAGAGACCGCTCTACTGAAGATAGTCAATGACATCCGGTTAAACACCGATTCAGGAAAAGTGACTGTCCTAGTTCTACTCGATCTGAGCGCTGCCTTCGACACAGTTGACCACAAAATCCTTCTTGATAGACTAGAAAACTATGTTGGTCTTTCAGGAACTGTGATAAAATGGTTCAGATCATACTTAGAAGGAAGAGACTTCTATGTAAACATAGGTGATTACATGTCGAAGTGGACTGCAGTGTCGTGTGGAGTCCCTCAAGGTTCAATCCTTGCTCCTTTACTATTTAACCTGTACATGCTTCCACTGGGCCAAATTATGAGAAGGAACCATTTATTATACCATTGTTATGCTGATGATATACAAATTTATCTAGCTATCTCCCCAAATGACTACAACCCCAAACACTCTCTCTGCCAATGTCTTGATGAGATTAAAAACTGGATGGAAAACAACTTTCTTCAATTAAACAAGGAGAAAACTGAAGTCATTGCATTCGGAAGCAAAAGCAAGGTTAACACGTATCTCAATGTCAAGGGCCTAACAACTACAAATCAGGTCAGGAATCTTGGAGTGATTCTGGACTCTGATCGTATAAGCCACGTAAAAGCAATGACAAAATCCGCTTATTACCATCTTAGAAACATTGCAAGATTCAGATGCTTTGTTTCCAGACAAGATTTAGAGAAACTGATTCATGCTTTCATCTCCAGCAGGCTGGACTACTATAACGGCCTTTTCACCGGTCAACCCAAAAAGACCATTAAACAGCTCCAGCTCGTTCAGAACGCAGCGGCTCGAATTCTAACCAGAACTAGAAAGTAAGAACACATTTTTCCAGTTCTTAAGTCTCTACACTGGCTGCCGGTCTCCTTCAGAATATATTTTAAAGTTCTGCTGCTCGTATACAAGTCCAAACATAACTTAGCACCTAAATAACTAACAGACATGATCAGTGAATACACACCAAACAGGGAACTGAGATCCCTTGGTTCAAATAAATTAGATCTCCCCCAGCTAAATTCCAAACAGGGAAAATACTCCTTTAGTTACCATGCAGCCCACAGATGGAACCAACTTCCAGACGAGATCAAGGGTGCCAACACTTTAGTCATGTTTAAATTCAGGCTAAAGACTCACCTGTTTAGTTGCACTTTTGTCGACTGAGCACCAGCGTCTGAACAACTATTATACCTCTGCACTTCAAATCTTAATCTTTGTTTTAATCGATGTTTTAAATTTCAGTTTTTTAATCAGTTTGATTTTATATTACTTTTTTATGCTTGATTATGTACTTTCTTTTTATTCTTTATTTCCAATGTAAAGCACTTTGAATTACACTGTGTATATGTGCTATACAAATAAACTTGCCTTGACCATAAGATGTCATTACTTCCTGTTCCTGTGTCTGACATCACTTCCTGTTTTTATCACATCACCTCTTGCCCTGTGGGTCCTCTCTCCTTGTCAACTTATTGCTCTTTATTGTAATAACATAGCTACTCAATTAAAGCAGCAATCAGGTCTGTCACGCTAAGAAAAAAGTTGATTAATAGCTAAGGAAATGAATGTAGCCATTAATGCAGCCAGTGTACAGACTTAAGAACTGGAGAAATGTGTTCTGACTTTCTGGTTTTGGTTAGAATTCGAGCCGCTGCATTCTGAATGAGCTGTAGATGCTGAATGGTCTTTTTGGGAAGACCGCTACAGTAGTCCAGCCAGCTGGAGATGAAAGGATGAAAGATCTCAGTAAATTTTCCAACTGACCATTGCAGTTTGCATGCTTGACAAGTAATTCTTGCATCTCCCTCTCTATCTATCTTTCTTTAATTTTACAGAGCCATTGTATTACATGAATAATAAATAAAGTAAACATGAGCTTCAGTCCCTGTTCGCACATACACAGCGTTGCGTTTTCATTGTAACCGTGATCATTTGAAAACGCTAGCCAAAGTGATTTTTTTTTAAAGGCTACTGATTAGTTTCCATGTGGACATAACAACCGTGCAATTTTGTTTACAGACGGAGTTTGGAGAAGTTATATGAGCTTTTTAACTGATGCAGCAGCTTTTGCTCAGAGCTCCATATGGTTAATGGTGACAGAGCGAGGGCTTTCACTCTGGCTCTGTGATAAAGCATATCTTCAGAGATGTACAGGACTACACAAGCACACACATATTTAATAATTTGTTTAATCACAGAACAGACGCGTCAAATCACAACAATGTGTGTGTTAATGCTACAGATGCGCTCACCTTGTACAAACACAAAACGTGCCAGTTTTGAAAAAAAAACTGATTGAGCCTCAGATGAGCCTCAGTTGTTGGTAAAGACTGGCGAGAGAATTTTTATTTATGAAAGTTGTTATTGTCATCTTTGTGGAATCTGTATTTCCCAGCCATTGACAGGAAGCGCTGAAGTCTGAAGAGCCTCAACTCGAAACGGCAAGAAGCTTATGATTGGTTAATTTAACTTCAAGGGTTGAGGAGTCTGCTGGGCTCTACTGGGTAGACTCACTCGTTACAGTGTTACAGATTGTTTTACACAGGTTTCATGTGGACGCAGTTTATCTATTCATAAACAGGGTAAAAAAAACTAAGTTTAAAAAAATAACCAGGTACGTGTGGACAGGGCCTGAATTAACCACCTTGCAATAGACAAAAGAGAGGATTTAAATTCACACACACATCTATAAGAGGCACAAATGCTAAAACAGAAGAAGCAGATACTCACTACACCATAAGCGATGTTATCAGTGTATGTTCTCATCTCTGGGTAAATGTTCTTCAGAAACCAGCTGAAAGGCTTACAGTCCAGTTTCTCTCGCAGAGCTTTCCGTTCCACAATATCACCAAAATCAATCCCTGAGTCCTGCTCACACAACACACATACACACAAGCTCATGCAGCTGGGAATTTACTAGCTTTAAGAATGCTGCCAAATCATAAGGGCCTGGAACATTTCTTGTACGTCAATGCACATCTATTTCAGGCATTCTTTTTCAGCCATTTCATATTATCTAATGTAATAAGCTGCAAGGCACCAAGGGAAGAAGTGCTTTAGCTTAACAGCGAGGGCTCATTAAAAGCCTTAACTAGCGCAGCTTAAAAAAATGTATCATGTTCACTCCATCCCAACCCATTAAAACATTAAAATGAGCAAAAGTGCATGTGCTTTACTCCAATCAAATTCATGGAACAATATAAAATCATGAGCCACACAAGACTGAGCTTGCATACAATCCCCAAAGCTCTGAAGGTGCTACAGGAATATCAATCACAACTTTCAAAATAGTTGATCAACAGTTTGAGTTAATACAGTGAGGATGATGGACATTGTTTATAACATACAATATAATTTCTAATATCATGGTGAAGAATCAAGCTAGGACTACAATTCATTCACAGACCAAATATAAATGTATAACATGTAATAATATAGAAAAAGGTTCCTAATTACTAGCTAATGCTCTCCTAATATAATCTGAGCACAAAATATGTATAAAAACAGTGTATTTCACACAAATAAAAGTATTCAGGTCTTAAAGAGAGAGAAAAATGGGTGGACGATGGATAGATGGATGGAGAGAGATGGATGGATGGACAGATGAGAGAGATGCATGAATGGATGGAGAGATGGAGAAATGGAAGGATGGATGGAGAGAGAGAGAGCGAGAGGGATATATGGGTAGAAGAGGGATAGACGAATGGATAGAAAAGGTACACCTGAACACCACCCCTATTTCAGGGTGACTGTGCTCCCCTGGCTAACCACTACACAGACAAAAAAAATGTGTAGGGTTTCCCAAGATTGAAATACTCTGAAATAAATTCTCAGATTTTACGTCTTCAAACTGTGAGTGAGTCTGTATTACCTGTTGTGGAATATTCCATGCCATGTACACATGGTTCTTGAATTCATCCATCCAAACCTCAGCCACTCTAAGAGCATTCCTGCGAACATGGGTTGCCAAATTCTCTGTGTAGGGCTTGTGTGCTCGCTCAATATGAGCTAATCTAGAACAGGGCATGACCTCAACGCTTCCTCCGCACAGCCAAACCTGAACATATGATAAACACACACACACACACATCATTTCAATGATCAAATCAGGTCAGGATTTAATTTGAGTATGGAAAAAAAACTGTTAATGATTAAAAAAAAAAATCTAAATCCTCTTTAATACTACAGGTACTGTACCTTGTGAATCTGCAATAAAACCATGATATTATTACTGTGATAGAAATTTTAAATCATTGTATTGGGCATTAGTAATAATGAGTATTTTTCTTAGCATTTCATTAATTATATTGAATGTGTGTTTAAGGTTTCTGCCTGCCTGACAGGGAGGTGACTGGTGGAGTAGGCGGAGTCTCCGGACAGTGATTGCCCCGTCCCTTGGAAGGGCATAAATTCGGGTGCACGGAGACTTTCGCTCTCTTTCTGGCTTTCCTTCCTTCTCTCCTTTTACGAGTAGCTCCTGTAGCTTCTATAGAGTACGATTTCAGTATTTTGTTTAAATGAGAAGTGCAAAATAAAGTTGCCGTCGTGCTGTTGTTCTGTACCCTGCCTCCGGAGTGATTTCTACAAGAGAGAGAGTTTAATATTCTACAACAATACTTTGCAAATATCAGCATTATTTTATTTTAAAATCCCTCTAAACAACAAATTGTTGTTGGACATATTTTTTTATTTAATAATATTTAATCTATCATATTTAAATTTGCAGTCACTGTGGCTAATTAGAGTAAAGGGGAGATAAAACAGGGAGGAATTCGTTTATTCTTATTTTTAAGAAAAGTACCTGCTCATGTCATTAGAAGGTAACCAAAATAAAAAACATTAAAACAGTAAAAAAAAACTTTTAGCTAGTACACCTGGGGTTCCCCTCGGTATGTTTGATTGGTTGCCCTTGGTAAATCACTCCTTTACTTTCCCCATGTGGGTTTTGCTTAGTTTGCCCTACCTTCCCTGGGCTTGTTATTACTTTTTTAATAAGCTATTATTTAAAGACTGTCATGCAATAGGGTCCGCATTCTTCTCATGGCCTCCACACCCTGACAAGTTTTGTTCATTTGTAGTCTTGAAATATACTTAAGGTTGACTGATTTGTACTATTTGTGACTTAAACGACACAGCAACTGCCTCATAAATAAATAAATGCTAAGGAAAATCAGGATGCAAGACTGTCCATCTGAAACACTTTAAAGTCCTGTGCAAGTACTCAGTAGTTTACTCATGAAAACATTGAAATGGAGAAGAGCACTTTTTTGAGAAGTATTTGTTTTTCCTGGTCTCTAGTTTTTCACACTCCTGCAGAGACTTTAGGCTAAACTTTACACTGACTTAAACAGGTCACAACCAGCACACTGACATTCATTACCAAACTTTTCCCCTTCACCCTAAAGAGCAACATGCTGATGAGAAGCTTGTCTCAATGGTGTGGATGTTTAAAGTAATCGCTGATTTGATCTCTTTAATGGTAGCTGGAAGATCAATTAAAAGAGAGAAAAAAATGTGTGTTAAATAACTCTTACAAACGTGAATGGAAAAAAACATATATTGAAAATAATGACAATAAATTGTCCTTCTCTATCATGATTAAATACCTACACCACTAACTGGAAAGCGAACGAAAATAAAGGAGGAGAGGGAGAAGACAGCCATAAAACCATCTTAGTTTAAACAGGGTTACTGCAACAACGGCCATGTTTCAGAAGTGAAGGTAAGATTTAAAAAATAAGGTAAAACATATGTGCGCATACCTGCATTTGTTACATAAATTTAATGATTAGCGTTTTCCATAATATTCCTTAGGAGCACCCCAAACTAACCTAACATGGAAATCTTTTAAAAAGGACTTGTTTAATGGTTTTTTTTTTATTAAACAAAATTGTCAACCCCTTCTAGACAAAGGGTAATGAAGTTCACATCTTTTTTTGGTTGTTTAAAGTTAAAATGTTTCCCATTTTGGGCGTCACGGTGGCGCAGTGGGTAGCACGGTCGTCTCACAGCAAGAAGGTCGCTGGTTCTAGGCTCGGCGGGGGCAGGTGGCATTTCTGTGTGGAGTTTGCATGTTCTCCCCGTGATCGCGTGGGTTTTCTCCGGGTGCTCCGGTTTCCCCACAAGTCCAAAGACATGCGGTATAAGTGAATTGAGTAAGAACGATTGCCCATAGTGTTAAAGAGTGAATGTGTGTGTGAATGTTTCCCAGCGATGGGTTGCGGCAGGGAAGGGCATCCGCTGCGTAAAACATATGCCAGAGAGTTGGCGGTATATTCCGCTGTGGCGACCCCGAAAGGGAATAAAGCCAACATGAAGATGAATGAATGAATGTTTCCCATTTTTATTTTACAATTTCTATTGATTTTGATGATTTTTGTAGTTAGTGAAGTAAAAGTGACTAGTTGGCCAGATTTGGAGTTACCATATCTGGAATTTGTGCTCTGCATTTAATCCATCCCAGTGTACACACAGCAGTGAACAAACACACCATGAACACACCCGGAGCAGTGGCCAGCCATGGGTGGGCAACAGTGAATAGTCAGGAAACTGGTGCCTTGCTCGAGGACACCACAGCTGTAGTTGTTGAAGACAGGAGAGCAAGTGTTTCATCACTCACACCACCTTCAACTCTGGGGATCGAACCTGTGACATTCATATCACAAGACAATCTCCTTATCCACCAGATCACAAATGCCATAAAGTAATGTCCTGACGGCAAACAAGGCTCTAAACTTTCGTCAGATAACAACTCTAGGGCCCTTATTACCATCTGACTTGCTACTGAAACAGTGTCCAAACCATGAAAACAAAAAAATGAACAAAAACGAACAAAACTAAATTGGTTAACACCAATAATCTGATCAATATCAAAATTAGACTACAAATTAAGCAACTCACAAACATACTCTGTAAAATTTGGACTCAAACATCAGATCTCTTACACCAAAAGCTGTAATCATAAATTAAATAATCTCAGAACTTAACCTTGACATACTATCCATAACTGAAACCTGGCTCACTCCAAACGACTATTTTGGATTAAATGAAGCGACAACCAGAAACTAGTTATAATCATGAAACGCGCTCAACTGGTCGTGGTGGGGGTTTTGCCACAATATATAGAAATACCTTAAACACAACCAAAAAAACAAAACATATATTTAAATCTTGATTGGAAGTATTCAAAATTGCCTGGAAAAAGAGCATGTCTAAATATAGACTAGCATTAAAAACTGCAAGAACTAACTCCTATCACAAATAAATAGAAACAAATCTAAATAACCCACACATTCTATTTGAAACAATGACTAATCTACTAAACGGTCACACATCGACAGATTCAAATGCAGCTATAAAATTTAGCAGCAATGATTTTATGAATTTATTCTCAAATAAAATGACATCTATTAGATGCAAAATCGCTAAAACTCAATCAATCTAATTTGCCCCAGGCTGTTTGATCACAGAACTCTTTCTGCTGTAGGATGGGGAGGTGTCTGCCTTTTTTTTTCGGGCGATGGTCGGGGGCTTGCTGTGACAAGTGGGACCTGCATAGACTAGTTTTTCAAGCTGTGCTGAGAAACCAAGATGGGGGGGGAATCCTGAAGATGCGGATAGTGCTGATGTGTCCTCCAGGGTGTTGACTCCGAATGTTGTCCAGGGTGTTATCCTTGTCCTTTTTCAGTGGTGCTGTAGCCATTGAGATGGTGTGGCTATCCTCATTCTGAGGTTGAGTGGCCACTGAAATGCCCTAGTGGCTTTGCATGTAATCTTATTGTTGATCCTCATACTTGGGGAGGTCAAATAATCCTCATTCAGTTGTGACTTCTGCAGGGTGGGTGACAAAGGCCTTGATGGTGTGTTAGCACAGTTAATTTGATGGGTTTTGAATCTTTCAGACTGATAGTGGAGGGAGAAAAGTATATTGTCCATGAACATTCTTGTTTAAGATCTGTTCAGCTCCTTCCCATCTGGTGTGATAAAATCTGGCTGATTCAAGAACATGTTAAAATCATAAAAAAATCGAAACCTTTTGAAAAACATGGCTTTTTCTAGCCATGTATTGAGCCCAAGCAACTGAGAGAACTTATTTGTGCCATTTGCCGCAAGCAGACCACTTTGGAAACCCTGCATTTTGAGACTTTCAAGTGTGTCAAATAGTTCCATAGTCTTTCTTAAGCAGCTCTGATTGTCCTTTCTTTACATAAATTTTCCCCACATGAATGATGATTTGCTTTGTCTTCTGCTTGCTCAGAATCAGAAACTTTCTCCTTGCTGATCTGGGTTCAGAATAGCATGTTAAGAAATTGTAGCGAACTCACCAGCTTGTTGTTCTTATCCAGGTCTTTAAAATCCACTGTTCTTTGAGAACATATGCATATATGTGCATATAGCTCTGTCTCCAGAACAGCAGTTCTTTGAAGAAGTGATTGAAGAAGTGATATACTGTATTTACAACATTTATCACAGTAGGGGTATAGAGGCATTTTCACTCATCTGTGTCTCAAGCTGAATCTGTCTGTCTCCCCAAGGAATGCAAGCCTGATGGAATCCCGTTTCTGTTTATCCAAACGATTTAGGTTTTGCTTTCAGAGCATTAGAAGTAGCATTGTCAAAATAGTGTAGCAATTTAAAAACAGAAAAAAGTGTGTGTGTGTGTGTGTGGGGCAGGGGGAATAGAAAAACTAATTGTGCAAAGTGAGGAGCACAAGCAGAACGAGCAGAAAAAATATCTCATTGACTATAAGATACTCCTCGTTGCCCTTAAGGCTCTGAATGGCTTGGCTCTGGCCTACCTGAGCAGTCTCCTATCACGATATATTCCTCTCATAGGCTATTCCTATTTACCCTACCTGATCCACACTAAGACTTTGTGAAGCTGCTTTGAAAGTAACTGCTAAAAATTGCTATAAAAAACTTGATTGATTGTTTAACATTTACCCTCAAACCAATACATACCTTGAGCTTTGAGGAGGGCTGAAACGATTCATCAAGTTACTCGAATAAAAAATTGAACAAAAATTGATCAGGCAACTCCACCAAGCCTCTAAATTTTTTTTATGCTGTCTATTTAAATACTGGACCCTGATTGGCAGGAAGGTTTAACCCAGGTCGGTTTGTTCACTTAGTATCCTTGTGCATTAATAACAAACATTAGTCGTTCACTCAATTCAAACGCTAGATTCCAGTTCAGTAATCGTTCACAGATTTGCTCAACTTGGATTCTTTTAGCAAATGTATTATTTAAGTTTTACAGTTATTTTTTACACAATAATTGTTTGTGACATCTGCTGGATTGACACTGAGACAATCGATCCTGAAGGGAGATGAAGGTGGCTGCATCATTCAGGAAACGTAGAACATAGACTGATTAATACACTCTACTTGTCTTCCATATTTTCACATTAAAGTAAACGAGGAGCTTCAAATTGGCATTTGCCTGTTTTGATTCCTGTCAATATCATAACGTTACATTGAAGAGATTGTTGTGAAGTATGTCTTTGTTTGCTTTCATATTACTGATGTAGACTGACTGGATAAAAACTTTCAGGTGTATTGTTCCACTCTTTCATTGCAGTCCAGATATTAATAATAACAATTATGCGAGGGTTGGTTAAAAACCATGGCTTAAACAGGACAAAAAAAAATACATTTATAAAGTGGAAACTGCTTTGTTCAGAAACAAAAGTTCAAAGGTAAGACACTATTGTTTCACGCGGCGGTTTTTCTGAGTTCCGGAACAGCACATTCCTCTTCATTATAAACATATTTTTAGGACACTTTGACTCTAACCTCTATTATGGTATTTTATTGGTCTAAACATTATGCTCCACTTGATTTAAAACAAATTATTACTACACTAAAAGCCCTTAAAATCTAAGTTTCAGTGCCTTCTACCAGAATGCCTTCCGGAGAATAGAGCCGCAGGTGGCGCATGATGTCACATGTTTTATCCAATTACTGGGTTAATCGATTCAATTTCTTCAGTAGAATATCCGATAACTAAAAGGCTTTAAAAGAATAAGTTGCATTTCAAAGATTTTAAGCTTTAAAATAACTTGTTAGAGTTTGTCTCCAGCTTGTAATTTCCCAACTGATTTGTTCAAGTAACATATCAGAAAGGCAAGCCTTCTTCACATTGCCATTACTCTTCCTATTATGGATGATCTGGGGTTAAGCAATCAGGATTTAATTTTCATCCCTGAAAGCATAGGTTTACTACAAATGCATGATGCCTTGTTTGGCATCTGATTATTTGCTAGAAAGGGCAGGCAGCGAAAGCACAAACACTCTGATCTGCTAATTTGTCAGGATGTTAGCGCTACAACTCATTGGGTGGGATTCACGAGTAAGTGGACAGATGTGAGCTGCTCCTATTTGTCTGGAGAACGATTCATATGCACAACCATTGACAACAATCCCATGATCCATTACTGAGCCGTCTGTTCTCAGGAAGAATCTTCACATTTGCATAAAATACATGCTGCAGACAGCTTTTCAGGGCGTACTCTGTCACACAGAGGCACATTTGGCAAGTGTTAAACGAGAATCAAAGCAGCGTTAAATTGTTTAGCAAGCATTTAAAAGTTGGTTTTGTTCCACAATAGAATGTGCTAAGCATGGAGCCATGTTTATTATTTGTTTTTATTTGATAGTTTGGTAGTTTTTTATATTAATGAAATATGTGCATCGGCATTTCTGTATTCTGAATGCATACAATATATATTTTGCGATAACAAATTTTGCTGTTCGATTAACTGCCTCAATATCCATTGTGATATGAAATAATATTGGGAGAAGCATACACTTTTGGTGTCTTGAATTTTTTTCTCCAAATAATATGATAACGGTTATATAAATTAAGTAGGAAACAGTCAGCTGGACTCCTCGGACACTGCTTGAACTCTGCAGAGAACAGCAAGAACTGAAAGAGAACAATGGTTACCACACATTGTAAATCATAATCACAATATTTGTTTTAAAAAAATTGGAATATGATTATTTTTAAAAATTTCACAAATGACATCGAAGGGTGAGGAATGTCACTACATCAAACAGCAGATGTGAGAAGCTTGCTAAAAAAACAATGCAAGGGATGCCATCATAGCATTTGTGCATATTTCTATTCAGGTAGGTGTGTAGACCTTGATTCTTTCATCTCTTCACAGCAAAATTAGAGTACATTCATAAATGCAATAATTCTCTAAAAACCACATTGACAAGTTTAATGTTGTAAAGCATGTCAGCACTTTTGAGTCCATCTTGAGCAGTGGTGGTGTTCTAAAAAAGGTGGTGTACTATTTTCCACTTTAACTTACCAAATCCAAAATTTTATATAAAAGAAATGACCAAAGTCAATGTTCTTTGACTGATTAGCCATCAATTAATTTATTTATCATAAAATACATTTGCATGTTTCACTTGTACATTTTTTTTAAACTTGAGTTTTTTTTATTGTATACTCCAGGAATGCCCAAAGTCAGTGCTAGCTTGCTGGTGTCTTGAAGAGTTCAGCTTCAACCTCACCTCGAACCAGCTAATCAAGCTCTTACTAGGTATACTAGAAGCTTCCATGAGACTTCTTTCAATTTAATATTATAACGCGTCTGTTTGTGTCAGTGCTTAAAATATACCTCAATAGTACAAGATTAGCATTTATAATTTAATGCACAACATATTAATGCTACAGCCATTTAATTTGTCCAAATTAGCTCAAATGCGTCTGTGGCGGTCCCGTTTTCACCTTTCTGTGTAACTTTACATGTAATAAACAACTTTAAACATCAGTCAGCCTCTATTTGATTTTCAGATTTATGCAAGCTTGTTTTAAATAGCAAACATTAAGGCAAAGACATAAATCATGACCGTTCTTTTTGATGTGGCGGCTGGCTTGATTGCAATATTATAATAATAATAATGTCGAATAGGTCATTCCCCATCGCGATTTGAAATCACTATTCAAAGAAAATTCAAACACAGTGTTTAAATTTCACCTGAATTTTTCAGCGAGACATCCTCTTCAGTTGGCTTGTCGTTGTCTTCAAATTAATGTTACTCATTTTTCCACAGCTGATGCGAAAACTTAAGATTATCGGGGGTGAGAAATGGCGCAATTCAAACAAAAATGCAGCAATTGCAACAAAATGAGCAGCAAGTTAAAAAAACACTTGCTAATCAGTTAAAGGGGGCACAAATACACGCAAATTGGAGAAGTTTAATCAGCAAAACAGGTGAGCATACTAAGGGTATACACAATTATTGATCATCAGAAATCGTAACACCCTAACAACCCAGTGAAAAAGCATATAAAGTATATGTGTGTATAGCCCTGACTACACCACTGATCTTGAGCTTCCATAAGCATATGAGCAAGAGGCTACAAAAAGAAAATGTCTAGAAAACTGGACAGAGTGCTTAGTTGTAGCCTTATAATTATGCTTAATTTTTAAATAACACAGATTTTATCACCAACTGTATGACAGGAGCACAATTTGAGAACAGCTTTGTTCTGTCACAAGCAATTAATTAATAATTATTTTTAGATGTGAATGGTGGAACATGATAATGGCACAAACTGCTTAATTAACATTTTTTATGGCACTAGTTTTTAACAGTGGAATCAGATCAAAATGTTGGCCGAATCATTAAAATAACCAGCAGTTATATTGTTCTACTCATTTATTCCTGCCCATACCTAAATACTAACTTAAGTTTGTGAGTGTAAGCAAAATTTGACCATAGCAAAAATGAAACAATGTAGGCAACCATTGCGTGTTGGGTGGTTTCTGGCTTTAAATCTGTGTAGCGCAAACAGAGCACAGATTTTCCGTTACTTATGCCAGACAAGCGAAGGGAATCCATATGAAACAGCTGACAATAGCTTACAAATGAAAGGATATACAAGAACACTCGTACATTATGCAAGAATATACTTCTATTTGACAAGTAAAGAGATTTTTTTTTAACTTTTTGCAGTGTATTATTGCCACCACTGCCTGAAAACCCTTTGATTTCAAAGCGTCTTAAGGCTACATGTCTCCAAAAACTTGCATCAGAACGATTTTTTCTCATCTTCATTAGAAAGACTGTGCAGCGAAAATGCAATATTTGTGGAACTTTACACTTGCTGATTACACTTGCCACATGGGGGCACAGAGAAGGAGTGTGTCTGGAATTAAACTGTGGAGGCTCATCTGTATGAACAGATGCAGAGGACCATTATCCCTCAATCCAACACACTTCCTGCCACTTCCTGAGACATTTTCATTCCATCACTCTTAGCAAAGACCCTTAATGACACACTACCTAGAATAACCCTTCTATTAACATGTGTGTTTAATACTAGGCTTGGCTGGCTCAAGGTTGCCCTGTTGTGTTAGTTGATTGCAGCTTTACTAAGTCAGATCAGAGCGAGAGGAGGGTGCCCTTTCCTCTGTGTTGGCCGGCTCCATTCTCATCCTGGGCCTGGGATGTGACTGCTGCCGATAATTACAGTGCCCATGGGCATGATGGGATCCCCTAGAGGTCTCAATGGCGCTCTGGATGTGTGTAAGAAGGAGAGGTTATGTGTGAGATGTCGGTTTGGCAGGTTATCATTAGCAAGCTGCAGTCTGCTTCACTGTAAAAGTGCACAATTACACTTTTTGAGAAACTTTTGGGAAAGAGATATATTTGTTGTCATGTTGCAAACTAAATATATTGTTTTGTAAGCAGTCAAGAATTCCTATACGGTTTGAAAACTGTTAAAATAGATCTTTATTGTATTCACTAATAAAGCTACTCACAAACACAGGCCACTTTATTAGGAACACCCGTCAAAATTGTCACAACAAAATGTGTTTAGAAACCAATCGAAATCAGAAAATATTTGTGGGGCAAAAAGCTGATATTATGAAATATCCTATTATAAATTGGCTAGAGAGTGTATATGACTAATGTAATTCAATTGTAACAGGTATACAATTTTATTGCAGCTGTCTTACGTTTAAACTCTAATTTATAGATTTTAAAATTTGTACCATTATTTTTGAAGACTCACAAAGCTGCTCAAAGTAAACTGTTGACTGGGTCATTTACTGGAGAAAACAATTGTTAAACACCAAAACAATGGTTTAAGTGGCGAGCTGTGAAACACAGACCCGTTGAAATTACGTTCATGTCAAACTGAAATAGTTTTTTCTTAATCGTCTGTGTCTTAAGTTTGTAACCTTTTAAAATCCTACATTCTAAATTTACCCCTACAATCAGCTGGCCAGGATTGTCTAGTTGTTCTCAGGTCGAGTTTTTTTGCGCTTTCAGGAGCGTTCTTTTAGGTCCCAGACTCCTGAATGGGTTGCCAAATGAACCATTACAGATTTTGTACAGTTGAAGAGTAAACTGCAAATTTACGTTATAAGTTGGCATATGTTACCTTTTTATGTGTATTTTGTTTCAAAGGCTAATTGCTTTAATATTGTTAAATTGTTCTATTGGCGTTATTTTGCTTTGTGAAGTATTTTGGGTTAGGTTCTTGTAAAGTGCTCTGTTACATAGAAATGTCTTGTTCTTCTAGAATTTAATTGTTTGTTGTGTGCATGTGCTTGTTCTATCCGTTTTCAAATCCAGGTTCCACCCATTCACCCTCACCAGCGCTCCAGTCTCTCTGTTATCCGTCAAGCAGGATGTAAGCCACAATTACACCTGATGACATCACCACAACACCATCCAATCAGAACGCTCCAAAACTGGCTCATTTGTATAAAAGTCTTCACACACCACCGTTGACTGGCTCTGATCAAGACTCTACACAAGTCGAGCTGTGCAATATTGTTAGTGTTGAGTATTGTCACACTGTCAGTTATTTTGACTACTCTGGTTATCCAGAAACTTTGGCTTGGTTTGTCTTTCTAAACCTCTGAAGGGAGAGCAAGATAGACATCACATGATATACATTCTGGGACATTACACTTAGATAAACCTTTGTTAGCACACTAGATAGGTGATGAGCACATCTGTAACTAAGAATAGAGTAGATTAGAAGTTAAGCAGTAATTGACTGATATTTACGTTTATCCTTTTTGATAGTTTAGAGATATTATTTTCCTGGGAGTATTGCAGGGATCGGCGCCATCAAGGGGAGGGACTCTCTCTTCAGGTTGGTTGGGTTTTTGTTTTATCTTTTCTTGTTTGTCTGTTCAATAGTTTTTGTATGTAAATAGTCAGTAAATAAATCACTCTGTTTAGCAATTTGTTGTGCTGTTTTCTCTTTTGGTTTCTCCACTCCTTTGAACGAGTTTAATTTTCTTTTCAAAACAAATGTTACGGCCAGAATCATTTGCGAACTTGAAAGAAACGTAACATGCTCTTCAAAAAAATGTTTATTTGAACCCTGTTATGTTCATGAAGAACAGCAAACAGTCCTGTGTGCAATACTGTTCATAATTTAAACATGGATGAAACATTAAAGGTATAAAAACTTGCAAGAATGGAGGTTGCCAGATATGGTGAAACAGTCTGAAATGCATGTGCAGTTCCTTGTTTTTAAATCAGGGATTTTGGAGGTTTGAAAAGGTAAACAATAAGACTTTTTAAGACCATTAAGAATCAAATTTAAGATCTATATAAATTTTTAGTATAATACATGGTTTGAAACCCTAACCAGCCTTTTATTGTTTTTGAACATTTATCTGGCAAACCTAACCATGCCTTTTAACAAAGTTGAGTCTTTATGAGCATTTTCTCATTTTCTAGGCATACCTAACAAAAACTTTTAAGATTTGTTTTATGTCAATATCTGGCAACCATAAAAATCACTTAAGATTTTGAGTGTCCATAAGCATTTTCTCAATCTCTGGCAACAGCAAAAAAAAAAAAACACATATCAAATGAGCCTTATATTAACATAAGACAAATAAGAGCTGTGAATATGTATTTAAGACCTAGAACAGTCAATTTAAGAATTTTGTAGGCCTAAAATTTGGACTTTCAAATGTTAAACTTTTTAAGACCCAGCAGCAACCTTGTTGCTTCTTTTGTTGTTGTAGCACTTAGATTTGCTTATGATAGATGCAACTGTAAAAGAAAAGTAAAAAAAAACTGAAAAGGGAGTCTGAAGATAAGATAGGTCTCCTTTTTATTTCTAATCTGAGATTGTTTAAAATATACTTAGTAAATACTTAGAAAAATTTGTATATGCACATTTCATTTTGTTTTATTGTAATTAATTAAATTAAATTAGCAATATTATTATTTTAGCTCTATACCATGAACATGGCTTAACAAACTCAGAATTACCGTATAGGTTTTGACTTGACAAAACCTAACTGTTTGAATAAGGCTTATTCGGTACCATGAAGCAGCTCATCATTTTTCTTTGTCGAGTCAGGCTTTGATCTTGAAGCTAGCATTAGTTCACGTGCATGGATAGAGCCAAATCGTTTTTTTTTTCACTGCGTAGGAGGAGCAAGAGATTAAAGTACAATTTTGTTATCGACAAAGAAACTAAACCAACGCACTTCAACAAGCCGGTCTTAACAAAAAACAAAACAAATATGGACAGTGAAAAATTACAACTCAGGTATGCCAAAGGCTTTAAGGGTTAACAGCAGCACAACGAAATAAAAATAAAATAAATAAAAAGGTAGGATTAACAGCAGGCAAGGTTCACAAGTATATGAAAATTGGAGGTAAGCACGAAAGATTTAAAGATAAATGCCGCAACAAGTTTGCAGCGCACCAAGTCTAAAAGCCCAGATACACAGATTGGCTGTCACAGAGATTGGACAAGGGTTTTTACAAGCTTGTAAACAAGCCCCTCACTACGAACACGTGGAGTAGAAAACTTGGATTCCAGTGCGCCTGTTCATTGCACAGATGTGGAGACAGAGAGCAATAGCATACACAAGCATAAATATATATATATATATATATATATATATATATATATATATATATAAACTAATAAATACATATGAATCTAACAAAAATAAATACAAATCAAATTACAGGAAAAATCACATTGCAGGACGTAACAATAATTTAATGTTAAAAAAAATAAAAATATATATATTTCCCCATATCCAGTTTTTTTGGTTATAGTATTTATATTATTTATTTTCTTCTTATTTTACAATTATATCAAAACAAAACCTGTGCAAAAACTATTGTTGATATAATTGGACTGTAAGTTTTATACCTGAAGATATTTGTTAGTAAATACTTTAAGAGCACACCCCATGCATCTTTAGAGCAAAAGCTGTGTGTTCATTTGCACTAAAATTGCACTTCTCTGAAACCTTTGGAGCATACATTTATTTCATTTGGCATCTCTCTATCCACTGCGCTGTTACATATTTCATTGTGAAGCACCATACAGCTGTGACACAACAAACCCAAGGCTGAAAAGTTCTACATATCCTCCAGCTCTCAAAGAACAACCTGCATCTTTTCACCAAATGAAACAGCATTATTCATCGACATGTGTCTACCCCAGACACCTTCTCTCCAGCTACCCTTTCACAACACTCCCTGTCTCGCACTTACCCTGATCCCCAGCTCAACATTTTCTCCTCCATAAACCTCCATCCCTTCGTCCAGTAAGCCAATTTCCTGGAAATACTCCCGATCGACAACAAAGCACCCGATCAGAGCAGGACTTCTACAAAGAGAGGATATCATCATAATCAGCTGTACTTAAAACATTGCACACAATGAAAACACTGTCAACAGTTTGACTTCTGAACACCTCTCTTAATTTGATCAACCTTTCTGACAACAGAACTGACCAGTAATAGCAACATCCCTTGAAAGAGGGAAAATAACTTCTCATTAAACATATTTTTATATAAAAAAAAAAATACAGTGTCCACAAACGGCTACGATAGAGGACACTTATAATTAGAACAGGTAATACTATAGTTTTTAAGTTAATATGTAGGTGCACAATGATGGGCTAGAGAAAATTTTCTAATTATTTGTCTAAAAAGTTTATTTTTTCAAATTCAGTCAACGGTTAGAAAGATTTATTAAAAATGAATTAAAAACAAATCAGACAAAATTTGAAATAATACACTTAGCAAATTTTGTTCAATAAAATGTTAGGTTTACTTATTTTTTTTGTTTTGAAGAATAGATGTTCTTTTTATATGGCTAAGTATTATTTGAAACAAACCTTGAATACCTTATGGGTGCAGTTTGATTGTTCTGCGTCCACCAAAATTTGGGAGGGTTTAAATAGCGGCACCAGAGTTCCCAGTCGAACCCTTGAGCTGACAGAGGATACTCTTCAATCTCGAAGGTATCGTACTTGATGTTGTCGAAGGAAGGAGAGATGACTCTCGTTCTGTCTTCTTTGATTCGCTGAAGAATTGGTTCAGCCCTAAAATCAATAGAAACATGTCATTCAAATTACGTGGCAGTTCTATGTTTCATTCCACCTAAATTTGTTTCATGAAATAAGCTATAGTTACGCAAGCATAAATGGTGGAGTTAAAGTCTAATATTTAAGCTGTCCTAGACAGTGTCCTGACTCGTGGGGGGTGTTAGGAGCTTCGTTGCGGTTCACCGGCGGCACCGGGACTTTGTCGCTAGATTTAATGACTTTTCAGATGATCTAGCAACTATTTTTGTATCCTAGCGACTAGCAACAAATCTAGCAACTTTTTCTGCTGTTCCTGGTGACTTTTAGTGACTTTTTTTGTTCTGGCAGACAGGTTCAGTGGACGGATGAACGTGGCTACAATGTCTGTGCATTGCCTTTCTGTCATTCACTATCTTTGCCCCCACCCTGAGCCTGCTCTGCTACCCTGTTAATAACAATCAATGCTCCCAGCAGGCACGAGGTTCTTCTTCTTCTTTGTCTGCTGTTTAATGGCAGTTCGCAAGCCTTCTTAATAGTGCATTACCGTCACCAACCGGAAAGTAGTATGAACTACATATTAAGGAGGGAAAATTAACCTTTCCTATTATTAATAATTTATATTCTATAATTATTCTTAATCTTTTCAGGAAATAAAATGATTGTCTTATATGTTTTTGTGTCATTTTGATTATTTTGTTTACGATTTTGATTACCGTTTTAGGCTCTGTTATTATATCCCTAATCTCTTTCATCATTTATTTTCTTTCTATTCCATATGTCCACATTTAAGCATTACATGTCCTATTGTTTTTTCTCCTCCACAATAATCATAATTCCCGGTTTTCCTGACTCAAGGTTTCGAGATAGTGGGTCTTTTATTTTTAAAAAACAAACAAACAAACAAACAAAAAAAAAGAGTAATATAAAATGTTTTCTTTACATATTTGCACACTAACAGAAGCCTATGCCTGCATGAGGGATTTCTCCCTCACACAACATCCATCATCATCACATATAACACAACGTAGCCGAATATTTTGACTACAAATATACTTTTTAGATAGTATATTTTAAAAACAGTAATTTTGATCTAAAGACCTAATCCGTTTAAAATCACAGAGCTTGCCTTTCATGTTATTTACTTCATTCCGTTCTCAATGTTTTTATTGTTATTTAATTTTATTTACCGTTACATGTTTGTTTAATAATGCCCTATGTGTTAATTTATTGACATGAAACACGTGTACCTGCAATACTTTTATGTTTGCATTGATAAAAACTCTTTGGGGAAGGGAAATGCATGTCACGTGGTATTTATGCAAAATAGATGATGAAGTCATCAAGTGACTTTTAGTGAATTTTGGGCCAGTCTATAGTGACTTTTCTTACTGAGGAGTTGGCAACAGTGAAAGGAACGCGTCGTCCCCTGTCCGGCAGCAAGGGCTCTGCAGAGTCCTTGGCTCATTTTGTGGAGAAAGTGGCCTCGCTGACTGCTCTTCCTTCTTGTTCAGTGTTCATTTGGTTTCCCTCCATTTATGTTTCTGTGTAATTTGAGTTCGGTTCCTACCCGTTATTGTCATGTATGTTGGCTCAGAGGCAGCTTAGCATGTCATGTGACGTACATTCCGCTCGTAGGATTATTTTCTGTTTGCACACTATTGTAGCGGTGTGCACCATGTTTATTGTAATAACTTTCTAGTTAGTGCATATTAGTTCTAGCTTTGTGTGTTATTTAGTTAGCTTAGAATTGTGTCTACCTTTCTAGTTAGTTTATGTTTAATTTTACCTGGCCTCCCTTAGTCTCTGTCCCTGGAGTGTGTATATTTGTATTTGATTTGTTTTACACATTGTGGCACCAGTTTTGTTAATTAAATTACATTTAACTAGGCAAAAAGTAATTATTTGTGTCCTGTTGTTTCCAGTTTTCATTTCTGTTCTTCCACCTTTATGTCACGACCCCGAATTGATGATGGCACCTATGGTCGGGCTATAACAATTTTCAATATAGGCATTGCCTGTATTTGTCATCAGGTCAGGTATCTCATAAGAGAAGGGTAGGAACAAAACCCACATCATACATCTGCCAGATAGTCTCTATTAATAATACAGAAACAAAACAGCATCAAATTGTCCACAAGGGGAAAAACCTTCAATAACTATGGTGCAACACTTACTAAAAGCAGAAGGAGTAAATTACAAAAGACTAAAAATAACAGTTATTAAATAGAGATAATGAATAAACTTGTTACAACATAACATTCACATTATTGTTGTAACGATTATTAAATTTTGTTGATTAGTTTCAACAATGGGATTTGTCAACAATGAACTACGTTATCAACTAATCAGCTGTCACAGTTGATATGGGTTAAATCTCTAAGTTGAAAATAAAAATATGCTTTTCAGCATAATAGGTTCTAAAGCTTTTACAAAAACAGGAAGAAAAGCTTGTTATCAGAGTTATTTTAGTTAATGGTTGCCGTTTAACAATAAAAATCCTCAAACAGAGTTCATGTAAAGGTTCTATTATAGTTTCTCAGGCTTGTTCTATTCTGCTTGTTTCATGAATGCACTTACATGGTTGTTTAAGCTTCTGCAATCATGGAAATTATGCTTTCAATTCTACAGATTTCTGGAAGAATGGCATTGATGTGCTCCTATAACAGAAGAGAGCTTCAGAGATTTGTTTTTAGATCTAACTCCTTTTACTTTTTTTGTCAAAATTCTCTGTCTATAACCTTCTCAAGCTAAAATAGTAAGTTCAGAAATGCCTTTTGTAGGTATATGCTCCAAAAAATTTGAGATTTGCAAAAAAAAAAATTATAAATCAAAAAGTAAAAATAAAAAATCAATCTTTTAAATAAATCTTCCATACAATAAATATTTTTTCTAAAATAATGTATATGTAGACAGGCAAGTCATATCCAAGTACAAACAATGCATACCATTTTAAACTCATTTTTGAACTGATAAAATAATATAAATATATTGTATATAGTGTACAAGGAATTTAACAGGCCACACATTCATGCGATTAGTCTATTAATAAATAAATAAATAATATAAATCACTGACTAATCAACAATTTGAGTAAACCTAATTCACATGCAATTTCAATGCCAGTACGTTCATGTTTATTAATTGATTAAGATATTCAGAGAATTTGTTGATCAATGTTGTGTGTTTGATACACTACCAATATGCTTCTAATAAAAGATAATGTTACAATGCTGCTCCTTTTGTGTGTAACTGACTTCTTGCACGTTAAAACAAAATCTAATTTGATTTTGTGAATTGATCAAACTCTGATAATTTCTTTTTGGTGCCAAGTCAGCAACAAAGGCTTTCATAAATGCAGGTCTTCATAAATATTTAAAAACAAAACTGAGGCTCCCTTCTTCCCTTTACAGCCATTAACAAAAACATAATACGAGTTCAATGAGTAGTCTTAGGAAATGTACAACAGAATGAAGGAATATCATTCCATTCAAACAGTCTCTCAAATTCTGGCAATTTTGAGGTGATTTCAACCATTAAAGCAGATTGACATTTTTAACTTTGTCAGGGATTGACTCAGAAACCATTGATCTGATCTAAATGTTAAACCGTGAACGTGTTTAAAAAGAGCATCTCAAAACGTTGTGAAGGCAGGCATTAACTGTTTGATCTCTTAAAGTAGCCTCAGGCTACCTAAAAGCATCTCAATCCACTTTGCAAACACGTAGCGGACCCCGAGGAACTTCCAGAAGCATTCATGAAATGATGGCACACAGCAAGTTCAAAGAAGAAATAAACTGATATGCATTGGATACAGTTTGGACTCTTTCCAAGGCCTTTGGAGCTGTTTTTCCTAACAAGTAGCGGAGACTATAATTAACAGCTATGTAAGCTGACAGCTGCTGCTGGCACTGTAAATTGCACTTGACGGGCACTTCTGCTCATAGTTCTGTACTCACACCAACAGCCATGACATCCACACACAGGCTTCAACCTACAATTTGACATACTACCTTAACATTTGAAGAGATAGCAGGCAAAACCCTCTAAGATCTAATAAATTACAATTGTTTTTGCCAATTTTAGTTCTCAGAATGTAAAAATGTGTATCTCTAATACATTTAAATACATTCAGCTAGAGGGACTTCAAGCATTCTCAATACTGGCGTTGACACAGGAAAAACAACCACCTAAACAACCACCTCAGTCCCAAAACATTTTTTAATTTCTTGTTTATTTAGTGATAATACAATTTTTAGGTTAACGCCTTTTGTTTTCATCAATATTGTAATTGCGATTAACAATAAAAAATATAAACCCTTCAGTCCTCCGCATTGCATTTATCTAGAGTGAAAAATGTAAAAGTAATAAAACATTGTATAAAAAAAAAACTACATTTTAGGATTTAGAATGCATATAAATATAAAGCAAAGAAAAGAAAATGAATTAAAACTTACTACAAATCTGCAGTGAACATTAATATCAAAGTCACATAGTTTGAAAATTGTAAATGAAAGATGTAGATAGAAGTGTAGAAAACTACAAAAATGTCTAATATTTCCAGATTGTATATTGTCCTTTTTAAACCACGATCCATAAATGTTTAGACTGACAGACTTTAAATAAGTAATACATAGATATTATCTTACTGCTCTCCAGTCACTGACACTTAAAGTGCAGAACAATTAAGATGAAAATCTGCCTATTTATCAGTCAAATAACTGAAGAATTACCAGGTACACCTTTTCTTTTTAAAGTGGTGGCTCTTTTTTAAAACCTATGCACCTTTGTTGGTTTTAAAGAGGAGTGTGTGCAATTCAATATTGCCGCTTTTCCACCAAGCTCTTTAGTAATGCCTAGACTCAATTCGATTTTAGGGGGTGTTTCCACAGGTTCTTAAACCAAGCTGAGGCGAGCTGAGGTGGTACTTTGTTCTGTTCGGAAGGAAAGGCATGACGTAACCACCTTTTTATCGCTGATTGCTCAGTCTCCACAGAGCCCTTATTGGCCAGATTTCTATCACTGCAAACCACAACACCGTGACACATAAAAAAAGCTTTGTAACTACATAATGCCACAATTTCCTGCAAAAATGTGTTGTAGAAAAACTATTGGAGAGAAGATTTGAAAAGATGAGATTGATTGCCGCAGACCATGTTCAGCTAGAGCTCAACAGTGCATCAAGGAAAGAAAAGGTTTTCCAAGAGATCACACAATCAATGACAATGCACGGCTACAGTAGGACCTTTAAACAATGCAGAGAAAAGTTAAAGAAAATTTCAAAAATGACTACCACACTGGAAAAAGTGGTACAAACAAAAAGATTTGAAGATGGTTCAACACCATTTACGATAGACAGTCGAGCAGAGGCCAGGGGGATGCGCCAGTCGGTCCCGCCAATTAGAAGAACAAGTACACCATCACCTGAACACATCACAGAGGATGGTAGGTTGCCACCGGTGCTAAAAAGACATTGGGCCCCTCTCTTCTCTCCGTTTGAAGGCAGTGAGGTTTAAGCTCAAGGTCTTCCATGATGTGTACATTGAGAATTCGGTAAGGCTCTTCTGTACGACCCGACCACATGTCTGTGGAAGCAGCGATAAACTCTGATGTTTTCTCCTCCATAAAGTCTGTTTACACTGAGGGTGGAGCTTCGGTATGGCAACCTGCTTACAATATGACCAGGACACCATGATGCAGTGCTTATCAAGAGTATTTTTTAAAAGCAGTCTTGTTAAGGCGTATAATAGCACTTCTTTTCTTACATAGGAGGATTCATAACGTCTGGTGGATATTGAACCTTGAACCTTTTGAGTTTTTTTGCTTTGTACCTAAAAGGTAATTTTGAATATTATATCTATTTTAATCACATTTTGTTTTAAATATATGTTACAACGTTTATTAATAAGTCTAAGTTTATCGTGCAGCTTATTTAATACATCACAGAGCCTCAGAATGTGATCAGTTGTTTAGTTTAAAGCTGACTGATGTAGCAACTCAATAATGTACATTCATACATGTAATTTACTTTGTCAAGTGGTCGTTTGGAATCTAGCATACCTATGTCATAGTGTTTCATGAGAACTGTGTGGTTTTACTAAACCTCTCCACTACAAGAGTTTTCATCCCATCATTCAGTCGCATCATTTATTTTTCATGAGGGTGCTAATATTGTCCTCAATCTGTCAACGGCGATCAAACGTTACACATCAGCAGCAGCATAGATATATTTAATTTATTTTTAGTTTAAATTAAATATTTAGATCAAACCATGACAGACTCAATCAGACCAAATACACTAAGCTTTACTGATCTACAATTTAAGATATTTAATTGTCTCTTCACAAAAATGAATCCAAACATTAGAGCTAGTTTGTTATATGTGCTACAGCAATCGTTGTATAAGAGTATTTGTTTCTGCTGTACTTAAATGAATCTTTTACATATTTCATCTCATTCAAAATCTTACAAAATGTAATATTTCTTTGCAACTTAACAATTAAGTTCTATTCAATCAATGCTTGCGACAATGAAGTAGATATTTGGCACTAACAAGAAATTATTTGTTGTTTTCTCAAGTGGGATAAAACATATTTTTACATTCCCTTCATGATTAATTTCATTTCAAATGAAATGTTTCAAATAATTGGAAACACAGTTCATTTGCAGCAGCGTCATGTTTTTTTCTAGTCTGAAACATTAAATGTTCTTTATTTTTCATTGTACGAAAAAACTATTTCACCCTTTGCTTTTTTGGGAAATATTGGGGATTCAAATGTCAAAATATTTGTAAAATTGTTGATGGCATCCTGCAAATGTTGAGAAATACTAACCAGCCATCACTGAACTCCACATGGGCATCAAACAGGGCCACGACAGGTGCACTGGCAGCTCTCCATCCACTGACGCGAGAGCGGATCAAACCCTCTTGTTTCTCATGCCGAATCACTTTAATGAAGCCGGGGCGCTGCTGGTTTTTCTCATCCACAAACCTCTGCAGGTTTTCCAGTAGCTCAGCTAGAAATGGACAGAAGACAAAACGGACAAAAGTGGGAAAAAACGGGAAAAGTTTAACTTTTCCATCTTACAGTAGCTGGGATGGTGACACGTATATTTTGTCTTGTGCTTTGTTCACACTGAAAAGCAGAGCTTCTGCATGCCCCACTCTCAAAAGAAAATCTCTTGATCTGCGAGCATAAATATGCATCAAAACATTGATTAAGTCTTCATTCTATTTTCCTTCAAAAAGTGTTTTTTTTTTCTTCTTTCAGCTAAAGCTTAGAGTGTCATTACATTTCCAATGTGAGTAGACAACTTGAAGCTCAGCGGAGTCTCCTGTTATGTTTGTGAAAGGCTTGTTTGCTGACAAACATCCATATTTTTTTCCATTTCAACCCATTTTCTTCACTTTTTTTGTTGAGACCGCTCTAAAGGAAAACGTATTTTTAGAGCAATTTAGAACAACCGTTTAAGAGCAAGCTGATTAGTTGAAGGAAACTGAATTCTCTACAGTGTTGCCAGATTTAGGTGAACATCTATTAAATTTGGGCTGCTTTTAAATACTTTAAATATTTTATTTAAAATATGAAGCATAAGGAAGGCAAATACATTGAAAAATAAAAGTTTTCCCAGCTCATCCCTCTGTGCATCACGACCTCACCATCCAGCTGCAATCCTCTACAGTCACCCCTTCTCCTACAGTCAGAAATCTTGGAGTGATTTTGGATGAACAGCTGTCCTTCAAAGACCACATCACAAAGACAACTCGAGTATGTAGATTTGCACTGCACAACATTCGAAAGATCAGGCCCTTCTTAACTGAGCATGCAACTCAACTCCTGGTTCAGGCTCTGGTCCTCTCACGTCTGGACTACTGCAACGCTCTCCTAGCAGGACTTCCATTAAATACGCTCAAACCTCTGCAGACGATCCAGAACTCTGCAGCTCGTCTTATCTTCAAAGAACCGAAACGAGCTCATGTTACTCCCCTCTTCATCACTCTTCATTGGCTTCCCATTGCAGCTCGGGTTAAATTCAAATCGCTAACGCTGGCATACAAAACTATCTCCAGATCAGCCCCTGGCTACCTCCATGAGCTCATACGCTCCTACATGCCTTCCAGAAGCCTGCGCTCAGAGAAGGAACAGCGACTTGTGGTTCCTTCCCACAAGGGCAGAAGATCTCTCAGCAGAACCTTCTCTTTCACTGTCCATGGATGGTGGAACAAACTCCCTGATCCAGTCAGGAAAGCAACAACACTAACAGCTTTCAAAAAGCAACTGAAAACTCTTTTCTTCAGAGAACACCTACTATAAAAAAAAAAAAAAAAAAACTACCTTCTTTTTCCTCCTCTGTCTTTATCTTCTTCCTCTACTTCTTCACTGCTTAGGTTTATTGATCAGTTGATACAATTCTATTATGAGAAGCTGAGATAGACTTTGACGGTGTAACAAATTGCATATTGTCTCTCCCCTAATGTAAGTCGCTTTAGACAAAAGCGTCTGCCAAATGTATAAATGTAAATGTAAATGTAAGAGTAATACATATAATTCCTTGTATTTAATTATATTCAAGTAAATAGTAGAAAATAAATATATTCTTTAAGAATATAAAAATGTATATGGTGTAACATTTTTTTTTGGCCCCTTTAATATATGTCCCATATATCACAAAAATTCATTTTGAAAATATATTATATTATGTATAGAATATTACATTTAACGATGCTTAACATATATATGGATATATTTCTCTTCTGAATACTATACATGGAAGTATGTAAATCATTAATAATTTTTTTTTTATTAAACTGTTTATAATGTCATCCTCTTTAATAGGCTATGTCTATTCTTTTATGACCAAACTACATTGATTGACTTGAATTAATTACATTTATAATTAATTTAGGTTAATTACTTTACATATAAAACATTTGCCATTCCTGCTTTTCAAGTGTAAACAAAGCTGGAGTCAAAAAAATACGAATCGTGCCAGAGATTACTTTAGTAATCTCTACATCAAAATCGCATCCTTCACCCAGTATGAATATTCAAAGACCATCCCAAACCCAGTTACAGTACCACTAGCTAAAAACTAATCAGTAAATCATTAAAATGTCTGCCTATATTGTGTTCTATTTCAAGCTGAATTAATTCATACTCATCCTAGTTTGACCTCTCAGGGAATAGTAGGCATTGGCAGAATCTCAGTGAACATCAGGCTCTTATGTTTGCCAGCAGTTTGCATTATTTGGAGTGTATTCCCAGAACTCGCCTGGGCTGTTTGTTTTCATTAGGGAGAATGCATCATTCTATCTCTCCATGGCAAACAGCTGTTGTCAGTCTGAGGGAGCAAGAAGAATCCAGACCTTGGCTTTACCCATGCAAACCCTCAATGAACTAGACGCACACAGCTCAAGGTAAAGGTTACTTCTGCAGAATCACTGCGAATACATCATTCTAGGAGAAAACAGCACTCTAGAGGTGATGGGAAGCAAATCAAAAGCAAAGTTTTGATTGCCCTGAGATGAGCTCAGCGCTCATATTCAGAGTCAGAATCAAATCAACAGCTGCAAATACAATTCTGAATGTTAAAAAAAACAGATCTAATTAAAACTGCGGCATATATACATTTTTAAATTTGGAGTTTGAGTAATAAACCAATCTGTGTACCAACAGTCACAAAAGTTTAATTGCATTTGTATAGCTGTTTGATTACCTTTATTTGTTAATGAATACATTAATGAACGATTAATCAAAAATGCAAATGCATGCATTAGTGTTTAACACAACATAGTTGAAACAAAGAACAACAAATAATTACAAATAACCGTTAAATAATCCCAGTTACATTATAACAGAAATTTAAAAATGAACAGCATTTAAAATGATTAAACCTATAAACATAAGACATGAGTTCCATATCTCTCTCTTGACCCTAACCCTTTAGCAATTAACTGTTCCCCTTTCCTTTGAAAAGGAGTTCCAAGGGGAATGGTTGAAAATTGTTTCAATTGGGACACCACAGTGAAACCATGAATAAAAAAAAATCTTCAATTAAACATGTGTTTATACATGAATCGACTGCGTACTGTTTATAGTCTAAAGTCATTCATTTTTTATTAAAATAAGCTAGTATTTATATAATTATTGGCTTCATTATTTAAAATATTTTAAACTAACTTTCAGATTCTGATCTGTATAAACACTTATGACAAGAAATCTAACATAACCTGCTTTTTTTTTTATTCGACATGTTATAATAATGCAAAAATGTTGTGATTTTACAAAATGTACTTTTCGTAAGTAAATGCATTGTGTAACGTTACTGTTATATTGCTGCGCTATAATTGTTAAACTATCTTTTTTTTTTTACTACAGTGATACCTCAAGATAGAAATGAACGCGTTCCGGGGTGGCCGTTGTATGATAATGTATGAAGAAACAGTCAAATATAAAGCATTTACTCTTTTAGATTTTTCAAAATTGGTTAGCAAATAGAGGAGGAATTAATTTTTATGCACACTTCGATAAATGTAGATAATTTAGTGTGTAAACGGGCCAGTTAGGGACACAATTTCGATGTTCCCTGATTAAACACACTCCTTTAGCTCAGAAAGCTTTCAGAGAAATTCAGATCGGTTTACATATGCTGCCTTAATCCCTCTTGTGTTTGCATATCCTCTCCAGTCTCCACGTCAATCCCTGTTTGTCTGCATGATTCATCTTAATCTCCTAGACAGAAAGGAGTTCCTGAATGTTTCTAACTAAACCTTATCCTCAACATGAGTGCTTACCGTTGCTGCTGTGATCGTCTACCAGGATGATCTCCTTCAGCAGACGAGCCGGAGTTCGCTGAATGAGCGAGTGAACAGAGCGCAGGATCACGGACAGAGCCTCATTCACAAAGATGAAGACCACGCTGACCTGTGGGAGATTCCAGTGGTAGGAAATGTTTCTGCAGCTATAGGAAAAAAAACACACCACAACAAAAACAATAACTTTTTTTTTTCTCAGATTAAAGACCACCCTGTATTTTTAGTGTTTCATCTTTGAGGCAATCACAGAATTCACACACTTTTTTCCAGAGCAACTATATATATATATATATATATATATATATTATTATATATATATATATATATATTATTATTATATATATATATATGACCGCAATACCCACTGTCTCACAGCAAGAAGGTCGTTTGTTCGCGCCTCGGCTGGGTCGGTTGGCATTTGTAAATGGAGTTTGATGTTCTCCCCGTGTTCGCATGGGTTTTCTCCGGGTGCTCCGGTTTCCCCCACAAGTCCAAAGACAGGCGATATAAGTCAATTGAGAAAAAACAATTGTCCATAGAGTAGGAATGTGTGTGTGTGTGTGTGTGCGTGCATGTGTGAATGTTTCCCAGCAATGGGTTGCGGCTGGAAGGGCATCCGTCCCGTAAAACATATGCCAGAATAGTTGGCGGTTCATTCCACTGTGGTGACAAGATAATGGATGGATGGATGGATATATACACACATACACACACAATGTATTTCTACTTTGTCCTTTTTAAAATATAATTTTGCTTGTTTATTATTGTATTATTATATTATGTTTTACTTGTTTGAAATAAAACAATTATTTTAACTTACAAAGTTGGCATGTCTTGATTTTCTACTTGTGGACGTTTAGCAATGATGATCATTAATATTATTTTTTGCTTCTGATTCAGGAAGTTCAAAACATAGTTTCAACTATGTTCTTCAAAAAAGCTAATTTCTTCAAAATAAATTTAATCTATTTTTCAAAGAAATCATAAAATATTTAGAATAATGAATTACTTCCCATACAAAACTGTCTGTTTGATGCTGTTAAAAATCTCAAAATTACCAAAACCTTTTCAGACCTTAAATAATAATGTAAACAATTTAAGTATGCATTATTTATTAACTTTTTGACCAAATTTGGAGACTGTCAAGTATGTTTTTGTCATCCAACTTTTGAAAAAACATACACCTAAGAATGTAATTATACAAAGAAGTAAAAAAGAAAGATTACTACTTAGTTATTTTTATGTTATCATTTTGTTTCATATGAGGACAAAAGTAATCTAGCCACAGGGGTTTCAAGTCAGTGACTTCTGTGCCGGTCCCAAGCCCGGATAAATAGAGAGGGTTGCGTCAGGTAGGGCATCCGGCGTAAAACATGCCAAAACCAATATGCAAGTCATCAATTCGATTTCCATACCGGATCGGTCGAGGCCCGGGTTAACAATGACCGCCACCGGTGCTGTTGACCTACAGGGTGCCAGTGGAATTTGGACTACTGTTGGTCAAAGAAGGAGAGGAGGGAGAAGGACTCGTAGGCAGAGAGAGAAGAGGAAAGGCAAGAGTATAGGTCTGAGAATAGGGACTCTCAACGTTGGTACAATGACCGGGAAAGGTAGAGAGCTGGCGGACATGATGGAGAGAGGAAGGTAGATATTCTGTGTGTGCAGGAGACCAGGTGGAAGGGTAGCAAAGCGCGTAGTATTGGAGGGGGATACAAACTGTTTTACTATGGTGAGGATAGGAAGAGAAATGGGGTAGGAGTGATCCTGAAGGAGGAGTTTGTGAGGAATGTTTTAGAGGTGAAAAGAGTGTCTGACAGGGTGATCAGTTTGAAGTTAGAGATTGAAGGGGTGATGTTGAATGTAGTGAGTGGTTATGCTCCACAAGTAGGCTGTAAGCTGGAAGAAAAGGAGAGATTCTGGAGTGAGTTAGATGAGGTGATGGAGAGTATTCCCAGAGGGGAGAGAGTAGTGGTGGGAGCAGACTTCAACGGTCATGTGGCGAGGGCAACAGAGGTGATGAGGAAGTGATGGGCAGGTTTGGTGTTAAGGAAAGGAACCCAGAAGGACAGATGGTGGTGGACTTTGCCAAGAGGATGGAAATGGCTGTAGTTAACACTTATTTCCAGAAGAAGGAACATAGAGTTACCTACAAGAGTGGTGGTAGGAGTACGCAGGTGGACTACATCCTAAGTAGACGAGCCAATCTGAGAGAGATCACTGACTGCAAAGTAGTGGTAGGAGAGAGTGTAGCCAGACAGCATCGGATGGTGATGTGTAGGATGTTTCTGGTGGTCAGGAAGAAGAGGGGAGGAAAGATGGAAAAGAAGACCAAGTGGTGGAAGTTGAAAAAGGAAGACGGTTGTGAGGAATTCAGACAGAAGCTGAGACAGGCTTTGGGTCAGGAAGAGCTTCCAGAGGACTGGGAAACTACAGCAGAAGTGATCAGGGAGACAGGTAGGAAGGTGCTAGGTGTGTCAGCAGGAAGAAGGAAAGAAGATAAGGAAACATGGTGGTGGAATGAGGAAGTACAGGACATCATCCAGAGGAAGAGGCTAGCTAAAAAGAAGTGGGACATCGAAAGGACTGAAGAAAGTAGACAGGACTACAAGGAATCACAGCGCAGGGTGAAGAGGGAGGTGGCAAAGGCCAAACAGAAGGCATATGATGAGTTGTATGCCAGGTTAGACACGAGGGAAGGTGAGAAGGAATTGTACAGATTAGCGAGACAAGAGACAGAGATGGGAAGGATGTGCAACAGATAAGGGTGATTAAAGATAGAGATGGAAGGGTTCTAACAGTGAGGAGAGTGTGCAGAGAAGATGGAAGGAGTATTTTGAGGAGTTGATGAATGAGGAGAATGAGAGGGAAAGAAGGGGGAAGAGGTGAACATTGTAGCAGGAAGTTGAAAAGATTAGAAAGGATGAGGTGAGGAAGGCTCTGAGGAGAATGAAGAGTGGAAAGGCTGTTGGTCCAGATGACATCCCTGTGGAGGTGTGGAAGTGTCTAGGAGAGACAGCAGTGGAGTTCCTATCTAGGTTATTCAACAGGATTCTAGAGAGTGAGAAGATGCCTGAGGAATGGAGGAGAAGTGTCCTAGTGCCAATCTTTAAGAACAAGGGTGATGTGCAGAGTTGTAACAACTACAGAGGTATAAAGTTGATGAGCCACACAATGAAACTCTGGGAAAGAGTAGTGGAAGCTAGGCTAAGAAGGGAAGTGGATATTTGCGAGCAGCAGTATGGCTTCATGCCCAGGAAGAGCACTACTGATGCAATTTTTGCTCTGAGAATGCTAATGGAGAAGTACAGAGATGGTCAGAAGGAGCTGCACTGCGTCTTTGTGGACTTAGAGAAAGCGTATGACAGGGTGCCGAGAGAGGAGCTATGGTCCTGTATGAGGATGTCAGGAGTGGCAGAGAAGTACGTCAGAGTAGTTCAGGATATGTATGAGAGGAGTATGACAACAGTGAGATGTGCTGTAGGTCAGACGGAGGAGTTCAAGGTGGAGGTGGGGCTACATCAAGGATCGGCTTTGAGTCCCTTCTTGTTTGCTATGGTGATGGACAGGTTGACAGATGAGGTCAGACAGGAATCTCCATGGACAATGATGTTTGCAGATGACATTGTAATCTGTAGTGAGAGTAGAGAGCAGGTGGAGGGACACCTGGAAAGTTGGAGGTCTGCTCTAGAAAGAAGAGAATGAATCAGTCGTAGTAAGACAGAATACATGTGTTTGAACGAGAGGGAGGGAAGTAGAACAGTGAGGTTACAGGGGGCTGAGGTCAAGAAGGTGGAGGAGTTTAGGTATTTGGGGTCAACAGTCCAGTGCGATGGGGAGTGTGGAAAAGAGATGAAGAGGCGAGTGCAGGCAGGTTGGAGTGGGTGGAGAAAAGTGTCAGGGGTGTTGTGGGACAGAAGAGTGTCAGCAAGAATCAAAGGAAAGGTGTACAGAACAGTAGTGAGACCAGCTATGATGTATGGGTTAGAGGATGTAGCAGTGAGGAAGAGACACGAGGCAGAGATGGAAGTAGCAGAGATGAGGATGTTGAGGTTCAGTTTAGGAGTGACAAGGATGGACAAGATTAGGAACGAGCACATCAGAAGAACAGCTCAGGTTGGTTGTTTTGGAGACAAAGTCAGAGAAGCCAGATTGAGATGGTTTGGACATGTGCAGAGAAGGGCTAGTAGTTATATTGGTAGAAGGATCTGTTTGTGGAAACAGATGATTTGCTGTGGCGACCCCTAAACTGGGAACAGCCGAAAGAAGAAGATAAGGACAAAAGTATTTTTTTACATTTATTCAGCCATAGTATGCAATGTTTTGCATGTGAATATGTTTTGACTGAATATATTGTTAACGTAGTAATAAGAATCCTGCAGCATGCCTCTGAAATCTGCAATTGTGAACATTAGAAATTACATAAATAGCCTTAATTTGTTATCTTTGTTGTGGTTTCCCTAAATTAGCGTTGCTGTTAGGTCAAATTGTAATATCAATCAGTGCAAAGATAGTGCTTTTACAGCAGCAACAGATGTATGTCTGGATTTGTATTTGTACAATGAGATAAAATAAACTTGTGCTTTGTTAGCATTTGTGTTGTGTTCTAGTTAGTTAGCATTCTTATTACGCCAAGATTAATCAGTGCATAGACAGCGATGGAGCGCAGTACTATAAATGCTTTGATTGACAACTGTGTGTGTGCGGAGCCTCCACAAAGAGCTATTTTTTTGCTTGATGCACAACTAAAGATTGGCCATGAGGCTGGTAAAGCTTTGAGGTGTGCTAGCAGCCCAGCTCAACGCAAACAGAAGGGGGAGTGAGCCAGCTGCTACTGTACACTCTGAGAAAGCACTCTCAATGATTCTTACTGTCTTTGTTTTCAAAACAAACAGGTTCATATTACTTAAATATGCAGGTACAGGATTACCAAAAAAAAATGGTGGTTATCTTGCCTTAAAGTTTCTAAATCATGGCAAACCTTCTAACAGGGTATCAGCCCATGCCAACAACTGAGTAATGAGGAATCAGGACTTACCCATCAGGTCTGAGGTCAAGAATAACCCTGTCCAGAGAGAGTCTGTCACTGAGGTAGCTATTGTATCCGTAGTACTGGAACTTCCTGAGAGCCACCTTACGGCTCTCTGGCCCAAGCTCCCGACCCCAGTGTGCAAACAGAGACTCTGAGAGTAACTGATCAATGGGCCCATCTGCTTCTGACAACGGCTTCTCTGCACACAGTTACACAGAGAGAGATGATAAGTTAACTGTTAACTGAAGATGGTCAAGCAGAGGCTGTGTTTTCAGCACAAACTGAAGTAGTTCAACACTTTACATAGTGTTGGCCCAGTTTTACTCATCAGCCATGAAGATTGTCCTAAAAGGACTCTCATACACATCTTTTAGAACTGTAAAACTCCAGAGTGAGAAAGGGGGCTCATAAAAACATTCTCCCCCTGGTAAGTAAGTCTTTAAACTTTTCCGCCATGTTTGTTTGTTGTTTTGCAGGAAACAACACATCAGCAAAAGAAACCCCTGATTGGGTGGCACAAATCCTAATAAGAATATCCATCGCGAATGGGCGTCAAAAGCTTAAAAATTCCAACTTACTCTGCATGTATGTCGGTGCCACATTCTCAGTTGATACTTAAAAAGGAATTACTGACACTACTTTAAGAACATAACGTTCATATTTATCAAGTTTTCATTTCTGTTTTAGAAAAACCGCATCTGGTGTGCTTTAACATAAACATCAGTTAACAGTGCATTCTGGGAGATTTAACGTCAACTTCTTGAGTATGGATGTCGCATCAAAACCACATAACATTCACACAGAAGACGGATAGCAGGTGCATATTATTTATAATGTGAACACACCAAAACAAAAAACTACATCTAAATTCACTAATAAAATCAAAATTGAATCCTGAACCTCTCTGCTTTTTCCTCAAAATAAGCTATGTTTATGCTTGCAGTTCTTTTATTGCAACATTTATATTAAGCCCTATTAAGGTTTCTGTTATGTGATTTAATGCATTTGGTTTATTTTTTGATATGTTAGTTTTTCTGCTTCTTCATGTAACATTTGTGTCTGTTTTTTGTGTTTGTTTCATTACATTGTCTGCAATGTGTCCCTGAATCAAAACAAATTCTTTCTGTGAATTCTGTGAAAGACTTGGGAATAAAGCACATTCTTCTGACAAAGAGCTCAAATGATTTTAGGCTAAGTTGTCGATATGTGTTATTTTCTATGATTTATATCTAGTCCAGCTCACACTAAATCAAATTATTTCTATGGCCCTGAGCTTAAAAAGGTTGGTCAGACCTGCTTCAGGCATAGTTCACATTCTTTAGATTAGAGTAGTCCTACAATGAGAAGACCTTTAGATGAGTCCTGAGAAATTTAGTGAAAGAAGAGTCCCATAAGAGACAGAAATTTAAAAGCTGATCATTCTCTAATGGCATCAACCATCTTAATGCAGGAGGACATTGCCCTGGTACAGCTAAGAGAGCAGCAAAGATAATTAAGAAAAGATCATTACCAAAAGAGGCTATGATTAATTACTGCCACAGAGCAGCCTAGCACAACGTTTTCATTGTCAGCAGGGGAATCACTTACTCAGAGAGCAGGCCCAAAAATTTTATCACAACACAAAGCATTTGTTAACTACAGTGTGATCATACAATAACATCAATGTTAACAATGTCATACAACATGAAATGAGGAATCGAAAGCTAGAGAAATTCTATTTTATTTCAGTGATCCACTACTCTGTTTGTGCAACTATTCCATAGAAGAAACTAACTAATACAGGTTGCCAATAATTTCAGAGGAAGAAGAGAAGACTTTTAGAAGAGAAGATTAATGCTGTGAGAGAATTATCAAACACAGCACAGGCTGTTTTGGGCTGTGTTTGTACTTCTAACACAGAGTCTAGCTTGCTGTCTGAATGCCAGAACCAACCATATCAAGCCAGAGTACAACAGGACACAGCATGAAACTCAAACTACTAAGCTGACAAGAGTAGACATAAACAGCCAGAAGAAATGTTTCCTAGCATTTCAGAAAATTCAGAGTCACATTTGTGAGTTTGACTGAGTGGAAAGTATGACAATAAGCATGACTCAGAGAGCCGAGATGAAGATGAAAAACCAAAAGGACAGAGCAGAGGACGTACATGACCCAAATGAGTTACATAGCTGAACTAATCCTTCTCTGGTCAAGTCAATCTGTACAGAGTGATGAGGACACACAAGGCCAACAGAGCACTGGCTCTAGCTTAAAGAGACACTTCACCTAAAAAAGATACATTCTGTAAGTTTACTTCACCTCAAGGCAATGTGAATGTCTGGCTTTTTGTCTGAAAGCAAACCAACAGTAAAGAACATTGAAGCAAAAAACAGTAAATGCCTCTGGCCTCTGAATGACATTTAGGTCTGAAAAAATACAGAGGAAAAGAAACAGGATATTTGTACCCTTATGTCTTTACTCTGATGTATCTGACTTCCCTTTTATGAGACAGGCACAGTAGAAAATGAAATTGTAATCTTCTGTAATGTCCATAAATGATACACTGTAAAAAAAAATAAAATAGAAAAAAAAACAGAGAAAGAATACTAGGATTTTTTCTGCTTCATTTTAAAATGAGCCATAACCTTAAAAACTGTAATTCCCATAATTTCACGGATCCTTTAATTGTATGCATGTTTCTATATTTATTTAGAACTTTTACAAAAAAGTTATTTCTGAGTCAATGTCCCTTTATTAAGATTGGACTGTATGCAGTGAAAAAGGGACGTTGGCTAGTGAGAGAGAGAGAGAGAGAGAGAGAGAGAGATGTAGAGAATGGGCCACCGACTCAGATTCAAACTCATACCAGACGCATAGCTGCACAGACAAGTCCTTCTCACTCATCACAATAACAGGGAACAAATCACCTATTGTTTAACTGTATATTGAATTGCATCTATATTTATGTATTTGGCAGACACCTTTTGGGAGAGACAATATGCAAGTTGTAACAAAGCTGGGGTTTACCTCGGGTTGCACAGAGCAGAAGGAGCTGATGAATGAAAACACAAAAGGTTTTATAACATTTCAGAGTGTAAGTGTTCGTTAAAGAGAAGTGTTTTAGTAGCTTTTTGAAGGCTGTTAGTGTTGCTGCTTTACAGACTGAATCAGGTAGCTTGTGTGACCAGCCAGGTCCAGTGAGAGAGCCTGTCCTGAGATATTTTCTGCCTTTCAGGGATGCACCCACAAGCCCTTGTTTCTTCTCTGAGAGTAGACTGAAGGGCATGTAGGGCTGAACTTGTGAAGGTAGACAGGGGCTGATCTGCAGATGGCTTAGCAAGCGAGCGTTACACACATACAGATTTTCGGGTAAAAATTGGCACCGATGTGAGCTTGCACCTTTAGCCGAGCAATGGGAGTGGGAAAAAAGTTATCTGCCAAGTCTCCTTGGTTTTCACTTGCGGTGGACCAATGAAAGTCTGTGCTCAGAGTGCTATTAGGGCATAAAAGAGCAGTTGGAAAGTGCTTGAAACGCACTCTCACATCAGCCTCATCCAGGAAACCGCAGAAAAAGAACAACATGAAGAAAAGCCAAAGCAGAAATTGTGGCAGAAGAGAATATGGACAGTCAGAAGCTTGTCTTGTTGGTGTTCATTAAGAGTTGCCTTACAGAGGCCACAAAGGTTATAAAATGGTGGGGGGTGCCACTGCTGTCTCCTGAAGACCATTCAAGGTCAAGAAGCACCACAGAATCAACATTAAACAGCAGAGGTGCAAAGCTAGCAAAAACTCAATATGTCTAGGTATGTGGTGGCCTTAAACTTGGTAACCATGTAGTTTATTCAATAAATTTAAGTTTTATCTCCTCCGCTAGCCCACTGAAAAAAAAACACGATATCTCCCAAGTGTTGTCACAAGTGTTGGACACCTTCTCAGTCAGACCTTGCAGGTTCTCCTAGAATTTAAATGTATTTCAATTATCTTTTTTTACAGAGTAGCTAGCCACAAATCAGTGATGCAGAAATCATCAGTGTCCTAACTAAATTCTGCAAGGATATTATGTGACTTTAGCTTTTCACAACAATAAAATCCTTTGACCCTTGTAACCAATGTAAGCCTCACACGCTGTTATTTTTGGCTGTTCTTGTGTTCAGATATGTATGACCTAGCTTTACACTCGAGCAAACATAGCCACCCTGGTGAATCAAGAGATGCTTTGAACTACACAACTTAATGGCCTAACACCAAAGACCCTGCAACAAGCTTGGCAATGTTAGAAAATCATTGGACAGCATGATAGATTCAGCTTTCGGATATACATAATCACATACTCACTCATTTATGCCCTGAAGAGAGGAAGAAAATTCTTTTCTAATTGGCAGACACAAATATAAGTCAAGAATGGAGACTCACTGGCTCATGCGAATGTAACAATTGATCATTTAGCATGAACTATAGTCACCGCTTTAACTAATTCTTCTAAAACAACCCAAAAGAGTTTAAGGATAAAGATATTTTGGGTATATTTCCAACTAATTTTCTTTCGAAATGAAACATTTCTGTGTAAAAAGTGTTCAATCAGATTTTAAATTACACTAATGAGTTAGTAAGGGACTGACTAAAAAGATTATTATTTTCAAAAACAAAGGAAATGATTACCAAAACAACAGCTGCATTGTCAAGATAATAAATTACTTGTTTAATAAAAACTCTCAATGGACATATGCTTGGCAACCTTGCTGTTCAAGTAACCCTTAACTACTACTGGATTGCCAGAACAATTTGAGACAAACCCCTCTGGTTTCTATTTGTGTTTGCTCATCACACTAACAACGATCACCTGTAAGCCACCACTGATTGCTTGAAGAACTTATTGCGACCACCTGGGACTAATTACCACGCTCCAATAAGAAGACTTTACCCCAGCTCTTCAGTGGTTGATCCAAGAAAGGACTGGACTTGTAATGCCTCAACTGACCACTCGAAGCTGAGCCTGGAAGTGAGCAGACTTTTATTAACTAATGTTAAAAATAGTCAGCCTTAAATCTGAAAAAAAAAACAAGTTTAAAGCCTAGGATTTTTTTTCAGACATTGCAATGTAAATAGCGTGATTCAATGTTAATTATTTGCACAGCGCTAGTTTGAACTTCAGTAAAATTCATCAATGTGGTTGCTTATAGGTAGGGTCAGATGTACTCTGTGGCTGCAGATTTCCCAAGAAAACCCAGCAGAATTAGGTCATTGTGCATTATACAACCCTTCTACAGATTTCCACAAAATTTACCAAAACGTCTACACAGAAACAACCAAAAAAACTTTTAGCAGAGCCAGGAAGTTGGAGATTAAGGAGGTTGATGACAAAGAAGAATAGGAGATGATTACTTGCACAGTAAAATCCTGAGAGCAAAATTAACTCTATCCAGAGTAGGACCAAAAACACTCTAAATAGAATGAAACAATGACACTTAAACTGAGTTAAATCATCAATGAGGTTATCATTTAACCATTGATTATTCATCGAAAACTTGTATGTAGTGATAAATGTTTGCATTTCACTATAAAAAAACATTGCAAATACTTTCCTCATCACATTGTATCAAAAAATAAGAGTTTAACTTCAACGTTTTTTTGGATCAGGTTGATGAGTTCAGTGTTAATTTCACTCTATTTAGATTAGGACCAAATAGACTCAGAGCAATGTCAATTTAACACTAGATTTTACTGTGTAGAAGTGAAAAACAAAAGAAGAGTGCTAGACATTGGACTGACATAAAGGTTTATAGATGAAACCAGACTAGTAGTTTAAGGAAGAAGAGCGCTTATAAAGGAGTCTGGGTGATTGACTGTCGTCTGTGCTTGAAAGGCTGTAGATTTTTGAACATAGCCTGGATTGTCTGCTGGTGAACGCTATGAAACTGAAAATATCCTAATTCAAAGTAAAGAGACTAAAACAACAAACACACAAAAAATTCAATTGTGATATAAAGTAGGATAAATATATAACTTCACTTTGTGAACATTCACACCGTTCGTAAAATACAAACTCTGCAAAGTATAAAAAAGATCATGTTTACTACCTCAATCAAACTTATCAATGTGACTTGCATCACGCAAGAAATTTCTCACAGAAGTGACTTACTTACTCACTCAAAAATAATCGTAAAAGATTATCATTGTATAAGACAACTTAATTCCAAAAGAGTTCTGTGACTTCCGTGTGTTAAGCCACTTGACATAAAAGCTAATCACAAAAGTGTTGTAAAAACAAACTCTTGCATCTGCCTAAGTCTTACCAGAAAGCAAAATCAACCAATCAATGTGTTTTTATATAGCACTTTTTCAGCAGTTTTTTTTCAAAGCAGCTTCACAAAGAACTAATGAGTTAAATAGAAATTCCTGTTATAATTCTAAAATAAATATTTAATATATATATATATATATATTATAAAATAAAGCTACCATATACTGCTACCTTAGGGTTTGAAACATTTATTAGTATGAGGAAAGAGTTATTTAAACTGACCAGTAATCTATAACTTATTACAAAAGCCGGTTAAAACCAAATTTGTGGTGAAATAAAGCAATCATATCACTTATTTGTAATGATGTTGGAAAAAAACTGAGAACCCAGAGTAAAAAACCTACTGCAGAGAAAAGTTGAAAATGAGAAAAAACAAGGAGAAGGACATAACTGTTGTACCCAATGGATTCAAAAGCACTTTCCCTAAATTTAAAGACACAATTTTAGGAGGTACATTTTCAAATCCATTTTGACAGGGCTTATGTCACCAGTAGCGTATTTAAACAATTATGTGACACAAGACATGGCCACCCAAGACTGCGAGAGACAAACAGAAGGTACTTGTACGGACTATCTAAATGCTTTATCTGCAGATATTGTCCTTCCCCTCCATCACACTCTGAGCAGCTTATGGAATAGGACAGCTTGCAAGCAAACCAAGGAATATATATATTTTATTCAGCTTCTCTGAGACTGTTTCCACTGTCCTCTAGGGATGGTGACTCAAATAGCAGAGAAGGCTGGATTGGAAGATCTAGCTCAGACTGGAGTCAGAACCATTCCCGAGGAGAGCTTAACTCAAGAGATAGACAAAATATAGACAAAGGGTTGTTGTCTAATGAGGGATTAAGATCACGTATACAACAGTAGTAAGTTCAAATTGCTAAAATTGATTCATGTTGCTAAGTGAAGCATTCACATATGAAAGCATTTTTGAATGCTCTTCTCATTAGAAGCCATTATGTAAGGATCTTCAGAGTAAAAATGCCCCAATGGGTGTCATGACGACAGAGCATGAGTTATCTGAGTTGACAGATTGCGTTGCCTTCTTTGAAGCACATTACATACATCACTGAAGCTACAAGACACACTATTTCATTGATTAGTCAGTCTCTGCAACACTTGGGGAGAAAAACCTATCAATTACATTTGCAGTATCCAAGATGAGGTACAGGAATGCCAAACACCCTGCTTTAGAGGCTTTAGAGGCTTTAAGCAGCATCAAAGTTAGCAACAAGTGGCATGTTACTCACAATATCCCATCTCTTCCGATCTGAAGTGCATTAGATGCTCGAAGTGCCTCTAAGATGACACTGATGTAACTGAAATGCAACTTATTTGACTTCACAGAGCTTTGACTGAGTGAGTGAATGCTATGCATGCCAAAAGAATAAACAAGCCATTACAATTCAAACAACATCATTCAACCACAGTGTGAAGATTTGTACCTAATATTTGGGATGACTTAACATTAAATTGTCACATATTCAGAGACATTATAGGCTGCAGGTACGGCATTCATTTAGAAGTTTATAAAAAAAACAAACGTCCTGACATTTTAAGATTGGCCCCTGGAACGTTCACTATGAATACTTCACTGACATAATACTGCAATTAAAGTATGCGTGTCATTTACGCTTGCTGCTCAAAAGCATTCACTCCTTACCCAATCCTCTCAGCCATCGTGGAGCTCCGTCTTGGGCTCACCATGGAAGCGCTAAAGCTCAAAGCTCATAAATCCATTCTGCTCTTCTGGTTAATTGTGTTTAGTTTGAGGGAGATTTGTTAGAAAATTTCATCCCAAAAACTCTTCTAATGATAGGAAAATCTGATAAAGTAGTATGAATGTTAAAACACTGGGCTACCAATGGTTCAGCAGACCATTTGTGAAGCTGATAAAACCAGCACTAAGGTCTGACTTTTGAAACATAAGCATCAATGAGATAGTTGTTGAACAGCTTTGATCTCACAATGACTCTCACAATGTTGTGCATGTAATCCAACAGCGCTAGCGCTCTGAAAGTTAGAAACAGACTAAAAGATTAGAATTTTCTAGTAAATAATTAATAAACAAATAAGACCTCTTTTGAGTCTGTGTAATAAAAGCTTGTAGCAAGCTGCAAAGTAGTTTTAGTTAATAAATTTAACTTTGAAATACATTAGTTACATACACTACTGCATAGAGCGACACAAAGCCACACTGACACCAAATTCACCTCATCTACTCCGGGTTTTTTTAAATTGTTCTCCTTCAAAACTAAAAAGAAAAAAAAATTGTCCAGTTTCCAAAAAAGATTCTTTTTAACAACCTGGTATAATTAAACTTGTTTAACCAACAAATGCCATTTTTAACGACCTATTGAACCTATGTGCCTACACGGTCAATGAATGACCACCAGTGGCCACTACTCTTTTCACAACCGCCATCAGCCCCCCCCCTTAAGCACATAAATATAATCTCCTATTTTTGGACCCTAAAAAGTGTGGTATAAGAAAACCTGTATTAGAGCTTAGACTGGCTGGCTTGGCAGGTACCAAAACAAAGTAACTAGTCAGCACGACTGAAAACTTGACAAGGCAATATTGATCTAGGGGCATAACGGTTTTGGGGATATCAAACCTCAACATTTGATCTCAAATACAGGACTGTAAAATCTAAAACAAAGATCTTTAAAAACATAAAAACAAAAAAGAAAACGACAGGCTCTCATGATACTGGTGAAACTAAAGTCAGCATTGATGGACACTGGTAAAGACCCAAAGGTCACCAGAATTTTACTGGATGTTTATGCCCTTAAGCTCGATAGACACTACTTTTGTCAGAGTCATTCAAAAAAAGATGCAATGACAGGAAATTTCCTCTAAATGATATATTCCATTGTTTAGTGCAGCCTTCAAAAATCATAACTGTTTCCAAACCTTCAACTTTTCAAGGGTGAATCACTGGCAAGCTAATGTGTATTTTCTTTTGAATAGGAAATCTCTATTGTTTTGCTTAAAATAATGACTTTGATCTTTTGAGTGTCGCCACAAAGTCCAATTTGTCAATCACGATACACTTAAGAAAAGATTATAATTATGATCTCATCCAGTTAAGCCCTTTCTATCAAACAATATAAGCCGTGAAATGAGTCAATATGTCTATATATATATATATTTATTTATATATATATATATATATATATATATATATATATATATATATTTATTTATATAAAACAAATACATTTTCACATACACATAATAATAGAAAAACTAAAATAAAAACTAAACTCACCATGTACAAAAAGTACTGTGCCTGCATAAGCACATGGTTTGATAAAAAAAAAACTCTCATCACTGAAATGTACTCATACTCCTTAAAAGACAATTAAAAGTATGTCAATCCAATAGGTGGCAGGAACCCTGGAGTTACATAGGCTAATCAGAAGCTTCCAAACTTGTTTCAGGTTCTTATCTCATAATTGTTTCTTCCCCTTAATGTGTGGGTTAATCAACTCACGCTAAGATAATAATGGTGTCCTTGATGAATTCATTCTTTACTTTCTTGTAATTATTTTTTATTTGAAGTTTACCTCAAATATCATCCTTGATGTAAACGTTTCTTAGAGGTAATTTGTTATTTAGAGACAGAGATAATAGCAAATCAAAAAACATCTGTGGAGATGTAGGAAAACTTAAAAACACTTGCACTTTTGTAACCTCTTTGCTTAAAATTTTTTTTGTGCTAAATGTGTCTCCCGTCAGCTTCTATGGACAGAGACACAGTGTAATATTTCAAAACTTTCACCGCGCTCAATTTCTCCAATTTTGAAGGCCTTATAAAAACAAGATGTGCAGGAAGATCTATTTTTATGTTAGCAAACAGCATGATGCATCAACTTCTGCCCAAATAGATCCAGACATTTACACAAAGCCTGTTGTTAAAACACTGGCTCTCCAGTTTCAACAGCATGATAATCAGAGACAGTTCCACTGAACTGTTCATTATTCTTTTCAGAAAGCATTATTGTCCTCGTATTCGCATTTACAAATTTTAGGACATGTGTATACTGTAATGTGAGTTTTAAGTTGCAGCTCATGCTTTGGGCAATAGGCTGTTCCCCTCTTGGACAAAAGCAAAGTTTATCAAAGTCCATCAAAAGCCCAGCAGGCAAGAATCCTCTAGGGTTGCTGAATGAGATGTCCAGCCATGACAGACAGTCCTCACAATTTCTTCTCTGCTCCATGACGAGCCTAAAGGCTCTGCCAAAGCTTCATGTCTGCCTCATATCAAACATTTTGCTGCAAAACGACCATGAATCACAAATAATGTTCGAGCTTCATATGCAAGATAAGCACAGAACCAACACTTAAAACCACTTCTCTCTGTCCCCCATAGACACCTTTCTGCTCTCTTATCTGTGTTATTTGATCACAAATATAATAGATCTTCATGTGTGATGAGTGGCATGTTAGCCTGGTGAGGTGATTAGTACCAGACCTTCTCAGCCATCTTTAATGACAGATAAGTCAGCAAGGTTTGCAAGATCTCAACATGCTCACTTGTATTAAAATATCCAAATGTTTTGAATCGCCATTGTTCATGCCGCAGAAAAACACAGTGAAGAGTGGAGAGCCACACAGCACAACCTTAAAAACTAGCATTCACCAACTGGTACTTAATAAATACATAATAACACAAGCAAAAAAGTATATACGCCCTTGATGATGAATGGGTATATGACAAGTCTCCACAACAGGCGAAAACTTGATACTCAATAATATTGTGTATATTGGGTGCCAGCCAGGACTGAAGGTCTACGTCTTCTGTCTTGACAACGTGCTAAAAGGATTTTAATAATTCATATAAATTTGTCAATCTGATTTTATAATTGATTTGTGAACGTTTTTACCTTCGCCATTATTCTTGATCTCAAAGGAAGAAATTAGAATGTTTTAATTTTATGTTTTAACTCACTCTTTGACCTTTAATATTACTTACAATTGATGCTAATATTATTATTAACCTTTAAAAGAGTCTCAGCAAATGAAGAATGACTGAAAAGTGTTAAAATAAAATAAAAGCGTTTTGGCAATTGATGTGTAGTAAACAAGCAGTTCATCAAATTCAATGAACATACAATTCCTAAAATATTACCTAAAAGTAAATCATTATTGCCTGAAATGTATTACTCTAAAAGAAAAGCTTAAAAGTTTTCTCCAAGATTACTACATGATAGGGAAGAGCTCTAGAACTCTCTAGATCAAAGGGTGGTGGACCTTCTGCCTTTGAAAACCTCTTCAGAACACTTTTCTCCTAGAGAGCATCAGAGAAGTTGAACTCACTATAGTAGAGACCCGTAGAATGTTAGGAATTCTAGCTCTGTAAAACAGAAAGTTGCACTAAATACTCAATACTAAATACTTACTAAATACTTGCCCCAAGATTCTCCATGATGGGTTTCAGAGTAGAGCGGAACATTTGAAGTTGAAGATTTAGCTTAAGAGAAGGAACCCAACTTCGTTAGGTGAGTACTAAAATATACACTCCAGATTCATGAGGAGGCCTACATTACTCAATCTTATGTGCATTGGTTTTTCTAGCTAAAATAAAAACAACTGCAGGACCTCTCATCAAAACCCCAGACTCTCTCCCCATTAGGAAAAACCTTTTTTTGGACAGAGCACTTTATTTATCAGCAGGAAGACAAGCCTCAGGAGACTTAGATTTCTAGTGTTTACCTTTACTTTCCTAGAACTCATTCAAGCAAGGACATCTCACCTATATTTGTTGTTGCTCACGTTAGCCAAGGGTGAATGATTTGGTTTTTAACATTTGGTCAATTGCTAGAGTCTTACATTCAGGAGCAGCACCAGTTGACTGCTTTCTTGCTCACATTACACAGCAATGAACAACAAAGTGCACAATGAAGTATGAAAGCATTACTTAACTGTAGCAGAGTCTGCAATAACAACAGTTCAACTACAGTTCACAAGTTTAAATGAGAAAACTTACATTCTGGCTGAATCTTTTAACATGATTTCAGCTTCTTGTGGTCTTGCAAATTTCAACCTTTAAAATGGTATAACAGTTGCGTCGGGGAAGAGTTTAGTCTTAGAGCTTATCCTACCTACCTACCAAGCTCACCAGGAATGCATAGATATTATAACCATTTTTTTGCCATTTTCAGACTATTTTTTCAGAGGTGTATCATGTGTTTTTGTTAGAAATCTTTGAAATGGTTTGCAACGTGACTATTTTACTGCTTGTTCTCAAATAAAATGGAGCGTCTCCCACTCTTTAGTAATAACACAATTTGTTTTAACATTTTGCAGAAATGTATTTAGCTTTTTTTTTATATTGTTTTCCCCCAATTTGTTCAACTATCTTTGAAATTTAGATCATTAGGCTCCAAAACATGACAAATTATTTCATTAATATGTTTAAAGTACCCAGTCTACAACCCAGCTCTGTGGTAAACAGTAGAGACTCAATTTTTCCCATTTTAAATTGGCTCAAGTTTGCCCTGATTTGTATGGTTAAAAAAATAATTTAAAGCATTTCATTAGTGAGAAAGACATCAGAATGGATGAAAAAAAGGTTAAAACAAAGGCTTGAACAGAGATGCTTGAACCACAAGAGTTTTGCTCAATGGAAAGACTTAGAAGGCTGTGTATCTACCATATAAAAAGAATGTTTAATCATTGTTGGTTTGGCTTAACTTCAATAATGCTATGAATCAAAATTAGTCCATATCAAGCTCCCTTCTCTCTCACTGACGAATGCTCTCATGAAGTGTGGCAGTCTTAACCTTATGTTTGACTCCTTAAATTTGAGTTGATTTCTCATGAGTGTTCCATATTCGCTTGTCATCACAGAGAAAAGCAAATCAAATCATCCCAACACAACAGATTTGACAGATAGCAGAGCTTTTTAAATCTGGTTTTGTCTCTCCTCAGTTTACTCATAGCTGCTATAAAATCTGATTTTAGAAACCGAATGAACAGATAGTAAATTGTGTATAGAGGTGTCTGAGACCACATGTAAATTCACACAGTTAAGAAACTAATAGAATAACTACAAGACCATAAAGTTAAACACCTGGGAGATCATATGGGACATTTAATGTTATATTAAGGATTGTAACAACCCTATGGAAACCGAAGGTAGCCAGAATGGTATTACATGCTAAAAGCGAAGAAGATTGTCAATCTTGAGGGCTCCACTGAACTGAAATGTGTTATGTAAAGCTGAAATAATTTAGATCTCTGAGGATAACCGAAGCTTTAGCCTGATTACAAGCTGTTCTCTCGATGACAGAAATACATAATGTGAGCTGACAAATCAATGCAGACGGATGCATCCTACCAAAAGGGAAGCCCACTGACAGAAGTGTTTCTTATGACTCATGCTCCCCCTCCATGGACAAACATTAGGATTAACGCTAATCCCAACTCAAAACTTGACTAAGTGCCATATATCACATGCTCAGCTTGTGATGCATGCCTTTGGTTCAAAGTATGGCATTAGATGAAGAGTCCAGTCAAAAAAGGTTTGGGCATACTTAACTTTCATGGACCCTGTGAGGAGGTATTTCTACTATAGAGACAACTCTGCTAATTAAATGGGTATCTGACCAATAATTAACCTTTTACTACTCGCAACCTTCTCTTAGGTTTATCTTTAGTGACCACATTGGGAAGCATTAATAACTCACTCCAATCTTTTCCTATCAATTCTCCTTCAATTCCCAATTTTTTCATATTTAACACAGCATAAAAACAAAACCATCTGAATCGTATCCAATACAGAGAGAACAGCAGATGCATGAAGTAGTTTGAAAACAAACCACATAGATTTTTGGAAGGATTAATTCAGATGAAGCAGTCTTATAAAATTCTCAAGTTAGAAGGTCGTCTATTTTATGCATGATGAATTATATATTGTATAGCTTGGCTAAATATTTTAAATTAAGTGTTATTAAACACAATTTAGTGTTTTCTTGATATGGTGTTAAAATATGTCATTTGTGATCCACTCTCAGGTGTGTTTCATTGCATGTAAATTAGCTTTAGTTGCAGAAGCTGCAGTGAATTACAATAACATTTTTACAAATGCTAAAATGATATCAATGAATAGAAAGGTTAAAAGTTATTTTCCAGAGTACAGCATTGTTAGGTAAGATCCATCTGAGATCCGAGTATTGTATTGCCACTCTCTCACAAAGCAGTCCTAATAATTACAGTCACTTGATGCTACTTTAACCACAAAACTCAACCAAGTCGTCATTTGCATGTAGATGACGAAGTTTATTGTGTTTCTTAAACCCTACATTGTAAAATTCCTGTATTGTGGGATAGTTTGTCAATAAATATTGGGGGACGATGGAATCGCACTGCAAGCATACAACCGTTTTACGTCTCAAATCAGCTCAGATAAGATATTAATTTGACAAAAATTGGCACAGAAATGGCTTGATGTTTTTATTACTCTGAATCTTGAAGACAAAGATAAATGTAAAAAATGGTCATTGGTAAAGACTGATTGTAGAGTAATTGTTGATGAAATATGCTTATTATCTTTGTGTAAGCTGCTTTAACTGGGCATAGGAGGAATGAAAGGCAAAAATGAAACTAGTTTGGAATGTTTTTTAAACAAAGTGAGAAAATTATTTTTAAAACCTGTATGTGTGTAAATGGACTAAATAGCATTCACAAGGTGACTTTAAATTGTACGAGGCCTTTAAGAAACTTTATTACAAACTCAGAAACACTGCTGCTTTCAAGAATTGATCTGTGTTTAAATCTATTAAGGTGTGCTGCCCTTTGTAAATGTACAGACCAGCCCGAAACTCTTTGGACATAATTGTATTAAATGTAAAACTGCATAATTATCATGTCAAGAAGTTTTTGAAACTTTTTGAAAGCTATTGGCCAACACAACTGACTTAGTAATTGTCTGTTAAAAATGTTATATTGTACTTTTATACTTATTTATACAATGCTTATAATTTGACCACATCTTATGTTAAATACACTCCTCCTAAAAAACAGCTTTAATTACATTTTTTGGAAAGGATTTCACAACTTTTGGGTGAAAAAAATATTTTTTATTGAAACTGGATATAAGTGTATAGGAATTAAATGGTAAAATCTTACTTTAAAAAATTCAAATAAAGACACTCCTCTTAGTGAAGATTAAAATTGAGGTTAAAGTTCAGTGGAGCATCTAATGTTTACAGTTAACAATTAAAGGTCACCCATCATCCCCTTTTTAGATGGCTTGATAGTTTTAAGGCATGAATGAGCAACTATATATTATGGGTTTATACCTTAACAGGCTAAATCAAAATGATATTTCCCAGGCAGACATACAGTAAATAATAAACACAACAATTGTTTATTTTTCTTTTTTATTGTTAAGGGCCAAAATCGATATTGGGATCAAAATTTGACTGATTGCACAGCTTTCACCCACTTGTATGCAAACAATTGAGGATCGTCACATAAAATACTAATCAGGACTGGTGAGAGGGGTAAGGTTCTGCTTGCATGTCAATTAACTTTGGACTTTTATATTGGAAACCGGCCATTAACCACTCAGACTAAAATAACAACAATAACATGAGTGAGTTAAAACTTTTCAAGCCAAAAGTTGATTTGGCATTATTGCTGTCCTTTAAGAAATAGACTAAAAATCAAACAATTAATATTTATGTTGATAAAATGTGTCCATTACTCTATAGAGACAAATCATTGTGTATCTTAACACCTCGATCCGTCCACTGTCACATCAGAACACCACAAAAACAACTACACCCTGGTCTTAACAAGCAATGCACTGTGAACATGCCATTTCCACAGTGGCCTTCAACAAATCAAACCAATTTAAAATGCAATAGGGGAAAGAGGTTTCATTTCTTTTCTACGAGGGACATCAAATCAACCCTTTCTCGAGTCAGCCCAAACCCTCTGCTGATGCCAATGCAATCAGGCGGTTCAGATAGGTGTGAAAACCAGATTTAGGACTTTTAATGGATTTTGGAGAATTACAACTCTGTGAAGAGGTTGAAGGAGACTGCAAGCAAACCTGATGGTTGATTACTTCTGTCTATGAACATCAGCTCACATTCAAGAAGAGACTGGCCAATTTGGGTAGTAAGTTGAAACTAGAAGTGTGCATATGTAATACCTACTGTAATGTTAAATATTCAATGTAACATTGCATCACTATGTAGCCTTGCATTTAAGGTTCATTTGTAACAGCATGTTATAATTTCAAAGTCCTGTCCACACTGTTATACGTTTACATTTTCAGCCATTGTTTAATTAAGGTATTATGACAAATGTACCTGCAAATGAGCATGGAAAATGGCTGCAACAAAAGCAGTGAGATACACACTTAAATACTAATGTTGTAAAACATGCCTGAATGGACTACACTGTTCTCCAAAATCTTTCATTAAACATTACCATATACTGTGCAAACTATTTTCCCTCAAATAGAAATAAAATTGTGTGTAATGTTTCAACTTTTATTGAAAGCAAACAAATGCAGAGCTCTCTCAGTGTATAACAATATAAGAAACATTTATTCATAAATGGCAGGTGACGAAGGCCTGGGAATCCAGCATTCAGCTCATAACAGTGTATTGTGTTTAATGATAGAGTCAATCGGTTAAGTGCCTTGCGGTCTAGGCTTGCTGGGCGTGCTCTGATTGACATTTATTGCTTCACTATAACTATGCTTTGCAAAAAGCCAGCCCAAAGACCTTGAGCTCAGCAAAGGCACCACCCACATTGGTTATGGCCAACACATCCAATAAATTGAACCAAATGGCACTCAACAAGATGAATGTATACAATGATCAGACATACAACCCCTGGCAAGAGGTATGGAATCACCACTCTTCATGTTCATTCAAATCTGTAGAAATAAAAGCAAGAATAGACATGCCACAAAACTATTATACAAACTTTTGTGAGATTTGCCAAGTAAATGACTAAACAATATGTTTTATTTAATAATGCTTTAACTCATGATAGAGCCTCATTTGACTCTCTATACCATTCTTGTTATCGCATATTCCTGAAGTATGTCAATTTTGACATGGTCAATGTCACACCTGTTTTCTCTCTGCTCATTTCCCTTGCTCTCAGCTGCTCCTCGCTCTCTTAATTAGCTGCACTATTTATTTCCTCCTCCCTTCCCTTTTCTTTACTGGTGTATTAGTTCATGTTGCTGCTTGAGTGTTCAGTCTACCTGCTTTCTCAGTTATCTTCTCCATCCATCCATCTTCATGTCGGCTTTATTCCCTTTCGGGGTCGCCACAGCGGAATGAACCGCCAACTCACTGGCATATGTTTTACGCAGCGGATGCCCTTCCCTGCCGCAACCCATCGCTGGGAACAGTTATCTTCTCCTTTTTGGTTATTCCAGTTTAAGTTCTTTCCAGACACCCAGAAGACAGTGCTTTTGTAGTTTTTAGTTAATAAACTTTTGTACTCACTGCATTTGGGTCCTTCTCCGTTATTTGCCTGATAGTCAATTAGAGCAACAGAGAAAATGAATACTTAAGACCGCTACACATCTATCCAAACTGAGATTTGCACGAATCTCCAGATGGCTTCTCTGCGGGGTGGATTTTGCATGCTAGTGTTAATAGTGGATGCAGTGACACTCTTTGCAATTGGTCGGCGCTCATGTGTAGTAATGTGTCTTTCGTGAAAAGAACGAACCTGACTCGGTAGTAATAACTCTTTTCACAGAGTGAATATACGAAATAACCAAGATCATTTACTCAGATTAGTGTATTTTTCTATGTTTTGGGTCTTTTTTGTAACAGTTTGCAATTACATCAGATTTTTCATGAACAATATAAATGAATTGTTCAAAATAATTGTTCAAATTATTTATTTTTCAAAAGAAGGAAGCACCAAGTTGAACGAAACTTCCAATCATTTACTCAAGGGACAACAGCCACACAAAAAACTGCAAGAACTAACTACTATCACAAATTAATATAAACAAATCAAAATAACCCACGCCCCTTATTTGAAACAATGGCTAATCTACTAAACAGTCAAACATCGTCAGATTCAAATGCAGCTATAAAATTTAGCAGCAATAATTTTATGAATTATTTCTCAAATAAAATTACATCTATTAGATGCAAAATCACTAAAACTCATATTCAATCTAAGCAGCTTAACTCAAATTCTATGTCTTTGACTCACTCGCTGCAAAATTTTACAAATATTGACCTGAAAGAACTGCTAAAATATTTCTGCAAAATTTTTCAAATATTGACCTGAAAGAACTGCTAAAAATAATCACAGCATCTAAATCAACAACATCCTCTCTAGATCCTGTACCAACAAAATTACTGAAAGAATTGCTACAAACTGTTTCTAAATATTATAAACTCATCTCTATAGCTAGGTTACGTTCCTAAACAGCTAAAACATGCCTTAATTAAACCACTAATCAAGAAAACGCACCTGGATTTTTGTCAAAAATATTAGAGAAAGTTATTATAACACAGCTCTGACAGAAGAGCAACTGTTATGAAGATCTTCAATCTGGATTCAGAGCGCATCACAGCACAGAGACTGCGCTGGTTACAATTTCAAATGATCTGTTACTTGATTCAGATCAAGGCAATATCTCTCTTCTAGTTCTGGTAGATCTCAGTGCAGCCTTCGATACGATAGATCACAGGATTCTCCTCGAGAGACTAGAGAATGATGCAGGCATCCAGGGCCAGGCTCTAAGATGGTTTAGCTCTTTCCTCTCTGCCCGGAGTCAGTTTGTTCATGTAAATGGAGACTCATCTGACACAATAGCAGTAGAGTATGGAGTTCTTCAAGGATCCGTTTTGGGACCCATCCTATTCTCAATATACATGCTGCCCTTTGGCAAAATTATTAGAAGACATGGTGTTAGTTTCCATTGCTATGCAGACGACACCCAGCTCTATATATCAGCAAAACCTAACGACCCTTTAAAGTTAAATAAGATCTCAGAATGTGTCGCTGACATCAATGATTGGATGAATGAAAATTTCCTTATGCTAAATCCCAATAAAACAGAAATATTACTTGTTGGCTCTAAAAAGCAATTACAGAATCTCTCAGTTTTACATATGGAACTGGGGGGACATACTGTTAATTTTTCCACTACCGTTAAAAATATTGGCAAAAAAAAAAATCTTGTCTTTGTTACAGTTTTCTAACTGTTGTTTCTCCATTTGTTAGTTTCTGTTTTGTCTTTGTTTGTTTTGGGGGGATTTTTCAGGTCCTGTCCGGTGAACCGTTCGTCGATGGATATTAAGTTTGTATATTCTTTATGCTGGGGAGGAGACTATCACCTGCCTCAGTCAGCAAGAGTCCCCTCACAGACGGAACTCCTATTTACTCAACCTGATCCTCACGAGGACTTTGTGAAGCTGCTTTGAAAGCAATTGCTAAAGAAGAGCTATATAAAAACTGATTGATTGATTGACCAGCTGTTATATAATATTTTATTGAACAACTCTTGATTTGTCGGACCCCAGCAATTCAACCTTCTAAATGTTCATACCCTCCTCTTTCATACGGTCTCTTCCTCGGCTGTTCATCTCGCTGTTCTTTGGTGCAGTTTTCTGTTGTGAGATCCAAGTGAGAGTGTGTATCGAACACCATCCAGTGACTCTTTCATGTCCTATTCACTTCAGCAAAACAGTCAGCTTTCACTGGTTGTTCTCTTTATGAAAAACCCATCTGTTCTGGCAGAGCTGAACTCTTTTTCGTGGGCACCAATTGCTTGAACAGATGTTTGATGTGTCATCGGCACCAGTGGTTCTCGATCAAGGTATGTTCACGCACATAACTTCGCATCGATTATTCGGATAGATGTGTAGGGGTCTTAAGTCAACAAATACATAGCTAAAACGAATGAAAACAAGCATGTGGCTTAAATCTGTGAGATTCTGACCAAGAACTGTTTTGTAAAGTGCTGATATAATGCTGTATTTAACCCCACTTGTGACTGTAACTAATTATGCAAGTTTGTTTGGTCCTGTATCAAATGCTAATCCAATTCTAATACTAAGTTAAGAAGAAAACTTAGTTGGGTTTGATTTTCTTTGTCATCAAACAAGTTTGACGATAAAAGCACCATGCAGTTTAAAAGAAAAACACATGCGACTTAGTCTTTACTTAAAAAAAATGTATGCACCCTTAGTGAAGTGTTCAGAAAAAGCTGATTGACAACTCATGGCTCTAACATAAGAGATCTTAGGTGAAACAAAGGAGAGGATTATAAAACTTTCTGAAGAACGAAAATCTTCATGAAATGTTACAAAAGATGATGTATACATACAAAATATACATATACACACACGCGCGCACACCCACATTGTAACTTCACGGTAGTCTTGACCCTTTACAACAGTTTTAATGCCAGTCAATCATGTTGACTTCAACACTACATTATTGATGATTAATCAGAGATTAAGAGATCTTCACTCCTGCTCAGATTCAGTCCTGCACAGCGACATGAAGGCGCCAGCCTCAAGAGTGCTGTTTACCCCAAGACTTTGCCAAGTGCTAAATTTATGCCTCCTTAACAACAGCTATAAACCTGAGTTTGCGCTGCACTAGCTGATGTCTAGAAGTCTGTCACAAGGTGAAGTGAATTACAGCAAGAGGATTTGCGTCTGAAGAGGAATACCATCGATTTAAATTTTTTGACTGACGTTACCTATTCTGAACAGAACACATAGCCATTAAATAGTGCCGTAAACACGTGCTTACCTTGAATATGCTGGTTAACCACGCTCTCCAGTCTGTCCAGTCTCTGCATAATCCTCATGGTTTCTCCTCTGCTGTCATCCGGAAACTTTTTCTCACCTGCTACTTTAACGTTGCTGTTTACCGACACATAATTTGTCACCCACCCGACGTAAAGCAGGCACAAAACATTAGTCATTCCGCTTAAAATCACGCAGGTGGACACCAAAGTTTTGGTTCTCCTCGTGCACGCCATCGCAACATCCCAACGTGCAGGTGCTCAGCAGCCAGGCGCTAACGTTGATCCTCTCGGTGTTCTGCTCTCACACTGTCCGGGGCAGGTCCTTCTCTCATACAGCCCGCTGGAATAGTCTCCCGTATAGTGTTTCGGCGTTACGTCTCGAGCACATCTTTGAGGGACCGCGAACAGCAGCTGTTGGGATGTGCCTGGCTCTGCTCGGAGTAGTTTTTGACAGAGGGTTCACAGCGCTCCTCGCGCACGCGGTCTGCTCGACGGAATCACGTTATCCTTCAAAGGAGAGACACGCGCCTGTTGATAGCCTGATATAGCCTGCTGTTTTTACTGTTCATTTCTCAACATACAAATGTACACACATAAATATAAAAATGTCTAAAGCATTAATTTAATTTAATTGGTCCTTTAATTGTTGGTTAAACAAGCATATTGTTTCGAGCCAAAAACTGGACCGTGTCTCATTTTCTCTAAGAATTAATGTAGGACCCATTCGAGATTGTGTCATGCATACTTAATGTGAAAAAATCTTCTAAAAATATTCTTTTCGCTTTTCTATTTCATTTTTAGAAGTATTGACATGAAGTAAATTATAGCAGTGTAGTTTGTTTCTGAGATAAGCTATTTACAATTTTTTCCTTATTATAGATATTAAAACATGCAAATCAAATATTTTTCAGAATTCAGTCTGATTTTGGTGGCAGCAGGGTGTTTTAGAGTTTTTGCTGGGTTTTATGTAGAAGGGTTTTTGAGGTTGACTCTTTGGCGGTGTTAGGAAAAACATACTAAAAAAGAAGTATATGACAGTAACATTACTTATTGAAGTAACATAGTTGTGTTAGTTGTTACTCTCAATTTTTCTGTAATAAGTAACTACTTACATGCTCAGTTTTCTGTTAAAAGCTATTTTATACATAATCACACTCAAAAATGGCAGACAAAGGAACACTAGCAAGATGGTCTTACTCATTATTGTAAGTTCATCCAAGAAAGTGATTGTCAAATGCAATATTTGTCCAAATTTTAAAGAACTATCCACCTAAACAAAGACAGACAGTTACATTTCTAAAAAAGTAATATTGTAGTGTAAGGGATTACTTTAAAATGGTAGTAATAATATTATGCAATATATTATAATTTGCATGCAAGTAGCATTTCGGAGAATGTGGAGCACTTTTTTTCTTACTAAAATGGATTTGTGACCTATTGGTCACCACACACCTATGCAAACTTTTGTGAAGATAATTTCCACACTGGCTTGAATGCAGGGGACTTCCACATCTCTATTAATGCAATGACACTCTTTGCCGTTGGGTGGCGCTACATACAGTCCCCTACAGTGACATGCCAAAGTTCAAGACAAAAAACTCACCATCGACCCCCAAATCGATAACAATGCCATGACAAATTTCTTCCCTTTTGTCTGTGTTTTTGTAGTCTTTATGGGACTTATCGAACCATTCACTTGGACACCAACATGATAAGCTTTTCACTATCCATTCTTTCCCATACACTTCCTCTGCTCTATTTCCTGTCCGCCTCTTTTTTATGTCTCGAAAGTACTCTGAACATGTGATCAATGAGCTAGCTTTCATTGGTTGTCTACGAGATCATGCACTGTGACAAACCAAGAGGACATGGCAGAGCGGATCTTTTTTTTTTTGTTTGCACTTGAGATGCATACTCATGAATAATTTAGCACTGGTTAGGTGTGTGGGGGTTTTAAACAAATTGGAGTAGGTTGGCAAATTAGACTTTTTCCAAACTGTGTGGGGAGTAGGGCCACAACAAAATGTATTAAGCATGGTTCTTGCTGATATTTTAATTTGTCAATGTTAAGAAGAGTTGCTACAACTGACTAAACAGAATACCATCTCTTCCTTTGTTATTACTATCAGGCCAACCAAAAATCCAACCTAGCTCAAGAAGGTGCCGACTTCGCTCACAGCCACGCCAGCATGGTCGTCTCACAGCAAGAAGGTTGTTGGTTCAAGCCTCGGCTGGGCCAGTTGGCATTGCTGTGTGGAGTTTGCATGTTCGTGTGGGTTTATACCAGGTGCTCCGGTTTCCCCCACAAGCCCAAAGACATACAGTACAAGTGAATTGGGTAAACACAATTGTTCATTGTGTATGACTGTGTGTAAATGTTTCCCAGTGATGGGTTGCTGCTGGAAGAGCATTTGCTGCATAAAACATATAACAGATGAGTTAGCAGTTCATTCAGCTGAGGTGACCCTGGGAAAGTCAACAAAAAGTTGATGGAGGAGACAGAGCCTAATTCTATCACAAATAATTGTAAAAAAGGCACTCTGTTTTAGGTATCGTATGTACTTGACCAGTAATTTCTGGCTTTCTATAAAAGCCTGTTTTGGGGCGAAAAAAAGTAAACAAGACTCTTGATGTTGGAAAAAAATACGGACCCCTGCATTAAAATACCTATCACAGGGAGCTTTGCTGACCAATGCAGGTGCTAATCACCTCCCCATTATAAAGATTATTTGAACTTAAGGTCAAGCAAGGAAACAAATTGTAGGACTGTACCTGAGAAAAGAAACAGACAAACAAACAAACAAACAGTGTAAAATAAACAACAAACAGATGATTTGCATCAGCTACAGTATGAGTGATAAGCGGTGAGGATAAGTTAGATAAGTATATTAATCCACATTGTTTATTTAACAGTTTTTATGCTCATAGTGCCCAGACACCATACCAGATTGGACACGTATCAGGAGCCAATTATTCAAATGTATATTTTATACACCTGTGATCATGGAAACACCTACTTCAGATCATTTTAATTGGTGAGTGAACACTTTTGCCAGTGTACCAACCAATGCCATCTTAGTAGCTCTTTATTGATTTCTCTCAAAAATTGTAACTACTGTGCTGAATATTCAATGTTTATTCAGTGTCCAACCTATAGAGCATTCTCCAAAATATTATATTTGGCAATACACTTTTGGTGTAAAATAAGTATTTTATCACATATTTTTGGGGGGTTTTAATGAAGGTTGTCATAAAAAGGGTATTCAACTAAATATATACATGGTTGGAGTCACGGTGGCGCAGTGGGTAGCACGGTCGTCTCACAGCAAGAAGGTCGCTGGATCTAGGCTCGACTGGGGCAGGTGGCATTTCTGTGTGGAGTTTGCATGTTCTCCCCGTGATCGCGTGGGTTTTCTCCGGGTGCTCCGGTTTCCCCACAAGTCCAAAGACATGCGGAATAAGTGAATTGAATAAGAACGATTGCCCATAGTGTTAAAGTGTGAATGTGTGTGTGAATGTTTCCCAGCAATGGGTTGCGGCAGGGAAGGGCATCCGCTGCGTAAAACATATGCCAGTGAGTTGGCGGTTCATTCCGCTGTGGCGACCCCGAAAGGGAATAAAGCAGACATGAAGATGAATATACATGGTTTTGTTAGTTGAATGGACAGTTTCTTCCAACAAAGTCATGAATTGAGGCGTGAGCACCATAATGCTCAGCATTCAGATCCGGCGGTAATCTATTAAAGTAGACTGCTTGAATAATTCAGTGTCATTTCCTAACGTTATAAAACAATTCCTTTGTGAAAAATATTTATTGCATGTTTTCTCTGTGCTGAGATGTTCAGATAACAGTTTGATTTGATTTGAGCGCAATATGCAATATTGTTTATCTTGTGTGATAGAATGTAATAAAAATGTACTGGTTCTTGTTCACAAGACTTTTTAGCACCGTTATTTATAAAAGAGAGAATAAGCAAATTTCCCATTGTGTAAGATGATTAGCCTATTTCAGATCAATTATATGATTTTCATCAGCTAATTAATTGTCTGAATTCACTTGAATATGTCTGTCTTTGCTCTCAGGGACCAAACCTTGAGCCCTGCTTTTAAAACGATGTGTGAATAATTACTCATTCTTTTCAACCGTTTTGAGTCCACCCTGGGATTTAACAGCGGGTTTTAACAATTCAGTTAATTCTATATTTATTTATTTATTTCATTCAATACAACTAAAAAGGAAAGACGTTTCATTTTCACTTTAACATAATTTTCCCTCTCAGCAAGAAGTCACTATCAGAATCTGTGCAGAAAATGATACTTTAGCTTTAATAAACTTTTAGTGCTTAATGATTAACTAGATAGATTATAGAGATAATTAGATGGAGATATGGCTTTGTTTTGAGGATTTCTGTTCATAGACCAGTACATTTCTTCTGTGTTTTATCTTTGAATTGGTCGGCCTATAACTGGAACGAATGCACATGATCAGAACAGCCTTCAAAGGTAATACTCATTAGCCTCCTAACTTAAGAGGATGCTTTCCAAGTCATCAAGAGGCAGAGAGAAAAACATCAGAGAAAAATTGCATTAACAGATGGAATTGAAAGTAAAGTTGTCTGAAGCATATGCTTTGATCTTTTTCTTTCCTGAACAGATTTTCTTTCACCTGTTTAGCCGATTCCCAAATTTGCTCAGACACACAAGTAAACATGACATATGAATGAATGCTCAAATATTAAACTCAGTTTACAAAGCTTTAGCGATGCCAACGGTATAGGTCAAAATCAAAGTAAAAGTAAGAACTCTTGTGTATCTACACATATTAAAATTGTACACAGGAATCAGTTAAATAAATACAAGCAGATAATAAATTGAACTTAAATATCATGCACAAATGTTAAAAGCATATATTTTGTAGCAAGTTTTACAATGCAGCTCTTAGAATTTATCTAAAGTTCTCCATCAGACTATATGTGATTGGATGGTTCCAGCCATATATCAAAATTGATCAAAACCCACCTTTTAGGTTAGCATTGTAATGAAATTAGAGCAATAGGGATAATATTTTGAAGCAATATTTTACCATCAATTATAATATTTTGAACCCAAAATGAGCAGGTAGTTACCCAGCTAACAAATGTATGTTACAAGAACATTCTTGGAACTTTACCTCTAATGTTGCATAAACATTAGTTTATCAAGTTTTGTTAATGTTTTGGGAACATTCTCTTAAGGTTAATAAAAACTTTTTTGAATGTTCTCTCCACTTCTGTGTAACTAAAAATATAAAAAAAAATATTCTAGTAATTTTATTAGAACATTTCTCTATCAGACACTCACATATATGTTTCAAAAAACTGAATGTTAACTGTCCTTTGTTTCAATGCTGCTCTGGAAGAGTCAGTTTGGATGAAAGACAATGCAAAACTATACTTTGGATGAACTGAAAATGTATGAGGCCTGGACACACTTGAGGCCATGAGGCCTGGACACACTTACTCGGTAGAAGCAGAAGAAGAGTTCCAAGAGGCAAGAGAAAAGAGAGAAGTTCTCAGTGTTCTTAGGTTTTAAAGGCTCAAGAAAAACTAAAGGAAGTAGGTCCATCTTCTGTCTGGAGCTATACAATGGCTTACCTGAGAGAGCATTCTAGGTAAGTGAGTAAGGCCCAATGGTGAGTGAAGGTGTGCTCAAATAATAAAGCCATTTTGAAACTATACTCTTGGTTTAAAGTAAAAAGGACATCCTTCCTGACTTACTGCTATTGGGTCCATTAAAATCTGCATACTTCCATACTAATCACTATTTTAAAACCAGAAAGTGAGATGAGCAGTAAATGTACATTCAAGGAATGTGAAAAGCAGTATGTGAAAAGTTTCCGGATGTTTTTTTTGTCTGGTGAGAAACTGAAGTCAAGATATGATGCACATTATCAAAACAGGAAAGAAGTTCCAGAGGTTAAATTCAACAGATGCAGATTGGTCACATTACACAAAAAAATTTGGCTGTCAAGGAAAACTCACACTGCCCGTATTCATACTGAGTAGAATATTTTTTACAAAACTTTGAGACAGTCACATGAGGGGAAGCATGGTTATGCAAGCCTTTCACAGAGATTAGCATGCAGGAAAGGAAAATATCTGCGTCTGATAGCTGAAGAATGAATTTCTTCTCTGTGGAGTGAGGAACTAGAACCATATTTTTACCCAGGAAACGCCTAGTGGTGTAATGGTGGAGTTGATCGTCTTGTAACCAGAGGGTTGGTGATTTTATCCTAGCTAGGTCCATTCTGCCGTTGTGAGCCTGGGCAAGCAACTTCACCCGCGATGCCCTATATGGATGTGTGACTGGTGGGATGTGTTTGGTGGTGGGCAGGAGGCCATAGGTGCAGAAAGGCAACCACTTCCTGTCAGACTGCACCAGGGCAGCCGAGGGCTACCAAGACAGCTTATGTGGAAGTAATGAATGACGCCTTGTAAATCCTTTGAGCGTTTGGAAAGCAATATGTAAATTGAAGGAATTATATTGTTGTGTACTGGTCGATTTTATGGAAAAATACAAACCAATTCTCAATTATGTAAATAGACTTGAGAGGTGGAGAGATATTGTTATTAGATATTGTAGATATTGTAAAAAAACGTTCACGAAAACACCTCTTAACGCTACAGTTTTACACCAATAGCATTCAGAGTTTACTAAAACGCTCCCCATGTTTGACCGAATTTGGTCACACATGGAACACTTTTATCTTGTGTAATGGGGCTTTATTGTCAGATGAAACATATTTTATTGTGGAAACAGTGGATAATAGAGGACATTTTAAGACTTTTAGCATAAATATCAAATATGTCAAATGATCTTTTTTTGTTATTTGTAAAATTATATTCTCATGTGTGACTTTCTGTTTTTGTGTCTGCCGATAAACAATAACAAAAGATGATGAATAAATAGCTACACTTTTAAATCATGACTTGGTTTGGTGGCAAATCCTAAAAAGATGATAAATGTGTCTATATCACCCAGTTACCGTCACATCCAGCTCTGAAATCTGTGGTAATGTATTGAGCACAGATTCAGTGACTCAGCTACACATAAGATCAATGGGCCAGAAAAGGCAGCGTTCACAGACCCGCCCGCCCCCATACCCCCCACCACAGAGAGATGTTATTGGGTTGTAATTTAAACTGAGAGGTCTAGGTTATATCGGTTCTGTAACAGAGAGAAGGGGATGCTGACTGGAATATCAATGGCGGTAGTAGTTCTTGACCAAAAGAGCAAAGGGAAACGTCCTTAATCAGAATCGCTTCCCCCAGTGGTCCCGAAGCAGGCATGCAATGGTGCATTAATCTGATTGCTTTCCACAAGCATCTAGCTGACCCATTTGGTGAATGTTGAAACGTGCAGAGGATTTTAGCTTTACTAATCCATGGAAGGGTTTTTCACAAACACATCCACTTTAAGATTCAGCAGATGTGTTGGATGTGTTATACTATATTCAGCTTGGACAATACACAAAGAAAAAATGTACTACCCTGAAACCTAAAGTCTGAGAAATTCCAAAAAACAGCAAAAAAGGGAGATCCTGACCAAATATTTTTCATGAGTCTACCACTTACAGCTTAAGAAGTTCCCATAAATGTATAATTTGGTACGTTTGGTAAGCTTTTTTTATTATAATTTTTTTATTTATGTAATGAAAAATTTTAGGAAGGTGTTGGGTATAAATTTGTGACTGAAAGGAGAAAAAAACTCACGTGGATGGATCGTATTCTTATCCAACAATCTGTTTTGCACGTGATTTTCATTCACTTCACGAAGTAAGTTTTACACTGTTCTTACGTTTTTTGAGTTTGGGTCTGCTCTTGAAAGTGTTACTGCTAGTGTGGTAAGCCATTTACTAATTCATACATAAAGTAATACATAAAGTAAGAATACATAAATAAAATTATATTTAGAGACTCACTTTTCTAGTGCAATTGTAAAATATTTATCACTCAATTATGTTCTTTGATTTTAATTTGGAAAAAAAATTAAGAATCAATGTCAAAGGTTTAATTGTTAAAGTGTGACTTGCCATGCTGGAAAGAAGGGGGTTTTTTTGCATTCGGTTTTTATAAAGGTTTAAAATTCAGGGGTTTTTTTTACAGAATCATCACTTTCTATCATCAGGAGAGCCATGTCAAAAAGGGATTATTGAGTTGTGTTTTCTTTTAGAAAAATAGCACCCTTCTCTGAAAGGAAAATGTGCTTCAAAATAAAGGGTTCTGATATTGAAACGAGTATAAAACCTTAGCGGCATGTGCATATTGATAAATCCTACCGTCTCTGAGCTCCTGGATCCAGGCACAGTCCTTGCTGCTGATGAGGTTGAAGAAAGAGGAAGGTTTCTGTAAAAACCTTGATCTCAAATTGCAAAATTAACTGAGATTGCTCTTTGTTATTTTGAGATTTAGTTTGATGTGTATTGAAAAGACACTGAACAAATTTACCAGCCAAAGATTGTCCTCTGTAAGCCAGCTTAGTTACAACAGAAAAAAGACACACGAAAGAATAAAGCAAGCATATAAAAAATAATTCATAGTTCTGTAAAGCTATGCCGGCATATCATATAATTACCAATCCATTGCTTTTATCAGAATTTCAAATGCTTGTGTCAAATTCAGGGTAAAATACGAGTCTCTCCTGCGCACTTCTTTGTTCTGTGATATGAAAATCACTTGCTTAGTTTGCATTCTTGTTCCTGGCAGTTTTTAGATAAGGAAATGTTAGACATTCCAGCAAGAGGAGTCTTTTTATCCCCCAGAATACATTATCATCAGACAGGTCGTATTTCTCTTCTATTCAGAAGCTCTGTTTATATTGTCATTGAGGGCTAATGCATTTGTGTAGGGAAAATATCATAGAAAATTAACAATATAAGAGAATGTTATAGTAGCATCATGGTGCAGTGGGTGGAATGGTCGTCTCACAGCAAGAAGGTCGCTGGTTCTAGGCTCGGCTGGGGCAGGTGGCATTTCTGTGTGGAGTTTGCATGTTCTCCCCGTGATCGCGTGGGTGCTCCGGTTTCCCCACAAGTCCAAAGACATGCGGAATAAGTGAATTGAGTAAGAACTATTTTCCATAGTGTTAAAGTGTGAATGAGTGTGTGTGACTGTTTCCCACAAATTGGTTGTGGCTGGAAGGGCATCCGCTGCATAAAACATGCCGCTGTGGCGACCCCGAAAGAGAAAAGCCAACATAAAAATGGATTGATGGAAGATTTTATAAATGTGTTATAGTAAAAAACTTTCCTCTGCTCTGAGAAGAGTTAACGTAACTCTGAGCACCTCGAACAGTACCTTATTTAAATGATTGAGTTCAAACTTTTTTACAATCTAGAATGAATCAAAATAAACCCACATAAAAGTTAAAAGTTGGAGTTTTACACAGTAAAATTAATTCATTCATCTTCATGTCTGCTTTCTTCCCTTTCGGGGTCGCCACAGCGGAATGAACCGCCAACTCTCTGGCATATGTTTTACACAGCGGATGCCCTTCCAGCCGCAACCCATCGCTGGGAAAACACAGTAAAATAATCATTTAAAAAAAGGTACAACGTTTGTGTGTTGAACTGGCTTTTTAGATGATAGCTAAATGACTGAGAGCCTCTGGGAGTATTTGATTCATTGGGTGAATAGAGTAAATGTTATTCTATTTGAACTGTATAGGGAGCAGGAACATATTTCAAAGAAATCAGGCAAAGGTACAACATATAGGACTTATAGAGGACTTAAGCAATTGACAGCACAGTTATTGGTTAGCAGATTCTTCACAGAACAGCTGAGACTAGTTAGGAAGCATAAGAAAGTATAGCTATCAAACTGACTTTTACAGTTACTTGCGCTATATGTGAATTAGTGATGCAAAAACTTGAATATTGCCTTTTGCGATTTAAAGGCACTGTACTATTCACATTAAAAGATATACGAAATTATAACAGGCTTCATTACAATTCACAAATATCTCAATTTCCTATTCAAGATTATAAAACGACTAAAATTATATTTTCTGCAACAATGCTGATCTGTTGGTCCGCGATGCTGAATAAGTGATATGGAATCAAGCTGCATTTTGATTGGTCAGATGTGTTGCAGTCATCGTGATGATCTTGAAAATTAGTTCATGCTTTCATGACCTCCAGAATGGATTATTGTAACACTCTGTTAGCCGGCTGCCCAGCCGTCACGCTACATAAATTACAGTTAGTTTAGAACGCATCAGCTAGAGTTCTTACAAGAACAAAGAAATATGATCACAATCCTCCAATATCCTTAAAGGCCCAGTTTAATCTAGCATTTTAATAATTGGCTCTTGGTATGTGCCCAAACCCTTTTGGTGCATGGGAGCTATAAACATATAAACTGCTAAAATATTATGATTTAATAGATTTTTGCAACTTATTTAGATCATTTATTATTTTGCTGTGTTAGTGTGTTTCCAGGTGCTGACCAGCTGGCCAGCTCAAGTAACGTAGGTAGGGGTATCTTTCTGGGAGAGTTCTTGTTCGCATTGTCTTTGCATGGTTTCTTTCTTTTCTTCCTTTTGGTTTGAGAGTAGGTGGGATGGGAGCTCTATTTTGGCCACGATTTGGGCTAAACTAGGCTTTTTAACACATTTAGTGATCATAATAATCTTTTTCCTTTTATTAATCGTCCCCCCATTAATTGAACAAGAATTATTTTGTTTCCTGATTTCGGGTCCTAAATTGGCAGTATATTGTGATTCTGCTTGTACCTGCTGAAATTTAAATGCTTTAATTGTCTATCTATAGTAGGCATCTTGTTCGTAAAGCTGATTTAAAGCAACAGCAATAACATAGTATATATTAAATTTTGATTGATGTAAAATCCATTTTTATATTTTTGTCGTGCCATGGGTAGGATTCAAGTGATGCATTGTGCAAGTTCTTAAAACAGATTTCCTCATTTATTTGACAGTGACATTTTCTTACATTTTATCCATTTGGCCAAAAAACTAAACCATTCAACCCGCATTATTTAAAGCATCTCGTAAGTTAAAACAAATCTGATGGGAGTGATTTCACTTCTGGGTAAACTACTTCCTCAAAAAGCATTTGCAACAGTGTCTTAAAATCAAATGAGATCGTAAAACCACTTAGCAAGCACACTTAAAACCATGTTACATGCTGATGAAAAATTCAGAAGCCATTTACAAATCTTCCTTGGTGGCAGCTGGAAAACTTTGCAGATGTCTCATCTCATAATTTGTTGCAGAATAATATATGACTTCTAAGCAAACATTTCAAAAATAGAGGCAAGATATGAGTCATTTTTTTGTCTTTTGTACTTCTATTTGTGAATTTTTTTAATCATCTAGAGATGTTTGTTATTTACATCTTATGGTAACCTTGGTGAGTTTCTGTTGAAATCTTGGTCATTATCGGGATGTCAGGAACACTCAAGTTCTCGGGTTGGAACTTACTTAAGGGGAATTTACTTAATCAAAACACAGCAGAACCATGCTTAGTATCTCTGTAGTTGTTTTGAATACTCAAGCGCTCAAGGGATTTGTTTACTCAAAATTGTGTTGTTTCTGGCTACGTTCAGACTGCAGCTCAAAGTGACCCAAAAAACTAATTTTCTTTGCCCATTTGTGACCTATATCTGATATTTTCAGGACAGTCTGAAAAGCTCAATTTAGATTTTTTTCCAATTCAACCCAGGTCACTTACAAATGTGGTTCTGAATCCAATACATATCTGATTTTCTTGCAACGAGAACGGTCTGTTGCATTTATCTGGGTTTTTAGCCTCAATTAAACACAGTCTCTCACAGATACAAGTTCTTGTACTAAAATAGTTACAATAAGAGCTCAAAGACACATTTGCAGCACTTTTAACTCTTTTTAAAGTATACCGTAATAAATGTTCTTTTCAGTGTCAATCTTTTTATTAATTTTGCTTAATATTATAAAGTTTGCTCTGATCAGTTATTTACGCCCACAAAGCCTTAAGCATTCCAGAGAGCAGTATATGTCTGATAGCAGTGCATTCTGGGAGATGTAGTTTTCTCTTCTGCGCATGTGTCACACATTGCAGCTGCTTTTTGTTACAGAAGATGGATAGCGGGCGCATGTGATTTATAATGTGATCGTTCCGAATTGGACATCAACACTTGCCATCTCAACTTAGCCAGGGTCACTTATTCATCATTGACGATTACAGAGCAGTAAGTATTCAGCTAAGTTGAACTTGACTGAACTCAGATCAGTGGACATTAAGCCTGCTGAACTATTCTCAGTTTGAGTTTATGGGCAATTCTATTGTATTTGTTGAGTCATTAATTGTAAATAGTTAACATTAATTGTAAAGGCATATTCCCATACAAAATTGATATGTGAAAAATTCCACAGATTTACATCACTCTGACACAAATTGACGTGCGGAGGCCGTACTCGCCACCTTGAAGACTGGACTTAGAACTTTTTTTTGTTTAATATACACAAGGTTTCATTGAGGGACCTATGGAAATATGCCTTGAACCACTGAGGAAAGGTCTTTCAAAGAGAAGATAACATAGATGGAGCAAGCTAGAGCAATAGTTTTCGAGAGTTAGCCTTTCGGGGAACTGCTCAGCCCTCCCATGCCCGGGGTCATAAGATTCAGCCGGTAGTCCCCCATAGAAGGCAAACACGTGGACAGAACGTAGGGATACTCCGCTTACTCTACTATGCCTGTTGGAGCGAGTGGAGCCAAAAAGCTGGAGGTTATTTCCAGGGGCAAAAATAGGGCACATTTCACTAAGAATGGCGCAGCCCAAGCTGAACACCCCTTCGTACATCTCAGACAATGCTACCACCACTTAACACGGCTGAAAAGACGGATTCAACGCTAAGGTTATAGTACCTGGCGAAGGTGTTGGGTGTCGACCAACCCGCAGCCTTGCAGATCTCTGCCAGCGGAGTCCCCCTTGCCAACGCCCAGGAGGCTGCGACACCCCTGATAGAGTGGGCTCTCAACTGCAGGGGGCAAGGCACATCGGACGCTGTGTACGCGGTAGAGATGGCCTCCACTTGCCAGTGGGCCAACCTCTGTTTGGAGACAGCCTTCTCTGTCCTCCAAAGCATACAAAGAGCTGATCAGAACTTCTAAGGTTCCGGGTCCTTTCTACATAGATCCTCAGTGCTCGAACTGGGCAATTGGGACCAGGGGCTGATGCTGCCTCCTCTCCAGACAGAGCTTGGAGGTGCACTACCTCAGTTTTAAAGGGGATGGTAGGAAACTTGGGCACATATCCAGGCCTGTGCTTCAGAATAACAAGAGTATCACCAGGTCCAAACGTTAAGCAGGTCACGTCGACAGAGAGTGCCTGCAGATCCCCCACCCTCTTGATCGAGGCTAACGCGACCTGTCTTAATTGACAGAAATTTAAGCTCTACTGATTCAAGCGGCTCGAATGGAGGGCCTTGAAGTCCTCTAAGGACAATGGAAAGGTCTCAAGAGGGAACTAAGGATGGCCTAGATGGTCTAACCCTTCCGGCCCCTCTGAGGAATCTAACCGTTAACTCATGTCGTCCCAATGTGTTGCCTTCAACCGGAATGTAACCGATGTAAACCTTCAGGGTGGACGGAGACAGTCCTCGATCCAGACCCTCTTGCAGGAAGGTTAGCATGAGTTAAACGGGGCAGCTACTCGGGTCTACTTGGCGAGAGTGACACCAGTCGACGAACCGACCCCACTTGCCGGCAAAACAGGCCCTAGTAAAGGGAGCTCTGGCAAGACACAGAGTTTGAACCACAGACTGTGGCATTACCCGGGGGTCCTCCGCAGCATGATGTGCCAGATGTGGAGATTCCAGAGGTCTGGACGCGGGTGCTTGTGCCCACATCCCTGGGTCAGAAGGCCTGAACGCAGGGGAACTACCCAGGGAGGGACTGTCACGAGGGAGCAGAGTTCTACGAACCAAGGTCGGTTGGGCCAATAAGAAGCCACCACTAGGACTTCTGCCTCGTTCTTCCTGATCTTGCACAGGAGGGTGGCAGGAGTCTCACTGGGGGAAACGCATATAGGCGTTTCTTCCTGGGCCAGCAATGCGCCAGCGCATCTATCCCGAGAGGAGCCTGGGACAGAGCGTAGAACAGTCGGCACTGAGCATTCTCTGGGGCGGCAAACAGGTCTACTTCCGCTATATCAAAGTGTTCCCAGATCTGCTGGACTGCCAGGGGATGGAGTTAACATTCTCCTGACCGGGATTTCCACCGAGACAGTGTATCTGCTGTCTGATTCAACCTGTCAGCGATATGTAATGCAACTAGGGACAGAACCCAATGTATCCCATATCCCTCCTTGTCAATTGATATACGCCACTGCTGCCGTGTTGTCCGTCTTGACCAACATGTGATGTCTCTGCAGCATTCTCCTGAAGTGCTTCACTGCTAGGAACCCTGCACATAACTCTAGGCGATTTATGCTCCAGGAAGCGAGTTTCTTGGTCCAAAACCCTGAGACTTTGTGCTTCCGGCATACAGCACCCCACCCAGTCCTTGAAGCGTCTGTATTTACTACTACGCGCCTGGCAGGTCCTCCCAAGAGGACACCGGCACGGAGGAACCAAACATCTTTTCAAAGACGCAGGTGGAGGCGGCAACGAGGTGTCACGTTCACCCTCAGTCTCCCTGGACGCCATGCTCACGACGGAACTCGGAACTTGAGCCAAAGCTGGAGTGGTCTCATATGTAATAAGCCAAGCGGAATAACCGCTGCTGCGGAAGCCATATGCCTCAGGAGCCTCTGGAAGTTCTTCAGAGGGACCACTAATCTTGTGCAGACTCTGCGTACTGCCTTCAGCAGGCTCAGGGCGCACTCTTCAACGAGTTAAGCTCCATACCCAGAAAAGATATGCTCTGGCCAGGGGTTAGACGGCTCTTTTCTGAGTTCATCTAAAGCCCCAGATGGCTGAGGTAGCATAAGACCCTGTCTCTGTGGCGAATCAACTGGGACCGCGTCTGGGCCAGTATCAGCCAGTCGTCCAAGTAAGCCAGGATTCGAACCCCTTCCCGTATTAACGGTAATAAAGCCCTCTCTATCACCTTTGTGAAGGTGCGAGGGGACAGAGACAAGGCGAAGGGAGGATGCAGTACTGATATACTCGACCTTCGAGACAAAAGTTAAGAAAGGGTCTGTGCCGAGAGTTTAGATCTAATGTTGCGAACCAATTCCCTGGATGGACAAAGTGGACCGTGTGTCTGAGGGATATCATCCTGAACGGAAGTTTCAGAAGATGAGCGTTCAGATGACGCAGGTTGAGGATTGGACGCAACCCGCCTGTGCGCTTTGAAACTAGAAAGTATAGAATGTAACCCTCTTTCTCTGTCGGCAGGAGAGACCGGCTCGATTGCACCTTTGCATAGAAGGGAATCGATCACCTCGCGCAGGATCTATGGCTGAGACAGAGGTCATTAGAACCCCGTTGAACCTTGGCGGCTTGGTAGCAAACTGCAGTCGATAGCCGTGCTGGATAGTGCGTACGAGTTAAGGGGAAATATTGGGAAGCTCCCACCAGGCTTCCTGAAACTCCACTAATGGCATCATATGCATTTCACCAATAGTTTCCATAGCGGGGCTGCAACTAGCGGACTTAGCGGTGGGGTCTGAAGGGAGCCTAGGTGGAGACGTACCAAGGCGTCCAGGCTCGACCTCGGAGCAGCATCTGGTTCCAGCCGAGGAGGTCCCACTTAAGACTGATTCCGACACGGAAGCTGAGAGCCATCCGGACGGCACTGCATCAGACGCCACTCCCTTGAATGGGCCTTTGCAATGCAAGCCTCCTGGCTGCGCACATAACCCAGGGAGTTCAAGTTTCGCATATTTATTGAAAAACTGAGATCTGACCTGTGGGTCCGCTGCTTGATGGTGGTGGCACCCCCTCCCTCCAAGGGGGGCGGGCTGGTGGTAAGGCCCATGCAGCAGCTGGACTCCCTTGGCGGCCTGTCCTAGGGCCCCTTCCGATGGACCCTCTTCCCCTGATGATGTTAGGGGGGCCCCTGGACAGGACTGCTCCTCCGTCGACTCCTCATTAGCTGCTCTTGGTCGACGTCTTCAACATGGGGGCTGACGATCAGGGGAGGACTGAGGAGGTATTTATGGGGAGGAGCAGGCGGTGGGGGCGCCGACTTAGAAGGGGACCTGCCACGTCTCTTCCTACGCGGCGTCATGAATTCTCCCAGACCCTCCGCCTGCTTCCTGCTCGTAGAGACCCGCAACATAAGGTAATCTACGGCGCCGCCAAAGAGGCCATCTGGGACCACAGGTACGCTGAGGAAACGCCTCCGGTCTTGAGGGAGCATGTCAGCCTGGGGCAACCAAGGATGGCAGCTGTGGACTACTAACGTAGACATTGTGTGGCCGAGCGAGCTAGCTGCAACTTTTGTTGCCTTGAGCACAAAATCAGTAGCCCCCCTCAGATCCTCTGTAAGACCTGGGCCACAACTCCCCTCTTGCATCTCTTCCAGAGCCTTGGCTTGGAATATCTGAAAGGCAGCCATGGCATGGAGGACAGTGGCAGCTTGATACGCCGCAGCATACGTCCTCGAAGTCAGGTCCAACGACAGGCTTAGCTGGTGGGATGGAGGCCTCGGCTGTCTTCCAATGCTGACTACAGAGGAGCAGTCTGCTGGCCAGAGCCAACAAACGGGGTGAGCGTATCCCTCCTTGTCGATTGATATACGCCACCGCCGCCGTGTTGTCCGTCTTGACCAACATGTGATGTCTCTGCAGCATTCTTCTGAAGTGCTTCCTCGGCTGTTCATGCCAGACGGCAGGGTTACCCATGCATAAGTGCACCACCAGCGACTGCTCTACCTGGGGAATCGCTTCATACCCCCTAGCTACCGTGCCGTCAAGGGGTGCGAGAGAGGGGAGACTGACCAACCTCGCTTTCACAGGTGCCTTCCAAGTTTGTGTCAGTTCCCGATGCAGTTCCGTGAAGTACGGGATAGGAGGGGGCTGCGGGGTATTATCATGGCGCGACCCCACAAACCATGCATCCAGCCTGGAGATCTTGGGTGCCAGGGGCGGAGGCACCTGAAACCCAATTTCTTTGGCAGCCCGGGTAAGCAACTCGGCCATCTCCTCCGCAGAACAATCTGGCGTCACCCCAGAGGGGGAGAGCGATGTACCATCTCCTTCGGGAGATGCGCCGTCTCTCTCCGATGCAGCATCAGAAATCGCATCATCAGGCCAACAGACTTGCACGGTCATGTTTGGAACACACTACAAACAGTCGACCGGCAAAACAAGTGCTCTACTATGAAAAAGGAGTCTTACTTGTTGGTGGAAGGTGGTGAAAGTACTGGAGTCTGGAGCATGGAGCGGTTTCAACCTACCGGCCGGCCCAAAAACCTCGCTGGTTGCCATTTGAATCACCAGATGTCCAAAATCCACACAAGGTATAGTCCAACTGTGATGTCTTTCACAAGTCGCTAGCATGTCAGAGTACGGCTCCAGAGGAAAAACAGGAAGAGTGACTCGCTCGCATCCGATTTATGTGGGATGGCATGGTCACACGACCATCAGCGCGTTCGTTGATTGGCATTTTGAATAAGTATAAGTGTTGAATAAGTGCGCCTCTAGCGGAGCTTCCCATAGTCGTCACCGACATAAGTCGTAGTGACCGACTGATGGGGAACACACTTTTTTAATCCAGTCAACAATAGTCCTTGAGAATGTAAACTCAATTGCAAAATATTCAGTCAAATGAATAGATTTTATACTTTTATAATTAAAAATAACAACAAAATAACAAACAATGACATTTATTTTAATATGGATGTAAGGATTATTCCTCTTATCAAAGTGCACCCACAAGCTGAAAACCTCGAGATCTCTCTTGTCGGCTTGGAATCATATTTGATTAAAGATCAATATTAATTGCTGAATATTGATTACTGGTGGACAGTAATCTACGAAGTTGTTACGTTGCGATCTGAACCGATCTCATTTGATTTCGAATCTGAAGAATCGACTGCCAATCGATTCCTTGGTTCCATTCCCCGAGCAGGCCATCGCAACTCTAAGGTAATTAATTAAACATCCTGCAGAATTAAACTGTTTTATTACAGATTGGTGGAGAATTAAACAGTTTCGTTACAAGGAATTGTTGTTACTTTTGGAAAAGTATGATGTCTAAAAGACCTTTTTCCATGAAATTTATTTGCACAAAGTTTAAGGATTTTATAAACTTGTTTTGAGTTTACATCTTCTGAACATTCAGTCAGTATTAAGAAATAAGATTCAAGCAAACAAGAAAGGCCTCTATTGAAATTCCGAAGCATGACAGACCTTGACATCTTAAGCTTGTTATGTTGTGGTGTTTTTAATGAAAAATTCTTGAAATTGTGCTTGCTGAAGAAATTAGTTAACCTCAAGAGATACATTTAATTGGTGCAGGGTGCAAAGCATTCACCTGAAAAAAAATCTACAGATCTTATGTCAGGGGTGTTACACTGTCGATAAGCAGGGTGAACTTGCAAAATCATGAAAATTAGAAATCCACCCATGCAGAAGTTGGCACTGAATGATTTTGATGCTCATGACATATTGTAGCCATTTAGATTAGGTCTAGATTTGGTTTATAAATGGGATAAATTGCTTCGATTATAATAATAATTATTAATATTAATACTGTTTTTATCCTGAAACAATGTGGTTCAATGTGTCTAACCTATCCTCATCATTTATCACTCATCCTGCAGCTGATGCTGATCACCTGTTTGTTGTCTGTGTTACAGTTTTCTAACTGTTGTTTTTTCATATGTTAGTTCCTCTTTTGTCTTTGTTTTGTTTTTTCAGGCATTGTCATGCGAACTGATCACTGATGGATATTAAGTTTTTATATTCTTTGAGCTGGGGAGGTGATTAGTCAGGGAGGCTCCCAGGGACCTCACAGAGGGAACTCCTATTTACTCTACCTGATCCACACTAGGACTTTGTGAAGCTGCTTTGAAAACAACTGCTAAAGCAGCACTATATAAAATTTGTATTGATGGATTGATTGATTATTATTAATATTGAAATTAAAATTTTGCTTGTTATTTGTTTAGTTTTATTATTGTGATTTTTTTATGAAAGTCACACTCCATATAGGCATGGGGGGCAGAGCAATGGTGGTAGTCTAGAGAAACGTGGTTGTGCTAAACAGTTTTTAACCACACACATGTTAAGTGATTTATACTGAGCTAGGGATTATATATTTCCTTACATTTCAATGAGTTTTCTCTTTCTTTATTTATTTATCTACTTAATTTACAACATTTTTTTAAAGTTGACACCTATGGAAGATTCCGATACACATATAATTTACACAGACGAGAGGTAATTTAACAATTGTTAAAAACATTCACAATCTTTAGGAATCTCAATCATTTATAGTAGTCATGCCCTTGTTAAAACCATTTGTAGTGTGGCATGCTGGCCAGTTAAGAACTAAGAGCAACTACACCATCCTCACAGAGGGAAAATGACTAGAGAGCACACAGGTGTGTTTTCACCAGTAAGGCAATTAAATGGGCATGAGACAGAGCACAGTACAAACTTCACAATTTATTAAGCACAATAAGTTATATAAAACACAATATTATGCACACTGATGGTGGCACTCGTTCTCCATGATGGGGCCAAGCCGGGCCAGGGTAGGCAGCCTGCAACCAAGTGAACACCTCAACACATTTCACACAGGTAACCATCAAATAGTGCAGTAATACCAATTTCACGCGGCTTGCCTTCCCCTGGCACTCACCAGCTTGGACCCCGTTGAAGGGAAAGATATGCAATTAAATTATAAACAAAATTAGGGTTAACATGATCGGACATGAAAACAAACAGAAAACAAAATAAAAGTAAAACACAACACACTTAAACACTGGATAAGGCCAAAATATAACTACACATACAAAGCAAAAACTTAAGAAAGAAACTTACTCAAGGGGAGAAGCCGCTCGCTCACGGTCCATTACTACGCATCGACAAGGGCTGCCAGCGCGGTTAGCAAGCGAACGGCAAGGGGGGCGAGCAGTGACAGGCCCAGCAGCAGCACCACCTGCCGGCAGTGAAGCGGCGAGGCGGAGCTGAAAAATAAAAATAAGGAAAGCAAAGCAGCAGCAGGGTTGGAAGCAGGTCTGAGTACTGGAAGCCTGTCGGCACTTCCTAAGTGTACACAGACAATTAAATAAAAGGAGGGAGGGAGAGAGAGAGAGAGAGCCACACCTCCCCCACATCCTGCTCTCTCCTTCCTTCTACCCTGTTCCTCCTGCTCACGTAGATGGCGAGCTTATTGAGGAAGGAGTTAACAGCGACGGCTCCGTGCAGAATCCTCCACTGAAGATCAGCGCTCCTCTTCCTCAGCGGGGGCTTGTAGAGCCCTCTCCACACGGGACCCGCCTCCTCCTTCAGGGGCAGCCTGCTCCTCCACACCGTGTCTTCTCGATCGCTCAGCGTGCGCCTGTTCAGGACTTTGACGCAATCCACGTAGAGAGTCTTTCGGTTTGCCTCGCTCAGTGTTTTTCGAGCAACGGGTTTAAGCAGAGGCCCAGAGTGATCTCCGAAGTCAGGCTGGAACTTCAGCTCAGGGAATGGTTCCTCACTGTTCGGGGTCAGAGCACCACAGCTGTAGCTCCTGAGCATCTGAGCTTCTTCTCCCATCAACTCTCGAGTCCACATGTTCAGGATCTGCTGCGTGAGCTTCCTTGACCTCAATCCCAGCAGTGCACTCAGGGCTTCGGCGTTATCCAGATCAGGACCAGCTGCATCTACTATCTGCTTTAGGCGGAGGGTCCTGGTCCTCAGCAGGGCTGCACGTACTCCGAAGGCTCCCATAGCTCCCACATCGAACCTCGCTCCGTTCATCAGGGGCTGCTCCAGGAGCCAGAAGAGAGAGGAGGTAGGTTTCTCCTGAGCCCAGCGGAACAGACCCCAGGATTTAAAAACACTTTGATAAAAGAGAGGAAGACCGCTGCTCCTGAGGTGAGCGGGGTCAGTTAAAAACAGGGCTGCATCGAGATTAAAATCATTGGTTCTGCGTAGAATGAGGCTGGCCACCTCTCTCCACACCAGATCTCTCGGGCCCCTCAGGTACTTCTGGGCAAACTGTAGGCGGAAGGTAGCTGTCCTGCTGGCCAGGTGGATCAAGCCTTGCCCTCCGTCCTCTTTTTGCAGGAACAGCACGCTCTGAGGGACCCAGTGTAGTCGGTTCCAGAAGAAGTCCACGAGTTTTGCTTGTAGAGCAGACAGGAGCTGAGCTGGGGGCTCCACACAGGACAGACGGTGCCACAGAGCGGATGCTGCCAGGTTGTTGGTGATGAGCACCCTGCCTCTGTAAGATATCTGAGGGAGCAGCCATCTCCACTTGGCAAGCTTACCCTCAATCTTCTCCTCCATGCCTTCCCAGTTCTGCTCCATGAACTCCTTCGTCCTGACGAACACTCCCAGGTACCTCAGCCCCTCCTTTCTCCAGGTCAAGCTCTCGGGGAGCACAGGGAGACCTTCCCTCCAGGGTCCTACAGCCAGGGCTTCGCTCTTCTTCCAGTTGACTCTGGCTGCTGAGACTCGACCGAAGCTGCTGGTGATGCTCTTCAGTTCGTCCCCCTCTGTCTGATTGTTCACACACACAATGACATCATCAGCGTACGCAGATAGAACAATCTTATTAAAAACAGGGAGATTAAAACCAGGTAAAGTGCTTCGGATCTTGTGCAGCAGGGGCACGAGGGAGAGAGCGTAGAGCATTCCTGACAGCACACAGCCTTGTCGGATTCCTCTTTGTACGTTAAAAGGGGAGCAGAGTCCACTGTTGAACTTCAGGATGCTCTGGATGTCCTGATAGAGTGTTCTGATCTTGGAGATCATGCTGGTGATCATTAAGATGGCGGCGCGATGGACAGTTGCTGCGGCTCACGGCTCTCCCTTTCGGTGCTCTTTTTTGTTGTTTTTGTACGTCTTCGCTGTTTATTTGTGCACTATCTGTTCCGCGAACATACACTACACATGCCAGAACCTGAGAGATATCGGAGAACAACACCAGGCACCGGCATCTAGCGAGTCTCAACGCGCATACAACATCCCTGAAGAGATAGCGAGACCAGTGGGTGCTCAGTGGATTGTTATCGGCTCTAGGAGGCGGCGCAGACGGAGGAGGGAGAGGAAGCAAAAGCGAGGCTGTAGGTCTGGCCTTATGCTCAGGCTAAGTAGACAACCACACACGCCACCTCTACCGAGTCTGTATCTCGCAAATGCCAGATCACTGGTAAACAAAACGGACTTTTTAGAACTGCAACTTGCTGGAAATCGCTACGTTAGAGACTGCTGCTTACTGTTTATAACCGAAACCTGGCTACACTCGGACATTCCCGACACTAGCATGCAGCTAGCAGGCCGCACTCTACTACGCTGGGACAGAACAAAGGACTCTGGCAAGAGCAGAGGAGGGGGGCTCTGTGTTTATGTACATGATAAATGGTGTAACAACGGGACAATCATCGATAAACACTGCTCCCCGGACCTTGAATACATGTCAGTAAGATGTCGGCCCTTTTTCCTACCGAGAGAGCTAACAGTTGTGATCGCTACTGCAGTGTAAATCCCGCCTGACGCATGTGTAAACACTGCTCTCTCTTTCCTGCTGGACGCCGTGAACAAACTGCAGCAGGCACACCCTGACGGCGTTCATATCATCGCAGGAGACTTTAATAAGGCCAATCTGAAAGCTGTACTCCCGAAATTCCATCAACATGTAAAGTGTGCGACCAGAGGAGAGAACACACTGGATCATGTTTACACTAACATCAAACATGCGTACAGAGCCATACCCCTCCCCCACCTCGGCCAGTCAGACCATCTTTCTCTTCTGCTCTCCCCAGCCTACACCCCACTTAGACGCAGCTCCAGGCCCACTACAAAGACTATAACGACCTGGCCTAACAACGCACTCTCCAGTTTGCAGGACTGCTTTGAACAAACAGACTGGGACATATTTGAACACCAAGAGCTGGAGACATTCACAGGAACGGTGCTAGATTACATCAAGTTTTGCATCAGAAATGTGACTGTGGAAAAAAACATACGGGTTTTCCCAAACCAGAAACCCTGGATGACCAGCCATGTCCGCAAACTCCTCAAAGCCCGTGATGCTGCCTTCAGGTCAGGGGATAGAGCTCGGTACAGAGCTGCTCGAGCAGACCTGAAAAAAGGAATTAAAACAGCCAAATCGGACCACAAGAGGAGATTGGAGTCCCATCTGTCCAGCAACAACACACGACAGATGTGGCAGGGCATACATGACATCACAAACTATAGAGGCTGTGATGTGACAATGGGAGACCTGAGTGTGACGCTAGCAGAGGAGCTAAACAGCTTCTTTGCCCGCTTTGGAACAGAACAACTGCAGCACTCATCTGCTCCGGCCCTGCCACCACTTCAACCCTCATCGCCACCCCCACCCGATTGCCGCACCATGCCACTCACCGTAACGGAGCAAGATGTCAGACAGGTGCTCCTAGCAGTGAACACCAGGAAGGCCGCTGGCCCGGACAGAATTCCTGGAAAGGTGCTAAGGGCATGTGCACCCCAGCTTGCCCTCATCTTCACAAGCATCTTTAACCTCTCCCTGGCCCAGGCAGTCATCCCCTCCTGCCTCAAATCAGCAACAATCATCCCAGTGCCGAAGAACTCCTCCATCACCAGCCTCAATGATTATCGCCCTGTGGCCCTCACTCCGGTAATCATGAAAAGCTTTGAAAGACTGGTTCTCTGGCACATCAAGGACTACCTCCCACCAGACTTTGACCCCCACCAGTTTGCATATCGTGAGAACAGATCCACTGAAGATGCCATCGCCTTAGCTTTACATGCTGTGCTGAACCACCTGGAGCAGCAGCAGAGCTATGTACGAATGCTCTTCGTGGACTACAGCTCCGCATTCAACACAATCATTCCAGACACACTTATCAATAAACTGGACACTCTTGGCTTCCCCTCTCTCACATGCGCCTGGATTAAAGACTTCTTGACAAACAGGCCCCAGACTGTGAGACTTGGCCCCCACCTATCCTCCACTCGCACACTGAGCACAGGCTCCCCACAGGGCTGTGTGCTGAGCCCTCTCCTGTACTGTCTCTACACCCATGACTGCAGGCCGCACCACAACAGCAACCTCATTGTGAAGTTTGCTGATGACACCACTGTGGTCGGACTCATCTCAAAGGGTGATGAAACAGCCTACAGAGCGGAAATCCTGAACTACCTGGTGTTCAGAGAATAACCTAGTTCTGAACACCAAGAAGACCAAGGAGATCATCGTCGACTTCAGGAGGCGCAGCACCGACCTAGCACCCCTTTACATCAACGGTGAGTGTGTGGAGAGGGTCCACACTTTCCGTTTTCTCGGCGTCGTCATCTCGGATGACATCTCATGGACGGAGAACATCACAGTGGTCACCAAGAAGGCCCAGCACAGACTACACTTCCTGTGAGTCCTCAGGAAGCACAATTTGGACTCCAGCCTGTTGCTGACCTTCTACCGTGCGTCCATTGAGAGCCTGCTGACATACTGCATCATAGTATGGTACGGCAGCTGCACCATGGCAGACAGGAAGAGACTCCAGAGGGTGGTCAGAGCAGCACAGAAGATCATCGGCTGCCCTCTCCCCTCCCTACTGGACATTTACACCTCCCGTTGCCTCAGCAGAGCCGAGAACATCATCAGGGACAGCTCTCACCCGGCTTCTGGACTGTTTGAACTGTTGCCCTCAGGAAGGCGCTATAGGTGCATCAGAATGAGGACAAACAGACTCAAGAACAGTTTCTTCCCAGAAGCCATCACTACCCTAAACTCTAACAGGCGCACACAGGGACTGGCTTAATCTACACTTAACCGGACCTAAGCATCACCCTGTGTGACATCAACATGTGCAATATACTCACTTTATTTCACTTTACATGGACAATAACCTTATAGGTGAAAAAAACTATGATTGCTGTGCAATTGCAATTTTAACACTATACATTGTCTAGCTCTTAAACAGAACTGCCACCCCACCTACCTCCCCCCTCTCTTCTTTGCACTATTACTAAAGATATTTCTATTGTACTTGACACTTTATAGTATTTTTCCTTACTAAATGTTGCACTGACTAGGGAGATGCTCTTAATCTCATTGTACATATTTATAATGCAAATTGTATATCTGTATAGTGACAATAAAGGCATTCTATTCTATCTATTCTATGGAGCCGAACCCGAACTTCTCCATGACTCTCCAGAGGTAGCGTTGCTCCACCCGGTCGAAGGCCTTCTCTTGATCCAGCGAGACCAGGCCGATGCTCAGATCAGAGACGCTGGAGATGTGGAGCACGTCTCTGATGAGGCAGACGTTGTCCACCATGGACCTGCCAGGAACGCAGTAGGTCTGGCTGTGGTGTATGACCTGCTCCATCACTCCTCTCAGACGGTTTGCCAGGGCTTTGGAAAGGATCTTGTAATCCGTGCAGAGCAGGGAAACAGGGCGCCAGTTCCTGATGTCCTGCAAGTTCCCTTTCTTTGGCAGCAGGGTGATGACGGCTCCATAAAACTCTAATTTAAAACTTCGATAAAATCATTAATTAAAATGTCCCAATAAGCTTTAAAAAACTCGACCGTGAGCCCGTCGATCCCTGGGGCTTTCCTGCCCTGCATGCTCTTTAGAGTGGCGTGGAGTTCCTCTTCAGTCAGGGACTCATCCAGAGACTTTGCTTCATCGCTGGAGAGTGCAGGGAGGCCTTCCAGGAACCCTCAGAGCATCTCCTCTTCCTCTTTCTCAGAGCCGAGCTCACTGCTGTACAGGCTGGAGTAGAAGCGGACGGCTCTTCTTCCTTTCAGCTCAGACGGTTCTGTCAGCTCCTCTCCAGTCTCAGAGAGCAGGGAGTGAATGATCCTGCTCTGCCCATTCTTCTTCTCCAGGCTGAAGAAGTAGCTGGACGGGGTGTCCATCTCGGTCACATGTTGGAACCGGGACCTCACCAGTGCTCCCTGTGCTTTGGCCCCCAGGAGCTCCGATAAAGTCCTCCTTTTCTTCCTCAGGGCTTCTGCGTGGGATTGATCTCTTGAGGAGTCCAGGGCGCTGGAGAGCTCCTCTATCTCTTGCTCCAGGCTCTTCATTGACTCAGAGATGTTCCGGGTGACGTTGATGGTGTGCTGCTGGCAGAGGAGCTTGATGTTGGTCTTGCCGCAGTCCCACCATTGCTTCAGTGAGGAGAACTCGTGCTTTCTCCTTCTAAAGACATTCCACATAAACATCAGAGCATCTCTAAAAGTCATGTCACATAACAGGGAATTGTTAAAATGCCAGTAGGCGCTCTTCGGAAAAGTGTTTTGGATAAAAACATTACATAAAACCAAAGAATGGTCAGTGAAACCCACTGGCATCATCTCACAGCCCTTAAAAACATTAAAATGGTGTTTAAAACAATAAAACCTGTCTAATCTGGCTAAGGAGATCATGTTATCTCTGATGTGAGACCAGGAGTACTGCCTCTCTCCTCCACTAGACCTCCTCCAGACATCTACCAGACTGTGGCTGTGCACTATCTGACTGAGCGCTCTCTGGGATGGGGGTGAGGCTCTCGGTGGTTCCTGTCTACGCTGGCATCGAGGGTGCAGTTAAAGTCCCCCACCTAAAAATAACAGATCCTCCTGCTTACAGGAGCCGAGATCGTCCTGCAACGTTCTGAACAGCTCGAGCATCTCAAGACCACTGGTTGGGGCATAAATATTAATAAAAACAAAGGAGTGCTTCTCTAGCTGAGATCTCACAAGCAGCAGCCTCCCCTCGCTGAGCTCCTCCACTCTGAGAGAGGAAGGGTTGAACCTGGGGGAGAGCAGCAGGCCCACCCCAGCGCTGCTGTTCTGCTGGTGACTGAGCAGCACCCGCCCCGGCCATTCTCTGCTCCAGTCCAGCGCGTTCTCCGGGTCGCTGTGAGTCTCCTGGAGGAGCAGCACATCCACGGCCTTCGCTCGGCTCAGCTCGTACACCAGCGCTCTCTTCCTCGCCTCTCGCGCCCCGTTGACATTTAAAGAAGCTATTTTAAAAGTGTTCATGGTTAGAGGGAGAAGGATAAAACAATATAAAGGCAATAAAACATTTAAAGAGAGAGGGCTTGAGGATTTACTCTCCATGTTATATAGCACTGTTTTCCTCCTTTAGCTTCAGCAGCAGGTTTCTGAGCCTGAAGCCGTGAGTCTCACTGAAGGGACACTGGCCCTTCATCTTCAGGTACTTCCGGACTGAGTCACAGAACCCCTTCACATCCGGAAACTCTGCTTTGACCTTCTTGTCCTGATCTTTCTGGTTAAAATGAACATTAAGGAACTCTACAATCCTTTGGGCTGGGTAAACTGTTCCCTGCTTCACAGCTGCTGCTGGAGGGCTTGGGTCTAATGGAGTTTCCTCCCTTTTGCTGTTCTCCTGCTCAATCGCAGTCTCCATCATCACCTCCTCCTCCTCCTCATCTCCAGTGTTATTCTTTTTTATTAAAACTTTAGTCTCCGTCGCTCCAGCCTTCCTCTTCACTCCTGCCTGGCTCAGAACTGTTTTCATAGTAACGTCCTCCTGCCTGGCGTCTACGGTTACTGCTGTGCTCCCTGCTGCACCTGTCTCCATCTGAGCATCCATCAAGGAGCTCAGCTCCATCTCAGGGACGCCAGCGCTCTCCCCAGTGTTCCCCGCAGCAACGGCCCCTGAGCTCTCTGTGCTGGGAGGACTGACAGGGACCTCTTTCACCTCAGCTTCTCCCTCCTCAGCCTGAGTGTTCCCCTGTTCCTCCCTCACCTCACCCTGACCCTCAGAGTTGTCCTCAGAGCCATCTCTCCCCTGTTCGCTGGGGCCCTCAGCAAGGTCCCTCTCCCTGGATGAGGCTTTCTCAGGGCACGCTCGGACCATGTGACCCTCCCTCCCGCATCCGAAGCACCTCATCGTGTCCGAGCTAGCATACAGGAGATAATCGAACCCCTCAACCTTCACGAGGAACTGAACGCTGATCTCCTGCTGGTTGTTGGGGATCATGTACAGCTGGCGACGGTGAGAGACCACGTGCTTCAGAAGCGGGGACCGGCACCCCGAGAGAACCTTCTTAACAGGGGAAACTATTTTTCTGTGATGAGAAAGCTCCCTGATCAAAAACTCGTCACTGATGAATGGCGGCACATTGGACAGACTCACCTTCTTCGTGGGGCTAGAGAGCGGGTGAACCGGAACGAAGTGCTCGTTAACGGTGATCTCCGCTTCTATCAGCGCGTTCACCTTCTCCTCCGAACTTACAAAGATGACGACCGCGCTGTTCATCCGTGCCGCCGATCTAATGCTCCCGTACCCCACTACAGCCCCCACCGCGAGCGCCACATCCTCCACCGAACACGGGAAGCTCGCGGAGACCTTCACCCCGTGCTTCCGCGTCAGGTCAATCAATCAATCAGTTTTTATATAGCGCTTCTTTAGCAATTGCTTTCAAAGCAGCTTCACAAAGTCCCCATGAGGATCAGGCAGAGCAGACAGGAGTTCCCTCTGAGAGGGGACTCCCGCTGACTGAGGCAGGTGCTAATCACCTCCCCAGCATAAAGAACATACAAACTAAAAATCCATCGATGAACGGTTTGCCGGACAGGACCTGAAAAACAAAAAACAAACAAAACAAACAAAGACAAAACAGGAACTAAGAAATGGAGAAAACGGTTAGTAAACTGTAACATAGACAACAAACAAGTGATCAGCATCAGCTGCAGGAAGAGAGATAAATAATGAGGATAGGTTAGAGAGGAACATTGAACCACATTGTTTTTTTCAAACAGTTTGTATTTATATGGTGCTCAGGCACCATATCTGTTTAGACAAATACCAAGAGATAATTATTGGAATGCCAGTTTAAACAGATATGTTTTTAATTTAGTTTTGAAATCTGTGAGCGTAGTTGAGCTGCGGACAACATCCGGTAGTTTATTCCAGAGCTTCGGGGCTCTATATGAGAACGCTCTTCCACCTCTTGTGGATTTACTAACCTTTGGTACAATCAATAGTCCTGCTTCTTTTGATCGGAGAGAGCGAGCTGGAATATATCGTGATAGGAGACTGCTCAGGTAGGCCGGAGCCAAGCCATTCAGTGCCTTAAAGGCAAGGAGCAGAATCTTGTAGTCAATGAGATATTGTACAGGAAGCCAATGAAGAGAGCACAAAACCGGTGTAATGTGATCATATTTCTTTGTTCTTGTGAGAACTCTAGCTGCTGCGTTCTGGACTAACTGTAATTTTTGTAGCGTTGCGGCTGAACAGCCGGCTAACAGAGCATTACAATAATCCATTCTGGAAGTCATGAAAGCATGCACTAATTTTTCTGCATCTACAATAGACAGCATGTTCCGCACTTTAGCAATATTCCTGAGGTGAAAGAAAGCAGTCTTAGTAACATAAGAGATATGGTTCTTAAACGTCAGTTCACTATCTATAATAACGCCAAGATTTTTAACTGTAGTGGAAAAATGAACAGTGTGTCCCCCCAGTTCCATATTTAAAGCAGAGAGATTCTGTAATTGCTTTTTAGAGCCAATAAGTAATATTTCTGTTTTATCTGGATTTAGCATAAGAAAATTTTCATTCATCCAATCATTGATATCAGCGACACATTCTGAGATCTTATTTAGCTTTAAAGGGTCGTTAGGTTTTGCTGATATATAGAGCTGGGTGTCGTCTGCATAGCAATGGAAACTAACACCATGTCTTCTAATAATTTTGCCAAGGGGCAGCATGTATATTGAGAATAGGATGGGTCCCAAAACGGATCCTTGAGGAACTCCATGCTCTACTGCTATTGTGTCCGATGAGTCTCCATTTACATGAACAAACTGACTCCGGTCAGAGAGGTAAGAGTTAAACCATCTTAGAGCCTGGCCCTGGATGCCTGCATCGTTTTCTAGTCTCTCGAGGAGAATCCTGTGATCTATCGTATCGAAGGCTGCACTGAGATCTAGCAGAACTAGAAGAGAGATATTTCCTTGATCCCAATCAAGTAATAGATCATTTGAAATTTTAACCAGCGCAGTCTCTGTGCTGTGATGTGCTCTGAATCCAGATTGAAGTTCTTCATAACAGTTGTTCTTCTGTAAGAAGGAGCTGAGCTGTGCTATAACAACTTTCTCTAATATTTTTGACAAGAACGGAAGGTTAGAGATTGGCCTATAGTTGGATAACTCAGTAGGATCCAGGTGCGTTTTCTTGATTAGTGGTTTAATTACTGCATGTTTTAGCTGTTTGGGAACGTAACCTAGCGTTAGAGATGAGTTTATAATATTTAGAAATGGTTCTTGAGCTATTTGTAGCAATTCTTTCAGTAATTTTGTTGGTACAGGATCTAGAGAGCATGTTGATGATTTAGACGCTGTGATTATTTTTAGCAGTTCTTTCAGGTCAATATTTGAAAAATTCTGCAGTGAGTGAGTCAAAGTTATAGGGTTTGAGTTAAACTGCTTTGATTGAATATGAGTTTTAGTAATTTTGCATCTGATAGAGGTTATTTTATTTGAGAAATAATTCATAAAATCATTGCTGCTAAATTTTATAGCTGCATTTGAATCTGTCGATGTTTGACTGTTTAGTAAATTAGCCATTGTTTCAAATAAGAGGCGTGGGTTATTTTGATTTGTTTCTATTAACTTGTGATAGTAGTTAGTTCTTGCAGTTTTTAGTGCTAGTCTATATTTAGACATGCTCTCTTTCCAGGCAATTTTGAATACTTCCAATCTAGTTTTTTTCCATTTACGCTCATAGTTTCTGGTTTGTCTTTTTAGCACCTTTGTATTATCATCAGACCACAGAGTGGCCTGTCTATCTCTGACTTGTTTTAATTTAAGCGGGGCTACAGTGTCTAGGGTGTTAACGAGAATATTATTCAAACTGTAGGTGATCGTTTCAAGTTCATTTTCATCTGCAGGTACTCTAGAAAGTTGAGTAATATCTGGTAGGTTTCTTATAAATGCTTCTTTAGTATTTTGGTTTATATTTCTCCCTAGTTGGTAGCGTTGAATGCTACTGCTAATGTTTATAGTCTGCATAGCACAAGATACAAGATAGTGGTCTGAGATGTCCTCACTTTGAGGCGATATAACAATGTCACTTAGGTCAATGCCATGAGATAGAACCAAATCTAGAGTGTGGTTTAGACGGTGAGTTGCGCCGACCACATTTTGCTTAAACCCACATGAATTTAGGAGGTCTGTAAAGGCAATACCCAACGAGTCTTTTTTGTCATCAATATGGATGTTAAAGTCTCCAAAAATAAGTATTTTATCTGCTTCGACCAAAAGATGTGCGACAAAATCAGCAAATTCTTGAAGAAAGCTAGAATTGTGTTTTGGTGGCCTGTAGACAACAGCTAATGTTACAGAGAATGCACATCTTTGTTTTGATTTTGCCGGTGTAACATGGAGCACAAGTACTTCGAAGGATTTAAATTTATGTTCTGTCTTTTTGGTTGTGTTTAGGGTATTTCTATATATTGTGGCAACACCTCCACCACGACCAGTTGAGCGCGGTTCATGATTGTAACAGTAATTTTTGGGTGTCGCTTCATTCAATCCAAAATAATCGTTTGGAGTGAGCCATGTTTCAGTTAGGCACAGTATGTCAAGGTTCAGTTCTGAGATTAATTCATTTATGATTACAGCTTTTGGTGTAAGAGATCTAATGTTTAGGAGACCAAATTTTACAGAGTACGTTTGCGAGTTGTATAATTTGTAGTCTAATTTTATATTGATCAGATTATTGGTGTTAAGTAATTTGTTGTTTATAGTTATTTTCTGTTTTCGTGGTATGGACACTGTTTCGATAGCAAATGTTAGGTTTTGACAGGTTTTAGGTTGGTTTCTGGGGCAGTGTTCAAAGGTGTTATATTTGGCATTATTTAGTCAGATGCTAATAAGGGCCCTAGTGATGTTATCTGACAGAAGTTTAGAGCCTAGCTCAGGTCCGCCGCCATCGCACGCGGAGCTCCGCTCACCACCGACACACACACCTGCTGCTCCCCGCAGCACCCGCACACATACCTCACCCGTGAACCACACACTCTCCACACACACAAGAACCCAAATATCCACTGTTAGTAAAGAAAAAGTGAGGAAAAATTAGAAAAACTTGCAAACTTAGAATCTCGATCACACGTGCTTTCGCTCACTCAACCACACTCGCGCACGCGCAGAGAGAGAGAGAGAGAGAGAGAGAGAGAGAGAGATTGGTCAAAAAATCTCTCTGATTGGTCAAAGCCAGATTCTAATTAGGATCACTTGAACACTACAGTAGGATATTAAGCTTTAAAACAAGACAAGTATCTAATTAATCTCGACAAGACACATTTCTTTCACTGTTAAGAGCTTCTTCTCATTTAGTCTGTGCTAGCCATTGCTGAAATGTCAGCAGCACTAGATAATTGAAACATTAGTTGAACTTTTAAGAAAGCATCAAACAGGACAAATGTGATCATGCAAAGGTTATTTTTGCCAGTTTGGTGTTCCTGCTCATCGTAGTGTTGCCACAAAACAATTAACTTTTGTGTTATTTACTCATGAACAGTCAGAAACAATTGTATAACTCAAACTTGTTTTGACTTTCTCATGTTGACAGAGATGCAAGGTTTGTGGAAATAAGTGAGCATTCAAAAAAGAAGCTTTGAAGATTTGTATTATCTCCCAATTTCCCAGCTGCTCATGAGTTCAAACCCAAGACCATAATTCATAGAGATCCCCCTCTTCCCCAACAGCAAGGCAATGCTGTTGTTTTAGCTTCATAAACGCACAATGATCCCCCTACGCCGAAATTATGTTCTGCTTGCAGAGATGGGAGGCAATGGCCTGCAAACTCAAATCATTAGATCTGAACAAACTTCTGCAATTCCAAAACCAAGACAGACTTCGCAGTTTCCAGAGACCTGTCTTCACACGTACACACAGAACTAGTATAAGCACTACACACATATATTGTTCTTTACTCAGTATGTGCCACGTCACAGAAATTTGATTAATTGCTCCCACAAGCTCTTTTTCTGTGTTGCTGATTGGCTGACCTCATGTGGAGAGCTTTATCTAAAGCCACTTCACTTCCTCTGCATCTCAAAGTTATTAACTCACTCCAGTGATGACCAACTTCTTGCAGAGAATGGAAAGTGCTACATGTCTCCAAATGGATAACAAACTGAGACTGTTGTCAGCATGATTGAACAGAGAGTAAGGTTGCAGGATTTGGCCAAGTCATGCTCCTTCCTTAAAGGACTTTTCTCTATTATACTCTTGTTTCCATAATAGGCCAAAAATATGCTTTGGATGAATTGAAATGTAACTGACTGTGCACTGTCTTTTGTTGAACTCTACACAAGTATGGATGGATTCATTTCAAACTCAGCTTCCCAATCATTATCTATTAGCCCAGCGACATGCTACCGACAAAGCAGAGATCTTCAAAGTTCAAAATATATACAATACATTATACATCATTATTTATTTTTCTGACAACTAGATGTTCCATATTACAGTGGTTACAAAATGTCACCAATGATCATATTACTGAGGGCTCGCTTTGTTGGTTTCAAGAGAAAATAGTGTGTCAAGTAGTATAAGCCGGTTGAGCATTCATCGATCTGCACTTCAGAATAAAAACTAACAAAATATACATCCAGACACAGTTGAATACTTTTTTATTTATACTACAGTTTTGGACACACCAATTCTTGATTCACACTAGGGATGTCCCGGTCCGATCACGTGATTGGAAATTGGGTTTGATCAAGTGATTTCAGACTCCCAGTTAGGACTTGTTTTTTTATATAATCTTGTAAATATACGTATATAATTAGTTAATTTTTTAAACATCTAAAAAAAACAGCAACATGTGCTGCATGTCCTCACTGTTGTAGAGACGCTATAGGTTAAAACAAAGCTCACGCTGCAAGAGAGTATTGGAAGAGGAGAATGAAGTCGAAGGTTAATAAAGCATGTTGAATTCGATTTGAGATTCCATATCACCACTGTTTTACAGAGAAAGTTCTTGTAGCCATTTTTAAGAAGCTTTGTTTTTCAAATATTTGCTTGTTTCATTCACCACAGACATCTGTAGTTCATCCGCTCTCGAATCTACTAAGCCTTCCTGCACAACAGATTGACTCAAGTTTTGTTTTAAGGCATGTGGTTCTAACGTTATATGTCCATGAATTTGCAGAACACACAAGCTCATCGAGCACATACCGGTCAAGAGTCCCGGAATTACGTAATTCAATACGTCTGCATAGAGATCTGCTGCCAATAAACCAAATAAACAAAAAACTGTGCTGTTGCCCTCTGAATCATCTCCACAAGAAGAATTAATGGAGTAAAATTAGAGCTAATTATATTTTAAAGTCTGTCCCTTAAGAGTTGTTGAAAATTTAAGATTTTAAATAACTTCTGTTTCAGTGTTCTTTATTCTTTCCTCATGTATCATAAGGTATTGGATCTGGACTCTGTATCAGCAGATCTTCAAATCAAATGACTCAGACTTTAGAGCAAAAAAACCCTGACTGAAACATCCCTAATTCGCACCCTTAAAAGTTAGATAGTGCGGCAATTGGGATGCACGGATAGTTTCAGCCCTCGGTCACACCCACGAAAGGTTTTTTGTTTTTTGGGCTTTGTTTATCAAAAAGTAGGTCTGCGGCGGAAGAGTACTTGTCCACTACTCAAATAAACAGTTTTACACCATAATATGGAAGCTAACTGCACAGATGAACCATTGGATACAGATATTGCTGGAAGGCCTAAGGATAGTTTCCATGAGGATTCAGATGAGGACCTGTTGGAGTAAAACAGTGAGAAGAAAAAGTGAGACTTCCTTTCATTCGGCATTACTGCTGCTCTCCTCTAAAGCACAAGTTTGGTAGTAGCTTCAAAAACCAACTACCAGCCATAATCGCACTGCTTCTCAGTCAGTGATGAACCTCTGTTGTGCTTTTCTCCAGAAGATGGATTCTTGTGATGGTAGTTTCACAAATGCGAAGAACAGTTTTATAAAAAAAAATTTCCTCTTTAAATAAATCACTTCAACCTTCAACACCCTCAGTACTGAGGATGAACGGTTAAAAAGAACAGCTGAACATTGGATATCGTTGAATAACTTGCTGCACCTCTGAGGATTTTTGAACATGATGCGAAGTGAAATGGGGTTGGTTGTTTGACATGGCGGTCAAAGGTCTTCCTGAGCTGAGTTGATTCAAAGACAATGTATATGATAAATACTGCATTTTAAATGTTATTTAAGGTGCAATGATAGTCTAGAGGGGTCAAATATTAGGGCAGATTAAACTGATTTCATAATGATTCATCTTGTCCATTTTTCATTACAACAACAATTTTCTTTAAGCAGTCACAATTGAACGAACGCGTAAACAGAAGGTGAAAAAATCTGATATATATATTTTTTAGAAATAAGTTTTATTTTAGAAATTACTAAGGTTCCACCCAAAGCTACATCAGCAACTCAACAATATGTTTATGTTCTGGTGCTTGCAAAACACAGCTTGTCATAAGCAGTTATGTTCATCCTTTGGATAACTGCAATAGTGCAAGTGTGCCTACTGGTGTGTAGGTGTGTGAATGTGTGTATGTTGTTTGTGTGCGTGTGTGTGTGTGTGTGTGTGTGGCAGAGAGAGAGAGAGAGAGAGAGAGAGAGAGAGAGAGAAAGAGAAAGACATAGAAGAATATCCAACAGTGATAAATTATGTTTAAGTGAGAACATAAATATGTGCTCCATGTTGTTCCAATCCATTTAATGTAGGTCAATAAATTCAGGTAATGATGTCTTGTCAACTCTTCAGCAAAGTTCACCTTGGCTTAGAACTTTTGAGCTCTTTAAAACACAATTGATCTTTTCTTAGGTCAGTGATCCTACCAATTATTAATTTTCTTTAACTCTTGATAAATGAGAATTGGGTTGACGGGTGTAATATATAAAGATGGCCGCTGAACTTAAATTACCCATAAACCCTTGCACTGACTTCTATCACCAGGTTCTACAACTGCGGTTGATGCCTAACAGCTGCATTCTTTAGAATAACTCTCAGATGTCACTCAGCACCCACACAGTGGCGGATTTTGTTATTTTATGAACCTATTTGTTAAATATAAGTATTGAAAGCACCAAATGTATTGAGTTTAAGTCTTCAGACAAGCAAGAAGTAGAGTGTAGCTTTAGTAGATCCAGGGAGTTCCAGCCTATGTGGAGATGTTTCGGATTCCTCTCCAACGAAAAATCAGCTGAATCAACTTTGACCTAACTGACCACGTGATATGACGACTAAGCTCTGAATTGGAGAGGTGAGAGCATGAGTTACTGAAATCTTGTTTAAAAGTAAGATTTCATTTTTTAGGAATGCTGTGTTGATGTGAAGTACACTAGAGTGAACCTACAGAATGAGAATTAAGCCAAAGGTTTTATAATAAAAAAAGTTAAATTAAACAAAAATAAATCATTTGAAAGTGAAATTCTGTATTTTTCTTATTAAATAAGATTAAAATTATACTTAAAAAATACTTTTCTTTCAAAACCTCTTTTTTATATTCATTCATTTTATTCAGTTCCAGTTTTCTTTTTTTCAGTTTCAGTTTTCAGATTTTTGAGTTCAGTTTTCTTTATCAGTGACTTCTGCCACAAATCTCTCATGGGGGTTGGTCTTAACTTCTCTGTATCCTGATTTGTTGATGGTGGGGCAGGGGGAAGAAAGCCTTGACCGATTTATAACGTGGACAGACTGTTCTTGAAGTGAGCCATAGGATGCTCGAAAATGGTCCTCAGAGGCTAGACATTTATATATTTTAAGCAAACAAATTTAAAAATAATCCACCCCCCCCCCCCTCACAGTATTCACGAAGATCGAAACTATTTATAAAATATCTGATCTGAACCAAAGACCTAATGGAGCCAGCCCCTTCCTATCGAGCGTCAAGCGGGAAAGGAGGAGGTTTCCCCTTGGAGGAAAGGCTCTATCTGGAAGGGCTGACGGAAGCACTGTTTACACCGGTCACTCCCACAGACAAGCTATTGACCAACGATCTCAAGCTAGATCAGTTTAGCAAAAATAGACACAACAACATGTGTTATTGTTTTAAAACATCATAAACGATAGGCACTACAAAAAACATAGAGCATAAAGCAATCTTTTATTTCCTAAAAAAAAATTCCTAAATTTCCTTATTTCCTAAAAAAAATATGAATTAATAAAAATAGGAAAGGTTCATTTTCCCTCCTTCATATATAGTTCATGCTACTTTCCAGTTGGTGACAGTAATGCACCATTAGGAAGTCTTGCAAACTGCCTTTAAACAGCTGACATGACAACAGCATAGACGTTGCAAGCAAGAAACTGTGGATTTATTTAAGGTGGACTGGGAACCGCAAATAAGAAGCTGCGAATCAGAAGCTGGATTCAGCCTCATCTTTTACGAAGCTGCGAATAAGAAGCTGGATTCAGCCTCATCTTTTACGAAGCTGCGAATAAGAAGCTGGATTCAGCCTCATCTTTGACGCCACATTCCTCCATCAAAAAAGCCCTTCAGCCAGAAAGAAAAAAGTCGCTAAAAGTCACCAGGTACAGCAGGAAAAGTCGCTAAATTTGTCGCTAGTCGCTAGGAAAAAAAAAGTCGCTAGGTGGTCTAAAAAGTCACCAAATCTAGCGACAAAGTTGTTAAGTTGGCAACACTGCCGATGAGCAGCGTTACATCGCACCAACAAAAGTCTAGATTCAAAATAGCACACAACCTTTTATTCAGGTTTACAATAAAGAAAATTTCACAGCTCCAACGATTTTTAAAAGATCTGATGTCAGTCTTTAGTTTAATTTTACTCTTTATTTTCAATCAGACTATCCTGTTTTAACCTAGTTTTAATGGCATAGCTCATAGTCATATTTTCTCCTCTTAAGCCAGAGACGTTTGTATCTGAATAATTCATATGAAGCCCAAGAGCAAAGAGATCAAATTCTGTTCATATGACAAGCAGATCATTTAAGCCAATTTTGCTCACCCAGAAAAATGTTGAATTAAAATTTGGGTTTAAGACCAATTAAATTCATGTCTGGCGTATTGATTAGGCCTGTTAAAGCTATCACAAGCATTCTTGTTCAACACATTTTATCTTTGTGTTCAACATTTGACAAATAGTATAAAAATATCCACAGCTGAATGAACTGCCAACTTATCCAGCATGTTTTACGCAGCCGATGCCCTTCATTCGTACACAACTCTTCACACTCATACACTAAGGACAATTTTTGTTTACCCAATTCACTTATACCACATGTCTTAGGACTTTGGGGATAAACAGAACAACCGGAGTAAACCCACGCTATTACAGGGAGAACATGCAAACTCTGCACAGAAATGCCAACTGATCCAGCCAAGGAGTCGAACCAGTGACCTCGTTGCTGTGAGCCAATAATGCTAAGCACTGCGCCACTGTGATGCTTATATAAAATGTAAAAATGTGTTTTTCTTAATTGTTTCTAAGCCATTTAACTAAAGCATGAAAATGCTACATGGAGTTTTGCATAATATTGATAACATAACACTACACCTGGGGCCTCTACCATGAACATGGCTTAACAAAATCAGAATTACCGGATAGGTTTTGACTTGACAAAACTAAACATTTGAACCAGGCTTAATCAGTACCATGAAGCAGCTCATTAACTTTCTTTGTCGAGTCAGGCTTTGATCCTGAAGCTAAGATTAATTCACAGGCACGTGCGCGTAAAAGATTGACGTTGCCACTGAATAACCGATCAATTTCGCTGCGGGAGGAGGAGCAAGAGATTAAAGTAAAAAAATACGATGCATATTTTACATTTTACATATACTTTTGTGTCATAGTAATGCTGTGGCTGCTGCCAAAGCCAGACGAGATTGTTGTAAAAAAATTGCTGATTTCGTGATAACGATGTCAAAGAAGCACATTCTGTTTAATGAGTATTGAGCGTGATATGAATTTGATAAATAAATAGCATATTGGTTACCGTGTTAATTCCGATACATTTAAAATTTTTTGTCATGTTAACATGTTTATGGTTGTTTTACAATAAAAAAAATGCTTATTTCTCTACAAATGTATGTTTAAAATTAAAAGCTCTATATAATTGTTTTTATTTTTTAACCTCAACGCAAAATGATCCTGGCAGCAGATAAAAAATTAAGGTCTAGAGCAGGTTAGCCATATAACACACCGTCTGCGGTACAGTAAGGGCAGGATTCCTGCGTAGCACATTTTGTACGTGCGACGAAGCTCAAAAACATAAGATATCGCTTCAGCAGATAATCTGAATCTTTCATGCAAATAAGTGTCAGAAAATGCTTAGGGATTTTGTCTGTCCTGAAATACTCATCTAGAATTAAGTGAGCGTTGAACAGTTTGCTCACAAATATGCTCAGGATTGGGAAGAAAACTGCTCCTATTAAATCAATTAAAAGTTCCTTTTTTAACCACTGATTGGACAAACGTAAACTTACAATCTCTAATCCTATACATAGCCTGCTCTGGAGCAGGTTAGACGTGTGGTGTAAGTAACCAGGATAAGAAAGACTGATTAAATCCTAAATAGAACCCAAAATCCAGGATTAGTGCAAACAAATCCTAAACTTAGTTGGCTAACCAATTAATCAGGCTTCACGGTACAGACCCCTGAGCCCCAAATGACCAATCTGCAAGCCTGCCGAGCACCTCTGAAATATACTAACCTTCGCAGAGTGTGAGCTCCGTGATTGATAGTGTTGGTGCAGAACAAGCTTGATCTTTATTGAAATTTTTTTCCAATGAAGTAAACAACCTTCCTTTGAAATCTGTGCTGAGTTTTGGCTAGCTCAAAGTTAGCATTTTTTGCATACCACATTGTAATATTGATCAGAGCAAAGATTGTAGTTGTTTTTATACTATGTATGACAAGATAAATAAAACTATGGACATTTTTGTGTACCCAATTCACCTGTACCACATTTCTTTGGACTTCGGAGCACCCGGAGTAAACCCACGCGATCACAGGGAAAACATGCCAACTGACTCAGCTGAGGTTCGAATTAACGACCTTCTTGCTATGAGGCAAAACAGACTGTATGTTGAAAGCTGGGCTTGATAGGGCCCTGCACATCTGTGAGTCAATGAAGATATAACAAAATGAAGTATTGATTGCTTGTCAGAACTATGAACATAATAATTTATCTCCCTTGAGAGCCAGGAAAAAAAAAATCTTCAGAATACAGCCCAAACAAATGCTTGTGGTTTTCTTTGAAAGGATGGCACAGTGGGAGGAGGGGGGTCTGCATTTATTTCCTTTAAATCATCAAGCTGAAACAGAACCCCTCACTTACAGCAGTGCATGTATTTAATTTACAGTTCTACTAAATAATTGTGTATTGACCATCGAATGGTCTATGATGTATGAAACTGCTAGCAAAGACAAAGTCCTCCATCACTGTGATTAGTGTTTTGAGAGTGGGGTGAAAATGTGGTACCCAATCTGGCAAAAAATTCAATCATATTCTGTCATCCACTTGGCAAATGATTTAAGACAGTGCTGCAGAAGGATCCTTGACTGCTTAATGCAAGGACATGGGGAGAGAGGAAGTCAAAATTAACAATGATGCACAAATATAGATTAAATTGGTATCTCGGTTGAAATGTATTCATTAATCTTCTTTACCCAATTTTAAGTACCAGTTAAAGTATAATAGGTGACAAATCCTTCTCATAATGGGGGAAAAGCCAAATTAAGTAAACCCATTTAAATAAATCACCCACAAACTGATACTTTGGTTGGCATTTTAAGCCATGCCTATTTTGCAAATCTAAACACTTTAAAGGTGCCAAATTATGCCCCTTTCAAATAGTTTATAATAAATATTTGACCCCTCTAGATTATCGCTGAATCCTTATTAACTCTTTCTTTGAATCGCCTCAAAAGGTTGTGCTCTGCAAAACGAGTCGTGCTCCTCCCGTTCCTCCCGCTGCATTGCTTCTCCCATGCCCTCGACTGGGTTTTGCTTGATGGCAATAACCCATGTCCATTTCAGCAAACTATATTAAGCTTTTAGTATCATGTTTGGTCAGAATACTAAAAATATGCTTTTGCTTCATTGTTTATCCAACTAAGTTCTACCACGATTAAACTTCTGGGTCAGTCAGCATCTACATTATTCATTGAGATGAGCTGCATCAGCGGTTCATCTGTTTGGTTATTGGACGGTACTGTGGCCAGTGGGTGTGGCTATGGTCATCTAGTAATTTTGAGCACCCAGAAAAAGAAAATAGGATTACACAAACATGCATGAACAGATCTGAATATGACTTGATGTATGTTTTTGATAAGGGTTCTATACTATTAAATTACAGTACTCATACTATTCAATAGCAACTTGATTATAGTAGTGAGAGAAAATATAATTCTCTACTTTCCAACTCTGTTTGAGTCCTCTGCTGTCCTTTTATGAGCACACTTAGCCTCCAGGAACAGTTCGTTTTGTGTGTGAAATCTTAAAATACTGACATAATAATATATATTATAAATAATAATAATAATAACTCAAGACGAGATTTTCCAATTATATTTTTTTCTTTACTGACAGAGCATAAAAGTTGGAGTAGCATTTTCTTACAGGATCGAACAAATAAACCTGCACACCTTTAGAATAAAAAAGGGGGACATATTTACTGCTTTTATCAGTGTTATACAACAAATGATGAGCATAAATTCAACATTTGTTGGCCACTTATGTTCATGTATGTGACATTTCTGCATAAGTCATGCAAATGTTTACAAATGTCAATAACCTTTGAGACAGCAATGTTCTCAATAAGTCTTTATAATTAATGCATAGTTAAAATTACTTAAATAAATATAATGTTGCATCATCGATTTGCCAAGATACACCTCATTCCCTCCTCTTATTAAGTCCTTCACGCATCGAGACAATTACACGAGTCAACAAAAATATGTGATGTTCTATTCCCTCAATAGATCAAGTTCAAGAACATTACTTTCTGTGTTTTTACCAATCTCTACAAAAACAGTTAGAACAATCAAATCCCTCCCAGTGTAAAGGCACCCTTAGGGCCCTTTCAGACTAGGAATGCTAGGAATATCTGTTCTGTTTCTGGGAATAGTCCCTCCCCTTCTCTCTACTATCTGCAATATTAAAGCCCTTTTAATATCTGAGGAATTATATCATTTCATGTTGTATTTTTTCTTATCCATGTAAAAGTAACTTAGAAGTTTTTTTTTGATAGCATGGTGACCTATACATTTATGAAAAACACCTTAAATATTACTATTACGATTCTATTACCACTATTATAGAATGACCCTTGGACAGACTTTTGAGTCAGTTTGAGTGTTTTACTGCAAAAACTGAGGGTTCTTTTGTTTGTTTTTTATGGGTTAAAATAAACTGTTAAAATTCTGTGCTCAAGTGTGTTCTTTTTGTGTGCTGATGGCAGGGAAGAAGTTTATTAGGAAATCTTACACTCACACTTTTGAGGATGATGTTGGTTTGGATACCAGGAATGGCAAACTACATAATCATGTATGGCAAATGGTTCAACAGTTGAAATAGTATCTCCTGCTTATTGATTACTGTTTATTAATAGTGGAGACAGTTGTCTTCTGACAAACAAATTGCCTTAAAGTTTCAAAAATGAATTGAATTTCTTCCTTAGTCACCTGCTATAAATATTACTGTGATGATTAGAAATATTTAATGACATCAAGTTAATTTTATTTATCCAGGTAACAGAAAAAAACTGGACGCTCATCGACTATAACCATATGGTCATCAACGTCTGTTTTGATATTATTACACATTTGTATTCTTTGGCAAAATAACACTTTCATGATTGTGCCAACAAAATAATTTGTTAGGGAAACAAAGTATTTATATTTGCAAAAACTACAAAACATTTATTGAAACAGTAGAAAAGTCTTCGATTATTAAGTTACTTAGTAAGTCTTACTTTTTGACTTTTTTTTTATCAGTGGCAATTGTGGTCTGTGATTTAATATACTGCTAAGCATTGCCAAAATAAGAGGGATCTTTTATAAATTACAAGTGTTCTTCAAAACCATGACATTGTCAGAATCACAGGTTTATTTTACCAAAACAAGCAGTGTAACCCCTGTTCCTCCCATGTCCACCACACGTTCTGCTGGATTTTGCTCGTTGGCACACATACAATCCACAAATTCCTGACGAATGCATTCATCTTATGGTGACCCAACAATTTTTTATATTTTTCACACAGTGTGTCTTCATTTTTTATACCCCTATGATCCAGTCTGAGCTCAAGAGTTCATTGGCTTCTGCAGTCCACGCATTGGAGGTGCTTGCACTGGGTTAGGGATAGGGTTAGGGTTGAGGTCACTAGTGCCCCCTATGTCTATCAGGCTCACAGACGTCCATAGTTGAACACAGTTTAAATAAACTTCTTACCGGGTAACATAAAAATAAAAGAGAAGGAGAATAACACATTCTTGAAGGGGGCATTGCTACGGTCAGAAAAAGAAAACAGGATAGTGATGATGGGAACAATACTAAAACATGCAAGAAAAGTCAAGTTTGTGTCTGAATAGTCAGGTTTACATGCGCATCCTTAATTTCTTTTACAGCTGTCAATCAATCATTTGCGAAGACAGTTTTTCCAATACACTTAACAAGTTTGCTAAACTTTTAACATGGTTAGCGCAACATCTGTGTGGGTACATGCAACATGCAAACTCTGCACAGATATGCCAAGTGACCCAGCTGAGGCTTGAATCAGCGACCTTCTTGCTGTGAGACGACCGTACTACATTGTGATTTGAAACCCAAACATATTCTCTATCTTTTATTTCATTACCAATGAGAAATAGTTTATTACGGTGTTGCTGTAGAAATCAAAGATGACATCGTCTATAAAACACACTCAAGATATTTATCTCCAGGGTCTGGATCCTAAAGTGCACGTCCAGAGTGCACGTTTCAAGGTCGCTTACGTCATAACACTGCGCGAAGACTGTCCCGTTTCACCAAAAATCCTTAAAATGTGTTCGTATTGGGACGCAGCACTTGTATTGAGTTGTTTGTTTGTTCATAAAAGAGTTGATTCACTGCTCAGTTCATTTAGTGTGCCTGTAACTTGGGCGTGTCTTAGTAAGAGCAAGAAAAAAACATTGCTTTTTATTATTTAAATAAATAATGAATTAAAAATAGCTGATGAAAAAAGTTATTGTCGTTAGTTAATTTCAGTATTGAAGTGATAGCAGAGGCATTAAATGACACAAGAAGTATGGAGTCGTGGAGGGATTTACAAGTGCTTCTCTGACCAAATGTGTTCTCTTTACATTTAAAACAATTGTTGTGATATGGTCGTTTTTTATTTGTATTTATATACATATTTAGATTAAATAAGTTATCCCTAAAATATGTAGAATACCCGCTACGCAGCCATGTGCCTGTGGTGCTTTCTCCACGTGCGTTCACCTTGCGATATTAAAAAAAATATATATGTAATTATTATGTTCTAATTATTCTTCAATTTCATAACCATATAAATACGTAATACAAGTTCGATATGTTTGTGCAGGTTCTCGTTTAATAACCTCACTTGTTGTAAACAAAGGCTCAAGGTTCCTGACATTTGGCTCTTGACAAATGCTTGAAATCGCAGTGCACGTGCTACTTCCGGCCAAGGGTTCAGGAAGTCAAGGCACAAGAATGGAAAAAGGGAAAAATGGGAAAGTTGATTTCCTAACCAAGAATACTAAGTACCCAACAATTTCCAGGTCTATTTTAAACAAGCATTGTATAACAACTAGTTTAATTGATCAGCAGGTTAGTGTGTATAACATGAGTCTACAGTATAAAATATGTTTTGTACAATGACTTAGTCAACAATTAGAGAAGAAGGATAAAAAAAAAAATACATCCTCCCCGTCGGGGAATTGAACCCCGGTCTCCCGCGTGACAGGCGGGGATACTGACCACTATACTAACGAGGAGTTATATTTTGTTGAAAGTTGGATGGTTAAAATCTTCTTTAAGACGCGATTGTCTTTTAAAAACATCTTTTCTTTTTGGTCCTTTGGCAGATTTTGAAATAGTAATAAAGTAAGTTATGTCATTGAACATTTCTACGTACAGGAACGCGTAAGCCATGATTTTCCCTGTGATTAGTGAAAACAATGCAACACTGCCATCTGCTGGGCTTTAATGTTAACGTTAAAATGACCGCACTTTTATGACTCATTAACTATCATAACTATACCAGACAATGTATATAGTATGTCATAACAATACATTTAGTTTGTCGAACCACGTTTTCCCGCTTGACATGCGTGGAATAGGTAAGTATGTTTCTTTAAAGGTCTTTGAAAAAAAATTATTTGAAACCAGGACACTTTAATTTTGAGTACTATACATTATTTACTTTACAAAAATAAGAGTTTAATATCATTCGAAATAAATTTTGTTCGTTACATTAATACAGTTATAATATACATACAATTAGAAACTCCCAGCTGTCGGATTGGAAAAAAATACTTTAGTTTGATTAAGGAGTATTTATCTCAGCTCAATCAAATATGTTGAAACAAATGTGAGACATTTAAAGTAAGGTATATTTGAAATAAATGTGTAAAATTCCATTTGGATTAACCCAAAAGGAAGGGGTGCATGTTCACTCTCAGATGTTTTTGATTATTTGAATATCTGAACATTTTCAGCCATCAAACTAATGATGACATTTGATTTCGAATAGACAAGTAATATTTTTAATTGATAGTTTAATAGTTTAAAACAAGAAAATTAAAAACAACTTGAGACATACACAAACAGCACACTTAAACACCAAACTACATTCAGAGACAGGAAAAAGTCATATTAAGTGAGCAGGAAATTCAAGCTAACTTTATTTAACCAAGAGCACATAGCCAGGGAGTAAGTGCTTGAAGCAAGCATGTGTGCTGAAGCTAAATACAGCACACGTGTAAAAAACAAAACAACAACTATAAAACACAAGCACAGATCCAAACGATTCAGTAAATGGGGTGATGCTTAATTCAAGAGCAATAATCTTCAAAACCAGCTCCAACTCAATGCGTTGTAACACCTTTCCCTTGTGGCCTGCAGAAGCACGTTGTTATTGTCCGTAGGAGCCTATGTCCCACCTTTTCTGCTGTAAATGCATTTCAGCACAAACATAAACTCCTCCAGCGTGGATCAAGACTCGGTGCAGACTTAGAAAAGATCTATAACGTTTCACTTTGTAAGCTTTAATCCACAAATAAGCTCAATATTCCCGAACAAGTAACAAAAAATAGGGCTGCAACAATTCGTCGAGTTATTCGATTGCAAAAAATGGTAAGATACTCTGCCTCAAAGTGTTTATTAATTTTTTTATCACGTGGTCTGTCTGAATACTGGACTATGATTGGCTGGCAGGTTAACCCAGGTTGATTTTTTCACTCTATGTATGTTAGTCACAAACATTAGTCGTTCACTCAATGCGATCGCTAGATTACAGTTCAGTAATCGTTCACAGATTCGCACAACTTTGACTCTTGGAGGCTGCCTTATCTAAGTTTTACTGCTATTTTTTTACACCAACTATTGTTTGTGAACAGCTGCTGGATTGAAACCGAGAGACATTCGATCCTGAAGGGAGATAAGGTGGCTGCATAATTCAGGACACGTAGAACATGGACTGATCATACCAGTCTACTTTTCTTCTATATTTTCACATTAAAGTAAACCAGGAGATTCAATTTGACATTCGCCTTTTTTATTCACGTTAATACCTTAATGTTGCATTGAAAAGATTGCTGTGACGTATGACTTTGTTAGCTTGCGTATTACAGCGAGTGCCTAGTATGGCAAGGGTGTCACCAGGTCGAAGTAACTTTAAATGCTTAGTCATAGTAGTGTAAATATTAATAATATGTTTCATTTGTTAATGTTGGCCAAATATAATAGTATGAACGGCATAATCTACGCCAAAACATTAAACGTACGCACAACTTTTATCTGCAGTCAAAGATAGATGTAGACTGATGAAAAACCCCTTCATCTGAAAAAGACCATTGCGTAAATGTTTATGAAGTGGAAAAGGTTCTTTAGAAACAAAAGTTAGAGGAGAAACCCTGAGAGGAACAACGATGTCTTTACATTTAACTTGCACTGCAGAATAGCACATTCGGTTTATAACATTTATTATGTCATGCTATTGGTAACCTACACATAATGTTCATGATTTTAAATGGATTTAAAGCATTTAGATGTATTAGTAAAGTTTCAGCGCCTTCTACCATTGAATGTCTATGGGAGCGTGGAGCGGCAGGGCCCGGAAGTGGCGCGTGACATAACAAACGTTTTATCCAATTACTCAGTTAATTGATACAAGTTGCAGTAAAATACCTGATTACTAAAATGTTTGATAGCTACAGTTTTAAAAACAACCTTCATTTCTCCAAAGAAAGAGAAATTTCTACCATCAAAGTTTGAGCCGCTGGCACATTCCACTTGTATACTTCCTCTCAGGCCGTGAGGGGTCTGGTCAGTGTTTACGAACTTTGGATGAGATACAGAAACAGCTAATAGATATTACACACCAGGAACAACAGTAAGGGTCACCAGATATCAATATAAAAGTATGTTTTTATAGTATAAAAGTATATTAAGAGTAAGTATATATTTTTTATGATCAATTTCACATTTCCATATAGTTGTAAATCTATGAAAAGTGCAAATAACGCTTAATTTATTGTCCATGGCCGAGAGTGAAAATAACACATGGTTGCCACACATGGAATATCGTTTTTTTATATGCATTTAATTTGGTCGCAATTCTCAAATTATTTGTTTAGTCACTCTTCCTTAATAAACCCCTTATTAACCTGAGCAGTTTATGGAACTGTGGAATGAACTCTATCTAAATCGCGAGTTATGTGTTTTATTATAAGAAATTACATCTAGCAAACAGTACAATCCACACATCAAGCCACAAATATCCTTTTAAAGTCCAAATCAAACTGCCCGGGATAAAATAGAGAGAGAGCTCACCAAAAGCTATAGGTTTGTTTGTTCACTATTCAGGGTCCTGTGTGAAAATACGATTCTAGCTCCTTATAACTTTACTCCACAAACAGTGTGCAGCAGACACAGAAAGAAATATAAGCTTTTCTTTCCTGCATGATAATCTCTGCAAAATGCTTACAAAACACTGCTTGCCCTAATGCACCATTTACAATAGAGAGCTGTTAAGGCAATATTTGGGAAAGGAATTCGGCTTCCCACTTTGGATAAAGTTGTAGGAGCGTAGTACAGCCCTACATCAGTGTTTTTAACGCTCCTCTAATGACAGACACATAATTATAATGGTCAACTTTATATTCACTGTCTTCACTTTACAGAGGAATGACTTTGCATTTTCTTTTTTCACATGTAGAAATCAAAATGTGATATGTAGCAAAAGTACGCAATAACAGTTAGAGAATGCTGAAAAAAGATAACATCCGTAATGTCAATTGTGTAGGATAAAATCATAGTACAAACAAAAGCCAATACTTTTACACTTATTCATTTAAAGCTACACATGATCAACATTCAGGACTTCATGTAAGTCTATCGACAGTTTGGATACCCTGTTAATCTGTAACAGGTGACCCAGGTGGAATCAGTAATATAGAAGCAAAGCATCTGAATATGCTGCACTTTGCACTGCATAGCGTAACAATGAAGAACAGAAAACTGCATCAGGTGTATAGCTGAACAATACAAAAATGTAAGGATCACACCAGCAGAGTCTTCCACATGTTACAACTCAAATCAGCTTCCTGTCCGGGAGCTCAGATCGACCTGTTCTCTGATGCCTCACTTCCAGGTGTTTGCTCTGCACTTGCTCGAAATGTTGAAGGAGTTCATTGTAATCAATTTGAGGCTGAGTTGTTAGTTTGTCTTTTATGGGAGTTTTTGTGTTTTCCCTGCAAAATGTAAGAAAATTAAGACAAGCTTGATCACAAAACAATTAAATATTGAATTGAATGTTATTTGGAGTTATTTACACAGTGCGCATGAGTTGTGGGTTTGGCACACAACTCAGGCGATGCGAGAGCAGCTGGAAGGCCTGGCTCTGAGGAAGCAGCATCAGCAGGCCGTATAAAGCCTTGATGAGGTATGGGTTGTGCTCCACATCCAGCAGCTGCAGCCTCAGGTCTGAATGACAGAATCAAAGTCAGAATGAATCACAGAACTTGATCTTGGATTATTTAAAATGTATTGAGACTTACAGGTGAAGATTGGGCTCTCGATCAGCTGCACTAGTTTATCTACCTCCATAAGAAAGTCCACAGTCACTTCCAAATCTCCACTGAGCAGCAAAGTCAAGGCCAGTTTACATTAATTCTGTTTATTAAGGAAACTCTAGAGCAGGGGTCTCCAAACCTGGTCCTGGAGGGCCGGAGCCCTGCACATTTTTTGGTTCAACCATCATGAAACACACCTGTGGCACTAGTTAGGGTCCTCTGATTGTCTGAAGCTAGAGTAGTATGCATACTACAGCAGGGTCGCAACTAAAATTTGCAGGGCTGTAGCCCTCCAGAATCAGAATTGGGGAACCCTGCTCTAGAGCATGGTCCTGGAGAGCTACTACCCGACACATTTCAATCATAATCATCAAACACCTTAATAAACTAATTAAGGTCATCTCAGCAGAAGCTGCAGTAGTATGCATACTACAACAGGAATAAAAAGTGCAGGGCAGTAGCCCTCCAGGGAGTTAGTGACCCTTGCTCTATAGACTTATTTAAGCAAGGATACAATTTTTGGATGAGGTCATAGGCGTGCTTATAGTTCTGACTCAGAAAGCAGAGGGACACAGTGGCCACTGGATTGTGACACCAAGAGCGATAAAGACAGCAGAAGAGAGCACAACTCTCCTAGGAGAAAACGAGAAGATGAAGATCAGTTTGATAGAATTGACAGGGTTATAGAGTTAATCTGTTATTGGTCAACATCTTTGGGTTCTGTGTGTAGTATCAGGGGGAAAATATATATATATCTAATGTGAAGATTTTTGGTTACAACAATCTGGACGATAGCACAAAATATTTGGATGAGTTGCAAACACAATACAAAAGCTCAATGGCACCAAAGTTGTGGTTGTTGAAGAGGGGAGACAATGTGTTTCATCACACACATCACATCAGGGATTGAAGTGGTAACCTTCTTATCTCCAGTCGATCTTCATATCCACCAGGCCTACTTGGAAACTTCTAGAGCTACACGATAAATCAATTTTCAACCACTCTGTGATTTTCATGAAAGGAGCCTTGTGATGCATTTGCCATAGCTATGTGATAGCTGCAGAACATACCTGGAATGAAACTGCTGGTGTACTAGGGTGTACTGGCACCAGGCAATCAGAGCCACACATTTTTTATTTGTGAGTGTGTTTACATGCAAAATGAGCATGAAGTATGCATCATAAACAAAAGCCTAGTAGAATAGTAAAAAGAAGTGTTATTGCTTTGAACTCATGAAATTGTGCCCTTGATTCTTGGAGCAGTTTGTGCAGATTTTACACAGTGTTTTTTCATGTGATGTCGCTTCCAATGAGAAATCCGAGAAAGTCTCATGTACACGCATGTTTACGGGTGGTTTATTGGTCACAAAACACAAAAACAGTTTACTGACTAATCGGCTTATTGAGCAAAACCTGTTTAAGGAAGTGCGTGTAAATTCACGCAATGTGTGTAGTTGATTCTACCAGTGTGAATGCTCAGTGATCGAGCACACCCTGTTATGAGCAACATGAGTGCAAGTCAGCAAGGGAGAAGGGGGGAGAGCCACATTTTAATGAAGCTGGGCTTATTGTTAGTACACCCTTAAACACAAAAGCATTTCTGTTTTGACTGGGGTTTTTTGAGGGGGCCTGAGTGGGAGATGGTTGTGTATCTTCTCCTCACCAAAAAACTAGCTCAGAAGTAGTACACAAAATAACTTTTGCAAACAGTTACATTTAAGAATTTAATTTATAGTTCTAGAAATGTCATAAAACACCAAGTTAAATCCTGTGTCAACGCCTAGTATGAAGCCTTATTGACTGAGATGACGTTCTTAAGTCTAAAATTCGTACTTTCAGCACAAAGATATTTATTTGAAGGCAAGTTTGTTCTATTTATATTAAACAGAGTCATGATGAATTTAGAAGTGGTCAGATTCCTGAAACGATTGTTACCTGTGTGTGAAGGTCCTTGAGCTGGTTGCGCAGCTGAAAGAGTTCAGCTGATGTCAATAGAATGGTGTTCAGCGTCTGGACCATTGTGGAGGCAAACTTCAAATCTTCTTCTTTCAATAAAATGTCTGCCATCGAGTGAAATATGTTCTCCGCATGCAGTAGGAGACAAAGTTGCCTGATAACAACCAGAAGAAACACTGCTTTGATTGGATGTGTGAAATTAATTTGAAAGTAGAACAGGGTGATATGGGCAAAAAGATGAATCCTCACATTTTTTACACATTTTTTCAGAAAAAAAGGAAACTGAACAAAATAGATTAATGTGCGCTGGAGATTCATAGATGTTCAAAGATCTCAATAATTATATATGCTTATTGTTTAGTAAAAAAGCATCTTTAAAATCATACAATATATAGCTTCATCCTTTTTTGAGCAGCCATTCTTGCGTGGTTTAGCAAAAATAAATGAGTAGTAGCTAAAAACTTTTCTTCAGCATGCCAAAGCTAAAACATAATGAACTGTATTGGAGCTGTGTTATGTGGTTCATCTCACAAAGCTTGATTTTTACTTCTATGGTTGTAGTGTTCTTAAGCAAATCACCAATTGATTGATTAAATATGTTTTGGAACATAGTTTTCTTAAGGAAAAGTAATCCGGTCACATCCGGTTTTCACACTTTATGACTGGGGAGGTATTCAGTTGCTGATGTGTTTATATTGCATGACTGATTGGCGTTAGTGATATGTCACGATCTCAAGATTGCTTCTCAATGGACTCAGAGGCGGATATAGAAAAGAACTGGATGTTTGAAACGCTCTTCAACTCGTTGTTTTCATTCACAATGTATTTCAATTAGAGTACCTGGGCACTCCAGGCTGTTGTTCAGAGCTGTGTTTTGGACACGCTGGATCGGAATGGAGATTCTTTTAGCTGTCAACCCCCCTTGACACTTTTCAGGAAAATGAAGATTCACACCAAGGCTAGAATTTATGTGGCTAGCAAGTGATTCATAAAGTTAGCTCACTACTCTGGCCTGCGAGGTTAATTGTATTCACTCATTGAGTAACCTGTTATTGCAGATTGTCTATACCTCAATGAGTTTTAAAAAGATATCCTGATGTAATAAAACCCTAGCTAAGAGCTTGTAACTCCTCGTCGCTGGCTGTAAGTCAATTATAACTATTTAGATACCATAACATTTTGAGCTCTGATACTTTCAGCTTTGTTTTATTGTTGTTTTAGCTCTAGTATGGGAAAATATCAGAAACTTTTTGGTTCCTTAATTCACCCCCCTTTAAAAAATCTGTATTGAGATCAAGAGAAAAAGTTGTAGCCTAGGTAATTTCTTTGTGTCAAAAGATCAAGAATTTGGAGGTTCCAAAACTTTTTAAAAGACCTTCGAAATAGACTGATCACAACTTCAAATTATATGAAAGAAACACAGCTGCCTTCACCTGATAATGAAGGCTCCTCTCATCTCTAGAAGTTTCCTCTCTAAACTGAAGCGCTTCACCAAATTAATCATGAACTTGTAAAAGTACGAGTTCATGCTGGGTGTCGAGGGTGATAAATCCATCACCTTTGAACCTGCAAAAATGTATAATATAATTATCAGCCTCTGTTTCAAGAGGGGCATTTTTAAGCATCAAGAGCCAAGTTACCCACCGCCAACCACCACAGACTGCCCATCTTTGACTCCACCTGGAACATTCAGCACTGTTTTACTCTGCAAGTTGTCACTTGATCCAGACATTTCCGTCTGCCCAGCAGGTGATGATGCGATCTCCGCTAAAACCTCCAAGTCTTTTAAAATCACCTGCAAAAATCATGTTTTAACAAGAGACTTTTCATCCATGAGAGAAATAATTGGACAAATGATCACTTACCTCATCAGACTCATCAGAAAGTGTCTTCAATAACATGGGGAACAAACTATCTGTGTGCTTGAACATCTGAAGGAGAGACAATCAACTTAGCTTTGCATTTCATAAAGTCAGACGATAAAACATAATTTAAGTAACCTTGCGAGGTGTCTTGATGTATAAATGATAGAGCCACTTCAAAACAGCGATGCGAGTCATCATTCCAGTCGATGAATCATGTAAATGTCTGTCCAGGACTTGCACAATGCCATCCAAATCCAAAGTAACCGCAGACCTATCAGAGCTAAAGGTACAAAGAAGAAATCTAGTTCCTTATCAGTCAACAGTCAACTACACAGGAACCTCAGATAAAAAAGTGACTTTCTTTCCTGGATTTTTTATTTAAAGCAAATTGAGGCTTATTTTTTTTTTACTATTTTGTGTTCACTTAGATTGTATCCATTGCATTCTAATGTGTTATTATAATTGAAAAAATGTTTCCAATTAACAGGGCTTCCAAAGGGGTCTTAAAAGCTTAAAGTTCATATTAAAAGTTAAAAAGTCCTACATTTGCCGGTCTATATCACAATATATATAAAACATTTCACAATAATTTTATATAAATATAATTATAATATTAATTATTTTATTAATAATTTTTTTCATCTAAATTCTGAGTCTGTTGTTTGGTTGATTCGGCGGTAGTTTTTGTTTTACCATATAGTCCCAACATATTTTCTATATTGTGACTGCAATAGAGATCACATGCAACAACAACAAAAAAAAACAATTTTCTGTTATTGGTGTAAGTCTCTCTGGAATTTTAAATTCACCCTTGATATCCAGCAAATATTGGTCGGCCGTAAACGTGGAGAGCATCCAAACTATCCAAAGAATCCAAACTAGTGCGATTTTGGTCCGACCATGACTTTTACGCCTGGAGATGTTTGGGGCTGTGTGTATTGCTATTATTTTACGTTTAATGATAATGGTATATCCCAGCAAATGTTAGTCTGGCTTCAACGTGGAGAGCACAGCCAGATCTGGTCAGAACCTGGTCTGGGGCTGCATAAATACCTGTTGTCTTACAGTTTATGTGATGCTAAACTGCACTCATCCAATAAAATTGAATGTAATTAAAACATGTACTTTTGTTTTGGGGAATAAAAGAGGGAAGTTTGTTTAGCATCAACTTAAACCATTAATTGAGTAATTTGTAAACGTGAATTATATCTCGTTTAAGTTAGCAAATTTTGCGATAGTGAGAACTCATTGGGAGAATTCACCATCTGTTCATTCTGTTGCATCAGCTTCTGCTGGAAATCTACACATGAGGCGAACGTTGGGAAGAGTTCACTCGTTCAGATGGTTTAACATCCTATCTGCTGTCACCGTGTAATTGTAAATTAATATGTAAACACTTTGGTAGTGTTTTGGTGTTTTTGTACAAAACTCTTTGAGAAACAGTGAAAAGGGTTTTTGTTGGCCTTTAGCCGCTAAAGGCTAACGTTAGCTTGACACCTAACATTATATAAACGGCCTTTTAGATACAAATAATGCAGTGGTACAATTAGTCGTTCACTCTTTATGGAACATTAACGTATCCTTATTTAAGGTATCTTCAAAGTATTATTTCATTTAAATGGTTATTTTCTCTTCCCAACAGGTAATGTGTGCTACACCTGGAAACAAGTGGAAGACCGTTTTCCCTTGAATCATTGAGTGGCGTTCCATGAATTTTACAGGAGTTTTGTAATAAAAAAATATCTAAATAAAAAAATGTACTACCTTAAAATGACAGTTTCATAACATTACTGGGTGTGTGCGTGTTGTTTTGATGTTTATGGTTATAAAAGACAATAGGTTTCCTTTGTAAACCAAAATGTTCCCATGTTCAAAAATTGTCCAAGAAAGACGTGAAAAAGACAAGCAATGGAGACGTGGGATTCACCGGCAGAAGACGTCAGCGACGTCATCTGGATTCCCATTTTGCACTGCTATTGGCCAAAGAGGTCGCAAAATGAAGTTGAAACAAAGCGCATTGCACGTTCAAATACTTGCTGGGACGTTGCGGTCTGGATTAGTTCTCGTGCTGCTGCTTAATTCCTCACTCCGTTAATGACCTAATTCAGCGCAGATAAAGTACAAATCGATACAACTGGTTTAACTCCTAGCCCTATGTCTAATAAAGTTTATTTTTGTTACATTTTGAACAGTGCCATTATTTTGGATCTTGATAATACATTAAAGAGTAATGAATCTACTTTTATTTAAATTTTAAAACATTTAATCCCTAGTGCAAATAATGTGGGTGTATTAGGATTTTTTTCTTGGTTGAAAACAAATAATTATTAATACAAATATATAATTTTCACCACTAATATCAGCAGATGCAATATAGTAATCTACAGTAGCAAACATGAATTAAATACATGAAACCCACAAGACGAGCAATAAATTATTAGTGGTATTTCTACAGATTTAAAATGTTGTTGGACAGTTAATGTGTTCTTAAGACCTCTTAGGGAGCCATTTAAACACATTTATTATATTAATGTGAATCCCAATTTATAGTAAAAGTAGTTAAAGTGAAAGTTTAGTTATTGTTAATATTATAGTTAGACACACAATATAGTTAGAAGACATCAAGTTACTGTTTATCTCAGGTTTCTTTTGTTCATGTACATGGCCAACGTTAACAAATCACTGCTTATTCAGATGACAGATGAAAAGTGTAAAATGTACCTTGCAGGAGTGAAGAAAGAGATATTACTGAAGCCTACTGACTCCTGAGACTCATTCAGGGAATCTAAACGAAATTAAAGAAATATCTTTTAGTTTAATAAGTTAAAACATTCTCGGAACAGTTTTTAACTTTATTAACAACGGAGATATAAGTAATGTGTTGTATTTAAATTAATATAGCAACCATTTTGTATTAACATTTACAGGCATCAAAAATTTATAGTCTAGATGAATTGTGTGTTAAGCATAAATGTAACATTTATCGTTTAAACATGATAACGAGATATGTGATGGATTTAATGCAATCTTCTATATAAGCCAGACTGAAAGATGAACCAAAAAGTAAAGGACTAAAAATTATTTCAAAACTAAAACAGAAAAACACTGTCAAATTATTTGTAATTAAAAACATATAAAAAAAACAACGATGCATTGGCCGGGAATCGAACCCGGGCCTCCCGCGTGGCAGGCGAGAATTCTACCACTGAACCACCAATGCGATGACGATTTCTTCTAACTGCCCCCTAGCTTCCAAAGTTAACAGTAGTCATATTAATTTTCGTTTTTTGCAACTAGAAAGCTGTTCCTCTGGAAGGCAACAGAGGGCGATATTAAACCATTAGTTGTACTGATTTCATCGCTCTTCTGTTGATCAGCAGAGGGCGACACATAATTCTCATCAATGCATTGGTGGTTCAGTGGTAGAATTCTCGCCTGCCACGCGGGAGGCCCGGGTTCGATTCCCGGCCAATGCAATTACCTTTTGATGTTCTTTTATTCATAAAAACAAGTAGTTCTGACCAAAAAAACTTACCATTCAGATCCCCTTCTGTCTTAGATGGCAGTGCCTCAGTTGGAGCAGAACATTTAGATTGTGACTCCTCTTCATCTTCATCATCCTCAAGAGTCACAAGTTTCATCAGGCTGTGATTACAGGCACTGGCTGATTCTTTTGTACCTGGGGGGTTGATTGTTAAGGAAAGAGATGTGAACAGTAGCAGAAGAATCATATTCATCAGTACAAAACCTCCCCATCTAAATTCAAGGGGGCTAACTTTTCTTTTTCTGATGCTGTATTCATGGTGAGACAGTCTAGATGGCGGGTCTCAGTCAATTCCTGAGAGGCTGCACTCTGCTGGCTTTTGTTCCGAACAGGTTTCAAGCTATACACAATTAATTTCAAACAAGCCAAGAGGAGCCTAATCAAAAGGTGTGTTACATGCAGGTTGACATATTATTTTGCGGTCACACTATGAAAAGTGCAAAAAATCATTGTACCTCAAAAATCTGGAATATATAACACATCAGTGACAGTAATGCTATTACTATTACTGTAATTATTTTTCTCCTAATTGTGGTACACTTTATGTGCTGTTAAAATAAAGTGATACATCATGTGGCACAGACACAGAAAGTTTTGGCGAAATAAAAAAACTAAAACTACTTTGTAGCTCATTGCTTACATTACACAGATTAAAAAGAGGCCTAATTTGTTTACTTGAAAAGTTCGTTCTACAAAATTTCTTCTGAAATTATCCAGAATTTAAGAAAAAACATCTGAGGCTAAAGCCCCGAATGCCTAGTCCAGGCAACACCACTGCTCTCAGAGTAATTGTGGGTTTCTTTAATTTAAAATAAATTAAAAATAGGATGTTTACCCAGGACGTGCTTAACAGGTATTTTGCATTGACAATATCCTCAAATAGGTTACGTCTCATGTTTGAGAACACATACGTGTTCATCTGGGAATTTCAAAACAATTGTGGAATTTACTCATTTCAAAACTTTTGGCAAAGTGTCATGAACAAAGCTTTCTTCTAAGAGTCTGACTCTATCTAAGCATTATGATCTAATACTTTCTCCTTTTCTTGTCTGTGGCTTTTGTCCCATTTGATTCATGGAAAAATATTTCCTCCAAAATTTTTAAAGAAAAAGATGCCCTGGCTAAAAAGAATTGCTAACATGTAAAAGGATACTCTTTTTGCGATCGTCGTAAGAAAGACAAGGCAGCACCGCTGTAAGTATCCCAGAGGAATAAGGTAGAACAACTCTCCCCGCAAGCTGGATAAACTCTCTCATCCAGGTCATGGATGTCAACTGGATGAGATCGTTTGCTGAAGAATAAGTAAAAAAAACTAAATCACACTTCAATCTTGCAGCAAAGCAAATGTAAACATTCAGATCTGACTCACTGGTCTTTGACTCATCCGACACTTGACAGTGGATAACTAAGATGTTTGCCATTTCTGCGAATTTGACACTGGAAGGATTCTTCTTAATTTCTTTCAGGAACTCCCCCAGAACAACTTCACACCTAATAAAGAGAAACAGTTTGCTAAACTGAGAAAAGGAATGATAGAAATGTGGAAGAGGACCAAGCACACATTCGCCTGATCTCTTTGCTGCCATCTCCGAGAATCTGGAAGAGTCCGTCCAGAATTTCTGGAAGATAATCTAGGAGGTTGATGTCAGGAACCGACTCCAGCACATGGATCTGAGTCAAACAACAAAAAGAAGTCACAATAGGGAAATATCCTCGATCAAAGTTTAAAGCACATCGAAAACAGTGTTAATTCTGTGATTTCTACCTACATTACTCCCCCGCAGCAGCAGATTGATGAATCTAGAACACCACTAGAACTGCAGGACACACTTGCTTCTTGTGCAAGTTATTTCAACCCTGCCAAAATGGGGACCCCCTGACGATCTGGACCTTTCTTAGTTATCTAGTTAGCTTAGGTGGGATGGTCTTTTGCATAAGTACATCAAATAGTGATCTTTGGTAAGAATAGTAGAGTGGACGCTTGTTAAATGTTACATTCTAAAAATAAACAGCAATAAACTAAATCTGCTTAATAGTTATCTTTTTCAAATGATTAATGCTTAATGCTGTAAAACCTCTCACTAAGAGCTTATAACTTCCTTTAGCATGTCCAAAAGTTACATTTATTGTGTGATGTTAGCATCGTTGACTGCCTTGTTGGTGCTACCACAAAGACATTTGACAATGCAGATCGTTTTGTAGCTTTGTTTGTCAGGGAGAAAACGTGCAAATGTACAGTACAGCACCTGAGAGTCATGCTGCTAGTAATCCAATATTTATAGAGATTGGGATCTCTGTTCTATACAGGTGACAGCACGGAAGTGATTGATTCACCATGATCTAAGGCCTATTAGGATGTAGAACACAATGGACTACAAAACGCACAAAACAACTTGCACAAAAAAAACCCCGAAACTGCAAGGCTGAGAAAGGGGAACCGTATAACAAAGGTGAAATGTATAGGGGTTACAGACATATGAAATTGCTCCTCTCACCCAGGAGATGATAAACTGACGAGCATACTGGTTATTAGAGTAGATCCTTTCACGCAACAAGGGAACAAACGCCACCAGGTCAAATTTGTTGCTTTCTGTCACAATGTCCTAAAACACAAACAAACGCGAGTCAAAACATCTTCATGATGCCTCAGAACTTTAAGTGCTGCTCACCTTCAGCAGCCGATCAAGGAGCTCGGAGCCACTCTTAACATTTGGATCTGGATCTGCAGCAAGCTTGAAAAAAAAAAACGGTGAAATTAGTTCAAATAAATAAAACAATCCTGTGTTTTGGGTGTTCCATTCTTCTGAAGAGGACATCAGTTTACCTTGCTTAGGCCATCAAACAGCACATTAAAATGAGGCAGCACCGCTCCTCTGGCAACTTTCACTATATTATACAGCGCTTCACAGGCATAATAGCGCAAACGACTATCTGAGTCATTGAAACAGGTAAGAACTGGATCAATCAGCTCCTTCAAGTACAGTCCTGAATCCTAAGTATTGAAGAGAAACAGATTGGTAAGTTTTGTGCTTCACTAGACTTCTGAAGAATGCAGATTAAGCTAAACATACTTTCCCCAGAGCGATGGAGCAAGCTGCGAGCCCAATGAGGCCTCCTTTTCTGCTGTGAGGGTGCTGGGACAGTGCAAACTCTGTGGCTAAGATCTGGATGACATGTCTGATCTGTGCAGAGTTATTCTGCGCAACAAACTCACGGACGAGCCTGGGGAAATATTGGGAGGGGAATCAATGGAGTGGAGATGTGTTCTTACATACAGCTTGGACTACGCTCTGTTGATTGCGCTCATGACTAATCAGATCATGTGATGAGTCAGATGATCCCCTTTCTATCAGTACCAAAAAATGTCATCTACAGGCTAGAGAGATAAAGCAGCTAATAGACATGTTAAACATGAAAAGTATCTAATTGGTAGATTTAAAATATTTTATAATGTGCATTTTGATGGGACTGTCTACTTTTCATTAACTGACCATTTCTATAACAAGCCAACAATTCAGAGCAAATGTTTGACATTTTTGAAATATAGATTGTAGCTGTCTCCTAAGAATGAATGAAGTAGTTTTTGTTACAGCAGCTACCAGGCTATGACATCAACACAGACTATTCAATTAGAACACAATACTGATGAGGAGACCCAAGGAATAACTACAGTTGTTTTTAGTGGCTAAGCTTAAATGACCAATTAAATCTGCTTATATAAGTATAGCTAAACTATGTGATTGTAAAATAGTGTCATACATTTCAAAAAATAACTCTAGATAGCAAGGGATGTAAAAGACTAAAGGTGCCTAAACACCAAGCACGAATGGTCCGGGAAGAGCGGTTGATCTCTATGTAAAGTCTATGTGAAGACGCGATAAGTGTGAAGGGTCTGGACTACATGGTGCAGGGTACGTGAATGCTGTGATGCAATTGACGAGATAGACAAGACGCTGTAAACCGGAGTGATCACTTGAGTTGAGAAATGTTCAATTCAGACAAAGTTTGCATGTTCGGCAACCAATCAAGGGGTTGCTCTTGTAATGACATGATTTTTGTATCAAGCGGGAACATTTGCAACAACAACGGAGGAAACAAAAACCACAGTTTGTAACCAGCCAGAACTGAATGACTCGTATTATTATCCATGTGGAAACAAAAAGGATCTTGCTTGGAATAAAGTGGGTGAGGAGGTCTAATAAAATAAAATGTTATTAAACTTGATATATATTTATATTAAGCTGTTTGCTAAAGCTATTTAATTTTTTCATCAGAGGGAGTGTGCAGGAAGAAGTTTAGAGGGTTGAGGGACACGTTTTGAGGGAGAGGAGAAAGGAACAGGAGAGAAAAAGTGGGTGAGCACCAGGTATGCTCCGATCTCATCATTCCCGTAACTCTCCTGGCAAGTCTGCACCTAGTTTCGCACCATTCTCTGATTGGACATGTGAGCACCCTATAAGAATACCTTATTTACCATGTTGAGATATCCTGAAAGGGTCTTTGTGCAAACTTTGGGTTGTGTATATATGAGGGGAGTATTACTTCACCCATAGCCGTTATCTATTGATTATATAATGTACTAAACTAACCCAACAATCTAAGGTGATTCAAACATTGATTGTTTAACCATAAGTATTGCTTTTTGAGGGTTATTACAGGGTGCAGTGCTAGAACATATATGTCAAATAATAATTCTAAATGCTTTAAAAATGGCAAAATTTGGCTCCTTTAACTCAATACTTATGCACACATTGTATACATCAAACACTTTGGTCTGGACTTAATTTAGGAAACAAGTAATTGTTCCAGACACATGATACGTTCATAGAGATTGTTTTCTTGTTATTGTTACCAGTCCTCTTGCCATTGTTTTAAAATTAATCCCATTATTGCTGATTTCATACCCGAGGGTGATATTTATACATTCATTTATTGCTTCTGTGTGTCTAAACCTTAATAATATTTACATGTTGCCTTTGTATGCATATTTTGGCGATGATTTGAATATCGAGTTAAAGACGTCACGATTATACAACATTTTAGTATTCTTATTTACCATTAGAGTTACCATTAGTTCAGGTTTGCTTTAGTCATTTTGGTCAATTTTAGGATATAGTGAACCTTGTTGCTCTCAGTCCTAAAAAGCAAGGTTTTAAATTTATTATCTGAACTCAGCTTGATGTTGCTATTTGAAATAGTGGAAGTTTTTATTACAACAACAGATTTTATTAATACAATTTCACATAGCATCAAAATACCTCCCAACTTTAACCAACATGACCATATGAATTAGGTAACATACATAATGCCAAAAATTGGCTGATGAATCACACAATCATCTTTTCACCTGTGCTACTTATCAAATAAACACATTTCTGTTATCTGTTGTGGTGTCTATTTTTCACGTTTATTTAAAGCAACATTTTGTACCATAATTATAATATGATAATATTCAGAAGGCATTTCTTTTTGGCCATGATTACAAAAGGTAATAATTAACTGAAAGTGGAGGATGCATTTTTAATTTGTAATAATATTGGTAGTGAATAAAACAGCTCACACAAACCTAAAAATAGATTAACTGGTAACTGACTTAAATTTCAGCCCTTTAACTTTATCACAGAATTCCCAAACAAAAAAGGCCACAGGTAATATTTACAAATTAGGCTTCACAAATCATTCATGAAATGATGCTGGCTATTCAGCAGAAAACGTATCTCTGTAAATGTAAACTTTTATTAACATTAACATAAAGTCCAATAAAGAAAAATAATTAATTACAGAGATAGACTCACTTTTCAATCTCGAGAGCTGCCACCTTCCTCTTCTCGTACAGTTTGTCGTTGAGAGCTCTCACAATGTTGGGAGTCAAAGGAGAAAAATCCTTTTCTGTGTTCATCTTGACGTGTTTCAGAAATCAACCTTAGACCACGCATAGAACTGGAGTGCAGTCTATAATAAGAGACTCCTGGATAATATGATGATGTCTTCAGATAGTGTTAAATCTGTTGAATATTTTGCTCTAAAATGTTGCTCCGTGACGAGTTCTGCTCTTAAGCATCTCTTTTAAAAGCAGAGGATCTGATGTTTGCTGCTGAACCTGAAACGCCTTAACATTACTGTAAATGTCACGAATAAATCTGACCGTCCCTCAAAATATCTTTAGAAGGATCTTGTACATAACTTATAGTAGGAAAATGTCCTTGTGAGGAATGGCAGAAGAATATCGCAGCGTTGTAGTTCAGTTGGTTGACTGTCCACCATGAATCCCGGCTCAGGCTCACATGACTTCCTATAAACAACAGGCCCCGACTAATCGAGCGCCGATTGACGGATTGTTTTGATCACGTCAAAGTCACATGGTCATCGCATATTTTGTTTTTTATTTTCCCTACTGACATCTTTAATAGTTCGAAGAGTGTGTTTGAGAATTAGGAATAAATCGGCAGATATAATATAAATACAACAGAAAATTAATCTACAGATTTTCTCTAGGCCTTGATCTGGTACGCACATTTGGACTGTTTTTGTATTATTGTATTATATATTCCACCCTGGAAAGAAGTACTTGGGAATCAATTCCTGCCCAGGCACTCCGAACACCTTTAAGGGATATAAAAATAAATATAAATATATTTATACACGCATAGAGTAGTTCACCCAAACACATAGGCTTGACTATTCTTTTGTAAAAACTATACATTACTTATATGCTAAATCCTGATAAAACAGAACTATTACTTATTGGATCTAAAATCAATTACAGAGTTTTTCCGTTTTAAACTTGGAACTTATGGAAACACATTGTTCATTTTGCCCCGACAGTTAAAAATTGCCTTCTTGTTATCATAGACGATAGAGAACTGACTTTTAAGAACCATATTTCCCACGTTACTGTCACTTCTGTTTAGTGTTTTACAAGTTAAGTAAATGGGTAGAAGTCACCTTGAATCTCTAGGGAGAATGCAGAGTGGATATTGCATACTGGAATAAAATTAGTGCCTATTGTTTTACATTAATTAACTTTACAGTACTGAGTACACTACTGAATATGAACAGCAGGTGGCAGTGAGAAGTGTAAGAAAAAGCATTAGTATTTTAATCTTTTATATTTTAATAAATTTTTACAAGATTATTGTGTTTTGAACAAAGCGTTAACCAATGAGGGATATATAGCCACACAAGAAAAACTCTAGCGTGCTAGTTTATAGTGGGAGAGTCAAGGAAGTGTGGGCAGGGAGTCGCGGGTGCGGCTGGCCTGAGGATCCGCATGATCCTGCTGCGAGTCGCTTTGCTCGTATTAGGTGTCCAGCAACAGCTCGGAAATCATTTCTCCCTGGTCTTCTGGTCCTCGACACCTCAATATGGGTTTATCCACCCCAAGACTGCACATATAACTTGGAACAATGCAACTCAAGTGGATTTTTATTCGGTGTAGATGAAGTATATAACGTTAGCAGAGGTGCATGCTAATATTTAGTTAACATGTATGCGCGCGACACGGGGGACCAAAACGAACGGAACGACAAAACATTAACCAGTCTACATATACGATTTTTTTTGTAACTTTTTTTTTGTTGTTTTGTTTTAAGAATACCCATTATGTTTTTCCTTTATAAAAGCACGTAAAGTTAGCGCCTAACGTCTAAGTTCGAAGAGAAGCGGGCGTGCAAGCTGCTGTTTGTGTCCGGCTGTGGAGAGATGTCAGCCCGCATGGGTCTGAGAGGGGTCCCGCTGATCTTCACCACATTGCTGCTCATCTTCATCACTAGAACAGAAGCAGAAGACGACTCTTTCAACGCCGAGGTTTCTGCAATCGTTTATTTTAGGTGTTGTTTGCCGAAGACTTAAAGTTAACTTTGAAAGTCAGGCTTAGCATACAAAACAGAATTTGCAAAATAATGCTGGACATTAAATTAAAGTTCACATTTTTTGCAAACAACTTTTGGCATCTGTTAACTTTAACTAAAACGTTTAGTTTTACGTTGATGTTATATATTTCCTTCAACATAACAAGAATCTCATGCTGATTTTGTCTCTAGAATAAAATAATTCAGTAGTACATTGTTAAAATAACAATATTACATTGTGTTTGTCAATAACTTGTGAAAATAAAATTAATCTGTCAAGTAAAATCTTAAAATAAATTCAAATAGTTTTTCCTCTTTCATCAACAAATATAAAAGCGTTTCTTTAACATCATGTTTCAATTTTTTGTGTGGCTTTAGTTGACCGTTAACATGTCAATAAATGCTGAACACGCTGAGTTCCTTTTAATTGTGCCTTTTGGGGACCTTTAAGCCATTTCAGCAGCTTTGATGCCTTTAGGTTTCTTCATCTGTCACTTTACGTGTACGGAAGGTTTTGTGAAAACATGTTTAAATCTCTCTAGATGTTCTAGCAAGATGTATTTCCATTTACTAACATTCACCGCTGCAGAACAGAACAGTCAGAACCCCTCTCTGGTGCACAAATACCAGGTTTAGCTTATTTCAGATGTTTTAAACATTTATTTCTGAACTTTAAAAAGTTGGATTATTAAAAGATTCATGCTCTTTAGTGTTGTTTATTTCTTTATCCTCTGTTCTATTTCTCTATCTATGGTGTGTTTTTTGATCAAACGGTCCTTGTGCTGATCCTTGCAGTTATGGCTGAGGACGTATGGTTACCTGTCTCAAGCTAGTCGACAGATGTCCACAATGCAGTCATCACAGATCCTCTCCAGCGCCATCAAGGACATGCAGCGCTTCTACGGTCTCCAGGAGACCGGACACATGGACGCCAGCACTTTGCTGTACGATCATTTACTCTCTTTCAGCTAAATGTAGTTTCAGCTGTAAACAAAGAAACTAGATAAACATCTGATGGAACGTTCTAACAGCAGAAAACAAAAGTGAAATGGAATTTAAAATATGATCAAATATGTAGTTACACAATGTAAAATTTTACCACTAGAGGTCACATTTTAGAAATAAACAACAATCTTTGTGCCCATATGAAAGTGGTGCGATAATGCTAATAATACAGCAAGCTAGTTGAGAAGCATGTTTGAAAACAAAGGATGTGAAAAGCTTTAAATGCAAAGTTCTCAGACGGTTTAATACTCCTTTTGCAAATTTTATTACACTAATGCTGAATAGGGTTGCCACATTTGTTTCGCCTCAATAAGGGACAGGTGATGGCATTAGCTCCAGGGTGTTTATATATAAATACCTCAGGAAAAAAAAAGCAACTGGCAAAAAAAGCTTTAAGTTGTTTAATGCAGAAGTGTTTTTGGTGTTGGCTATTTGTTGACACTACCTTGGCCGTCTACTCTTAGCTGCTTGAGCATTGACGCCAATACATTTAGGCGAATATGTAGGCTCAAACAGCTTTTGTTGACTACATTACACATATTACAAAGAGGACTCACGTTTATACCGTTTATATCGCTTATACCCTTCGTTATTGAGCTGGGAAAAGAGAATTTAATGAAGTCGACAAGCCTCAAGCCTCCCTGGTGAGCTTGACTCAAACCTCAACCCTTAATTTTATTACAGGCAGTTTGATGTTGTGTTGAATTTAATCTGTTTATTGGTTGTCATTTCTCTCATAGTAAAATGCGATAAAAAATGGGCCAGATAATGCTCTTTTAACAGCTCCATAAATCCAGTAAATTTAAGAAATAAAAGTTACAAAGCAAAAGAAAATTCTATATTAAAAATACCTTAAACTGATGCTATATGCAATATTTTGGAGACAGTGTTGTCTTTTCAAAGACAACTGTAGACCAATGTGCATTCTTATTGGCTAAGGTAGCTTGCATGGTGCCGATCCAACTAGGATTTTCATAAATCCCATATGTTGTGTTTTCGTTGGTTCATAGTTTAACAGTTGTATAAATGTAGTTGAATTGGATTATTATGATTTTATTATGTTTTAAAGAGCAATGAGAAGGCCTCGCTGTGGAGTACCTGATCGTTTTGAGTCTTTGGAAGACGGTGCTCGTCGGAAGCGATTCGCTCTCAATGGACTTCGGTGGTATCAGGACAGCCTGACTTACAGGTGACTTAAAAAATGGCCAGTGGAAGTGATATAAAGCACCGTCTCTGATCATCAAATGCTTATTTATTGTCCTCTCAAGTATTCAAAACCACACGCCCAAAGTTGGCCTGCATCAAACCTACGAAGCCATTCGGAAAGCATTCCGTGAATGGGAGAAAGTTTCGCCTCTGCGCTTTCAGGAGGTCCCATATCATGAGATAAAGAATGGAAGTGAAGGGCCTGACATTATGCTGCTGTTTGCTTCGGGCTATCATGGAGACATGTCTCTCTTCGATGGTGAAGGAGGCTCACTAGCTCATGCTTTCTTCCCGGGGCCTGGAATGGGTGGCGACACTCATTTCGACACAGACGAACCCTGGACCTTGAATCAACAGGAAGGCTCAGGTGTCAGCAACTTGTGATTTTTATACTGCTTTTATACTACATAGTTTAATTTTACTTGAAAAAAAATGTCCTGATGTGGATGCCAGGATCTGTCATGGTCAGTGAAGTAGACTTTTTTCAATTATTACAGTTAAAAGACAATTTCCCTAAATGATATTCAACACGCTCTCAGAATGTAACAATGTGTACATCTAACCTGATACAGCAGTGTTTAGGTGAGTGCAAGGTTTTATTTTAATTTGTTCTTGTAGGTGTGGATTTGTTTCTGGTGGCGGTTCATGAGTTGGGGCATGCTCTGGGTTTGGAACACTCAAACAACCCGTCCGCCGTCATGGCACCATTTTACCAGTGGATGGACACTGAACGCTTCTCATTAACTGAAGATGATGTAAATGGGATCCACCAGATTTATGGTATGCTTTTCTGGGCTTTTTTAAATTTATTCAAATTTAACAAGGGCTACAATAACAAATAATTCAAATATTTTAAGGTTTATAATGAAATTTGTCAGAAACGTTCAAGAACTATTAGTTGAAATGCACACGCTACAGTCAGTTTAATCTAGGTTTCACAAACAGTAGAAGAATGCATGTACAATGAATGTTAATCCACATCTTTGTACGTTAAAGCCATTCAAAGCCTACAGAACCAATTGGGCAAATTTTTTGGTACCAAAGAGTAGCAGTACATCCTTGTATGGAATTATATCATCTTTAAAAGTGAAGAAACTGCACAGCGTAAGTTGCTAAAGTTACCTCACATTTGGTGGAAGCATGCAAGAGCAAAATCATAATACAATTTAAAAATATGCATTATATATTTTTCTTCATAAGGAATGCTCGGCAGCATGAACTTGTGTAAAAGTATTGTCACCAAAAACCTTGTTTAAAACAAAACATTAATAGGATTACTATTGTGAGATTGTTTTGTTGGATAATTATCTATTTACTTTAAAACACTACATTTACTTGTTCTGGAGTTGGAGCTGCATCACGTAGAATTGTTACAGATCCAAGTTTCAGTCTCAACTTTATTGCAAATCCTGTTTTGTACTGGTGGAAATGTTTTGAGCAAACAAACACGTTTTGGTAAGTCTGCCTGCGTATTTCCTCCATAAATAAAAGTTATCCACTCAGTCCTTAAAGGTTCATTTAATGGGAGTAAAATATCCCAAAATATGCAGACCTTCAAAGCCAGGGATATGATCAAATCGGATGTCTAGTGTTTTTACAACCGGACTTCAGGGGAGGAGTTTATTATAACAATTGTGTTATCCATGTATGTCATTATGTCATGTCATAAACTGATGTCATTTACTGCGAATTTCACGGCTCATTGTCAGAGGCTATAAAGCATTTGTTGTGATTAAAATAAAGACCTTGGACAAATTTATATAATTTTAAGGGAGATTTGCATACACATTAATAAGCCACATTTCGGTCCAAACAGCTAGAAAGTTTAGATTTTCACCACAACATTTTATGCACTCTCCCAGTTGTGAAGTACATTGAGAAAGTCAGCCATGACAAAACAAAGAGACACTGCTAGGAATTACACAAAACTGAAATCAGCTTCTTAAGATAGCCTAGAAAAGTAGAAATTGATGTTCTGTGCAGGGTGTGCATTTTCCTGTGCTCTCTTGACGGAGATTCTGGGAGGTTAAATCAGTTGACAATTCTCTCGCCATGATAGTTTAAATAGTAAAGCTGATAATCATTGGGACAACCTGTCACAATATAAACAACACAAACTAAGAAAAATGCGTGACCACTTCAAATATGTAATACTCAGTTTTTGTCTTCCTGGACAAATCATATTTGTTATATGTTAATAAACAATTCTAAAGCATTCTTATTAGTATGCTATCTGCTGTCTACTTTAAATTTTAAGAAATGTTAAATCATGAGTAATTTGTTAATGATCACTTCAAGCTTGTTCTGATTTGTTTATTTATATAGGACATTAGAGGTGAACTGGAATTGCCGTGGGAGAGAAGGGAGGACCACAAGAAGGAAATCTCTTGTAATTTGACCATGGTTTTCACACTGCTGTTGTTGCTTGTGGTTCTAGTTGCAGTGACTTTCACCTCCATGTGTTTTTATTTAAAGCCTGTTGTCTCCATTTGAAAGCATTCCAATGATGGCTGACTGAAAAGTGTGACTGAGTCAGTACAGCATGTGGACAAAAGACACTATAATAAAGAAGTGTGAAGAAGTGTGACACATCTTAATATTTGTACAGGTGCTCCAGAGTCCCTGACCACTCAGTCAGATTTCACTACAACCAGATTAACAAGCACTGCTGAGCCAGAAGCAACCACTACTGATAGCCAAATGAAAACAACACCGGCTTCAGTGTGGCCAACCAAACCCTGGCTAAACCCCACCAGGAGCCCACATCGACCAACAGGCCGCTCAGACCAGGATGCTCCAGATATCTGTGAGGGGAACTTTGACACAGTTACAGTGTTGAGAGGAGAGATGTTTGTGTTCAAGGTTAGAATCAATGTTATTTCATTACATAGCACCTTTGTTTTAGATCATACATTTTGCATCTGCAGACAGCTTTTTCTTACTTAATCCAATAAAACCATAGAAAACCATTTAAAACCATTAGGCTGATTAAAGAGCTCTCAGCTCTATTGCTCTTCATAAGCGTCAATGAGACAGATTGAGATGGTGAAAATGAATACAATTACAGAAATAAGCTGGGTATTTGAACGCTTTATCTGTCAATCTTATAGTTTATAGGGTGGTTAATAGACTAAAGACTGTTTTATCATTGTGGGTGCATTTTTTTGGCCGAACAAACATGAATAATTCCCATCCGCATAATCCATAATGTTCTATTCCATCTTTAGAAATACTAATCGTCTTTTAGACATATTTCTGTGCTTTATGTATTTATTTACTTACAAATGAAATAGATCGTACAGGTATATCAGAGTTCGTATCAGCAGGAAAAATATATTTGTATAATGTTATTTCAGATTTAAAAACATGTATATTTTCTACATTTTAAAACCAACTTTATGTAAATATTCATTTGCACATGAAAATGAAAAACCCTAACACATCCACATTATTTGCATGACTAAATTTTTTTTTTCATGTGTTAAATAAAAGTAAATAATGTTAATGCAGCATTGTCAAGATACAAAATTTTGCAACTGGCAAAGTATATTTACTCAACATTTCAACATTCAAAATTTTTATTCATTAAGCTTTGTTTAAGATATTTCAGACTCATATTTATAAGCTTGGCATACTTTGTTATTAATGTAAATGATGTCAGAGTTAATGTGACTACATATTTTCAGGTGTTTATAGCCAATACATTTTCTCTATAAACCTAAATCTTATCTTACCCTGTGTACTTAATGTTACCTAATGTTACATAGAACTACTTTCTATTGGGACACGATCATCTTCAAAATGTTATTACAAAACACCATGACCTGACACAGAACTCTTAACAGTATCAACTGCATGAGGATCATCATGTACGGGTCGCTCAGTTTATAAGTCGAAAAGCTAAATTATTTAAACAGCTTTTCATCAAGATTTTTTTACTCTGGTTTCATAGAAATGAATGGGATTCAGTATTGAGTTGAGCAATGTTTGGAACATGTTGGAGGGAAAATCACACCATTGTTTTCAAAAGCTCCATGCTGACACCACTCTGTTCTATCAGCTGCTCTGGTGTCCACTACCATCGTGCATACACTCTAATTGAGTAAGCAGTTATAGGGTACCCAATTGCCCCTAGTGGTCAGAATTAGCCTTACATGTGAAAGCTCAGAACATTTTAGCTAAAAATTGTTCTTTTGCTTGTAACTGCAGCAAACATTTAGTTGAGGGTTTTACTACATAAAAGACTATTAAAGCTCATACAACATAAGTATTTTGACTTAAAATGACAGAATTTTGTATTCAAGGTTTAAATTAATTTAAAGTAATGTGATTTAAAAGAAAAAGAAAATGCAAAAAAAAGGTTATGCTAAGAAAAAACAATAATAAACTAACAGAATTACAATGTTAACTTTGAATTAACTTATAAAATGTTTTTGGGGTGTATCGATGAAGTCAGTTTAATTGTTAAAGAGGTGTAATCAGCACACATCTTTGTGTTTGATGTACTAATCAAAATATATTTTTTGTCAGGGGCGCTGGTTCTGGAGGGTTCGGAGAAACCGGGTTCTGGATAATTACCCAATGCCCATTTCATTCTTCTGGATGGGGCTTCCAGAGGATATAGATGCAGCCTATGAACGGCATGATGGGAAATTTGTGTTCTTCAAAGGTCACTTTTCAAAGTTTTTTTTTGCTTGATAAACAAGGGAGAAAGGAATGAGTATTAATAAGAGTGAGTTTTATTATGTTTTTATTCCACTTATACCACTTATTTAAAGAAGCATGACTTTACAAAAAATTTGGCAAAATTTAAAAATATGAAAATTTTAATTTTTGAGATAGTTGATCTAGGAAATAAGAAATCCTTTTAGTTTTCAAAGATGTCAGCCCACTTTTCCTTTAAACATCTGTTTCTTCAACATCTTGAAGAAAATGATGTCATTTGTTTAAACGTTTCGAGGAAAGAAATCTGGCTGCAAGTCTGAGCTTTCCCTCCAGTCCAGATGCTGACAACTTGGATTTCATTTCCAGAGAAGAAAACTTGCAGTTTTTTGCAGATTATTAAAATTCATGGTGCATTTTAGAGCCTTTTTTGGTGTCATGCAGAACAACTGCTCTTCTGAACAATCGCTGGGATTGAAAGTGTGTGCTTTGTGACATCACCTCTCAGCTATCCATCACATCTTTCCCTAAAATGTTGCTTTTGTCAATTTTTCCCCTCTTTGTGTCTTGTTTCTCTCCCATAGGAAATAAATATTGGCTTTTCCGGGAAGCAGATGTGGAGGCCGGCTATCCTCAGGACTTGTTTAGATATGGTCAGGGCATGCCTGACCGAGTCGACACAGCTGTGTGGTGGGAACCGTCAGGCTTTACATACTTCTTCAAAGGAGACAGGTACTTACTGCTTGTGTACAGAAAGGTGTCAAGGTGATGGAAGTGTGGGAGGAGAATAACATAACACAGGAATGTTTAGGAAACATTGGTGGATTTTGATTGACCCGAACCAAACAAACCCTCTGGGAATGTTCACGATATACGTTGAAATCTGGTGCATGTTTTTGTAAAATGGTTGGTATTTAAGTATGGCCCAATTTAAGTGAGTACATTCATGGCATTATAATTTTTTTAACTAGTTAGCTTCATTTACCAAAAAAGATTTACTATAAGTTATATATTTAAATGTTTATTCTATTAATTGCAAATCTGTTTCATTGTTAGTATGTTAACTTGTATTTATAACAAGAATAGATTTAATATAAGAATAAATGTTGTTGTTGTCCTATATTTAACAAATCAAAGAGAATAGCCTATAAAAATATAAAGATTCTGTCATCACAGGGTTAAAGAATAATTCACAGACTGTTCAAACTTTCTTTTAACTCATGTAAAATATTCAGTTTAGAAATAAACAATTGAATAGCTCACATTTTGAATGCAATCATTTGGCTTGTCATTGATTTACTCTGTTCAGTTATCTTTTACATCTTAGATGCACTTCATATATTTTAAAAGATTTCTATGGCTTCTAGGTTGTTCTAAATGTCAAAATTCCCACTGAATAAAAATCACTGGCAGGCTCGAAAACTAGCATCTGCAGTAGCATCTTTTTTCGAAACTTTGAGGAATTGTATAATGGAATAAATTTTTATTAAAAAATTTATAATGAGATGTCTTAATCTTAAGGGTGCAAAGATGACATTATAGTGCTATAGTACAAAGGATCAAGGGGCAACCTCTGGCTTTTCCTCTTAATGCGTAATTCACGAGTTTGCTTACATAGAATTAGCCCAGAAAACGCAAGCGTATGTGGCGAGATTAAGATAAGCGTACTGGGCGAGCTGTCCACGGGAGGGCCTCGAGGCGAGGAGCAATCAGAGCAGAGAACCCCCTTATATCTTATATCCCCGAGAACCCACTTATATCTTGAGCGGGCAGAAGGATTGAAAACACCTGTAAATTTTTTGCTAATTATCTGATCGCTCCTCCGAAATTGCGTTCACAAAACTTCACTAAAAGGATGTGACAGAACTACAGATCTACGGACTACTTAGGGCTGATTCCAGAAGTGAGCAGGTTCCTATTGACCGCAATAGTAATAATATTGAAATTTCCAGTTAAAAAAATACATATTACACCCCTAGATCCATTTTTTTACTTGCATCACTTAAATTGATTTTCAAGACATTTCTGATTTGGGTTAAATTGTATTATTAATTTCTTTAAGAGATATATTAAGGTATATTAAAGTCATGTGTAATTAAAAGTAGGGCTACTCTAATGAGAGCCTTTCACCAGCACTGAGGTTTTGTTTTCATCATGTCTGATCTTCAAAATCTGGCCCATTTTTGACTCTACCATAGTGATGCTTTTCTAACAAGTAAACGTCTGATTACAAAATATGAGACTCACTTGCTTTTTGCAAAAAAAACTATGGTTACTACAAGTTGACTATATCCATGTGATATACAGCCAATGTTTGGATGGGTTTAAACTTGGCCATAAACAATCTCGTATTTTGTTAAGCCATACAAGTGTAAGCAACAAGATCTGTGTTGGATCTGTTTTTCATTAACCAACATTTATATCAAAGAGCATTTTTTCATATTTTATCTTCTTATCAGCAGATTTTAATAAACACTGAGAATAAGTGTATTTGCAAACATCATTCCATGTGAATGACTCAGTTATTTTTCTAGTAATAATTATAATATTATAATTATAATTTACTAGTAATAATCTAGTAAATATATATATATATATATATATATTGATTACCTTTTAAGGTATTGGCGGTTCAGTGAAGAGTCCCGTACCATGGACAAAGATTACCCTAAACCAGTCAGTGTGTGGGGCTCCATTCCTGTCTCCCCTAAAGGAGCCTTCCTTAGCGATGATGGAGGTGAGTCAATCCGCCAGAGAAACTGCATGGCAGAACGATGGATACATTAATCAAAAACTAAGTGGGAAAATGTGACCTCACTTCGAAAAAGCTCCGCTCCTACTTCTAATTTCACGCCATTGTTCTCGGTTGCCTTTGGCACATCTTTAAAGTTGCCTATGATTGGTTAGACCCTCATAAATTCCAACTCTATGTCATGGAGTCGTTATTGGTTTGTCTTAAGTTATACCAACTCTAATATTAACTCTTTCCACACAGCTTACACTTACTTTTACAAAGGCACCAAATACTGGAGGTTCGATAACAAGCAGATGAAGGTTGACTCTGGATATCCCAGATCCATTGTAAATGACTTCATGGGATGTCGGGTGCATTTTGATCGAGAGAAAGAAAGTTACCCTGACCATCGATCGCCAGAAGTGAATGACGGTGATGAAGAGCCAGAGGACAACAAAAAAGAAGATGGAGAAGACACAAAGGTTAACAGTGGTGAGGATGAAGACCAGGAAAAGGAAGTAGATGTTATTCTTAGAGTCAATGACACTGGTGAGAACATCACGATTCTTATCTTGGTGACTGTGCCTCTGGTTCTTGTGCTGTGCATTTTGGGAGTGATATACCTCATTATTACCACTCTACAGAGGAAAGAGACCCCCAAAGTGTTGGTTCACTGCAAAAGGTCTCTGCAGCAGTGGGTCTGACTGTGTTTGTACTGAAACATTTCTGAGCGACACATTTTTTAAATTATTTTGGTGGTGCTCGACCAATCAAAATCCCTCTTACTAATTGCACTTTTCAAAAACGTTTCAATTGTTTGCGTGTGGTTTAGGTTATTTGTTTTGCATGATTTGTTTATTTACTTCTGAGCCTTTTGGGTAGGTCACTGTTGGCCATCTGTACAATTATCACTACTTAGTTGGTAAGTAGAGGAGTACAGTATGAGTTAAGTGCAATTTCCAAATTCATTGTGTTCCGACACTTGTAGAGAGAAATGGGACAGGATAATTAATGTAATTTTTTGAATCCATGTTGACTGGTGAAATGAAAGTGGAATGATATTTGGTTCTTAGTTTGTTACTTTACTGGGATTCACTTGCACTTTGATTACAACACTTTATAGACAATGGTTTTTAGGGAGCAGTATTTGGACTTGGAAACCTTGGAGAATATCATAATGAAGCAAAAGATCAGACATATTTGATTCAAATAACCTCTTAAATTCAACACAGATCTGCAGGAAATCATCGCTGAATGCAGATAATGAAACTCTTAAGCAAATTTGAAGATAGCCTTAGTGTCAGTCATGCCACTGAAAAGGAAACCAGAGGCTAGAGTTCAGGTGGTCTCTCATAAATGAGAAATAGGACGTTCTATTTAAATTTTCTGATATTCCTACAGGATTATTGATCTAACTTGAAAACTTTGGGTTATACAGTAATAGCCAAAACACCAGCATGCAATCCAAACAGTATGTCCGATTTCAAAGGCAAAACAAGATAAGAGATAAGAAAAATACACATGATGAACTACTTCAGTCAAATAAGTAGGGATATGATCAGTATTATTTAATCTCATGAAAAAACACAGGAGATTTTCTGAATGAGTGGATGAGACACAACCGACTACTGAAAGTGGTAGTCAACTACCAGGTCCTTCTCTCCAGTCTCCCAGAGTTGGGAAACAGATGCTCTGCACTCAACTAGTCTTAGTTTTATGTCAATGGTATATCTTTGTGTCAGGTGGAGTGGTGAGTTTTTACTGCGCACAGGGGCTCCTCAAGGTTCAGCTTTTGGTTCTTTTCTCTTTTCCATCTACATCACTTCTCTGGCTCTTATCAAACACAAACACAGATTCTCTAACCGGTGCCATCCTAACAACACTCAATTTTATCTCATCTGTAACTACCCACATAGTGGAATACCTAAAAGACATCTTTGTAGGGAAGAAAAATCACCACCAACAGCTCAATATGACAAAAACAGAGCTGCTGGTTGACATTGCCAATCCCTTTGTGCAGCATGACCTCACCATTCAGCTGAAATACTCAACCACCTATTCTTCTTAAGTCAGGAATATTGGAGTGATACTGGATGAACAGCTGACTTTCTTTGCACATCATCAGAAAGATCTGTCCCCTCCTAACTGAGCATGCAAATATGTTTTTGAGGTGTAGATAATCCATCTATGAGAACTGTTTGCTTCAGAATAAACCAGAATCTTTTCATCAGTTTTTTTAAATGTGTGCCACCAAGAGGTGAGTCACAAGAGATAATGAACCCAAAAAACATCGCTGGCAAGTTTAAATACATAATGGATATTTTCTAGGTCCCTACAGGTTGTAGGGAGATTTAGGAACCAATGAGTAGGAAATGTTCAAAATCAAACAGGATTCATCCTTTACTAACCGGCCTTATTAATTGAGCAAACCACATATCCCTAGTCATGGTCTTGCAGAAAGTCCTGAGTAAAAGACAAGTTGAGTAATAAATTGTCTTGTGCACAACTAAATGGGTATACAGCCCTTTCCCTATGGAGCCTGGCTTGCTCTGCACAGATGTTGCTGATTTTGGACTTTATGGAGAGAAATAGAGGGGGAAGGGGCTTGAAGGCTGCCAGCATTCTCTCTGCTAGAGTTCCACTGAGTTCGCCAAAGTCGAGGAGGAGGAGGGGAACGCATTTGAGGCGGTGTTGTACTGTCATCTTGACCTACATTGCCGCAACCCCTACTTCTTTCTTCCCCTCACATGTGTCTTCCTGTGGGACTTTGTTTTCCTCTCTGCACATACAGTCGGATTTCCATTTTTCACATTTGAGAGTCATTTCAAGCCGTGTTGAATTTCAGTGCCTTTCTAAGTGAAGTCTGTGCCTTTCTAGTGAGGATACTCACCACTATGTGTATACTAATTGTATATATGTTTTTTTATGTTGACGTAAAGTTGATGTGGCATTTAGGGTTTCAAATGATTCTCTTGTCAAATTGAATGTGTTTGTGCATTTTGTACTGCCAAGTTGCAAACAAACACATGACTATATTTGATGGCTTGTTTTGCATTTAGTATTTTAACGATCGAGTAAATCATGCAGGGCATGTATTGGTTTTGTTCAAATTTATTTCTTACATAGCTTAGCTACTAATAAAATCTGTCATGCAGATGGAAGGACCTGCTAGTATTGCACTTTTTTTGTCTTTTTGCACAAAAACACTACCAGATGACAAGAATTGTTACTCTAAGCCAATCAGATGCACCATGTCATATTGTGTAAATTATGTCTTCCTACTATTGTGCTTAAAATGCCTAAAGATGCCGGCTGCCCATTGAAGCAAGTCCAGGTCTAAAACGATTCAATGAAGAAATAATATCATGGTGCCCATAAATGTAGGTCCTAAAATGTGATTTATGATAAACTGATGTCCAACTTATCATTCTGACTTTGCTGTTGGATGCCTTTAGATGACAGTTATAGGTAATACTTTATGACCCAAACACAATATTATGAAAGCCAGATTTCTGTCAAGATAATCAATTTTGAAAACCGTTTCAAAATAACAGCAGCTAATCCCCCTGTTAGCTTGCGCTTTGTAACTGTTCAGTTGTACTTTTATATGAAAGTACTAAAACAGCATCATATTACATAAGCTATCTTAACAAATAGTAAATGATGATATAGCTAAACCGAGGTATATTTTACCGATATGTCGGTTACCCTTTCTGTCTGAATGTAATCAGCTATCATTACAACTAAAATGCATTAAATAATTTTTGTTAAACTTGAAATTTGTTACTATATATGCCAGAAGACTATTGCAATGGTACATGCAAGCAGAATATTATAGAAAATGTGTTAAGAGACTAATATATTACTGCAGTTGTGTATGCAATTTGTATGGTAAATACTATAGGCTAACAGACGCTTATGGGCAGTTTTTTGGTGATTTCAGCACAGAAGGTTTTGAAAATTCTGTGGAAGGGTGAATTCAGAAATAATTCAAGGTCTGATGATAGAATCAAGAGTGTTAAAGCTTATCAACACCAGGATTCCATCTAAGAACACTGCAAATGCATTGCAAAAAAATTGAACGTAAACTAGGATGAAAAATCTCAATCTTCTTGATTAGAATAATATGCTTCCACTGATATTTAATTTACTTGAATTTGGGACGCATCAAAAAGATTTACTCAACCTAAGTACATTATTTTACATGGCCAGTACCAAGGGCCAGTTTCAGTAGTTAATAAGGGCAATAAATCTTCTTTTTTAGTTTAAAAACAAGTTGTATTTGCATTGTCTGAAACAATATTTTACTAGAACCAGCATTAAATGCTGTTGCTTTTTATTTGCCAGAAATAATCGCCAGATTATTTTTTTTAACAAATTCTGGAATATCACTTGGACAAGTCCTTGAATATAATTTCAAATATAAACCGAGGCAGAGCAATGTATGGTCAATCTCATAGTATCAGACATATTTAATGTTGCTAAACAACTTCATAGTCATATACAAGACAAGAATCTGAACTCCATTTTCTACTCTTCCACGATTTCCTCTTTGGTTCTTTTCTTTTTTTTCTTCTTCATTGCCGTTTCCTCTCATGGGGTCAATGTGAGCGTGTGTATCGAGCACCATTTAGCTGCTATTATATGTTCCAACAGCAGTCATTAAAAGTGATGGCTTTCCTTGGTAAACTCATGAAAGACCAAATTGACTTGGCAGAGCTCAACATTTTTTCTTTCGCTTCCATTACCATTGCCGGGTTTGCGTTGGGGCCTATTGTTTTAAACATTCAAGTTTGAAACATGATTCAGTTTTTAGATAGCAACAATGATGTAGATTTTCAATAGTTTGGGGAAAATAGTTATTTGCACCATCTGGTGGCAACTATGGAAGTCCAAATTCCTGAGGAACTGTATTTAAACAGCGGTCAGCAACATTATCACTGGGACGCACTGGATGGAAATATATTAAACAGATTGGTGTTAATCATACCAAACACCATCATAAATAAATAATGGTTCACTTTTACTTATAATTAATGCCAATAAAGTGTTGAACAATGGAGAAGCGTACTAGATGAGCTGTCTGAGTAAGTGTTTCAACACCTGGAAGTGACCTGGGCTTAGAACATCCCCCAGAGAATGAAGAATGGGTGGAAGGTGGGGTAGCTTGCGCAAACTTGATAGTAGCCTGTTTTGGTTTGTGCTGACATACCAGGTTATGACTTAGCTAAGGTGGAACCACCTAATTATTGGCCTTCCCCTCGAATTTCTGGAAATTAACCTCATTAAAAAAGTAAAACAACTACTAAACTATTAAAACTTGCAATGACTAACCTTTAACAATTAATATTGATAAAATCCAAAGTTGGTCTACAGTGCTGTCAGTCAATGAAAGAGACTTTTTTCATATGATGTAAGATTTATTTTTTGACTGAATCTAGCAACTTTTCCCATAGTTTCACAACAGTTAAGAACTTATTTCAAGAATTCCTACCAAACATAATTCGCTTAACCCTTTGGCAAATTTCCCCCCTTTGATAGGTAGACATAACTTATACTTTTTTTATTGTTCAAAAAGAGGTATTTGGGGACAACTGGGACTCCTGCAAAACTAAACGCTTACAGGCTGTGGTCACATTTGTAAACAGACCATTATTGCAATTATATAAGTCTAGAATTTCCCAATGAAGAAAGTCCTGTGAGCAAAGTATCTCCTCACAGGACAGGTCTGTTTCTAACATTAACCAGTAGAGGCTCTCTCGATCAGAATTTGCGGATGCTGTCTTATTAGTTTGTTGTACAGTCCGCCATCACCAATTCAGTTATCTGTGGGTGCCTTTAACTCTCTCTGAATGTTACAGAACCAGACCAAACAAACCACACCCACGAACTCGTAAAAGACCCTTCACTCTCTCCCCCAAGTATCCCCATAGAGGATCAGATTAACTCTCTTCTCCACTTCCTCCAATCACATTCGAGGACATAGTGGTGACACAAGCACAGGGTGCCGTTAAGAGACATGCTTTAAGGGCTTACTTGAGAGTTTGCCTGAAAGAAGCTGCAGTTTGTGTCTGTAAGGCAACAGCTCGTGCTTAATCATTGCATTGGGCCTTCACTTCTTCAGAGCTTACCGTGGCTTGATCTCATTATTGGATTTGCTGACGTTTAGCTGCTCAAGTCTAGCATACATGTCATTGGCTCCAGAAAGCAACAAGATGAAACTGGTAAACCTCAAAAGTCAAAAAATCATTTCAAGAGCTTCAGCATGGGAAGGAACGCATAGTTTCAGTGGCAGGCATTCAAATGCCTTTTAAGCTAACAAAGTTAGCAAAAGAAGAGAATTTACTTAACAACGAATCACAATTTCTTTTTTTCCTATTAATAATCTATGTGTAACATAAATCTTACAATATCCGTTTTCTCGATAGTATATTCTTTAGTTTGGGGCTTTGCTGAATGGCTAATCCTCCCAACAGAAATGATGACGTGGCTAAATAGCGGTGTGTTTAAATCCCATCTGTTAGCATGTTAGCACTCATACAGTTTTACTGTAAGCTCTTTCTGTCATGTAGGCAATGGTTTAAAGAGATACAACATATTTTGTAGCACATTATCTTAGCACAAAGCATATGGAAGATTAAATGTAAAACCATGAAAGTGCCTTTTTGATAACTGAGTTTAATACAGGCTTTTTTATCAGAACTCAACAGATGTAGCTTATTATACAAATGATAAAAATATCAATACAATTAAAACAGTTAAAATGCTATGGCAACAAACAAAATGTTATTGGTAAAATACCCAATTCAAGTTTAATTTATTAGCCTTCAAAAAGGTAAAATTATACTAAACATCACATAGTTATATTCAAGCATCTCAAATAAAACACCTCAATAACTTCCAGGAATGCAGACAGACACAAATTTAGAGCTTGCATAATGTAAACATTAAAAACCATCACATGCTGCAAAACTGTATGGAACTCGTGTACATTCAAACTAGCTTTTACTTTCACCCTATCCGTTTAACAGCTCCTATTGTTTTTGCAAATCTTGTGAGCAGTGTAGCGCTGTCCTTCAAGGTGTAATCGCGTTAGCCCGCTCCAGCCTCAATCCTAATCCTGACAGATTGCTAAAGTCTGCTCTGAATGGTGTCAATCCGCAAGGAATGCCTAGCTACTGCTAAACCTTAAGGTAAGAAATTTGAGCATAATAATGTTTTTTTTTTGCTAGGAATCTAATAATGATCAGAGAATATGTTTATGAGATTAGTATGCTAGTCATTTAGTGTGTTTGAAGGCTCAGCAAGATGTTTTTTAGATGTAAAAGCCTATTTTTAATTAATTCTTATTTTATTAGTTTATAAAATTGTACAAGTGTAGATGCAGGTGTGTTGTGTCACTGCTGCAGTAATAAGTAACTTTTGTTTGCTATGTTTGATACATAAAGCAGATTTTTACAAACATTACAAATAAAAAAACATGTTGCAAATAGCTGAAGTTTTAAAAAAGGAAAGCGTAACAATTTAGAGCCAAGTGTTAATATATAACAAATAAAATGTGAATTTAGACTTTTTGAAACAACTTAACAGTTGGAAATCAAAACCCCTCTCTCTTCCCATGGATTTTATGCGTCACTCTGCTTACTATTATTTACAGTAAAATGCTGTGAAATTTGAAATAGAAAATCTTCTGATGTTTGGTTACCTATAAAATATTTGCTATTTTACGCATAGCACTTATGAAACAAATTCTTTTCACCAGAATAAACTCTCTGTCTCTCTAAAGGTAAACCCTTGTTACCTTTAATTTTATTGACTCTCCTAATCATTGTTTTTTCAAGCATGAATAAATGAATTTGTAATGTTTTAGTTACACCTCTGTTAGCACAATGCTCTATAAGGCTAAGTTTGACCCATGCTAAAGGTAAAGGTAAATTAGGAATGTACCTAATCCTCCTAATTTAAAAGTATTTTATTGTTAACATTTAGTTTTCCAAATCTTAAAACAGAGAAAATTATACGATTTCTGAATCCCTGAAAGTAATTTAAACAGTTCTCAAATGTAAATTAAAATACTACATAAATGAAAGACATAATACGTTTTTTGTAACAAGAGTGTTACCAAATGCAAATTAAGAGATATTTGTGAAATTTATGCAACAACAAAAAGTATGAGAATGCAAAAATTTCTGTGAAAATCAATGGCCTCTATATTTTTACAAATCTTACTTTGCTTCAAAAACGAGTTATTTAACACCATTTAGTATTTCAACACACAACAGTTGGTATGTTACATTATAGTATGCCAAATTTGAAAAACAGTGACTACTTCAGTTGAGAATGTGGAGTCTAGATATGATCACGGCACTAAAATCTAAAATGATTCATATTCATAATATACAGTAAAAACTTGTTTTTCAAATTGTTATGAAGTAGCCTTTTGAACTGGAGGTATGAAAAACAGACATGCATCCATCCTTAACAATTTTATTTCTGAATACAACATAAGGTTAAAGAGTGTCAAAACTTTTAGTTTGTGTCAAACTGAGAGATTTTTGTACAGTTTCTTGGAAAGATGGTCGAAAATTTGAAGTTGTGGCAGTAGGTGAAATCCTTCTAAATATGGTCAGCTTTAGCATTTGAGACTAGGTTTAGCTCTCTGTTGGGTTCCTGGATTTTAGATTAAGCTAGATGAGGATACACCATAATCAGTTTTACCCACAAGCTAACATGTAAAGATGTCTACATGAATTGTTTCATGTTCGCAGGATAATGTTCTATAAGCTTGTGTGTTCACTACACTCAAGAGTCTATAGCTTTTTTCCTTGTTTAGGATGTTAAACTGGGTGACGAAGGTTGTGCCTCATCGTCCCAATACACAAGATGATCTGGGAGAAGAGGCGATCACGCCGGTAAATCCATTAACACAGACTCATAATACACACCTCAGTAAAATTTGGAACTTTATTTAAGAGTGCAAATAATCTCATTAGCACTAAATGTGTCCTGGGGTCACAGCGTCTGTGCAAGTATCACAGGTTTTATTATAGATTACAACATTTTATAATCCCAGTCCAACTCCTTGCCTCAGCATTTTTAGTTTAAGCTTCAATAGCTGCACTTGTAACATGAAAATTAAAGTGTGCATAAAATTTAAGACTGTTAGTTTAGTTTTTGTAAGTGTGAAGCTAATTATAATATAACTGCTTTTAAAAACCCCATGAGATGTACACAAGAATGATATTGGCATGTTTTATTAGCTGCTTTATAGCATATTTGAGCCCTTCTTTTTGCATGTTTCATACTATGTTTTAGTCATTACTTATGGCAGGATAAAGGCTCCTCTCTATCTCCTCTTTCACATTCACACAAATTTAATTTTGAGTAATTTTCAAATAAAGCCAAATTAGCAATAATCAGCTGTGTATAATAATAGTAAGTTTAAAAAATAGAGTTTTTTATTATTAATATAACATTTCTTTTTTTATACTTTCAATTTTTCAATCCTGTATCTCCTTTGGTTGTTCCTGGGAAGAATGGAAAAATATCAAATCGAGGTACAGGAATGTTGCAGTCTGCTATGGTGTAACTTAATTGTTTCATCATTGGTAGCTAGTTTTAGCTAGTTTAGCAGTAGTAAAGTCTCATTTAGCTCTCGGTATTCTGTTTGAGTCGTTTTTACTGCTTTGTAGTGTGTGTGTTTTTTTTTTCAACAGAAATTACATAATATATACTAGCAGAAACTTAATTGCCGACTATTTAATAGAAAGAATATGTGCATGCAATAAAAAATTAGATTGGACTAAAGCATCTAAGGCAAAGGTACAAAAAATTATGTACAAACATTTATTTTACTGTTATTTAGTTATAGTAATATAGTTATAGAAATAACAGCACCTTTATTCATTAATATTTACCTTAACATTTCAGAATTTAAGCATATATAATGTTTTTTTTAAAAAAACATTTAAGCTTAGTCGCTCCGACAAAATGGTACCTAAACAAATTTGTAGCAAATAGCAGGAGCTATCAAAAGCAAGAGCTTTCTTCTTGTTTCTTTTTAGCATTTGAATCTAAAATTAAATTTCAGATTATATATATATATATATATATATATATATATATATATATATATATATATATATATATATATATATATATATATATATATATATATATATATCAGGACATCAGGATTTCATCTCTGCTGTTTGCGGATGATGTTGTCCTGTTGGCTTCTTCGGGCCTGGACCTCCAGCGTGCGTTGGGGCGGTTTGCAGCCGAGTGTGAAGCGACTGGGATGAGGATCAGCACCTCCAAGTCTGAGGCCATGGTTCTCGACCGGAAAAAGGTGGCCTGCCCTCTCCAGGTTAGTGAAGTGCTCCTGCCTCAGGTGGAGGAGTTCAAGTATCTCGGGGTCCTGTTCACGAGTGAGGGGAGGATGGAGCGCGAGATCGACAGGCGGATCGGTGCAGCATCTGCAGTGATGCGGTCGCTGTATCGATCTGTTGTGGTGAAAAGGGAGCTGAGCCGAGAGGTGAAGCTCTCGATTTACTGGTCGATCTACGTCCCTACTCTCACCTATGGTCATGAGCTCTGGGTCATGACCGAAAGGACAAGATCCCGGATACAAGCGGCCGAAATGAGCTTCCTCCGCCAGGTGGCTGGGCGCTCCCTTAGAGATAGGGTGAGAAGCTCCGTCACCCAGGGAGAGCTCAGAGTAGAGCCTCTGCTCCTCCACATCGAGAGGAGTCAGCTGAGGTGGCTTGGGCATCTATTCCGGATGCCTCCTGGACGACTCCCAGGAGAGGTGTTCCGGGCATGTCCCACTGGGAGGAGGCCCCGGGGAAGACCCAGGACGCGCTGGAGGGACTATGTCTCCCAGCTGGCCTGGGAACGCCTCGGGATCCCTCCCGGGGAGTTGGAGGAAGTGTCTGTCTGGGCATCCCTGCTTAGACTTCTGCCCCCGCGACCCGGCCCCGGATAAGCGGAAGAAGATGAGATGAGATGAGATATATATATATATATATATATATATATATATATATATATATATATATATATATATATATATATATATATTCTTAAATGTGTATTTCATGACATCTATTCATAAGCATGAGCGCCAACTTGTGGGCAGCAAAAACTTCTAGTTCTGTCAATGCTAGCCCACTGAGAAACGTATGTGTAAAGACCACAATAAAGACAGTTTACTCTATTCCACACCCAACATCTGTCCACCCCATACAGCTGTCTTTTGACCAACTGACTTCCATGGCACCCCATATTGCAACCTATTGACAATGTACGTTGATTAATTAACCAATAAATAAAGTCTGAAAACAGTTCATTTATATCAAGTGCTACTTTATTATCTCACCTTTTTTTCTGCCTGCTTGTTCATAGTTGTATTATTTTAGAATGTACTTTATAGTTTGCCACCATTGTTTATATCTAGAATTAACAGTATTTTTGTCTTGTTATATTAACCCAAAGTCTTTTATGTAGAAAAAATAAGCTCCTTTAAAACTGGCCGAGAGGAAGACCAGTCTTCACAGACTTCACAAGGCAGGTCAGTCCACACCCATCTCCTCAAGAAGGTTCATAAAACTTTAAAGCAAGTTTATTCCGCTTTTACATTTTAATTCTGTTTCAGTGTTCAGGGTGGTGTGATGAACTGGCTTTCCAATGGCTTTGCTTCAACCTTACCTCAACCAGCAGGAAGTCCTCTTCTTCCCAAAGCCATCATTGAGACTAAAGTACAGAACTAAATGTCATAACCTGTTGTAAATAGTGGACTTTCAAAGCAAGATTGTTAACTCTACCTGTGTTTATTTCAGTCTCCCCAAGATGAAGCTTCGACAGAGAGGTGAGCCATTTAACTGCAGATAGAATCCATTTCAGTCTACTGTACTCACTCTCTCTTTCTACTTCTCTCTGTCAGGCCTGGGGTTATTGGCTGGATCTCACAGGGAATTGGGAAGGTTGTCCCTCAGCCTGATGGCAAATATGTCCGAGAAGAGCCTCCAGAATCTGAAGAAGTCACAGAGGTTAACAAACCAATACGCTAAACCCTTAAATAATTAGGATTGAGAGAAAAAGTATATAGCAACAATATTTCAAACCTTTAATTAAAAATGGATCCTTTTCAACTGTCTTTTGTTCTATTGTCTATTTTTCTGTTTTTGTGTGTGTTACTCTCAGGTTTATGAATTCAATGAGCTTCCAGGTGAGTTTCAGTAAAAGGCTGTCAGGAAACCATGGGTTGAATGAATAGGCTAATTATTGTCTGACATGATTTTAAATTATTATTATTTCTTCTTCACATCAGATTTGGAGCCCTTGGCGCACATTGCAGTAGTAGAGCTAGAGACTGAAGATGAGGTGTCTGAGATTGAAATCCCTACACAAGTTCATCCCAAGTGAGTCAGAAATACAGATAAATTTTACGTTAATCTGGCTAAAGAGAGATCAGAAACATGACAAAACAGACATTAAAACAGTGAAGAATAAGAATGTGTCCACCATCAAAACCTAAAAAAAATGCTTTCAAATATGTGTAAGCAGATCCTACGAATATATTTTCTTCTGTCTTATGACTAGAGTAATAAACTGGATAAAGCATGGCTTCCAGAACGCTATACCACATCATGTGCCCAGACCACCGAATTCATGTTCCTCCACACCAAGGTCTTCAAAGTGCTCTAATAAAGGTATAAGCTTTGAGATGCCAGCACATTCTAAACAATGCTTTATTCATTAATGTACATTGTTTGAAGCAAAATATTGTTTTAAATGTGAAAGAAAGTGTAAATTGTAACTTTAGAGACAGTTTAGAAACTTTTTAAAATTTTGAAGGGGACATCAGATGTTTTTTTCACGAAAGATCATATGTTTCTTTAATCTATTTATGAAAAGTCCATAACAAAAGAAGGTGCCATTTCTTGATGTTTTTAAACACCTCCTTTACATCATAAAAACTTTCACTCAAAAAAAGTGTTTTAAGCCACATCTTGTCTCATTGATTTGGACTGCTCTGTCTTGACCTATTAGAATCTTCCATCTTGCTTTACTGCAGATCTTCTATGTAATGTTAGCAATGGCTAATGGGAAAAGTCATGTGTCATTCATGAATACACTAAGCAGGATCTCATCTGTAATAAGAATGTTATTCCCAGCTGAAGGTGGTCTACTTACTTCTCTGAGGAGTGGATGTTTCTGACAACAACAAAAAACACTTCAGAACACAGTTAGTTACAGGGTTAGCTAACAGCTGCTTCCATCTGCTATCACTCTATTCTGCTTGTTCCTCATTTTGCTTTTGCCTCTAAGAGCTGTTCCATTCTGCGGCTATTCAACTTAATGTAACTTAATATAACTTAAATAAAAGATTGATAACGACAAAAAAAAATCACCCTCAGATCTAGCGAAATGAATGAAATACAGAGTTTAGACCAGGCTGTAGCAGGTTTTCTGTTGTAAATTTTTAGTTGGGTGTCAATGAAAATCTGCTCATTCTGATTTCAGTCTCAAGTGGCCATTTGAGGAATTAAATTTCAGTATTTCCACATGAGCCCACTGGGCTCCAGACCAAACATTACGTTTATAATGTGGTTTTATTCAAAGCTCCACTATTTTAAATATATAAATTGCAAACTTCATGAGCCCAAAGTAAAAAAAACTCATACTCTTAAATAAGCCACCTGTAAATTTGTGATTTTCATCTGTGGTCCCCTTTATGTCACAAAAATAAATAGATCAATGAATGCAATAAAGATTTAATATCTAGATTTACGAGTCACTCATTTAAGAACATAACATTAACTTTTGAAACCATTGTATCTGTTTGGTAAAACCCAAAAATATATTTCTTAAATCAACAGTTTATTCTCCTCCCCCCGAGTCAATTGCCAGCACGACGGAGAACGAAACAATACCTTCCAGGTCAGTCGCATCTAATTTCATTCTTTTCTAATTGCTTACAGGCTTAATGGGATTAGATATGCAAAGGATGTATTCTCTTGATTCCAGCATGATGGGTCGGCTTGTTCATGGCCTGGGTCTTGCTATGCCGCAACCAGCACTTAAAAACAAAGAAGAGTGTTTGGTAAGTGTTTTGAGAACTCTCCCTGACATTTAACAGCTTTTTCCCCCAGACTAACTGCATGCCTTTTCTTCAGGAGGAGAATAGGATACAGAATGGTGAGTACACTCCTCCTTCTTTCAGTTTCTCATAGCCCACCCATAACTGAAATTGATTTCACATAAAGATCATTGCATGCATTGAAACATGACTCAATCTGAGACACCAAAAAGTTTATAGGAAAACTTCAGGGTCAGCTATCGTATAACTCAGATCATCTTCTCCTTCTGTTACAGGGGAGAGGAGACTGAGAAACCCCTAAACAGAAGGAGGGAGGGAGAGAGAGAATGGGACAATGAGGTCTTTGATGGCGAATGGTCAAGTTGAATGACCAGGCAGCTATTATACTATACTGAAATTTTCTGTACTGTACAGCTAACAGAAAAGGCACTGATAAACTTTGAATCTTGTATGATTTGATGTCATCTCTCAGATGGGTGCTTGTTATTGTTGCAAAGATCTTTATGGACTGACATTCAGCTCTCTGTGCGGGTAGAATAGTGCTCATGGTATTCATGAGAGGTATTTATCGGTTATTTTAAGGCAACTTACCTTGATGACTTTTGATGAGTTAGAAAAATGTAATCAAATGGATGCAATAGAGAGACTGATATTAAAATCAAGATGTCTTTTTATACAATAAAAAGTTGTATTGCCTTTACTTATAAAGTATACATGGCGGTTTTTAGGGCCTGCACACCACAGTTCATATGTTCTGGGGTGTTCCAGTTTAATCAATTTCTTTGAATAACTTTTTATACTTTGTACAGTATATAAGGTTGTAATATATTTCAAATTCATAATAATGTGAATATGTGAACTTTATATACCAGTCAAAAAATATCTGGATCCTAAGCCACTATTGTACATGGTTTTAATATAGGGCGTTTCATTATCCATGTGTTTGTTGTACATTAGCTGATAAACTTGACGTTGAATGTATCCATGTTAAATAAATGCACTGCACTTATTAAAGAAAAAATATATATTCAATAATAAAAGAAATTAAGTACAGTTATAGTGTCAATGTTGATTGTTGGAGATTTGAGGTCCAACTTTTCTTTAATACACAGAACAATATCGCCATGCTACGTCCCAATCCGTGCACTATTCACACTTTTATTTATGCGATATGAGAATTTGTGTGTCCGTAGTGTACATATAAATGTCTCTGAGTGGGTCCCGGATGTGTACTTTTTTCAGTTAGATTCTGAAGTGCAGATAGATGAACTCTCAACCAGCTGACATTACCCACAATCCACAATCCAAGTTTTCTCTGGAACCCAAACAGACGAGCTCTCTGTAATTCGACAATTTTTTAAAAGAAGACGCACATACATAAACAATATCAATATAGAATGTTATATTTATTATTATAATATTTTTTCAATGAAGGAATGGAAAAGAAGGAGCTCAGTTCTAGGCGTCACGGTGGCGCAGTGGGTAGCACGGTCGTCTCACAGCAAGAAGGTCGCTGGTTTGAGCCTCGGCTGGGTCAGTTGGCATTTCTGTGTGGAGTTTGCATGTTCTCCCCGTGATCGCGTGGATTTACTCCGGGTGCTCCGGTTTCCCCACAAGTCCAAAAGACATGAGGTATAAGTGAATTGAGTAAGAACGATTGTCCATATTGTGAATGTTTCCCAGCGATGGGTTGTGGCTGGAAGGGCATCTGCCGCATAAAACATATGCCAGAGACTTGGCAGTTCATTCCGCTGTGGCGACCCCGAAAGGGGAGAAAGCCGACATGAAGATGAATGAATGAATGAGTTCAGTTCTCGCACACGTCGTGCGTGATGACGTGCACTACTTCTGTCATGTAACATTTTATTGCATTCCAGATCGTGCACACTTGTCTTACACACTAAAAAGTATGTACATTTTCTTCTGAAAATAAGTATCTATTTTAAGGTGCTGTGAATAGTGTTCGGATTGGGCATGGCAGGGGTCTTGTGTAGCCAGAACTTCAGGAAAGTTCTGGGGGTTTTTGGTCAAGACATTTGACTGATATGACATGTTGTTTCTCATAGCGTCTAGTTTTGGATTGTGAAAATGTCACCACATTAAATTACATGTCAGTGCAAATCCTTAGTGGTGGGAAAAAAGTCACAGAATAAGATAACACAAAGTAACAAGAATAGATCAACAATGTCACACTCACTTCTGGAAATCAAGACAAATTCAATGAATCAGATTACAACTTCAGGATTCTTGAAGTGCCTGCCATAAAAATGCTCGAAACTTGTTAGACCTTTAGCCAACAAGACTAAATATGTCTTAGTCAGCCTAGAGGATATTCAGTTGTGATTAATGATAAAGGCTGTTGCCCTTTATAAACATAAACTTCATTTGGTCACCTGTTGATTTAGATGGTTAAGTTTCTACTTGAAAATACATAAACAAATATATTAAGACTATTTATTATATGTACGTATCTATGTCCAAAAAATGTTTTTACATTGAGGGAACACCTTTCATTTTCTGCATTCCTTGAGAATTGCACAGTTCATTGTGAGGCCAATAGAGAAGTGACTTTAACTGGGAGTCAGGTGTTATTTAATGGACTCTCCATGTTGATGTACTTAAACATTTTATAGCAGAAAAGAAAATAATTACAGCCTTATCTGTGAGCAACAAAGAGGCATTCCAAAGTTATCTTTTATCTCAGCTTTTTGTCTATTTTAGACTATTTAGTAATAATCCACTACTTAAAAGGAGATCATTTTACGGTTTAAAAAGATTCCAACACAAAGTATCTAGCTAGATACTGTCGATGCTTCAAGCTGAACCATTAAAAACTTTGTCATGCCAGGAAACCACAAGTTTCACAAGTCGTTATGTAAATGTCTCTCTCTCCACCACGTTATTTGTGTTTTGTGATTATGATTCATATTAACCAGCAATCCATGACAGGTTTTCCACTGACGTGAAGCAGGTCTGTAGATGAATGGGGACCTCAAGGGAAAGCCAGGTTGCGGTGGGAGGTGGGGGTATTGCCTGCAGTGGGTGCTACTCTGTGGGTCCTAGTGCTGTGAATTGCAGTGAATGGGGATGCTGTACTGTAAAGTAGTGTCCATGGACAGAGGTCCTGACTCTCAATGGTCATTGAAGGGCCGGTCACAATTTTGAGACCTCCGATGGTCATCACAAGGTAGCCCAGTAGATAAGACCATGCCTTTCAGGCAACATTTTTTACAAAAATGCCAAGCTGTAAATGTCATCCAAATGCCAGCAAGGCTCAATCTAAACTACTTTACATCAGCACTAAAGTCCTAAAAGATAAAACCTTTGCTTTAAAACAAGATTTTGGTAAAAGCTTGTGCTCTCACTTCTCCAATCTGGTCGTTGAGTCATGTGATACTGTTTCGTAGATCAATGCTGAATTGAGTAAATCTTTTCATTGTAGTCAGCCAAAACCACACCACGGCACTAACTGAATGAAATGTTTTTTACAGAGGTATCAGCGCTTAAGAATTCTGTGGTGTTTTATTGAAAATAACAGTGATGTAACCTTGACACCTGGCCAAACATGGCCACTCAAAATAATACCTATTTTCTTGACTACGTTACTGGCTTACATACAGTATGTCTCTTGTCCTACATCAGCTGTCAGACCTTCTAGTGTTGGATTAGGAGACCCCCACCAGACCCTCAAGATGTCAAAATAAATTCACATTTATATATTTAATGCAATGAATTAGAATTATTACTGTGACATGGTGTAAACATATATAATAATTTATAATCGGTCAAGGTATCAAGAGAAACTTGTTAACAATTAATTTGTTGTACAGTTTGTACAGTCCCTCAATTCTATTCTACGCTTTCACAAGCCAAGACTCACCAATTTCTACAGAAGTCATTAAATATGCCTGTATCTTCATGGTTGTATCTTCAGCAGGAAGTGCTCGATCGATTCCCACAGATCTCATTCTGGAGGAGGTCGATTCTGAGGACGAAGCTCAGACAAATATTCCATGTCAGCCATCATCACAGCCTCAGAACCAACCAGAGATACCCTATTCACCAGAACAAACTGTTCCTCTAAGTGTGATCACTCCGTCACAGGCTCAAATTGAGCTTGAGGATGCAGAGACACAAACTGCAAGATGGACACCTATGATGGAGAGCATCAGGAAAGAGGCAGAGGACAATGCCATTTCAATTTTGGAGGAACGGTGAGAGGTTTCCCTTGCACAGTGATAGCCGTGTGATGATGATATTTTGTTTATATTAAAAGGTGCTTCTGGTGCAGGTTAATAGAGGAGCGTTTAGCCATGGCACGCATGGCAGAAGAGGTGGCACGCCACACAGCAGAGATGGCAGTCAGAGAGTTGGCACTTGCACGCTTCGGCATCCAGACTATTGTAGAAGAACCAGAAGATGTTGAACAAGAGTAAAGCAAAACTTTATTTATTTTTAGCTGTATAAGGGCATCTTTTCAAACAAACCCAACGTCAAAAGATGTTAATGTGATGTCATAATAGCTTCCAGAGCATGTCCACGACAGCCATAAGTGCAACATTCTGCTGTTTGTAGTTGGTCATTTCAAATAGTGTCTATAGTATGGCTCTGCCAAATGAGCATGTGAAAACAGCCAAATTAGGTAACATAAAACTAACAGAACAGGAGATATTTCCAGTACTCTATTTGCAATATGGCTTCAATATCAAACTTGATGATTTTTTTAGAATTATTTCACTAGCTGCCTGATGACAAAGGTCAATATTTGCTTTTTTTTTTGGCTTGTAACTAAAGATTACTACCATAATCGATTAGTTGCAGAGTACTTCTAAACACACAGTGTTTACAGTACACAGTGTATTTATATTTCATATTCATAGTTCAGAATGAAACCACTGTCTATTATGCATTATTTTATACGTGAGCTTTAATGCATTGTATAAAAAGTAAAATCTATTAATTTAACCAAATTCCTATTTACCTTACTCTAAATTTGATATACCTAAAAAAAACTAAAATCTAGTTTTGAATGGAGACTACTGTAGGCATCTCTCTGAATATATGCTGTCACTTTAAGAGATTCCTGTTAAATAAATTGGCTGCTTTTGTTTGACAGATTACAAGAGCTGCAAGAAGAGGAAAGTGAATCAGAACTACAGAGGTGGGAATTATTTTAGATTAGATTAGATTAGTTATAATTAGATTATTTAGTATGTGTTTGACTTGTTCCCAGATCTTGTCAGTTTGGTTAAAATCAATTGCATAAACAACTAAAGCTTGCACAAATTATCTTATGACTACAATAACAATATAAATCTGACAAAATATTACTCATATTTACACCTGCAAATATTGTTTCATTTTCAAATTGATTGTTTTTTTAATATATTTAGAAAATATTGTTTGAATCTTCTTATCGTGCATAAGCTTATCATGCTCCACAGAAATGCATGCTCCATCAACGGCACATTTTTTTCCGCCATACATAATACTACACCTTATCCAGTAACAACTTAAGAAAATCTAATTATTTTAACAGTTTCTCAAGTCTAATTAATTTTTTATTAAAATATACAGATGTGAATAATAAACAATAGAAAAAGCATTTAGCTTACCATTTTCCATTTGATGTATGTCACTAGTATTCTCCTACATGATTAACAGCCACAATGGGGGTTTCATTAAAAATACATTGCTATTGTTGAGTTAGTGACGCGAGCAAAACGAGGTTTTGATTCCGTTTCCTGGTAACCGAAGAGCATCCTCTCCTATTGCTATAGTGACGATTCCCGCCACTGATGCTCCCGCCGCGCTTGCTATCCTCTTCAGTGACTGTGAGTAATGGCGTTGGATCCTCACTCTCATACAGCACATGTTTGTGTCCTAGACAATCAAAATATTATATGAACATAAAAACGAAATTTGTAGGATTTGGACGTGAACGGTCGACAGACAGCGTCGAATTTCCAGTAAGCTGACGTTAATTAAAATGTGTCATTAATTAAGTATTGACTAGGATATAACGTTATAGCAGTTTTATGTTTAACGTTCTATTAATTTGAAAATGCGTAAAACTAAGTAAGACTCGATTAAAAGTAAAATTGGTATTTAAATAATCGACTGGCTGTTCTATGCTTCGTGTATTTTGCGTGTGTGAGTTTTCTAGCTGACACAGAGGTGCTATTTTTCATTAGCCTGTTGTTGATCTGTGCGTCACGTGGTGTGCATCCACAGGTGTCAGCTACCGTCAGTTAAAGAGTTTGTTCCAGAGATACAGAAGGCCAAGGCTGTAGACACTGGGATCACTACTGAAACTCCTGTAGAGGAGTTCAAACCCTCTTCACCGGTACAGGACGAACCTAAAGCTCAATCTGAAACAGAGGCTGAAGAGGAAGACGACGACGAGGAGGAGGACGAGGACGGAGACACCACTGAAGCCCTAGAACCGCCGAGCCCAGTCACTCGGCAACCTCCACCTGGCACCTGCATTTGCGGGTTACCCCTTACTTCAGAGGTAACTTATTGTCTATCTATAACATATACAAGCATTTGTAAATGCTTTACATTACACAGAACGCTTTTTACACAATACCATGTAAATTGGATTTTAAAAATTAATTATATATTAACTATAACAATTTTTATTATAAAAAAGTTTATATGAACAAAAAATATTTTTGCATAGTTTAACTATATAAACACAGTATGTAAAAGAGTCGAAGACAGCTTTATGGTAAAGTAAATGTTTCACATTTAATAGACTTTAAAGAACTCAAGTGTTTAAATGATGAGCTTGTGAAATATGGGCTTGTGAAGCAATATTAAAGCTTTTTACAGTTTTGTTTTAATTGTTTTCAAATGTTGAGTTATATTGCATACATAAAAATATGCTGTGTAAAAATAAAACAAGTAATTGTGCATAATTTTTCTACCACATGTATTTGCACACCGGCAAAACTGTGCCATTAATACAGCGTGAGCGAGGAGAGGTCTTAATGTGCTCACTCCATAGTTCTTCTCTCTCAATACTTTCTCATCCTCACTCGCTCAACCTCTCCCTGCACTTGTGCGATCCATTCATGCGCTCGATTGAGTTTGATTTTTCTCCAAGATGGGACAAGACCTCATTTTTGAGACAGCTGTGATTGGACGCTTGTCTTTCAGTTAGATACCGATATTTTAATGTACAAAATCAAAATTTCCTCCAAGAAATATATTAATTTACTTTTTAAATAATCTTTAACCAAAAAATGATGACAAGCCAGGGTTATTTACAAACGTTACAACAAAAACTATAAAGATCAACAATATAAATATCCATCCATCTTCATGTCGGCTTTATTCCCTTTCGGGGTCGCCACAGCGGAATGAACCGCCAACTCACTGGCATATGTTTTACGCAGCGGATGCCCTTCCCTGCCGCAACCCATCGCTGGGAAACATTCACACACACATTCACACTTTAACACTATGGGCAATTGTTCTTATTCAATTCACTTATTCCGCATGTCTTTGGACTTGTGGGGAAACCGGAGCACCCGGAGAAAACCCACGCGATCACGGGGAGAACATGCAAACTCCACACAGAAATGCCACCTGCCCCAGCCGAGCCTAGAACCAGCGACCTTCTTGCTGTGAGACGACCGTGCTACCCACTGCGCCACCGTGACGCTATCAATATAAATATAACGAAAATTTACTTAAACAGCTTCTGAAGATCTAACAAATCAAATGTTTTATACTCTAAACTCTAAACAGTACGTTGTTTAAATCTTGTCTTAAGAAAAAATATTTGTTGTGTAAAACTCAATATGGATGGATTAATAAATAATTGTGGTGTTTTGTTGTTGGGCTTCTGTACTAGTCACAGTTTTTCCATAACAAACGGCATGTTTGAGCATAAGGGTGTCCACCAGTGCATATGGCACCAGGACACCCTGAACCGGAGGACACTGATTGATTTCATTGTTGTATCATCTGACCTTCGGCCATATGTCTCAGACACTCGGGTGAAGAGAGGGACAGAGCTGTCAACTGATCAATTCGGTGGCAGGGGAGGAAGCTGGTCAGATCCTGCAGGCCCAAACGTACTGTGAGGGTCTGGTGGGAACATCTAGCCGAATCCTTTGATCAGATTCCAGCGGAGGTTGGGTGGCATTGAATCCGAATGGACAATGTTTTCTGCCTCCATTGTTGATGCAGCTGTTCAGAGCTGTGAACGTAAAGTTATCGGTGCCAATCCCAGAACCTGGTGGTGGACACTGGAAGTAAGGGATGCCATTAGGTTGAGAAAGGAGTCCTATCGAGCTTGGTTAGCTCGTGGGACTTCTGAGGCAGTCGATAGGCACCGTAGTGCCAAGTGTGCTGAAACTCTGGCAATTGCGGAACCAAAAACTCAAATCTAGGAGGAGTACAGACAGGCCATGGAGGAGTCTTCGGGGCTGACTACAGGTCGGCCCCAAAGAAATTCTGGCAGACCCTCTGGCGCCTCAGGAGGGGAAAGCAAGCCTCTACGAACACTGTTTACAGCAGTGATGAGGAGCAGCTGACATCAACTGAGGATGTTGTCGGGTGATGGAAGGAATACTTTGAGGATCTTCTCAGAGAGAAGCCCCAGGTGTGGATGAGAGTCGTCCTGAGTTTCTGAAGTCTCTGGATACTGCGGGGCTGTCTCGGTTGACACGCCTCTGCAGTGTCGCACGGGACTCAGGGACAGTTTCTCTGGACTGGCAGACAGGGGTGGTGGTTCCACTTTTCAAGAAGGGGGACCGGAGAGTGTGCTCCAACTATAGGGGAATCTCACTTCTCAGCCACCCAGTGGAAAGTCTGTGCCAGGGTACTGGAGAGAAGAATCCGATCAGTAGTCGAAACTCGGATTCAAGAGGAACAATGTGGTTTCTGTCCTGGCCGTGGAACACTGGATCAGCTCTATACTCTTTACAGGGTTCTCGAGGGTTCATGGGAGTTTCCTCAACCTGTCTACATGTGTTTTGTGGATTTGGAGAAGGCTTTCGACCATGTACCTCGTGGGGTCCTGTGGAGGGTTCTTTGGCAATATGATGTCCGGGCCCTCTGCTAAGGGCTGTCTGGTCTTTTTACAGCCAAAGTAGGAGCATGGTTTTCATTGCCAGCAATAAGTCAAATTACAATTAGACAATTAGACGAATTAGATAAAGTAGACCCCTTATAAAGTTGATGAGTGTGTTGATGAGCCAATATATTAAAAGTTTTATCTTTTTAGTAATCTTGGACTGCATTTTTGCATTCTTAAGTTTATAGAGAATAATGCAAATTTATCAAAACTTGAGCCACAACAACCTAAAAAAATGTGTGAGCACTGAAATATGCTATGATGTATCATAAATCTAACCTAAAATCATTAAACACCAAATTAATCTGTTGAGTTCAGGGTTCAGATTGCTGCATTGTTTTGATAACTTATTTCTACAAGCGCAAATAAACACTTTTTTTAATTCTGATTTTACTAAATTCAAATTATCTTATACCTACAAGCGGGGATAAATAGTTTATTTGATTTGATTCCTGATTTTACTACTTTTAATAATCTTAATTATACATACTTTATTTTATTTTAATTAGAAATGTACAAAGTTGTTGAGTTAGGTTTAGTGTATTATGTTGATTACTGATTTTCACTAGCAAAAGCAGCAGTCAAAACATTTGATTTGGAGTGGATTATTATCTTTGTCAAATCCTAGTCTAGTAAAAGTTCTAGTAAAATCTTAGTCAAATTTAGATTTTGAATGGTTAACTAACTGGAACTAAATGAGAGACAGGCATCCAGTCACAGCTGTCTTCTAGGTAAGAAGGCCCTGCACCGACTTGAACAAAAATCAAACTCACGCGAGTGCAGGAATGGATTGAGCAAGTGAGAAGAGATTGAGAGAGAAGAATCATGGAATGAGCGCATTACAGCCTTCCCTCACTCACGAGTCAGGGGAGTTTTTTTCTCTCTCAGGTGCTGTGTTTTCTGCTTTCGTGAATCTTTTCTCGCATGATTATCATAAAAACACGCTCTCTTAATGGCATGCATTTGTGCTGTAAATACGGGTACAGAGTGAAGTATTTTGAAATGAGAATCTTTGCAGTGTAGCCATAGGAAATAAATATATGAACAAAAATAGATTGTTGTGTTAGAACAATTAAATTAAAAAAACATAAATAGACACTATAGTAATAATGCTATACATACTTTCTAATGACATAGGCCAGCTATAGACCTCTCTAGCAACCAGCATTATTAAAGACAAGCTTTTCATTACATTCTGTTTAGTATAAAAGTCCTAAAGAAAAGCATTTTCTTTATTAATATTTCCTCAGAGGATGTCTATGATAAACACTTAAGCTTTTATACATTGCTTTACCATGTTTACAGTAATGATAGCACGCTATAGAAAAATTTGAGCAACACACTTTAATTAACACACAAGAGAAAGATGGCAAAATAATAATGAAAAGTCAGAGTTAAAAATAAAGTTGGTAATAAATAGTTATACCTTTATTTTAAGGCAGCCATGTGCAGAATTATCTACATTTTCTGTCATATGTCATATATTTTGATATTTGTTTAGTCTATTTTATGCTTTTTTCAATGAATTAAGGCACTGGGAAAGAAACAGATAAATCTATTTATCTATCATTCACAAAATATTCCTCATTTTTGGAGCAAGTTCAGACCTCTCTTTTTTGATTATTGTCCTTTTTTTACTGTTTTAAGGTTTGAAATGTATGTGTTGTAATTTGTTTACTGATCTACTTTGTGCTTTATTTAGAACGAGAGCACAGCTAAAGAAGAGGAAACGGCTGGTAAGTGAAAAACAGCATTAGTTACAAGTTTTAAGTGTGAAAATCATTAATGTAATGAATTCAAGCTTGACAGAGCTGAGGTCAATGTTTGGAGTATTATTTTACTGAATTTTTAGTCTATCAAAATTCAGGAGGAGCAAGCAAATTGATTAACATAAACATGTTCTGAAGCTAATCTTTTAGCACAGCATATAAGCAGGCCTTCCATTTATTGATGACTGAGACAGCATCCCATCTCCTTCATCTCCAGGAGCGGGCAACTTGTGCCCTGCTCCCGACATCTTGACTAGTTTAAATCATCAAACGCAGTAGCACTGCCTTGTGGTAAAAAGGCTTATTCTTTATGAGCTCCTTAAAAAGCTAATTGTGAGATTGTTGAACTGGAGACCATTTACTTTGTTTTTAGATAATATTTAGGGGAGAAAAAAAATTTATAACAGCCCTGATATGCTTTTTCTGTAGACTGTAATCTGCAGTAAGAATTTTTTCCAATCAACTATCATTCATATGCTTATAGAAATAAGCTTTAAGAAAGGATTTATAAATTGACAGAGTTTGTACATTTTGTATAGTGCAATAGCAGTTGGGAAATTGTTAATGATATAGTAACAACATAAAATGAATAATGTATTCCCCCTTATATAGCACTATTTATATGAATGTTATATGAAAATTTTGGTTTGTTGTGGTCAAATATTTGCTGAATCTGCTGGAACACTTCTAAAGGTGTATAGGTTTTAGGTCAGGGATCACGAAATACGGTCCTGGTGGACTGGAGCACTGCACATTTATTTGCAACCCTGCCCTTGCATTCATACCTCTCTAGCTTAAGATAAGCCAAGAGCAGATTATGTAGTGCACCGGCGTGTTTCATGATGGTTGAAGCAAAAATCTGCAGGGCTTTTGATCTCCAGGACCAAATTTAGTGATCCCTACTTAAAGTGATCGAATAATGTTGTCTGCAGAATTTTCATTCATCTTTTTTCTCACTGGAATTATTGGAGCACGTTGGATTGCATGGACCTTTCTGAGGCTTGATAGATGCACTTGATAGATTACTTGAAAATAACTCAAATATGCATTTTAATTACATGTAATATAGACACTGCCTATCAATTATTTTAATAACCTACTTTGTGTTCAAATGATGTCAAATTAACTGTGCACGAAACAATACAACATTCAAACTCACAATAGGGGCACTTTAAAACTTTTATTAACATCTTAAAAGCTAAAATCTGCTTTGTCTTTTATATTCAGCAAATTGCTAGAAATCCTTTTCACTAAGGAGAAAATTTGTAGAGATTTATTTATTAGAAGCGGTTGATTGCTGTTTTCTTCTTAGCCTCTTCTAGATGCAATGCACTGAAGGCGTGTTGCCTACGGATACCATTTGCACAACAGATTCTAGACAACTTCAATCAATTCCTAATAGACATCGACTTCCATTTGCCCAAAGTGCCTTCTATGCCCACCATTCCCCCTGAGATTGCAGAGGAACTGCCACCACTTCCTCCTCAAATAAGACAGCTGCAGCAACAGGTCTCTCAGCAAGTCTCCAAAATCACCTCACAGCTTCAAAACCAGACTCTTTTCAGTTCTCAGATCCGAGCCTTCCCAGTGCAATTGTCCGGTCTCTCGCAGCAGCTCTCCAACATTCCACAACAAATATCAAGCCTTCCCCAAAAATTTTATTTTCCACAAGGGCTTAGCAGCATTTCACCCATTTCCAACCTTCATGAGCAACTCTCCAACATTCCACAGCAAATCTCTAGCATTCCACAAAAGATATCCAGCATTCCGCAGTTCACCCAGCAGTGCTACAGAAGCATCCAGACTCGACTCAACAAACTCAAGCCTGATCAGGATGCCCAAGGACCAAGTGGAGAACAGTAGAGAACTGGAGATGAATTGTCTTGTTCGCCAGTCCCCGCTCCATTCGCCCCGTACCCAGTCACCCACATCTCCAAACTCCATCCTAGACTTGCCCAATGTGCCCTCCTACCCTCGTCTGCCTCCCATCACTCCCTCCCGGCAGTTATCCGCTGTTTCAATCCCTGCCTTCCAATTTGAGGACAACCCCACTTCAGCTAGACCCTCAGGTGATCCTTATTGTTGCCTTTTGTTGTAGATTAGTTTGTACAATGCTTTGCTTTTCTATGCCTTGCTGCCAAACGTGGCTTTTAGTGACTAAAGTGACCTCTTAAAATATCAACCATTGACCTTAAGGTCTTTGGTTCATTTTACCTCAAGGTAGGTTTTATAGAAGATGGCACTGAATATTTTAAACTTGCTTTTGTTTGCTTGGTTGAACTGTGACCTGCTCTCCAGTGAGCTCCAGATTGAGTGTACACCCTGCCGTGAACGTGGAAGATGTGGATTCAGACCTAGGAAGAGGAAATAGAAGATCGCGACCCATCCCACCGATTATAAATCTACAGGACCCAAACCTCAAAACCCTCACTGTGCCAGGTGCTCGTAAAATCAATCGGACAAGGTAAAGCTACATAAAACTAGAGCTTTTCATACTAGATTTAGAAAACATCAAATACATTTTTTGGTTACATCAGACATATTTTTTATTTTGATCTTATTACTGTCCCCTCAAGTGACATTTGAAATTCTTAGATACTAGCTTAAAAGAGTGCTAAAAATCGTTAATCGTTAACCTACATCAGAAAAGTACAATTAGCAAGTTCAAATTTATTTTTATTTGTAAAATCCCGTGTGGTCCTTTTGTATTCATGAAGTTAAAGGTGCCGTGTGAAAGAAAAGTAACACAAGTAATGAAATGGCCTTGTCAGACGTTAAAATAAGATGCAGCCCTGAAGTAATGTTTATAATTACATTTTTGCATGACGTCTTCTTTTAGTGTTTAAATATAGTTTAGAAAGCCTATTGCCACACAGTAAAATCTACAGAGTTGATTTTACTCTTTTCTAGTCCTATTTGGTCCTTCTTTATATAAAGTAAAATGTACAATTATTAAGTTCAAGACTAGTTTTTGTTAAACTAAGAAAGAAACAACCAAAAAAGCTCTTGTGAACACCAATATTTAGTTGAAAGTTTTCGGTGAAAAATGTTGTGTTAGTTTAGAACTTTTCACATCAATTTGCATGTTTTTTTTTACTATATCCAGTTGTTTTTCATTGATGCACCCTAGCGTTTGGATGCAATTTAGTATAGTCTGCTACCCAGTACATAAATGAGCAAAGACTGCAACATTATTAAATACAAGCAAGTGCAATGGTTGTACTCAAAGCAATCAGAATTATCTTTACCGCAATTATACATTTGCCACAAGTGCTTTTAAAAAGAAATTGTAGTTCTTTTAGGTAAAAGAAGCTTACTGTTATACTATGCAGTTTAAACAGCTTCCATTCACATCAGTTTAGAAAGGTGCTGTTGGTATAGGCCGGGTGCTTTATAAGTCAGCAGGACTAAATTATTAAAATATCAAACCATCAAACAACAATCCCAAAAATGTACAAGTTTTATTTAGAGATCAGAGATGGAAACAACACTTAGTCACTCAGCCAGGCAGTGTCAGATAATTCTCAGCCAGACATATTTAACTGCATTCTAATCTTACAGTATAAATATATTATATCAGATATAAAATATTTTGTATTAATCTATGCACAATTAAATTATTGAAATAGAGGTCTTAGTATTATAAAAATAACTTTAAAAAAGAGATTGCATGCTTTTTACGCTACCTTGTTTTTTGATCAAAAGACAAATGCACAGAAGATCCGAAGAGTGTATGTATGCAAGTGCTAAAAGTTTTTATAAAACAGGGTACAGTATACGTTTTTGCAAGGTTTTTTTGTTTGTTTTTTACTTTGGTTCGTCATTTATAAATATCACCAGAAATCTTGCGTAGAAGTAATTAAAAAATATTGTCGAAAATGAATACAAGATCCTCATTACGTTCCTAGTTAATTTATGATTTTAGAGAAACTATTAGCTTTGAAACCTACTATGTATCCAGCTTTATTTTAAAATAGATTCAATTAATGTAATCCCACAAAACCCTTTACACAATAACCAATAAGGACACCGTGAAATAAAAGTTTTCTGAGAAATTAGTAATAATTAGTTAAACAGATGTATATTACAATACAAAGCATTTGCTCGGAACTTTGTGGATGCATCTCTGTATGTATTTTAGGTTCATTCATATTGAGCTTGATGCTATAAGCTTGGCACATCTGTGCTTGACATTTGTGTCTATTGTTCATACTAGTAAAAAGCAATACTGCTGTATTTTCCAGAATTTCTGCATAGTTACTATTACATGTGAACAGCTTTGGTCATAGCACGAAGGATTGATACATAAAGTTTGAAATGCCCTAAAGGACTAAAGACATGAAATGTCTACTCTTCTAATTAACACTCCATGCACACATATTAAACTGTTTATCACGTTATTGAGAAGAAAATGTGAAACATAGAACAAGTGATTGTTTATTATGTTGACTTTTTTGTTTTGTTGTATTTTTCTTTTCTGTTGTCCGTGGACATAAACACTCCCTCACACTCACACGTTTATTTGACTGGATGCAATGAAAACTTTGGCGTGACAGAAAAGCACTGACAATTTGGGCGAAGATGTAAGATATTTTCTTGTAAGAACTCATCGCTGACACATCCCACTTCATTTTTCTTATCATTAAAAGGGCTATATGCAGTAATAATAATACTTTCAATGTATATAGCGATTTTCGAGAGCATAATTCATTTACTTCACATTAACACACAGGTGTTGATAAGCTACCTTTGTAGCCCTCAGCTGCTCTGGGCCAGTCTGACAGAATATGGCTGTCAATTTTGCACCCACTGTCTCCTGCCCACCACCAAACATCCCTGACCAGTCACACACATCCATAGAGTTTTTAGTGACACTGATAGGTGGAGTAGTGTGTTGCTTACAGAGGTGTATAAGGTACGAGTGTTGAGTACTTGTGATTTACTCTGCTTTTGCTCAAGTAAGTGTATGTGAAAGGGAAAACTTGCTTAAAAAATAAAATTGTTTTAATTTAAATTTTAAGTTCAGAAGGAATTAATTGCTAAGCAGGTAATTTTATATTAAATATTATACACAACAAAGTATTTTATCAGGTACTTTTTATCCTAGTGAATAAAAGCAAGAGTGAAGTGATTAATGATGTTATATTTATTCTTCACTCCTTTAACAATTTTGTTTATTGTTGTCAAGTTAGGTTTAGCAAATCAAATCTGCCCTAAGTCCTAAGCATTTCATTCATTTATCACTTAGTCAGACGACTCCTTCAAAAAAGGCGTTAGTCAGTAATTTCAGTAAAGTCAGTAAATTTCTCAAATAACTCAACCATATATATATATATATATATATATATATATATATATATATATATATATATATATATATATATATATATATATAAAACAAAACATAAAATTCATCATAAAACAAAACAGTACTCATCATATGTAGAATGAGGTTGATTGTTGCCTCTCAAACCATGAGTCTTTTCTCAAATCAAAGTTCTGGTCATTCATCTCCAGTTGTCTGAATGCTAACTGTATGTCTTCACCTTTTATATCCCATATGGGATGGTCTTAAATCAAAAGTTAATTGGCAACTGCTGTAGATCCATGCAAAAAGTATGCCAAGTTCATGAGTTGCTCACTAGAGCCCCCTCTGTTCATCAGGCAGTCTCACAGAAGTCCACAGCTGACTTTTCCCTATATCTCCATCGAATACTGTTTAAATAAACATATTGCTGGGTGTCTTTAATAAGCCTTGCTTATTATATTTTTTAATATAGCCATTAAATATTAGAATAACAAATTCAAAGAATGACAAAAACGTTATACAACACACTATTCGTACTCTATACTCCTCTGATTGTTTATGCTTGTAAGTACACATATAAGTAAACAAAAAATAAATCACAGGAAAATGTAAGAAAGTTTCATACATTTCAATCATAACACACAAAGGTTGTGTTCTATGTGTGTGCAAAGAAAATATGCATTAATAAATAATAGTTACATATAGCCCTTTTATACGTACCCTAGTCTCATTATTTCATGTATTACTTTAACTTCACTAGTTTTAATACCAGATAAACGACCCTCTATCAAAATAATTCTGTGTTGTTTTTTCACAGCAAAAGGCTTTATTCACAAGATGATGATGAAGAGGAAGAGTTAGAGACTGCAGTTCGGGCGTGGCCAAGCCAGAGTAGCATCTCAAGTGCTGATGACACGTAAGAGACTTTCTATTGAAATAAAACAATTGGTAACACTTTGTCATAAAGGTACATAAATTACTATGAATTAGTGCATTAATCCATGCATGCTGTAGGGAACTATCCATGTTTTATTAATAACTTCATGGATGAACAACACATTCATAAATACAGGAAATTAAATAAGCTGAACACATCATCAGGATTTCTGATTTGTTAAACATGATCGTGATGTTTTCAACATTCACCGAAAACATCTTTACAATGTTCAGTGAACAAAGCTTTAAAAGGTCACAAATCAATAAAGGATTATTTTTTATCTAACAGTATTCCACAACATATTACATATAGCTATGATTTTTCACTCAGATAAGGTTAAAGATATTGTATAGATATAAATGATGAATACTAATGGTAAAGTTCTAAAATATGTTGCAGGAAACAATAGGGTTGTTTTCTTCTGTTTTTAAAGACTCAGTCAACGGCCAGCCTCTTCTGCAAGCCAGACTAGTACTGCAGTGAATGAGAGGTTACAGGAACTAGTCAAGCTGTTCAAAGAGAGAACAGAGCGGGTCAAAGAGAAGCTAGTTGATCCAGATAATTCTGATGATGAGACTCCGCCTCCCTGTGAGTAGACACAGTTTTATTGATTTTGAAAAACTTTGAATCACACTTTTCAGGAGGTTTCCATCAACAAACACAGTGGTCTTTAATTAATTACTCACTTCCATTTTCTAAATCAAGCAGTCTTAATCATCATTCTTGATAGTGGATATTTTTCCCTGTAAAACACTTAATTATATAATTTGATACAAAACTGACCTTAACAGATACATAAACAATTTTAACAATTTAGCAGATTTATAAAATTACCTTGCTTTCCTCCTCTCTCCACTTTTTGAGATTTTTGTTCAAGATATATTGAAACGTTTCTACAAAGCATCATGTGTGAAGGATGAGTAGGTAGGGTTTGGTATGTTTTGGAGTTGTTCCAACACAGATGACAAACCGATACTTTTAAATCGATGTCGTGCCAAAACGGTGCCGCAAAATTAATTTCTGAAGTAAAAGAAAAAACGATTTACATCATTCACACTCATTTTTTTTTAATTCCTGCAGAGAGCGAGTGCAAAACAAAGCTGCTGCCATTGCCTTTGCTAAAACTGGAAGGATCTGCGCTTTACTAGACAGAACGCGGAAGTAGTTGTGCAAGTAGGCCATTGGGATTGACCCAACACCAACAGGCTCAGTATCACCCAAACCAATACTGATACCAATTCTTACAAAAAAATCTTGGGCTTACACAAATTAATATTAATAACAAGTAATAATTTCATAATTCGTAATTTCAATAAGGCACATAAACAGTAATCATTTATTTACATGAAAACTAAAATAGATGGTATTTTTTGCTTTCAGACTTTATAGTAAATGGGTTTATAATTAGTTTACTTTTTGTTATAAAAAAAAAGAAAAACAAGTAATAAATATTTTGAACTATTAACCAACAAGTATATTAAAATGATGAGGGTTGTGACTTTGCTTTTAAATACAAATATTTAATTATTGAAACAAATTGATAATCCACACTGACAGCGCCACCTGTAGAATGTTTCATTAAATTTGACGTGATTCCTCCTTTACACGCAACTGTTGTGAAACGTTTGCGACATTTTGCTGTGTCAATTCTCTCGTGTGTAGCCTCAATTTCGACCGTTTCGTTTCAGGCATTTAGTTTTTAGAGTTGTTTAATTTAGCAAGCTAAGCTAATGGCAGCCCAGCTGCTTCCTGGTGCCACCAGAACAAGTTTGTTCCTGCATTTACAAGCGAGATGGCATTATTAGTGTAAGATAATTAGGCTAATGTAAACCTCACTTATATGTTTCTGTTGAGCATTTACTTATTCTCAGCAAAAAAAAAAAGCGATTGTAATCATTTTACTGTAAAAATATTGACAATATTGGTTACTCCGATGTTTGGTAGTCTGAGTGGAAAAAAAGGTATTGTACTCATATCAGGTTAGCTTTTTTGTCAAATTCTATCAGAGACTAAATAACAACCCCAAAAAATTATTTAGCTAACAGTGCATTTCAAATCAACTTATGTGCTTTTCTATACCTTTGTTTTTGCTCTGGTGATCTTAGGCGCACTAGACAAACATGAATCCATATTGGAGTGTCTGTATTTTTTTTTATTAAAAAGGCATCAATTTGGGATCAATCTTTTGTCATTGAGACCTAATCATTAAAAAGCTTGGATCAGATTATATATTTTTAGATCATATAGATGATTTTAGATTTTTAGACTTGAGATCAATAATATTTCATTTCTAACCAGCTCCATCTAAGCAAGCAGCAGCAACAGCAGCTGCAGCTCCTCCTGAAGCCCCAGCAGAACAGAAAGCAGATCAGGTGGTGTCTGAGGACCCGGCTGAGACACAAGAGGACAAAACTACATTTCTGTGTTTTAAAATGAAGCATCAGTCCAGGATTGCTCGGCTTCTGCGCTACCGGTTTCCAGCCAGCATCGACCCCTTTACTAGTGAGTATTTCTCCAGTTTTCACATCACACAGAAAGACTAAGTTAGTGCCAATAAAAAAAAATGTATTTACAACTTACTGATTCAAAAGATTTGCTTAGCTGTTTATACACCCACTCTCATATCAAGCTGTGTGTTAAAAAATATTAAATGTTTGGACCCTTTTAATTTAAAGGACTGTATACATCTATAAGTAATGCGTTGGCTTCATGCCTGGAGCTGTTGCATTTACTTAATGCTTGATGGTGCTCAAGTAGAGTTTAATCATTTAATGGCATGTAAAAAGAAATAAATCATGGAAAAGGGAACTGTGTGTTTGACAGATTATTCTTTCTGTGACCGGATTGATCCTTTGACCCACTGACATGCACTTCTTCTTTAGTTATTTTTTCTGGAGCGCCTATAGTGGCTTGGAGTGGTTAATTAAGTCATGTGAACAAAAGAATCAGCAACAGTAATTTCATGCAGTGATGGTTTTCATTGAAAAAGCTGCTGGTGTGACGAGCTGGTAAGAAAAATCATGTCAAGCATTCCTGTTTTTGGTAATATCAGGCTAATGCATGCATTACAGGCTACGCTGATCTCCCAGATGTCTGTGATTTGTGATCAGCAGAGCGCTGATTAGTACTTGTGATAGTTAAGAAGTGATCAGATTTTAAAGAACAAATAAAAAAGTTATTGGTTTTATTTTTCAAATACAAAATGTAATAAAAATGTATCTGAAGTTAATCAGGAGTTAAATGTGTAGATTAAAGCAATCTTGCCATTTATTTCCAGGTTTGTGGCTAACTCAAAGTTTTCTCAACTTTTTATTTAATTATCGTCATTCCTAATATTGTTTTATTAGTTGTCAATCTAAAGTCTTTTGCGCTCTTAGATATTTTTTATCTATCCATCGCACAACTTTACTTATTGTCTGTGACGTATAATATACACTATTACCTTAATTGTTCGTTTAAAGCTATAAACAAAACAAGATAACCAAATAATTTTTTAGTAACTTCGACAGCTCCATGAGCTCATTTCATTGATCGAACAGTTAAACATGACTTAAATGCAACCTTGTTTTTGTTAAGTTCACAATGAACGCTAGCTCCTGTGATTTTTGAAGCAACAGCTATATTGTTACATACTTATATACTATAAGTGATGTTGCATTGTATGATATTCTCTTTAGATCTGATGTATCTACTCTGGCTTCTCTGCGTGTCTTTGGCGTTTAACTGGAATGTGTGGATGATACCTGTGCGTTCTACCTTTCCTTTTCAAACACCGGAGAACATTCATGTGTGGCTGGTGATAGACTACTTATGTGATAGCATCTACATTCTGGATGTCCTGGCCTTTCAACCCCGGCTTCAGTTTGTCAATCATGGGGACATTGTGGTGAATAGCATTTTTAGAGTCTAAACTGTTTTCATTTAAAAGTATTTTTTAGGTGATTCTTTAACATTTGTTTTCAGAGCGATAAGAAAGAGATGAGGGATAATTACTTCAAAACTGTACGTTTCAAGGTAAAGAAACAGTTTTCAGTCTATATTTTTACATTTTTAAGCATGACTATACAATATATAGATATAGATGTAGCTGTAATGGCATGAACTGACTTCCTGTGTTGCAGTTGGATGTGCTCAGTCTACTTCCTCTGGAGCTTTTCTACTTTAAAACAGGGATTAATCCTCTTCTTCGCTTACCCAGAATTCTGAAGGCAAGTTGCTAGTCTCACCATCTGGTCTTTAGGAAGACTCTTCAAGGACAAACCTTGGTAATTACTTATTTTATTTATTTATTTACAGTTCATGTCTTTCCTTGAGTTCAATGACCGACTGGAAGCTATCCTAACCAACGCTTATGTTTACAGGTTAGCTATATTTCTGTACACAACTTTTAAATCTTGTATCCATTTTGGTTTGGGTGGTTATCTATCATTTTGTTTGTCAGAGTTATTCGAACCACCACCTACCTGTTGTATGCCATCCATTGCAATGGCTGTTTGTACTACTGGGCCTCTACATTTGAAGGTTTGGGCACTTCAGAGTGGACTTATGATGGAATAGGGAACAGGTACTTTCTTATAATACTTATACTACAGGTATTATCTGCCCATAATTGAATTAAAGTTCTCATTTGATATGCATGTGTGTATATTTATATACATGGAAATTATATATATATATATATATATATATATATATATATATATATATATATATATATATATATATATATATATATATATATATATATATATATATATGTGTTGTTTGTATTCTAAACTGGTTGGTTGTGTAAGCATATGGTTTAGAGCACTACTTACTTCATTCTGCAGACAAGCTTCACAAAAATACAGATTTATTTTCTAGCAAGACACATACGCCCAAGATACCAAAAGCTAAGCTGGAAAGACATAAAGCTCAACATAATGTTTGGAGTTGTGCCACCTGATATAAAATGTTATAAAATATATATATATATACAACTGAGGTTTACAATCAGATTATTTACAGTTACGTTATGATATATTTAATATATTATAAAGTTAAAACCTTTTCAAAAGGCACATAAAAAGCAGATAATGGATTTTGAAAACATATTTCCTCAAATTAAAAACATTAGTTTTAAGAATGTTATTGTGACATTTAATGTGCTCAAAACATAAAATGCTTTTAAATTTATTTATTCTAGTTTTTGAATAAAACGAAAAGAGCAGACATTGAACCACCATGGATGTGAGATTTCTTCAGCAGCAGAAACTGCTGCACTATATCTAAAGTTTTTTTCAGTCATTAAACGTTAAAGTTAACATTATTACATTAAATTAGGCTTCATTTTATCTACATCCCTTGATTGTATTTTCTTTCTCAGTTACATCCGCTGTTACTACTTCGGTGTGAAGTCTTTGCTGACCATTGGTAACCTTCCAGGACCCACAAATCTTTTTGAGATTGTGTTTCAGCTCATCAATTACTTTATTGGAGTGTTTGTGTTCTCCATCATGATTGGTCAGGTAAGGGCTGCAGTATGGTGTTTAAAGGATCTGAAAGATAATGGTAAAATGTTTAAAATTACTGACCAAGGACTGTGTTGAGTCAGATGAGAGATGTTGTGGGTGCTGCTACCTCTGCTCAAACCAACTACCGTGCATGTGTGGATGACACTGTCAAGTACATGGCCTCCTACCGCATCCCTAAAGATGTTCAGAAGAGAGTGAAAACCTGGTACAGCTACACATGGCAGTCTCAAGGAATGCTGGGTAAAGGAGTAAGGCCGAAAACAACAATACTCTTCCATGAGTGCTAAAATTATAAGCACTTTTCTTATTTATTTAAGATGAGCAAGAGCTTCTGGATCAACTACCTGATAAGATGAGGCAGGATATAGCGGTGGACGTCAGCTTCAACATTATCAATAAAGTGCCGCTTTTCCAGGCAAGTGCTGAAGACTGGATTTGAACAACAAGGTCAATTACGAGAACCTAGAAAGAAATTCTCTTCCTGATTATATCCATCAAAGAAACTCTTCAACTATGTCCACATCTAAACTAATTATTTATTCAAATGTACTTATCCCACATGATAAAAAGGCTTGACTGAGATGTATAGGTTTTTGGTTTATCATTATTTGATTATTTGATTTGACATTTGCTATGAAGACATTTTATTTATTTTATGTTTAATGTGAACTTTTCTTTACAAGTTAAATGAGAGGTGTCTACATGTGCTGGAATTATGATTAGAATTTAAAAAAATATTTCAGTAATCCAATTCAAAAAGAGAAACATGTATATTATATCAATTAATAACATCCATACTGATATATAAGTTATATATATATATAGATATAAGTGATTATTTGTTAGGACTATGCCTATGAAATTAACAAAAAAAAAACATTTTAAGCCAAAATTTGTAACTGATATTAAGTTTTTACTTAAGAACACAAGAAGATACTTTTTTGAGAACTAGAAAATAATTCAGGTCCGAAAGGCTTAATGCCTCCGGCTGCTGAACAACTTTATGGAGATGCAGATTTTGTTTTTCAACAGAACCTGGCACCTGCACACAGTGCCACTGTAGAAGTACCTGGTTTAAGGATCTAGGTATCACTGTTCCTAATTGGCCAGGGTACTCGCCTGACCTTAGCCTTATAGAAAGTACTATAAAGTATTGTTTAAAGGAGCGTGCCAGACCCAAGAAGAGCAATGCAGAAGAGCTGAAGGCCACCATCGGAGCAACTGTCATAACACCTGAGCAGTGCCACAGATTTATGGGCTCCATGCCACACTGCAGTAATTGAGCAAAAAGGAGCATCAACTAAGTATTGAGTATTGATCATGCTTTTCATGTTCATATTTTTTATTTGGCCAACATACTAAAAATCCTTTCCTTGTTTTGATCTTAAGAAATATTTTCATTTTCTACTATATTATTTTGAGTTTTTATTAGTTGTCAGTTATAATCACTAAAATGAAAGAAAATAAAGTTTGGAAATAAATCAGCCTGTGTAAAGAATTTAAAGTTTCAATACTTGAATAGAATTACTGAGATAAATCTACCTTTTCATGATATTTTACTTATATGACCAGCATCTGTATTTAAATAACTCCCTTTTATGTTATGACTTCCCTATTTTATGAGCTCAAGCTGGTTGGCTACGAGGCTATTTTAGCTACTTAATTTGGACAATATCGTTAAACAAATGCAGGCATTGTTTCATTCTTCCTGACTCTCTCTCTCTCATTTCTCAGGGATGTGACAGACAGATGATATTCGACATGCTGACAAGTCTCAGATCAGTGGTGTATCTTCCAGGAGACTACATTTGCAAGAAGGCAAGCACACAAAGATATTTTGTTGACTTTGCTGAATATTTGCACTAGAACAAACCTAAAACGCTATCTGTGCTAAATCTGTGTGACAGGATGAAGTAGGTCGTGAGATGTACATCATCAAAGCGGGAGAAGTGCAGGTAGTTGGTGGCCCAGATGGAAAGACAGTGTTTGTGACCTTAAAAGCCGGAGCAGTGTTTGGAGAAGTCAGGTGTGGCTACGGGATCTCATTCAGTTTGTTGGTCATCTTGATCTCACCCCTTACTTATGGTTTGTGTGCGTTTCCTCTTGAAGCTTGCTGGCTGTGGGTGGAGGAAATCGACGTACAGCTAATGTTGTAGCTCGTGGATTTGCTAACCTTCTCATTTTGAACAAAAAGGACCTGAATGAAATTATAGTGCACTATCCAGAGTCCCAGAAACTGCTTCGCAAGAAAGCAAGGTAAGTGCGGGTTTCAGAGGGAAGATCAGAACTCCAAGAAACGTTCAATTTGTAGCTTCGGTTTGATTCACTCATGTGCCCTCAAGGAAAATGGTGATGAAGGATAAAAAGCCTGCTGATAAAAAGGAGGAAGAAAAGGAGCCTGTACCGATCATTCCTCCCCGTGCGGAGACACCTAAACTGTTAAAAGCAGCTCTGGAGATGACTGAGAAATCAGGGATGAGAGGAACATGGTCCAAATTGAAGGAAAAGACCAACAGATCCAGTGTGTCACTGCAGGTACAACATGTACAGGACAGTTTTTTTTGTGTTTATTCCATAAAATCTCTGAAGTATCAATTTGTCATGCACTGCAGCTAATGAGCACTCTGAGCTAATGAGATGTCTGGCATCAGATGTTGAAATGAACAAAAAGTTGATGAGAAGAAATTTGCAGACATCATCTTTTACACTAGCCAGATTAGTTTAGTGAAAACAAGTAGATGTTATTATAAACCACCTGTATAACTTAATGTGCGTGTGTGTGCGTGTGTGTGTGTGTGTGTGTGAAAAGGAAGTAATAAGTAAGATGAATTAAATGTACATTGTGTAGGTTTGTGGCCAAAACTGGTACTACAAACAAAAGGAAAATCATCGACCATGGCATCCACCTCCACCTCCTGTTTTTGTTCTATATGACAAATACCGACACACAGCATGTTTTTAAGTTATTAGTCATGCTTATGCTTTAGTTGTGAAGGTTAGATAAGTAGTTTTGTATAGCAAAAAAGGTCTACAGCCTTTAAGTTCAGTATTTGTTAGAAGTTTTGAGCTCCTGGAAAAATAAAATAGAATTATACAAACATGCATGAACCAATCTGAATATGACTTGAAGCATGTTTTAATGAGGGAAACAATAGTAAAACAAGCAAGACTTGTCTGAAACGTCGCGTTTACATGGCATGGCATCCTTACGTCATCTATTCAGCATCACTTTTTAAATTCTCTGCTTTCAGCCATCTCCATCTTTCAAAAGCTTTCTAAATGCATATCCTTGTTTTTTTCTGAAGTCATCATGATGTTTTTTCAAATCATGAGAAGGTTTTAAAGTTTAGTGCCTCTCAGACATAACAGTAGCTGTTAACGATACATGCAATCTGGCAACCAGAATTAGGCTTAAGTGATTGAGAACCATAGAGAGGAAATACTGCACATCAAAACACAAACAGCTTTTAAATGCAGATGTTCTCTCTGTAGTTCTCCAATACTTTCAGTAAAATTATCTTGAATGACACAAATTAGTTCTGAACCGATTTACTTCATCTCTCTTGACACATGCATTTTAAAGCAGTTATATTATACTTGTATTTTATGATTACTTGTGCTTTATTTTGTACAAATTGTAAATTAATATTAATAATTAAAAAAAATACACAATGGACTTAAATGTGTGGTAAACCTCCAAATGCATTGATACTAATCATGCTGAAAGCTGATATTTCACACATGGCAGAAAATATCAAGATTAGTTTTTTTATGTCTCACACCCTACCATGAATATATTTTTATGCTATTTACTGGGTGAAACAGAGGTGAAGATAGACTTCAATAGGGTGCAGTTGGTGAGTGGTTGGCAGTCACTAAGCAGAGGGTCAATGAGGGGAAATGGGGTGTCGTTTAGAAAGTGACATGTTTTACGTTAGCATTTCATTAAATGAAATAGTATAAATAAAATTGCCGTAAGATTACAACAAAACAATATATTGAACTATGCATTCCACATCATAACAAATAAATTGAATTACCATACGATAACCATTTTTTTAATTTATAAACAATATTGTAAATTGTATTAGAAATATCATTATTGACACATAGAGATCCAGTTCACCTTGTAAGTGTAGCACAAGTTATTGAAGTGTGTCTCTTTTGTCTCTCCTATACAGCGCTCTATCTCCTCCTCTGTGGCACCAAACTCACCAGTCCATGAGGCCACTTCAGATCAGGATGCAGAAACAATGTCTGAGATCTCAGACAGTTCAATGCAGATCCCCTGCACCCCCACCGGCCCAGGAGGCCCCAGCATTTTTGCAGATGATGAGGATGAAAAGTGATTCATCTCTAACGACACTAAACTCTTTGGAGAACTCAGAGAGGTTGTGTATGGTCTCTTAATTCTACTCAGGAAAAACAAAAACTGATTTCTCGACTACACTATAGTTACTCTTCTCACAGAATACATATTTTGTTATAGTGCTATTCTCAGCTCATGGATGCATTTCAATTCTGCAATGCTGTAGTGAATTAAAGAAGTGTTGACTATATCTAAAATGTTTGAAATAGGAATCAAATCTTTAGTTTTACGCTCATTTTTAATCTGTGCCTTATCAAACCCTGTACTCTCAAACACGGTTTGCATCCTTAAAACACAGATTGTAGCATTGTGTAGCAGTTCTGTAAGGTGACCACATGTGTTTGTATTCAGTCATTGATGTCCCAAATCAAATGGTTTTGCTTTGCAGACATTTATGAATTCAAAAGCCCAAAATATGCACACATTTAGATTATTAATTATTTTAATTGATCTCCATGCTTAGAAAAGGTGAAGCTTGAACACAGACAACAAAAACTTTACTTCTGAGGTGTTTAAAAGTGTTTGTTTTATCACAAACAATGATAGAATATTTTTTGCTCATGATCATTACAGAGCAATTGAACCTCATTATCGGGGAGGATGAGAGTCACACATTTGTCAAGGTCATGTAATTTTATTGTCATTTTGACTCATTTACAACAATAGTGACTAAACTTTGAGTTAACTGATAGACTGCGGATGCACACCTGTGACTGTGCAGACTTTATGCAGCCAGATCTTATGCGTCAAGCCTTCAAACTGCTAACCGGTATGGCTCTGCGAGCACCCATTTGTCATCAAAAGCATCTATAGTTCTGCCATTTGTTGGGTGCTGTCTATGCACTGATCATTATTGGTGTGATAAAAATGCTAAGCTAGCTAATACTAAATGCTAATACTAGCTAACCAAATCACAACACAGATAACGAAGAAAGGTTACTTACTTTATCGCCAAAGTTTTACCCCATTATCTTGTGTCACAGGATGGGTGAAAACCTTGCTCTGCGCTCGACCAATCATGGAGCTCACGCTTTGTTAGAAAGTTTCAAAGGCGGGGCAGGCTTGGAAACGGGGTCCTATTATGTGAACTGTAGGTTTGGTGCACAAGTATAGATTGGCCTTTAGTGAGAAATTTGGGCATGTCTGGCTATCACAGGCAAGCAATAAAGCTAAGACAGATTAACTGCGAGGGTCTCCTGTGTGATGTTGCTCTAAAAAATGTATCATGAACATGATTTCTCACCTCTGAGTCTAAGTTGACTATAAGCACATGAAAGTGGGAAGATGTGCAAAACAATTCCCAAGCAGTGTGAATCTGCCACCAATTGTAATCAAATTCAAAATAAGTTACATTTTTATCTACAGGAACCCTGTGGAAGCATACATTAGGTTAATGCATTCTCTTTAGGCCAGCAGTGCTGCTGCATTACTGTCGGAACAAGCAAAACAAGCCTATGTAACAATGTCCCATTTATTTTAGAGTGTATTAAAACTTCTTGTTTTAAAAATAAATGTATATCTGCTATTTCTAGAGTAATAGAGTTTAAGTATACAGCACAAACCTTGTGCATGAAACACACTTTAATTTTACTTTATTCAAAATAGGTATATTTTTCTGCCACACACGAAAAACACAAAACAGCTTCTTCTAGTCTTGGATAGATGAGCAATAGAGTTTAAAATTGAAAATTGCCTTTTTTAAAGCATTTGTTTTATATATTAATGTATGCAAATCTTCAATGGAATGTAAAATGTTAGTTTGCTGCTAAACCACATTTTAATAGAGAATGTATACTTACAGGCAACATGTACAAATGTTTTTTTTTAACTATGTTTTATTGTAAGGATAAATTGTATCATAAATTGCTGTTTCAAAATGGACTTATGAGCAGCTAAATTCTCATGGCCTGAGTGACTGATTTGTAAAGCAGAAAATGGTAGTGTTATACATCTTCGTTTGAAATGGTAGCAATAAATTGTCAATGAACTTAAGCAAAAAAAATCTGTTTTTTTTCTGGCTGATGCATCACTGTGCAATTTATATAATTCATTCCACCTTCTCATAATACCCAGATACAGTATAAGGTTCCTTTCCCATTGTGTATGACACCCTAATATTATAAGTAGACACAGGACATGAATATAAGGGCATCAAGAAACTAACATTCTGAATATGTTAATACAATAAACGATCAATATCCATTTTTCCTGCTTTTTCTTTTTTTTTTTTTTTTACTTAAAACCAGAATATTTAGTTTTTGTTTTTTTTCTAAAGCCAAAGTTCATAATCTGCAAATTGTGTAGTCTTTGATGCATCGTCACATTGACATTTTGTGAACTCAAATGATAATTACATCAAAGACAAAATAAAGTAAGTAGAAGTCATAAAATATTCATTGCTAACTTTGTTTCACCCTAGAATTTTCCAGAATATTTCTAATGCAAGATCAAATGAGATCTACATCAAAGGAAAATTATGTATAGGAGAGAGGTCATAAAAAGGTCATCAATTAAATCTTGACAGATGCTGCCATCTAGTCACTACTGTTTAGTGAAAAAAGTTTTAAAAACTAAAAAAAAAACAAAACAATAAGGTTTCTTTTCTGGTGCAGCGGCTGCTCATAGCATGGGAGGGATTGGACTGTGGATATGCCTTTATTTTTTTTTCCCCTGTATGCTAAAATCTGAATTTGAAACTGAAAAATTAAAGCTCCTTGGTCAGTTTCAGACCGGCAAATATTTTATGACTTGGTGAAACTCTACCTACAAACTGAAATGTGTATGGTTTCTCTCTGGTGTGAATTTTCTCATGAGATTTAAGAGATGACAAATGACAGAAGCTCATCTCACCCTGAGAACATTCGTTTGGTTTCTCTCCAGTGTAAATTAATTTGTGAGATTTAAGATAACGTGAATTGGTGAAACTTTTTACAGTAGAAAATTTAAATCTCCTTGCTCTGTTTCAGACCTAAGCAATAGTGGGAATGTGTACAAATCGATAAAGTACCTGTTGCACAATGCAGATGTACCTTGAATAAATTTAAAAACAGTAACAGGCATGACCTTGTATTTTTTGTGAAATTTAACATAAAGCCAGTAGAAATCAAATTAAAGGGGCTATTTGACCATCTGGAGCGCAAAAGAAGTCCACCTCACACTGATGGCAAGACCTACAACTACAAGGACCAGATCCTGTTCCAAAGATCACTGGACACTTTAAACATGTCTTGAGTTATGTCAACTTGCAGTGTTGAGTAATTTTATACTTGAAACACTACACGGCTGAGCGGATCTGTAAACTTAAAAAAGAACCCTGAGATTACCGACTCTTCAGTACCAGGACTGTGATATTAGTGTGCTGCCTTTTAACAAAGTACTTGTATTTGTTCTGGTTCAAAAGGATCAAGTTACTGGTCTGCCAGGATTTGCAATCAGAAATACGCTCTAGTAAGTTGTACCTGGATCTCCCAGAGAAATGTCATTATAAAAACTTCCTCACGATACAAACAATTTATCCATCACGGTCAATCTAAAACCTTTCAATCCTGTCAAAAACCCAATACTACTTCATGGAGTGAATCAAAATCAAGACAATTTTATTTCAAATAACGATAATGATCTGAGAGAAGAAGCACAGCTCAAATTGTAATTAAATGAAAATACTGTTATTTACTTAACAGCTGTTTATTTTTCAAACGCATTGCAAACAATGAGACAACGAAGAAATTAAGCAAGAAATAAACAGTCTTTTGAAGAAGATTTAATCTTTACAATCATTTTAATAAACTCGCCCAAAATAAAACAACAGCTCTCAATGAAACACCAGCCTGACAAGCTCGGGTGTCAATCTCTCACTTTGGTTTTGGAGGGATGAATACTGCAGTAATTGAAAGCAGACGCTTCCTGTTTGTAGTGAACCCATGGTAGTAAAAAATGAATCTTGATCATGAGCTGGTCACAGATGTGTGTTATAATTGTGCAAGGAATTCACAGTAAGCAACAGCATACGGATACAGACAATGGACTTACAATTATCTGTGCAGTCACTCACGATGACGGGATAAACCATCTTTGATTATTACTAGACTGTAAGCTTATCAACATCCTTAATTCTCAGTATTCCTGAAAAGGTAATTAAAATACTTGGCTTGAGACTAAGCTGAATTCGGGGAATTCAGAACTTCAAAAGACAGTTCTGAGGTGCCAACATCGGATGTTATTTGCATTCAAAGAGAGCAAATAGGCGTAGCCATTTTTTGTGCTCCAGTATTTTGATCTATAAGAATTGATCATTTATAGTTATTAAATTACTTAATGTAACAATCAGAGCTGGTTATTTCTTAATGTTTGAATTTGTAAACTGATGGAAGTAAACAAAGAATATTTTTTCATGAACGGACACAAATTTTGCCCTCATTTTTTTACTGCAATCGATATCAAACTTGTTATAAATGTTTTGCTAAATATGTGATCGCTGCAAAATTGTCCCTCATTCAAATAGGCAGAAATCACTATCTCTGTTCCATGAGCCCGCATGCACTAAGACTCACAGACAAAAAAACACAACCTCAGCATATCAAAAGTCTGGATTTCTTTAAAACAACGTGTTTACATTGGTTTTATGAAACCTGCATTGTCCATTTGTGTCATTTTCATTTGTTTTGATCAATTTGCAACAAGTTCATAGGCGCTCAGCAATACATTACAAAATATAAATGTAGACATAAGACAAATATTTTGGAATCATCTCGTGTCAATAAATGCCCTATAGAGTTCAGGTGAAACTGTAAATAGGCCAACATCAGCTGCACTTAGGTCTACATCCATATCTGATTCCTAAATGAAAAAAGTAACAATAAACAATCAGTCTTATAACAGCGTCCTGTGGTAATAAAGTAATTAATAAGTTGTTTAACAAAAGACACTAATGTTATTTTGATGACCTTTAAGAGGTTCCTTGTTCAATCCAAAAAGATTGCCATGATATTGCTAAACCAGATTATATTTTTTCATATGTAATAATAAATTTATATTAAGTTCCTTTATTACACACAGGTGCATATTTTTCAAATGACTATAACGGACAAAGAAAATAATGACGAATAATACAAATAAATGTACTGTATGATAATGTACCGCTTAATACTTGGGTCTCAATTTGCCTAAGAACTAAAACACACACTAATAGGGAAGAGTCCGTTGTCTAATGGAGATTGCAGTAAAATACTCTTGGATCAGTATGTAGCACAACCCAGTTGTTGTGAGAGCCCTGGTTGCTCTTATTGCAACATTCACCTCTTCTGTATTGTTGGGTCTAGAGTATCTCACATATATTTTCTCTGGAGTTAAGTTCAGCTGAGTTTGCTGGCCAATTAAGAACAGGCCATGGTCCTTAAACCAGGTACTTGTAGCTTTGGCAGTATGTGCAGGTGTTCTTTTGAGATGTTAAATCGGCTTCTTCTTAAAGTTCAACAGCAGAAGCTATGCTGGAATTTCCTTGTCTGGAATTAAGAAAAAAGGCCTGAAGAACTGCATACGGCTCAAACGTATGCTCTTGAATAAAAATAAAATTTGCATTTCCTTTGGAAATGAAGGTCCCAGAGTCCGGAAGAGAAGACCACAATCCATGTTGCTTGAGGTCCAGCGTAAAGTGTCCACTGTGTCAGGTCATCTGCTGCTGTTGTCCACTGTATTTTCTGAGGCCCAACGTCAATGCAGCAGTCTGTCAGGAGGCTTTAGAACTTTACGGTGATACAGAATACATTTTTCAAAAGAACATGCTCTGAAGCAGCAAGTACCTGGTTTAAGGACCAAGACCTGTTCTTAATTGATCTTAACCCCAGAGCATATCTATGATTGATCTATTGTGAAGAGGAAGATGCAACATCCCAGACCCAACAATTCTGAGTATCTGAAGGTCACAATCAGAGCAACCTATGCTCTCATAACACCTGAGCATTACCATGAACTGATCGAATTCATGCCATGCAGCACTGCTATAGCAACTCGGGCCCTAATTAAGGATTGAGTGCTGTAAATATTTATTTTTTTAATTCAACTTTTTACATTTTATTTTTGTAATGACTTCCCTAGGTTTTCAACATCAACAGGGACAATACAGTAACTGTATTTTTCATTTAGTGATGGCATCATCCTGTTGTGACTTAATATATTGCTAATGTGATTGTTGTGTTTTTTAACCAATGTTACACATCTAAGCAATAATTGTATATAAATGAAATTGTAATATAACATGTAGGTAGTTTAAATTGTCCAGACTAGATACACACAATATATACACATCTTTTAATTCAACCTGTATAAAAAATAGCTATGTTAATTGTGAATATACACCATGTACAGTGTTTATGAATGTTCAAACACAATAGTGCTAAGGGATCAAAAGTTGATAACAACAACAGTCCATCAAGCGCACTTTTTACATTTTTTTTTTTTACATTTTTTTATTTCAAGCAAGTGGCTAGATTAAAATAATTAAAAAGAGAAAAAAATAAATAAATGGAAATTTGATAAAACAAACTGGGTTTTATATTCATATCTAATGGAAAGAGAATGTACACAAGACATAGAACATGAATAAAATGTAGAAAAAGAAATAATAAAATGACAAAGGGTATACTAAAAATAGCTGAAGAAGTTATACCAAGAAGTAAAAATAGAGAAGGACAGAAAAAAGTTCCATGGTGGAACAAAGAATGTGATAATACAATAAAACAAAAGCAAACTAAAAACTATACACACAGTGGAATCTCTAATCATGTATAAGAACGCTCAAGCAGATGTCATGAAAATAACAAGAAAATCTAAAAGAAATTATTGGAAAGACTACTGTAATAAAATAGATAGAGAAACATCTATAAATGATATCTGGAAAACGATAAAAAATTAAAGGTTTAAATAAAATAAATAAAGCGGCTATATTAAAATGAAATGATAAAATAATTAAAGATGATAAAGAAAAAGCAGACATACTAGTGGAAGTATTTAGGAGAGTATATAGTTCAGAAAATTTAAACTGAAGAAAAACAAGAATGACATAAAACACTTAAAACAAGAAAAGTAGGCAATAGGAAAGGAGATTAAACTAAATAATTTAGAAATTAACGCACCTTTAACTGCAGGGGAGTTAAGAAAAGTATTACAAAATATTAACAATACAACACCTGTATTGGATGGAATATACAAAATTATGATATCATTATGATATCAGCTGGAAACAATTTCAGGTAGATTGATTTTACAGTTAAGTAATAAAATATGGGAGACCGGTAAAATACCGAAGTCTTGGAAACACTCTATAATAATTCCAATTAAAAATCCAAGGAAAATAGAAAATGATCCAAATAACCACAGACATGTTTCTTTAACATCTCAATTGTGGAAAATTATGTGAAAAAAAATAATTAAAAATATATTACAGTAGAGAAAGAATTATAAAACATATATACAGCAGAAAATGACACACCACAAGGAAATGTCTGTAGCCCAAAATTAGTTAATGATATGATCAATGACATTTTCACAAAAATTGAAGGAAATATAGGAAAATCACTCTTTGCAGATGATGGAGCTAATTGGATAAGAGGAAGAAATATAAAAAATATAGAAAAGAAAATGCAGAATGTAATTGTAAATTATTCTTAACATAATTGTAAAGTATTATTATGAACTACTGGGTTCACTTACTAACGTAAAATAAAACACATCCAACGACTAAAATATTAGAACAATCCTGAGAGTATAAATATGGGTAAATCAGAAACAAGACAAGATATTATTAATTAAATTTTTGAAGAAATAACCATATTTGCAAAGAACAAAAGTGTAGTTAACTTTTGGATACCTGCTCACGTGTTAAAGGAAATGAGAGAGCAGATGAAGCAGCTACGCAAGCAATTGAAAATGAAAAGGTAACTCTGGAAGCACCAATCAGTAAAGCAGAAGTTAAAAACATTATAAATGTTGAAAGAAATTGAAAGATTACTCATTTCACCTGAAAACATTGAAACAATATTAAGTGATAAAATAACATATTCATTTTTCATGAGTTACAAAAAATTACATGGAGCACCAATCATAGTTAAAAACACAAAATAAAGTCAGTACCTTTCCTTCATCCATATAATATTAATAACAGCACCCAGCAGGTGGCGGTAATGCACCATTCATAAGGATTTAAACCGCCTTAGAAGAAGAAGAACACGACAAAGTTAGGATGTTTTCCTTCAGCTAACGATACTAGCTTTATCAGAAGATCTTCTCATACTGGAGGAAAGATGGATATTAAAGAAGAACCCTGCGGGATAAAAGAAGAGGACACAGAGGAGCAGATAGGTTTGTGTTCCAATTAAATCCAAATATGAACTAAATGCTTTGTAGATAATTATCCAATGACCAATTTCTATGTGTTGTAACCTTGTTTCACTGTCTTATTTTAAGTGAATGAAACAACAGGGACTAAGATCGACAAAACGCACAGCATTAAGGAAGAAGAAACTTTTAGGACTGAAGAGAAATATACAAAGAAATTAACTGGAGACTACAAATCTCATATTTGCTCTCAGTGTGGAAAAAGTTTCTCACAAAAAACAGGATTAAAGCTTCATCAGAGGATTCACACTGGAGAGAAACCACACTCGTGCGATGACTGTGGAAAATCGTTTAGATTTCTAAATGAATTAAGAACACACAGGATGATTCACACTGGAGAGAAACCATATTACTGTAGTAGCTGTGAAAGAAGTTTTACAAATATAAGCAGTTTAAATAGACACCAAAGAATTCACACTGGAGATAAACCATATTCATGTAATGACTGCGGAAACAGTTTTAAGCATGCAAATACTTTACTTTTACACCAGAGGATTCACACTGGACAGAAACCATATTCCTGTGGCAACTGCGGAAGGAGTTTTACACAGTTAAGAAGTTTAAAAGAACATCAGAGGATTCACACTGGAGAGAAACCATATTCCTGTGGAAAATGTGGAAGGAGTTTTACACAATTAAGCAGTTTAAAAGAACACCAGAGGACTCACACTGGAGAGAAACCATATTCCTGTGGAGACTGTGGAAGGCGTTTTACACTGTTAAGTAGTCTAAGAAAACACCAGAGGATTCACACTGGAGAGAAACCTTATTCCTGTGGAGACTGTGGAAGGAGTTTTGTACAAGCAAACCAATTAAAAGTTCATCATCGGATTCACACTGGCGAGAAACCATATTCATGTGGAGTCTGTGGAAAGTGGTTTGTACAAGCAAGCCATTTAACAAAGCACCAGAGGATTCATGATTGAGAGGAGCGTCTATGGTTACGTATGGTTGTGTAACTATAAATGGAACTCCAACGTATGTCAAATTACAACTCTGGGAATGGGTTTGAATTGCACTTTAATGGGCCAATGGGAAAAACCCTGATTGCTGTGAGACTTTGCAAACCACAGTGCAGTATTTAATTTGTGCTGGAGCAAGTCGGAGCTTGATCTGGTACCTTGTAGGGTGGGACCAATGGCTATTTTCCACCAGACTTTAATAACAGCTCAGCTCGACTCACCTTGTCTAAACACGACTTGACTTCTATTCCCACTGACTTCAAGAAGAATATCTGAGTGGACTTGTTTTAGACACCAACCATCCATCTTCATGTGGTATATATTCTAGTCATGCAATCTATAGAAGTAATACTGTATATGAATTATATTCTAAACAAATATCTAATAGACTATTGGTTTAATAGTCACAATAATTTAATACTTAAGTTTTTGTCAATTACACAAGTTAGGGGAAATGTTTTCTATTAAAATAAATAGAGTCTTAAACTTAGCTTAATGGTTTAGATTATACACCTAATGGTTATATCTGTAAGCAATGATTTGGGTTTTTGAATAATAACCTATATTGAATGTATGAATATTAATCTAGATATTTTTTGACAGAAATAACAAAAATTGTTTACGCCCAGGTTTGGTACATTAAAAATGTAATAAATTCGGCATTGTTGCAGTTGTTTGATGAAGGAAAATATACAGAATCAATTTGGTTAAATTGCCTCTTCATATAAGCCACCTACAGCTCAACATGGCCAAGACAGAACTTTTGGTAATCCCAGCTCATCCCTCTGTGCATCACGACCTCACCTACCAGCTGCAATCCTCTACAGTCACCCCTTCTCCTACAGTCAGAAATCTTGGAGTGATTTTGGATGAACAGCTGTCCTTCAAAGACCACATCACAAAGACAACTCGAGCGTGTAGATTTGCACTGCACAACATTCGAAAGATCAGGCCCTTCTTAACTGAGCATGCAACTCAACTCCTGGTTCAGGCTCTGGTCCTCTTACGTCTGGACTACTGCAACGCTCTCCTAGCAGGACTTCCATTGAATACGCTCAAACCTCTGCAGATGATCCAGAATTCTGCAGCTCGTCTTATCTTCAAGGAACCGAAACGAGCTCATGTTACTCCCCTCTTCATCACTCTTCATTGGCTCCCCATTGCAACTCGGGTTAAATTGAAATCGCTAATGCTGGCATACAAAACTATCTCCTGATCAGCCCTGTCTACCTCCATGAGCTCATACGCTCCTACATGCCCTCCAGAAGCCTGCGCTCAGAGAAGGAACAGCGACTTGTGGTTCCATCCCACAAGGGCAGAAGATCTCTCAGCAGAACCTTCTCTTTCACTGTCCCTGGCTAGGTGGAACAAACTCCCTGATCCAGTCAGGAAAGCAGCAACACTAACAGCTTTCAAAAAGCAACTGAAAACTCTTCTCTTCAGAGAACACCTACTATATTAAATAAAAAAAAAAAAAAAAAAAACTACTACCTTCTTTTTCCCTCCTCTGTCTTTATGCTATGCAGTTAATGTAAATGTAAGCCAGGAATAAATGTAGACAGAAGCCGTTTGTGTAGTTTATTAAGAAACATGTACATGGACTTGTATAATGGTATTTATTTAGTAATAAACTTTCACAAGGGGCCTGTACCATGCAGCCGGATTAACTGGCTAGCCAGTTAACTTTAGGATTAGTTTGCATCAATCCTGTTTTTTTGGGGGGGTCCTATGAAAGGATCCAGAATTTGATCAATCTTTGTCACCCTGGTTAGTTACACCACATGGCTAACCTGCTCTGGAGCGGGCTATGTTCTGGATTAGAGATCGCATGCTTACATTCGCCCAATCAGCATGTATAAAAGAACTGTGAGTGATGTAACATCAGCTTCGGTAACTACGGCTTCACATTTTTTTCCCAATCCTGTGCATATTTGTGCGCAAACTGTTAGATGAGCACTTAATTCGAGATAAGTTTTTTTAGGGACAGACAAATTCCCTTTCGTGATTTGTATTACCGTGAAAGATGCAGGTGCTTCTTCGCACATAAAACATGTGACACACAGATGTCACTAGTGCTGAAACGATTTCTCAAGTTACACGATTACAGAAATTAGTCGAGGCAAAATCCTTCGTCTCAAGGCCTCTATTAATCCCTTTTGTGCCGTGGTCTGTCTGAATACTGCTGTGAGGTGTTAACCAAGGTCTGTTTTTTCACTCCATGTATCCTTGCGCAATGTTAATCCCAAACAGACGTTTTTTCACAGTGACTGTTTACTTAATGTGCTCACATTGTGTACAGATTCGCTCAACTTGGGTTCCTTTAGTGACCTTATTACTTATTAATTTATTTTATACACTAGTCACCGTTTGTGAAGCTCCCCTGGACTGAAACTGAGAAAAATTGAAGGGCTTTTCAGATTGAGAACGTCTAGAATCTTCCATTACCGACAACGTTCGCTCCCCCTCCTTTATCCCCCACAGTTTTATGTACACACGCTATTTTTCCGATCTGTTTTGGAAACACTTGCGTACATATGTCTCCGGAAACGCGTCGCGTGTAAGAAAAAAAGACGAAAGCTCTTGAGTCATCAGTCCTTGACTGGTCGTCGAAAGATACGATTGTCTGTACCTAATAACGTTGGTTACCTCTGAGTTTTTGTATGTCCTGTCAACCTGACAGAGTGGATGCGCTCGTCTGCCCAAATTTCGATCAATCATGGATTTTTCTTGCTCCTTCACAAACATCCTTTTCCAGCCAAGTTGATCTGTGTATAAACAGCGAATGAGTCGAGGAGTTTTTATGTAGCATCGAGCACAGACATCTTCCTCTTTGTATCCAGATTTCCCACCCATATCTCCGCTAGGTCGTGTGAACCGTTTCAGAGTCTACCTCTGGAAGTGCTTTCGGGAACGGTTCATGGAAACAAAAGAATTGCTTACACGCACACACACTAGAATGAACCGTTACCAGAGCCAAGAGTTTTTGGAAACGGAATACAGATACCATTCTGAAAAGTCCCTCAATCCTGCAGAGAGATGCAGAGCATGGAGTGTAAAGGAGTTACAGTCTCCTTTGCTTGTATGTTTTCATAATAAAGGAAATCAGGAGCTTCAAGTTGGCATTCAACTGTTTTTATTACTGTTTTTATTAATGTTAACCTTAACTTTACTTTAAAGAGATTCTTGTGAAGTAATGTTATGTCTGTAGCGTTAGCTTTTGGTTACAGGGAGAGCCCACTATTGGAAGGGTATCACCAGATAACGTTAGCCAATGGCCAAATATAAGGGTTTCAACAGCATAGTCCACGTCGAACGGTAAGACAATCACAACATTTAAATATACGCTCTACTTTTTTCTCCATAGTGAAAGCAAAATATAGACTGACTGTAGTGTTCCACTCTTTTATTGCTCTCTTAAGATTTTTAAAATAACTTAATAATGCTAGTATTGGTAAAAAAAAATGTTGAAGTTGAAACTGCTGTTCAAAAATGAAAGTTAAATACAAAGACAGCTCTGAGTTAATGTGCTGGCACTTATATAAAGCCCACAAAACAGCTCAGCATCAAAATAAATCACAAATACTGTATACAAAACAAATAGAGCTCTTAAATTATTAGGTTCAAATCAGTCGGAACTGATAAGGAATATTGCTCATTCTGATTGCGTTGGAAGGGTAATCACGGTATATTCCTTTTTGGTAAACAAGATGATTTTGTTCTTTGCAACAAATTTGTAATGCATTCGCAAAAGATAAGGCAGGCGTGTGAAGAATCACTAGATTAAGATGAATGATGATTTGAACTCTCATAATTTATATAACCAACCATTATCCCTAACCTCTTCACAGGTTTAAATGGCATGATACCAAATTATCAAATTATTGAAAAACATTCGATAAGTCAACCCATTAATTTATCTAACACCACAGTTATTTCTCCCTCTTGGAACTTAAAGACCACGCAAAATTCGCTATCTGTGAATCTAATAGAACATAACCTTTACCTTTATCTAACTCTTTACCCATAAACTAATGGTTAGACCTTTTAGATGTTCCCAGTTGATAATAAGACAGTATCGCATAAACCTCAACATCTCTGAAGATTATATTTGCTTCTTACCTTATAATCTGCTGGAGCTGTATCTCATAATGAAAATTGACAATAGAAATGAACAATTATTACATTTCCTTTTTTTTTCTCTCATTTTTCACATTTTCTCCTACTGCTCTTTCTGCAGTTATCTTGATGTAAAACTTTTACCCCAAATTACTCATAATAATTTTCTCTCCAATAAATTTCCCTTAAATGTATTATCAAGGTTACACTGAGGGAAGGACCGGCTGGACCACATGGTTCAAGTGAATCTGATCTGCAAAACATCAGCATGCCAACGGATCATCTGATACAAGTACCCTTCTATTTTTCTCTCCCACTCACACATACACACCTTCCCAAAGACCATTCCTCCTAACATGGCCAAACACCCTCGAAGAGTGGAGTGAGACTGAGAACTGACGCTGACATTAAAGATGTCATAGTTTGCATTGGCTACAGAGAATTCCTTATCTAATCTTTTTGGTCCATTGAGCATCTAAATGAACTTATTTGAGAATGGACAGGGAGAAAGGGGGAGATTGCATCCAGCAATGATGAGTGGGAGAGAGAAGCGGAAACGGAGAGGAGAGGTGTTAGATCTGAGGCAAAGACAATCAAATATGAAGTGTTTCACTAGTCTGACAGAAAGGCATCAACAAAGACCTACACCAACCAATTCCTGATCTCTCTTAGAATGGTTAAGAGTCATGAAAGCTTCAGAGTAGGAAAAAGGAAAAAAAAAAGGACTACAAGATTAGGAATTTTTATACTAACAAACGAAACATTAAAGAATTAAACATAAATATATTTACATTTACATTCCTAAATTGAAAAAGGTTATCCTCTAATTACATTTTGGTCAATATTGACCAATATTACAATTACCAGAAATACAGAGTTTGGAATACTCTGACTCATTACAATGTGTTCAAGAGTGACAGATTGAAATTGAGATGGTCTAACAGTAACCAAAACACTCTTGCTCATGAAGATAACTTCAATTACTAATCATCTAAAATGACTAATTGGAAGTCTGAATATTTCCATTGTTGATGACATGAAGGATATGATGAGCATCTGGGAAATTAGCAAAACTGGGTAATTCGTTTAAATGAGAACAACTAATTTTCAAACAAATAATTCTGATATGAGTTAGGGGTTAAGTTAAAGAGGATTATCAGCAATGAGAGTTTTTTTTCAATAATGAAAGGGGTTATCAAGTATGAGACTTTTGAAAGCCAAAAACAACCTTTCATGTTAGAGGAATCTATTTCATAAGTTTCATTGACTAAACATTAAAAGATTCATGACATTTACTAATATTTCTGACTAGTCAGAGTTATAAAAATAACAAAGGAGCACATTTTATGTCTTTGTATGTAAATGTTTATTCATTGAGAGATGAATAAATACCTGACTAAAGACTGAATGAAATCATTGAAGATCTTACGTTGGCAGATGACAGACTGAAACTTGATGGTCTTATAGGAATGTTTATGGAGAAAGAAAACTGATGTGGGGTTGATAAAACTGATAAAATGTGAAAACATTTTCTAAAATAATATACTACAATAACTTGTAGTAACAAATTGATTATAATAAGTGAATACAAGACAAAGAAAAGCAATATCTAAAAGCAGGGGCAATTAAAACACTTTAGCAAAATAAGAATGGGGAAAATTAACATTGAGCTAATATCTGGGGAGATGATTGTCTGTGATGAATGGGACTGAATGAAACGTGTCCAACATAACCTAAGTACATTACTTCCACAGAGAGAGATTTTTTTTTGAAGATTGAAAGCGTTTTTGGCATTCTGGCCAATTTTTCAAAGATGAACAAACTCTGACAAATTACATTTGTTTTTATTACAGAAGGCAGGAACAGTGTACATTAAATCAATATCTGATTTCTTTTGTGAATGTTTCATGATTTACAGGTAACATGGACATGGGAGGAAGGAGACTACTTCAAATGTTTAATGTTGTATGTTGAATGTTGTATGTTGTTACTTGTTATTGTATTTTTTTTTTCCTTTGCGTCTGATATCTTATAGTTTAAAGGAGAAAACAAGAATCCAGGAGTAAGGTCATATTTGAGTTATATATTATTATATATTATACATTGACTACTATTATTACATTGAAACTAACACTGTTTTATGTTATTTTGTTTCTTTGTTGTTGTTTTTATTATTATTATTTGTTTCTTTGTTTTTTATTTAGAAATATAGTTTTGATTTGCTCTCATACTGTTTTTTTTTTTGTAGAAAGTTGAATGGTGAGAAAGGTGATACTGGAACAGATTGAGTGTGGGAGCCTGAGAGCGGTGAAGGATTCCTAAAGGAGAACCTAACAGTGTATCCACTGGAAGGGTTCAGTTCAACATCTCCTAAAGATGCAGAGGTCGTTTCAACCTGAGGAGGTCAGCTTGAAGACATGCGGGCACTTAAAGGAGAGCTCTAGGTGTTTTCTGTGCTACGGAAAGGAGGTACATGGGAATCTATTGGGAATAGTGTCCTTTCTTTCATTTAACAAAGAAGATGGTCATGAAGCAAACGGGGCGCTTCATCAAATAAAAATACAAAAAATTTAGACAACAAATCTCATATTTGCTCTGAGCATGGAAAGATTTTGACTCAGAAAAGAACAACACTGAAGGGAAACCCTATTTTTTGTGATGACAGTGGAATGAAGTTGACACTATCAAACATTTTTAAAAAACACCAGAAAGAATCACACTGGACAGAAACGATATCTATGATTTTTGAAAGAATTGTAGAACACCTTGCTGTAATGATCAAATAACTATTCGTAGCGAGTAATAGTTTTATTGTATATAAATATAATTTTTAATAATAGGAACCCAGATTATGATTAACATTTATATAGCAGAAAAGACCATATTTTTTTTACAGACAAGCAATTTACTTCATATCACCAGAGGATTCAAAGAAACCATACTCATGTTAACATTAACTACTGAAGGAGTTTTTTTTTTTACAAGCAAGAATTTTAGAAAACGTCTATGGTCATCCAATAGGGAATGTCAACGTATGTCAGTGACAACAATGGGAGCACCGCTAAGATCACTGAACTCTCTCCATACATTTGTAAAATGCCAATCAGTGCATAGCGCCGATGGTTACATAAACGCTTATGCTGCATAAAGCAGGAATAAAAGTACTGTAAAATTCTGTGATGTTTGAAGATGTACTCACCCCAGAGCCAACCATAGACTTACTCATGACCTTACGGTTGTGGCCATTGGCTATTCAGGGAAAGGGGGTTACGAAAGTAACCATAATGTTCCCCTTCAGAGAAAGTGAAAGTCACTAATTGGCCAAATATGGAGTGACCCATACCTGGAATTAGGGCTTAACTAATGCTTTAACCCATCCCAGTGTACACACACAGCAGTGAATAAACTCACCATGAACACACACCCGGAGCAAATGGCAGCCATGGCCGCTGCACCCGGGGAGCAGTCAGGAAAGTTACCGGTATTCCTTGCTCAAAGACACATCAATAGTGCAGCACAGAGCCGGTCCTCCTAAGCCCTGGCCTCAAGTAACAGGCTTCATTTTTAATAGTCATCTCTTCCATGGTGTCATGAGTTTTGCCAGAAGCCTGTTTACTGATCGTAGAGACCCACAAAGTGAGGTCATCTACGTCGACACCAAAGAGGCCATCCGAACCAATAGGAGCTTTAGGAAAGGCTTGCAGATTTACGGCAACATCTCAACCTGGTTAACCACAGTTTGTGTCTCTGGACCACTAAGTTGGACATTGTGCAGCCCAACGAGCATGCCACAATTTATCTATTCAGTCCAAGTATCTGGCAGCTTCTGGTCTTAATAAGACTTGGACAGTTCATCTCTTCAGTGCATTGCCCTGAGCACCTTAAGACTGCCATAGCATGCAGAGCAGGATGGGGTCTCTGCTGATGACATCAGGTGGCAGGATTGACCGGGCAAATATGTACCCCAGAGCCCGCTCTACCTAGGAATCATTTAAACTCCACGCTGTCTCTCCATTTAAGATTTAAGTTACAGTACTTTCACTCCCACTTTATGCCTTTTCAAGTGTGTGGAAAGAGTTAGGCAACCCTAGCGGTGCTTCCATAGTCTTCACTGGCATACGTCAAGTGACCGACTGACCCCTAATTTATGGTAATTACTTCCACCACACAACAGTCGTTTATTAAGAAGCTAATCATAACTCCAGCATATAGATATCTTGAGGAGTTTATATGAAATAATTCTTATACGTAAACAGATTTGTAGAGAGATTAGAAACTAACATAAAAAAAAATGAAAAACCATTATCATAAAAAAAAAAAGCATTTCCATATTTTTTAAATAATTCCTCTTTGTTCAGGTAAGCAGCTGACCTCTATCTATATTGACCTCTCTCCTGTCCACAGGTACAGATGCCTGGTTATATTGTAACTGCAGTTTTTTTTTTGCACAGTTACTCGTATGAGTCAGATATGGATTATGGAAAAAAACTCACTCTAGCGAGGAAAACACAAGTCAAAAACAAGAGTATGATTGTGTTAAGTGAAAATCAAGCTGGAAAAACTGGATTATAAAAACTGATCAGCATGAGAGGATTCACTCTGAAGAGAATCCCATTCCCGAGCTCCGAATCTGGATAGATTTTAAAATGCTGCATAAACTGATCAAATTAATTTAAACATTTGGCAATGGAAGCAAATGCTGACTTCCGCTATGAAATTGACACTGTTTTAGTGAGGTGACTGAGAATTCCAAAACTGAATGAATGCTCCTAACTATCTGTCCAGCAGGGGACAGTAAGCGTTACATTCGTTCCAAATGTTTGTTTTGCTAAAATATAAAGAAGAAGATAGCGTTCAAGGCAACCTAGAGCATTTCCTGGTATTTTTTGCAGGAGAACCTATCATCATGGAAATGGAGATTAAAGAAGAACCCTACGGAGTTGAAGAAGAGGACAAAGAGGAACAGATAGGTTTGTTGCCTTCTCTAACTTTAGATGGGAGTTTAAATCCAGATGATATTGTTGTTTATTATTCAAACCATGCAGTGACTGTCAGGCTTTGAGTAATTTATTTTTTTCGTTTTACATATTTTAGACTCAATACAAGTGAGTGAAACCACAGATTCAGAAAGAAAACACGTCTTTAAGGAAGAAGAGACATCTAAGACCGAAGAGAGAGAAAGAAAAAAGCAAACAGGAAAAACTGGAGCCAAAAAATCTCATGTCTGCTCTGAGTGTGGAAAGAGTTTTTCAGTTGCACACAATTTGAAAGTACATGAGAGAATTCACACTGGAGAGAAACCATATTCATGTGATGACTGTGGACGGAGTTTTAATCAATTAAGCAGTTTAAAAGAGCATCAGAGGATCCACACTGGAGAGAAACCATATTCATGTCAAGACTGTGGACGGTGTTTTGCACAATCCAGCAATTTGAGAAAACACCAAAGGATTCACACTGAAGAGAAACCTTATTCATGTGGTGACTGTGGGAAAAGTTTTACACAGTTAAAGAGCTTAGCAGTACACCAGAGGATTCATTCTGGAGAGAAACCATATTCATGTAGTGACTGTGGACACAGTTTTAGATGCACAAGTACTTTAATCTTACACCAGAGAATTCACACTGGAGCAAAACCATATTCCTGTGGTGACTGTGGAAGGAATTTTAGACATGCAAGTACTTTAATCTTACACCAGAGGACTCACACAGAAAATAAACCATATTCATGTGGTGACTGTGGAAAGAGTTTTAGATTTGCAAATGATTTAAGAACACACAGAAGAATTCATACTGGCGAGAAACCATATTTCTGTGGTGACTGTGGAATGAGTTTTCGATTGGCAAATTATCTTAGAACACACAGAAGGATCCACACTGGAGAGAAACCACATTCATGTGGTGATTGTGGACAGGGTTTTACACAATCCAGCAATTTGAGAAAACACCAGAGGACTCACACTGAAGAGAAACCTTATTCATGTGACCATTGAAAGGAGTTGTACACAATCTAACAGTGTAAAAACAGATCTTTCTTGCGCTTGAGAAAACCATACCTGTGTTCTATTTTGTGGAAAGACTTGTAATACCCCTTCTTGTCTGAATTATCATATAAAAGGTCATAGCCAGAAATGAGTTCATACCAAGAAACCCTGCTTTCAATAAAGAAAAGGGATTCATTGATTTCATCATTGGACCAGCTTGATTTATATTATATGATCATCTTTATTTAACCTTTTTGCCTAAGTTGTTCAATGATTTGTTTGTTTGATTGGTTTTCATATATATATTATATATATATTCGCACATTTAAGTTCTATCAATTTTTGCTGCTTGAATATTTTGAGTTACCAGGATCATGACTGCAGCAAGTCTTTTTTTTTTTGAGAACTCCCATTTTTGTTTGATTTCATTTAAATTGTCACTCTGTGTTTATTCATATTGTTTGATGCCCGTATATGTATAACTTTTCAAGTGGATTACTATTATCTATATGGTCTTTGCTGCTTTCCAACACCAAACAATTAAGCCTCTTTGTATTTAAAGATGAGCGTTATTCTGTCGATCTTGATGATGCAATCTGCATTGTTACATCAGGGAGAGACTGCACATCTCCCGAAGAAGACAACACAGCTCTCCCCCGCTCTGGGGGATGGCAGTCTGTGCTGCAGAGAAGATTGCTAGCTGCTTCTGGGGCGATCAGAGATGTCGATTACAAGGCGGCTGTAGGATATGGGGTAACTGTAGAGCTTGAGCTTATATCTCTTGAATGGACATGTGATTTGTGAGGTCCTGCTGGGACGATTCCCTCAGCTGCCCCAGACCCTTTTTTCCAGAAGTGCAATAGGGAACTGACTATAACCTGGAAAATGCCTCTCAAATCAAAGTTAGTCAGTCTCCCCTCTATCGCTCCCCTTGACAGCATGATGGTGTAAGGTTTTAGGCGATGTATAGGTAGAGCAGGCTCTGCGGTGCATATTGCCTGAGCAATCCTGCTACCTGACATCCGCCTGACAGAAGAGACCCCATCCCACTATCTCGGCTTTCACTGGACCTGACTGCGGAAGCCTATCCTGTGCTGGGTTGAGCTGCCACTTCCTTGCAGGCTATGGCATCTTTAAGGTGCTCATGCCAATGCACTGTAGAGATGCACAAGCGGAGTTGCTGTCCAACTCTTATTAAGACCAGGAGCTTCCACAGACTGAATCAGGTGGAGGGTCTGGCTGAAGTGAAGGGGAAGCCACTACACGTGAAAAGTAAAATTGAACTCCCTGGTGGCTTGCTGTCTTCGTTCAGACACATTCAGCGTTTAATGCAGCCCAGATGGCAGTCAGCTTCTGAGTCTGATTCAGCCTCCTTGGCTGACACTAGTTACTGTTCCGAGGTGGAACCTGAATATCCAGGTTGGTCTCCACATAGGTTCCCTTCAAACCCCACCGGTAAGTCTGATATGCTGCAGCCCTGCTATGGGAACTATCGTCGAAATGTGTATGGCATTATGCGGAAATGGGCTCGACACCTGGTACCTGGATGATAGACTTATATTGGTCTGGCTCAGTTCCAGTTGATTTGTTACAGAGACATGATCATATGTTACCTCCTCTGTGGGCTTCGGATTGATCCAGAGAGAGCTGCCTAACCCCTGGCCAGAGCATATCTTTCTGGGGATGGAGCTGAACTTGTGGAGTATAATTGTATATAAATGAAATTTTAATATAACATGTAGGTAGTTTAAATTGTCCAGACTAGATACACACAATATATACACATCTTTTAATTCAACCTGTAGAAAAATAGCTATGTTAATTGTGAATATACACCATGTACAGTGTTTATGAATGTTCAAACACAATAGTGCTAAGGGATCAAAAGTTGATAATGACAACAGTCCATCAGCGGCTCAAACCAGTGAGAAAAGAGGCTCTGAAGTACTCCTAATTTAATTCACATCGATTTGAGACACAACTAGCGAATGTTTGTTTGAACAATGGTTTCAGGAAACACTAAGTCCTTGAACTAGAGAAACTTGCAAAGTAGCTTGCAAAAAAAAAAAATATATATATATTTTATATACATTTCCATGCTATTGGTAACTGAGGAGCACCACCAAATGTCATGCAGTCAAAATATAAATATTTTACAAAATTTTACTCAAGTAAATGTTAAAGTACAAACTTTTAAAAGTACTCAAGTAAATGTAACTAGATCAAATGTAATTAGTTACAACCCACCTCTGACCTTGAGGAATTTGTTAGACAGGCTCGAAGAGTTCATAAGAGATGTCGTATCACCTGATCGTCCCTACAAAATCTAGCTCTGAGGAAAGGAACGACCGGATAGAAATTGTTTGATCTTTTTTTTATTTTTTAGTTCCTGGGAGATATTTCTTCCTTTTTGAGATTGAAACAACTCTGAAAACTTCTTTGAGCGCAGGCCTTTGGAGGGCATGTAGAAGTGTGAGAACTTCTGAAAGTAGATGGATCTGGAGATGGTATTATGAGCAAAACATCAGTGATTTGTACTAAACATGAGCTGTGGTGGGAGCCAGTGAAGAGACTTGAAGAAGGGAAGAAATTTGTAAAAATACATTTTTATTTTTTAATTAAATTTCAGTGTCTAAATATTATAAATACCTTTGTTTACTATTTTGTTAAACCTCTGTCTTGGAGAGGGTATTCATTAAATGTATGTTAGTATTTTGTATCATTAAAGCCTGGTTAAGACAAATAAACAGATAATCCACAAAACATGTTCCCTCAGTTAAAGATTAAACTTTTGAATTATAGCAGAAGAATTTCAGCTTATACTCGAGTTTGTCACTAAAGATACTTAGATTGGTGTTAAAAAATATATATTTTAATTTCTAGCAAGCGGCTACTATAAATAGTTTTGAAGTGAAACTTAAACAAGATTTGAACAAGGTGAACGTGCGAGGTTTCCTGTGTTCCCGTCCAGCAGGTGGCGGTAACGAGTTTAGCTTTCGTATATTTTGTTTCAACAAAACCAGAGAAAAAGAAGAAAACGACGACAAAGCAAGACGTTTTCCTTCAGCTAACGATACTAGCTTTATCAGAAGATCTTCTCATACTGGAGGAAAGATGGATATTAAAGAAGAACCCTGCGGGATAAAAGAAGAGGACACAGAGGAGCAGATAGGTTTGTGTTCCAAATAAAGACAAATATGAATTAAATGCTTTGTAGAGAATTAACCAATGACCAATTTCTGTTTGTTGTAAACTTGTTTCACTGTTTTATTTTTAGACTTTATACAAGTGAATGAAACAACAGGGTCTCAGATCGAAAACAGCATTAAGGAAGAAGAAACTTTTATAACTGAAGAGAAATATACAAAGAAATTATCTGGAGACTTCAAATCTCATATTTGCTCTGAGTGTGGAAAGAGTTTCTCACAAAAAACAGGATTAAAGCTTCATCAGAGGATTCACACTGGAGAGAAACCACACTCGTGCGATGACTGTGGAAAATCGTTTAGATTTCTAAATGAATTAAGAACACACAGGATGATTCACACTGGAGAGAAACCATATTCCTGTAGTAGCTGCGAAAGAAGTTTTACAAAGATAAGCAGTTTAAATAGACACCAAAGAATTCACACTGGAGATAAACCATATTCATGTAATGACTGCGGAAACAGTTTTAGACATGCAAATACTTTACTTTTACACCAGAGGATTCACACTGGACAGAAACCATATTCCTGTGGCAACTGCGGAAGGAATTTTACACAGTTAAGCAGTTTAAAAGAACACCAGAGGACTCACACTGGAGAGAAACCATATTCCTGTGGAGACTGTGGAAGGCGTTTTACACTGTTAAGTAGTCTAAGAAAACACCAGAGGATTCACACTGGAGAGAAACCTTATTCCTGTGGAGACTGTGGAAGGAGTTTTGTACAAGCAAACCAATTAAAAGTTCATCATCGGATTCACACTGGCGAGAAACCATATTCATGTGGAGTCTGTGGAAAGTGGTTTGTACAAGCAAGCCATTTAACAAAGCACCAGAGGATTCATGATTGAGAGGAGCGTCTATGGTTACGTATGGTTGTGTAACTATAAATGGAACTCCAACGTATGTCAAATTACAACTCTGGGAATGGGTTTGAATTGCACTTTAATGAGCCAATGGGAAAAACCCTGATTGCTGTGAGACTTAGCAAACCACAGTGCAGTATTTAATTTGTGCTGGAGCAAGTCGGAGCTTGATCTGGTACCTTGTAGGGTGGGACCAATGGCTATTTTCCACCAGACTTTAATAACAGCTCAGCTCGACTCACCTTGTCTAAACACGACTCGACTTCTATTCCCACTGACTTCAAGAAGAAAATCTGAGTGGGCTTGTTTTAGACACCAACCATCCATCTTCATGTGGTATATATTCTAGTCATGCTTTCTATAGAAGTAATACTGTATATTAATTATATTCTAAACAAATATCTAATAGACTATTGGTTTAATAGTCACAATAATTTAATACTTAAGTTTTTGTCAATTACACAAGTTAGGGGAAATGTTTTCTATGAAAATAAATAAAGTCTTAAACTTAGCTTAATGGTTTAGATTATACACCTAATGGTTATATCTGTAAGCAATGATTGGGTTTTTGAATAATAACCTATATTGAATGTATGAATATTAATCTAAATATTTTTTGACAGAAATAACAAAAATTGTTTACGCCCAGGTTTGGTACATTAAAAATGTAATAAATTCGGCATTGTTGCAGTTGTTTGATGAAGGAAAATATACAGAATCAATTTGGTTAAATTGCATCTTCATATAAGCCAGGAATAAATGTAGACAGAAGCCGTTTGTGTAGTTTATTAAGAAACATGTACATGGACTCATATAATGGTATTTAGTTAGCAATAAACTTTCACAAGGGGCCTGTACCATGCAGCCGGATTAACTGGCTAGCCAGTTAACTTTAGGATTAGTTTGCATCAATCCTGTTTTTTTGGGGGGGTCCTATGAAAGGATCCAGAATTTGATCAATCTTTGTCACCCTGGTTAGTTACACCACATGGCTAACCTGCTCTGGAGCGGGCTATGTTCTGGATTAGAGATCGCATGCTTACATTCACCTAATCAGCAGTTATAAATGAAATGTAAGTGATGTAATACCAGCTTTGGTAACAATGGCTTCACCTTTTTTTTCCAATCCTGTGCATATTTGTTTGCAAACTGTTAGATGAGCACTTAATTCGAGATAAGTTTTTAGGGACAGACAAATTCCCTAAGCTTTTCCTGATTTGTATTACCATGAAAGATGCTGGTTCTTCGCACATACAAAATGTGACACGCAGATGTCACTAGTGCTGAAACGATTTCTCAAGTTACTTGAATAACTCAGTTACAGAAATTAGTCGAGGCAAAATCATCTGCCATGAAGCCTCTATTAATCCTTTTATGCCATGGTATGTCGGAATTCTGCATTCTGATTGGCTGTGAGTTGGTAACCGAGGTCTGTTTGTTAACTCCATGTATCACAAACAGCCATTCTTCATGGTGACTATTCACTCAATGCGAGTCACTCAACTTGGTTTCTTTTAGCGGCCGTATTATTCAAGATTTACAAGTTATTTTATACAGCAGTCGGCATTTGTGAAGCTCTCCTAGACTGAAACTGAGAAACATTCATGGAACTTCAGGGAAGTTAGCCGCAGATTCAAAGTTTCGGTTTTTCTCGACTCAATAACTTGCGGTTTAAACGGTGATAATAAACATTTGATCTGTGTAACATAGGCAACAAGCTACAAGCAGGTTGAGCTGAAACAATTCTGCGGCGATCACTAAAACGTAAACTATAATGCACATGCAACTTAGAGTAGATGGTAAAGAGACCTTCTGCAAAGAGATGACCCCTAAATGCAACTGCAGAAAACGACCAAAGGACTCACTCTAATACACTCTTTTGATACAAAAATAAGCTCATCCTTCACCGGTTCATCTCTGATTCTGCTACAAACCTGAATTTGAGAAAATTCTTAATGTTTTATTGTTTTGCATATTTATAATATTTTGTCAATAGTGTATGTCCAAAACACTCTACATTATCCAAATTTTGGTCCGAAGTCACTGTTCATCTGCTTGTAGCTGTCAAGCAATCTGATTGGCTTACCAGGTGGTGGGCGTGGCTTACCTATTTGTGGATCTCTTGCTCTCCTGATGGGAGATCTGAGTTCGGACGGACAAATGTGCAGCCTTGATGTTCTCGAATCACAAATATTGAAAACAGATCCACAAATTAATCTAATGTAACTTGTACCTGTGACTTTTGAAGACATATTTGTGGATTGTTTTAATTTATTTTGTGTTTGTAAATCTGATTTATTTTTGCGCATCTCTTTACATTTATTTGTAGATCTTAAACGTATTTATTTATTTTAGTGACTCAATAACACTCTTCTATGTTAATTCTCCCAGCGCGAGGTTCTTCTTCTTCGTCTGCTGTTTAATGGCAGTTTGCAAGCCTTCTTAATTGTGCATTGCTGCCACCAACTGGATGAACTATATATGAAGGAGGGAAAAATAAACCTTTCCTATTCTTTACTACTGTTATTACTATTGTTATTCATTTATAATGTAAAATTATTCTTAGTCTTTTTAATAAATAACATCGATTGCTTTTTGTTTCCTTTAGGATTTTGGTCATTATCATTGACTGTTATTATTTCCCTAATCTCTTTCATAATTTCTTTAAATTTCATATATTATACATTTAAGCATTACATGTTCTATTGTTTCTTCTATTCCACAATTATCACAATTCCCAGTTTTCCCAGCACAATGTTTCGAGATGGTTGGTCTTTAGTACAAAAACAATGAGTACTTTAAAATGTTTTGTTTACATATTTGCACAATAATAGAAGCCTATGCCTGTATGAGGTTTTCTTCCCTTACACAACATCCACCATCACATATAATACAAAGTAACCAGATCTTTTGACACGATACAAATACCTTTTTAGATATTACTTTCTTGACACAAACTGTGAAATCAAAATTGATCTAAAGACATGATTATTTTAGTTTAAAATAACAAAGCTTACCTTTCATGTTATTTACTTCATTCCGTTCTCAATTACTTTAATTTTATTTAGCATTATATATTTGTTTCATAACACCATATGTGTTAATTTAATGACATGAAACACGTGCACCTGCAATACGTTTATGTTGCCATTGATAAAATCCCATTTGGGGGCGGGGAATGTATGTTATGCATATTATGTGATATGCAAATTAGATGATGATGTCATCTAGCGTTCACAATAAGCCCGTTGAAGTGCATTGAAGGTCAATAGTTGCTTTTCCAACAGGTTCCTATAATCATCATTCAGCACAAATGGAAGTGAACGACTGAAGGGAAACCTCACTTTCAAAACTTAAAAAGAGAATCCCACACTAAGAGGAACCCTGCCTTGATAGGCTAAGCTTGTACTCTTTATACTCTTTTTATATAACACTGAAATTGTAAAAACTGTACAGTTGGATTATTGTTTTTGTAGTAGAGAAGTGTTTGTAAAATTCCTGCAGATTAATTCTAACATATAAAAACATTTTCTTTCTGAAGTCTCTTCTAAAACTATTAGAATGATAAAGATGATGTGTGTATATATAATGAGAAAGCGGCTCTTTATTTGGCGACTGTTCTACATTCATCACACAAACATCTAGAGTAGTAGAGATGAAATGTTTGAGTGGAATGTTTTCTTGTAGAAGATCTATGCTTTAAAAAAGGCAAACTGGTCTGTTTTTTACTGAAATGTTTCCTTTTTCCTTTGTTCATGAGTAAAACGTTTTAAAAATGTACATGAAAGTGTTCTGAGGTGTGTGATTAATTTTTTTTAACTTCAACCTTTTATTTACAGCTGTCGATGCTGAAGGGAGCTATTCGTGTTTTATCTGTTGATGAAACTCCAAGTTAACTTTAGATCAAGGTAGAACAGATGTTGCTTTTTCATACGTGTTTAATCAAGGAATGTCTTAAGTTATATGTGGAGCCTGCTTGATACGAAATCGAGGTCTTACATTGTTTGCACTCAGCTAATGTGCTATTTTTTTGGGACAGGAAAAATGCCAGTAAGACTGAGAAGAAGTAAATCCATGATAAATTACTAGGTTAAATTTCAAGAGCAAGATAAAAAAAATCTACCTATAAGAGATATCTTTAAAAGCTGTTGGGCTTTTTACCAAAGCAATTATTATAATATAGGTCAAAAAGGAAATATAATGGCAAAACAAATTGGACTTGACAAAATGAATATTGTGTCTTTTACAAAAAGTTGTTAGACCACCATGGCATATACAGATAATAAGAGTAAATGTAAACCTAATAGGGCAATTGAAGAATATTAAAGGTTCGAGTCAAAAAGCAACTCACGTAATAAATTACATAGAAGAACGTTACAAAGACTGTTCTTTTGAGCTGAATGAGAATCAAAGAAGAGTGCATCAAGCCAGTCTAGCTTTTTGGAGATGCTCCTGGATCTTTAGCTTTAATATTGTAATATAAACTCACAAAGTTATATTTGAATGTAGGGTCTATGATTTAAAAAAAGGCTTAGAGCTCTGACTTCAGAGGTATCAAACAAATGTGTTGTCCGTCTGCAGGAGCAACAAAAATATTGGTGAGGTGCTATTAGTCAAGGATAAATAAATACAAATTGTGAACAACTTACAATCAAGACACACGGCAAACTGTTTTGATGCATTTTATTAAATTATGTGAATTGTATAATTTCAGGCGCCTAATAATAATAATAAAACGAATAATCAAATAATACACAAATTCCCAAATAAAAAGGCCAAGTGCCTAATTTCTGCATTAATGAAGTTCAAAAACAATTCTATCCAAAAATGTGATTGTTTGGTAACCTGTAAAGCAAAACGAGTTGCTTCAAAATAATTTGAGAGGTTGTTTTCAATCCCGATTTAAAACCAAACTATCTCTTTAGTTAAACGACATTTCCCACAATTCATTGCGAAATCTCTTCACGTGATTTCCAGAGAGATTCCGTTGACCTCCGTCACCATCTGATATTTGGGGTATGCTTTGGAGCCTGCTAGTCGTCATTGCTTGTCGTCGAACTCATCTTTCTAGAGTTCCGGGATGTGGAGGAGCAAAGTGTAGAGGAATTTAAGCCTCGGGTGATCCATCAACCCTGCGTCAGGATTAAATAAGTGACGCTTGTGCTCATAAATGTTAAGCAGGTTAACTGCCCACATCCCGAAACAACTTCACTTTTGAGTGGAAAATGAACTGTAATGTAGTCTGAGTAAACAGTAATGCTAGTATTTAGTGCGAGCAGATGACTGAGAGGAAGGGCTTGTCATGGAGAGCCCACCTTTACCTACTGAGGTGAGCCTGCTAACACACTGCTCAGCTACTTGTTAGCTAGTAGCTTTAGAACTTCAGCAATCATTTCTTACTGTGGTACCAAAATTTATATAACATTACACTACAGTAATACGTTGATTAATTCACAAATATATTTAGAATGAGGAATGTATTTTATTGTGTCAAACAATCAAAAGTTTCTTGAATTATTATTATTACAATACATTACATTATGATGAATGAAACTACAGTGGTGAATTTAATTTTAGAAGTTATTTATTGTAAAAAAAATTAACACGTGTTCTTAAATTGGTTGTTTATTTGATGAGATTATTAAATATGAGAGTGGAATAATTTATTTATTGTATAAGTTTTAAATAGCTTAATAAGGCATCAACATTCAGGTCTCTTAAGTTAAGAAAATCTGAAACAGAGAAATGTGTTGACGTTAGGCCCTGAATTTTGAGTATTTTATTTCTATAATTGTTTTATTTAATTTTTTCAGATTTACTTTCTTCTATTACGTACTTACTTTTGTTACAGATTATGTCTCTTTAGAGCAGGGATGTGGAAAAGTCAAATATCACAGAGGGCCAATGTTTCTTAAAACATATTGAAATGATTGCACTTAGCCTATTTAACCAAGACCAAATATTATTATGTAGATTAAGCAATATTTTCTCATGGCTCTGTTGAAGGAAAACACTTTCTTTCAAAAACAAAATATGTTCCTTACTACAGAATCAAGATAAATGCATAAATGAAGTTGAATGCATTATAAACTGAAAAAGCATTATTGAGCCTATCAATCACTGCTTTCAAATAGTAAAATGCTAAAAAAAAAAACAGTTGCATTGTTGAGTTAGCAAGTTACTGTTGCATTCAGGGGAAATTAGGTGTTGGTGCTTGCAAAACACTAGCGTGTGGGTGTGGCTTGCGGGCAGGTTTCAATAGTAATTAGGGTTGGGGTTTTCAAATCCGTGTGGCACCTAGTGGTTAAAAAATTAATAAATAATTAAATTATACACTTTTGAAACCTGTGTTAAAGCTGGAAATCTTTCTTTACATGATTGGTATCATGATTTACTTTGATGACTATCTTTCTTTCTTTTTTCATTTGAAGCCATACAAGTTCTGTTATCTCGTAAGAAAGTAACACATAAGATGTTTGTCTTTTTGGTTTCAGATTATTTCCTTCATATTGAGTTTCCTGCATGCAACAGATCGAAAGGAAGCATCTCTGGTCTGCCGAAGCTGGTTCACTGCAAGCCAAGACCATCACTTTCTGGTTGTATAATTTTTATCCATAAATATCATAGATATATTATGTTCTTCCTAAGCTCTCACGCAACTCCTAAAACTGACGTCTGGATTCATTTTTGCAGAAAAATGTCACGTTCAAATTTCCTGTGTCATCTTCTTCCCTGGAGTTTATTCGTGGCCTGGTGGGGAGGCCTCCCTGTGGTTTGGTGATCAGCCATCTTGATGGCTCAAGCCTGTCCAGGCAAGTTCTTGAGGAGGTGGGCGAGCATCTCGGACCTCAGCTGGACAGTCTGTCTTTGCCTGGCAGCAGCGTGACTGAATCCTCTCTGCTGAACTTGTTACCGCAGCTGAGCGGCCTGCGGAAACTTAGCCTACAGGGTCTAGACAGCCTCTTCATGTCTGGAGCCTTCCTGTCAAGGGAGGAGCACCGGCGGAAGGTTGGCATCATTGACTGTGTACTTCATGGACGTAGCCTGCATGTTTTGTGGGAACAGCAGTTTGTGCTAGTTACCGAAATATAGTAGTAACTAGTAACTAAATTACATTACTTACACTAAAAAGTAATGAGTTATTTTTAAAAGTAACTCATTGGATACTTTTAAAGTACATGTTTTGATGCCCTATTAATGCCCTTATTATTTAATTCCACTGCTACATGTAAAATTATCCTTTTATTGATGCTTATATTGAACAATCTTTATTTATTTGTTTAATTATTTATTTTACACTTTATGATAAGCATTGTGGTCAATATGAACTGACACTCATAATATAATTATGAATGTTAATACATTTAATTCAGACCAGCGGAAACTGAAAAAAACAAAACAAAAAACAAAAAAACTCAAGCAGCTTGAAGAATATATTCAAAACATAAAAAGTTATTCGCCCTCTAGCCCCTAATGTCATCTTTAGCTCATTTTCTATTTTAAAATATTCGTTATCCAAGTATATTGAGAAAGTTTTATGCCCCATTTGCTGTGTTCCACCAGGACATTTTATAACGCTGACTAGCTGCTTAAATGTGGGTGACTCGACGGTAGAGATCTGGTAGAGTTATCAACAAGACTTTACATTAAACTGTTGTTTGGGTGCAGAGTTTTCACTCGCGTCGCTTGTGGCCACCCCCGATGGCAAGTTTGCCTCTAGCTTCGTTGACGGATGTACTTTCTGAAGGTGTAAGTTTGTCGTTGTCGGCAGGACCTTGGACTTTGAGACAGATTGATGACACAGGTTGCATTTCAGTAAAATGTTTTTATCTTTATGGTACACTAAAGTGACATAATAAGCATATTTGCACTAAGAAAAAATGGTTTTGCTCTCACTCTCCATGAGAGTGAGATGATAGAGTTGGCAATGATAGAGTTGTCATTCACCAATCCGAAAAGGCATTTTCTTCTTCTGTACTTTTAGTGGCATTCACCAATCCCATTGAAGTGTTTTCTTCTTCTTCTTCTTTACGTACATGGGCGTCCATCATTTAATGTAAATAGTAACATAATAACGCAGACAGTAGTAACAAAAATGGAGTTATTTTATTTCAAAAGTTTTGTGTTAGAGTATTAGTTACTACAAAAACTCGTAAAGTTATAGTAACGCGTTATTAGTAATGCGTTACTGCCCTGCACTGGTGAACAGTAAACAAGGCTAAAAATGTGCATCACTTTCCGGTAACCAAAAATTTGTCCAGAGAGCAAAACAACAGATGTCTGATTAGCTGAAGGTTTGCATTTCATTTGCCTTAAAAAAACATTTTATCTTAAACAAATAAAAAAATAATTAATCTTCCTCAGAGTGTTTCTGAAGATCAAAACAATAATCTGAGTAAAAAAAAAACCCCATTGCAGAACCAGGGGTGTAAACACATTTCTTTCAGCTCCAAAGATTTAACATGGGAATGAATGAGAACCTGCTCGACCCCGTGGCCGGTCGAGGTACTACAGCTCAATCACTTTCTATTGCGCACCGGTAGCAGGATTTTGCCTGTCAGTTTGCACACAGCTAATGGCTTTTGTGGAAATGATGTTTCATGTTTTATATATAGTTTGATTTTATTTGTTGCGGTACATGATATGTAATATTAAATCTGTATAATTACAGTTAATTATGATTAAATACATATCTATACATGAAAAATAATAGAATTTAAAATAAAAATATTGTTTTAAGACACTACCATTCAAATGAAATATATGGCTAAATGCATTTATATATCAATTAAATAATTTATGTCTAATCATAATTGTATAATATTATTAGCTTTTTGCTTGTTATTTAACCCTTTTAGTTTTAACCGTTAAATTATTTAAATATAACTTTACAGAATAGTACTAAAATCCTAATTTAAAACTAAGATAACAAAAATATGAACCTTCCCTGAAATGATTTTAACTATAATGTTTTGAATGAGCAGGTCCAACTTGCTCTGAGGAACCTTGAGGAACTGGACCTCTCAGACCTCCGCTATCTCTCAGATCTCTCTTTCAACCGGCTGACCAGCTGCACTCCGCATCTCCGCCATCTGTCACTCGCAGGATGCCACATCGCCTTTGAATTCGACCCATACCGGGGGTCTCCAGTGGGTTCAGGCTCCTCCGCCCTGGTCTCTTTACGAAACCTGTTGAATCTCCTCCAGAACCAGGCCTCTACTCTCCAGAGCCTAGATCTGAGTGGAACCAGCATCACCCCAGAGTCCCTGCGCTCCATCGCCCGCACACCTGGACTACACCTGCAGCAGCTGAGCCTGCGCAGTTGTAAGGAGCTCACAGACTCATCAATGGAAGCTCTGTGCCGATGTCAGTGCACTCTGAGGGTGCTGGAGCTGAGCGGCTGTGTGGAGCTCACCAGCCGGACATTGATGGCGGTGGCGGTCCAGCTGAAGGAGTTGAGGGAGCTTCATCTGTCTCGGGACTGGAAGGTCACAGATAAAGGTCTGGCTGAACTGATGAGCCTTGCACAGCTAAGGAGGCTGGACCTATCCGAGTGTGTGCACGTCAGCGGAGTAGAGCTGGTGAAGCCGTTGTCTGCTCCTCCCCGGGCACAGCTGGAGAGCTTGACTCTCAGGAACTGCACCTACGTAAGGGTGAGAAGCTAAAGTTCTCTATATGTGCTGATCTAAAGCTGATGCTTATGTAGGTCCAATATATTAATATTTAGGAATTAGTTTAAATACGCAGCTTAAACCATTGACATATTTCCACATTTTTTATGTTAACTGCAACATTATTCTGACAATTTTTTTTAACAAAAAATGTAATGCATAAAATAGGCACTTAAGGAAACTAAATGCTCCTAAATATTTTATATATTTAACATAGTGTGCTAAAGTTACATAAAATCCAAAAACATGTTTGTTTTTTTCAGGATAACCTGGTTCAAATGTATGCTACTTCTATTTTATTCTGAAAACATGAAAAAAAAATATATATATAAATATAAATTCATCCTTGTTTTTTATGCTTTTTTATGTTTTTTATTTACATTTTTATGCTTCAAATACATTAAATCTATAATATATAAATATATAAAATTTGATATTTCCTGTTTTAAAAAGCCATAACTCCGAAGCGTGATTAAAATTACATTTCTAGATCTTTCTTGCATGTAAACCACAATACAAATCAGAGCATCCCTGCGCCACAGGGCAGTGAGCAATACTTTTTTGGCTCTTCAGTTGTCAAGGTTTCTTAAAAAGTCTAAAATAAAATTCTACATTTTAGGCCTTAAAAATTTTCTTAAATTCCCCATTATATGTCTTAAAAATTTTTTCAAATGTTCTTATTTTTCTTATAGTATTTGTAGAACTCATTGAGAACTGATGTAGAACTGATGTTTTTTTTAGTTTTTTTTTTTGAGAAAATGCTCCCAAATGTTCCAAAATGTAAAAATGACTGTTAGGGTTGCCAGAGTTTGAGAAAATGCCCTTATTCACCCACATTTGTAAAAGGGGGATGGTTAGGGTAGCCAAAGTTTAAGGAAACATTAGTAAACCCTCAACATCACAAAAGTGACGCATTTGAATCAAACTGTTTATTATGCAAAAAAAAAATCTGTGTTTTTAATGTTATGAAATAGGTCTTACATTTGATTCTAAACAGTCTTTGAAAGTCTTAATTCTGAACTTATGAAAACTGCAGAAACTCTGAGTAGTACCAAATTGGTAACAAGGAATTGATAGTCCACGACTGGAGGAATACAGCAGCTGGAACCCTATTTCTTGACTTGCTTTTGAGTGAGGGGCTGGTGACTCTTGCTGCCTTGAACTCCACAATTCCTTGTGCATGTTATCAAAATATTGAATCAATTTTCCTTGACATCCCTCCTAAAGCAATGGTTCCCTTGGCTTTGCAACTATTTCTCCCATGCTTTTTTTACTTCTACTTTTTGCAGCCATGTTTGTAGACAGCAAACAGCTTCTATTACCGGAGCTTTTATGGCTTACTCACCTTCTGATATATTATATATATGATATGATATATTCTGATAATTATACAAGTTAACCATCTTAAAGAACATCTGGAGTATATTTTGATGATTGCCATACTAATTCAGTTTGCAAGCAACAAAATATTTTATGCACAAAGGCTTCACAATTTGATTTAAAAGTGTTAATAAATGAACCATTCCACATGTTATGAAGTCTAAGTAAATAGCTTCATAGGTATTAAAGCTACATAGTATTGTTATTTAATAGTGTTGGTTTTCCACTAACTGATGGATTTCCCTATCTGGATGATGTTCAGGATTCGGTGGTGTTCTCGCTGGCGCAGCTTTTGAGCACCTCCCTCAGAGAGCTGGATCTCTCTTCCTGTGTTTACCTCACGGACCTAAGCGTCCGCGCCATCTCCAGCTTCCTGCCCTCCCTGCTGCTCTTGAAGCTCGCTTGTTGCAGAAACATCAGTGACTGGGGGCTGCTGGGAATGCAGGAGCCAAGCAATCACTGCCAGGCCTCGGATGAAGAGGTAGGATGCCTCCTCTTTTCTGAAGATCCTTCTGTTTGCTCATTGCTGTCTCACATGTGAAGGAGGTGAAAGGACCAAGTTTCACCAGGACATTTGGGAACATGGGTTTCTTCCAGCCTCCATCGCTTCCCTTCCAAGAGAAGCCCCAAATGGTGACTGCAGAACACCTTCAGGCCTTCAAGGGACAGGAAGGAGCATCTTTGCTGGCACTCAGGCAGCTCCAAACACTTGACCTAACGGCCTGCGCTAGGATAACTGACACCAGTATCACACAGGTGAGAGCTACATCCATAAATTTGTGAGTTTATCATACTCAAACATACCACAAAAACGAGTTATGTTGTGTAGGTGCTGCATTTCCCTGAGCTGCAACGCCTCTCGCTCTCAATTCTTCCTGATATTAGTGACGCTAGCCTGTTGTCCATCGCTCATCACTGCCGCAGCCTCAGGAGCCTGGCACTCAGTCAATGTCCTAAAATTAGTGACCAGGGTCTGGCACAAGCTCTTCCATTGCTGCAGAGGTTACAGCACCTTAACCTGGCCTTCTGTGATGGCATCACCAATCAGTGAGTGTTCAACCAATTAAATACCTGTTTACTAAATAAAGGTGTGATTAAAACTTATTACAATTGACCAAAAAGGTCTCATGTCAGTGCGTTTCCATTGCTGTTCCTGCAGGGTTGATATTTTTGGAGGAAGGAATGACACCTGTCACTAAATAGAATGTGTTTTAAGAATATTTGGACCTTTTAGGGAAACTTTTAAAACTAGCAGAAATTGACATATATTGAGTTATATTATTGGAAGGGAAAGAATTATTTGCATATTCTCTCTAGCAACAGGGTCTTCTTGTAAGAAGAGGGAGGAAAGACCTTTAAGGTCTGATGCGAAGACGTGCTTTGTTTATTACTTTTAATACATTTTTTACAAGTTGTAAATTAGAATAATTAGGGGTGTGTTAGCGGTTGGGTAAAATAGCACGACCTTCAATCGTGAGCTTTGAACTTTTAACTCTGATAAATCACTTGCTCAGTTTAAAGGTCCTTCAACATCAGGCTTGTATTTTATTACTATATGTAAATATTATTCGAAACAATAACATTTCAGTGATGTTTTGCTCATCAACAATGTCATTTTGTTGTCATTGAATGTTTCTGGTCATTTCTAGTCATACACGACTAACATATCTGACCAATCACAATGCAACTTGTTGAAATGTTACTCAAAATATTCAACATGGCAGACCGATAGATTTGCTTTGTTGTTGCAAATAGCATTTTAGTCTTTTGTATTGTTGAACTATTTGGTGTTTGAGTGTAATTTGTGCTTGTTTTCAGCTACCATTTACACAAGTAAAAACAAGTGTGAGAAAAGAAAAGCCAGATGAACACCTTTGTTAAACCGCTCAGGGGTGGTTGTATGAGAGTGTGTGACTGAAATAACTGAACACGTAAGACACAAGGCCAGAAGTGTTCTCGGTACTTTGGGTCTCTGAATCTCCTCTGCCTCTTTAGATCAGGCGTCAGCTACACCAACAGTGCACCCTAAATTGTTCATAGACATTCTAAAGTACTTTAGGTCCTGGTCATGGTATAGCTTCAGCTCCTACAAGAAAACATTGAAACTTCCCTGATTGCACCTCTGTTTTAATAAAGAATACTCTGAAATTCATTTTGAAATTCCAATTGACATGGAATTTGAGAACTTAAGAGTATTTGATCAACCTTGTCATATATTTTGAGTCATTTGATTTGTACATTATTTCGCATATAAATCGCTGTAGGGAATATTCGTTTTTTTTTTTTCATATCACTCCATTTGTTGCTTTTTACAATAGTTTATAATGGATATTTACAAATAGTTTTGGGAGTGGTACATGCAGACAATTACTGCTTGTTAATTTTCTCTTTATAATCCATCAGTTCAACCAGTTTAACTGACGATCAACAGGAAAATGTCCAAGCTCACTTCGTTTCCCATAGTGACTAAGATGTCAAGAAAACTCACAGCTGCTGAACAAGACCACCAGTCCAGTGACAGCCATTCTGGGTCTGAGTGATCAAACCAGCTTCTCCAAGTGGTAGGCTGGTTACCAGATCCTCCTCAGCAAAGTTCGGCCCTGCCAAAAAACTCCATTGCAAGGGTCTCCAGATAGTTCCCAGGGTTTTTAGATCTACACACTCAAACATGCTGCCAGTGGATCAATGTACCATCTAGCATTTGCAAGAATGCTAAACAAGCCTAAATTATATGAGCTTTTCAGACAGAAAATTAGTTGATGCCAATACCTGTCTTGAGCACTAAAAGCCTAGGTTTTAGAAATTGATTTTAAGCAGGAAGATGAGTAAAATGTTCTATTTAGATTGAATTTAAAACCTGGAGCAGGATCCACAGAATTGTTTTAACACCAGTAGCTCAGTCAGAGAGGTGCTGAATCTGTTTGATGTGTTTCCCTGCAGAACCCTGTCAACTATTAGTCTGCACTGTGAGCGACTGCAAACCCTGGATGTGTCGATGTGTAAAGGGATTACAGAGCAGCAGCTGGAGGTCCTGCCTAGCTGCCTGCGCTTCTTAGAGAAGATCCATTTCCACCCCTCAAGTGAAACAGAGCAGGCTGTTTTACTGTGACTAGCTGTTCAGGTCCACATTTCTCATGAAACAATTGTAATTGTAAATGAATTGATATTAACTCAATCTGTTACAATGAGACTACCATCAGTTCTTGATTCTGCTGTACCCACAGAAAGGTTTTGTTAGAAATTGAAGCACTGAATTATTGATAAATTGTTGTTTTTTCATTGTTTTAAGCTCACTATACCATTCCAAAGCAACACTGTTGAGTGTAAAGGTTGAATTAACTTATTGCGACCTAATGATGCTGCTGGCTCTGCTTCTGAGGATAAGAAATGCTATTGATTAGCAGTTAAAATCAATAAACATTGATTAAAATGACTTTTTTTCCCCTCAGTGTTTTTGTCTGTAAGAAAGGGTTAGATTTCAAGATGTTTGTAGAGAAGTTAAAAAGCTGATGTCTCTGTAAATAAATCTTGTTAGTGCAACCTGAGCAGGATTTTTAAAGGTTTGTCTTGCTCAAAAGTTTTACACACAACACAATGTTTCACCTTCTTTAATTCCAATCAAAAGAACAAAAAAATCTTCAGGTAATAAGAAGTATATAAGTGAAGCAGATGTTACACTGAGTAATCCTATGCAGTTTTCAGTTTATATAACATTGTTGATGCTAAATATTATTTTTTATATATATAAGAGTACCAAAGCAAGTTTAAAATGTACCAGAAGAGTTAAACCATGAATAAACTCCAGCCATGTTTTCTACAACACATATTAAAAGAAAATACAAACATACAATCTTTTTACATAGCTGAAAGTCCAATGTTTCTTTAAAAAAAATTAAGTTTGGGTATATTTAATTAGTGTTTAAGATCATTTACACAACAAAATATCTTTTTTATACACTGACCAGAGCATTTTCTTACAAATGTCATGAAAAACTGTAAATATGACAAACCAGCTATTGCAGAAAACAAAAGGTTAAATCAGAATTTTGGCTTAACTTCAGACATGTTTAATCTCCAAAAACAGCATTGTTGAAAAATCAACATATGTGTACAGTTGAGGTTAATGAGCCAAGTGATAACCTAATGATTTAAAACAACAATGAATGTTTCTGCTTTTTTAGCTGATTTTCAGTAATTGTTTCAGATTATTTATTTACGGTTTACACAATGCCCTCAAGGGTTGTATTAGGATTTTATTTTAACAACTAACAATTTTTATAATGCTTGCAGCAGCAATAAAAGCAGAGTTACTTTTAAATAACAGTATAACTTAGAAACAAATGTGTGAAAGTTTAATGAAAAAAGCTAAAAATAAAGATTATTAGCAATGCTGGAAGATAACAAATCACAGTAGAATTTTAAAACATTATCTGCAGACCAACCTTAGTTAATGTATCTTAACTCAAACACAGTTAGGTACCACAATCTTTTAAAAGCATAAGAATGCACAGACTTTCTGACATCCACTAACACACACCAGAGCTATTGTAGTACTACTGTGTCTGTAGGGGATAACAGGACAAGCACAACTGTCATATATTTTAATTTGTTTTATAATAAAAAGCAGTTCTTTAATGCAGATTCACTCATAAGAAGTGACTAGACTCGCTAAATAGAAACCAATTGAATATTGGGCTGACAGTTATTTTTTTAGCCTCAGTAATACACTAAGTAAAGCTCCATGTAAAAGTGAACCAAGTTTAAAATTGAGAACAAGTTCTAAAAAAATATGTACAACATTGAAATATGAAAGAGTCACTAAAGATTATTTTGGCCATATATAACGTATAAACCTGGAAATGTTTAAAAGGGAATAGAATTTCTCATTCTTTTCGCTCCCCGCTGTACTGCATCACTGCCCTTTAGCTTAATTCTGACTATAATTAAATTAGATTTTTTTTTAAATCAGCCATTGAACACTAAAAGCATCCATGTTCTTCCCAACATGGACATTAACAGGCTCTTGTGTCTGAAGACAGTGCAATGTTTACTCCTAAATTGGTTCTTAATAGAAACCTTTTTTATCAATAGTTTTTTTATTATTATTTGTAATTAACATTCAATTAAAACTATAAGCAACTGGTTTAAACGTCATGAAATAAGTGGTTGACAGTCTCTTTAATAGGAGGTTTTAGAGGGTATTTTATAACTTTCATGTCTTGTATAACTTTCATTTATAATACAATAAATTTCTCCCGCTCAAAAGAAGATTCTCGTATGGAGTGCCGGTACCTCACTGTGTCTCTTAGAAGTGCTCTTCCTCCCATCAAACCCTGAACAGGGCTCTCCCAACCTGTGTGTGCAGTGGGTGCTACTGCTCGGCCTGACTGAAGTCATAGCAGAAGTTGAAGTTGCTAGGTGGTTTGGGGACAGCTGGAGCTGAGTCTGGGATGGGGACGTTCTCTAGATCAAGCAGCCGAAGCTTGATTTCCATCGAGAGCAGGATCTCAAGTTCACTGCGCATGCTCTCGCTGCTCATATCTTTGCCCAGAAGCACATTGAGTCCATCCGTCCACAGACAGAACTAGAAGAAAAAGATAAAAGGATGCCGTTAAAGCAAAGACTGTGTTCAATACTGTACATGCACAACTTAAAAAAATTAAACTCGCCATCAACCTCCAATTCCACAGAAATGCCACACCATACTTCCTTCCAGGTTTTTACAATCCTTGATATCCTTTGATAATCAAATATATCGCCTACAGCTGGCATTATTAAACCTACAACAGGTGAGTTATTGCTTGGTGTATTTTAGACTTAGACATGGCTGAAACTCTTTTAGCCTTCTGAGGAAAACAGAATTGATTGACAAGATAATACAGGTTTTTGGGGAAGATTTTCTTTACCATTGAAAATGTTAACTTACCTTGTTAAATACTTTCAACAAGTTTATTTCTACTCACATCTGTTCTGGAGGAGGCGATGAAATTTAGGCTGTACTCCTCCACATCATAGGTGATGCTAAAAGCCAAGTCCAGCACTTCCTATGAAGCAAATAAACCAGTACAGTTACATGTTTGAATGAATTTGTAGATTTAGCATGTAGATTTCCAAAACGAAAAGAAAGAATTAATGAGCTTTAGGACTGTACCTTGGTTTGTTTTCCCTTGTTCTCTTTCATGTGAGGACAGTCTTTGCCGGTCACCACATTCTTTATGTCAGCTAAGGGAACTGGTGAGACAATGGCAATTATTTACTCATTTACAACTATATTTACAACAGACTTACAAAGGTCAAGTTTAGTTGGTGCATTCATTCAGAAGTTGTGGGTAGGTAAGTTTCAAGACTTTGCGATCCCATAAGATGCATTATTACCATGTCTCAGCACAGGGTGCACCTTCGGAATTACTAGATTTACTCAAATTTGCTTTAAAATAAAGTGCATTAATGAGCTATAGGTCATTTGATCATCGTTTATAGTGTTAGTATCTGACTCTAACTGGTATGACGTCAATAGTCGGTCATGTTGATACCTTGCTCTTCCCAACATTACATTTCAACAAACAAACATAAAATACAAAAGTTATAAAACAATCTGTACAATCAGTTTTTTAATCCTATTCCAACGACTGGAGCCGGATTGGTTGCATCAGGAGGAAAAAAATGTTCGTAATTGACAAGTTAATGTGCAATGAACATTATTCCTATAACCATTTCCATAAAAATCATGACAACATGATCAAATTCTTAATATCACTCTTAAATTCAGTTTCACACTACATCTGGCCCTGCCCCTTGCATAATATCTTCCATTTTTAAATACCATAATAAATGCATCAAATTTGCTATTTTCAAAAGAACCTGCAAAATCTAACTGAAAATAAATGTAGCCTGTAACACCCTCAATGTCTGGTCAGGAAATAATAAATACAAGTGTTGGCAGATGATGACCAGTCATTCAATGTGTTTTGTTTGCTGCAGCAGAATTGGTTAATTGTACTTAACAAATGTTTATACGCTCTGAGAATGACCCGTGAGTGAAACTAACAGTAAATGATGTCATATACTGTGAATCCCTCCCTTTAATTACCATAAACTCCGCCCTCCGTTTCTGGTTATAAAAACAGTAGAACACCATTTTGCTCACGAAAAGCCCTGGCATCAAAGATCTGCAATATTTTGGGATATATAAAAGTACACGACTCTGCTGATGTACTCACATTAAAAAAGCCTTTAAGGACTGAGTCAATAACTTTTATTTATAAAGGAAATGCACCAGCAGATCAACTAAAACATGTGTTTGTTTGCTCATTTTGCTCCAGACTATTTTTGAACAAGGGTCAATACAAAGAAATAGAATGCAATGAAGTTGAGACTAACACTTGTATCTGTATCAACTCTACAGATCACCTTAAACCGCCCCTACGTGTGCTGCAACAAGTGTGAGTGATTTTAACTGGACTGAAACCACACCCAAAGCTAGAGATGCTGAAACCAGCAGGTAAGGCTCATTGATCTAGTTAGTGAGAGATCAATCAGCTCACAACGAGCATATTCTCTCAAACACACCACATCCCTTTTGGTGTTCCAATGAATGCTAAATCATTTAAATGTTCCTAAAGTTCTTTCAAAATGAAAAATTGCTTTGTACCGCCTTTTACCAGGTTTTTCAAATTCCATGTGGTCTCATAGGATAAAGCTTCTTGCTCTATATCTGTTTATACAGCGTAAGTAGACAACTTTCTATGAAAAATGAATGCAGTAAAAACAAACAGACAAACATATGTTAAATGGAATCCGGCCTCACTCTTTTCCTGCAGTGCTTCAATAGAAGGCATCTCCCCCTCCTCTTCCACATCTCCATAGTGCAGCACTTTATGGTTTGGAGAAAGACGACAGTACCAGAGCTTGTCTAAAAACACATACAGCCTGGGTTAGTCAAGACTGAAGGTGCAGGTGAATATGTGCCCCGTGTTTGTAATTACCTTGTCTCCGGCGACTGCTGATCTTACGGAAGAGTGTGCCGTGACACAGTCGGTTGAGTCTCTGCTGCCTGATGAGCTCCAGGAGCTCTGGTTTCAGACGTTCCTTCAGCTCGCTACCCAGAAAAACACACAAAGATCCAAAAGTGATGGAGTAAGCGTGATGTTAGCATGACAAGAGACAACTTTTAAAATGATTCAAGGGATTGTTTTGTCAATAGGCATTAATAGGGGGAAGAGTCATTATCTGTACTGGGTTGATTCCATTTTTTTGCACTCACAGAACAGGCGGTGCAAGTGTCTCCTCCTGGTGAAGTCGCTCAGTCTGACGAAGCTTTAGGATTTCACTGTAGTTCAGAGCATTCACCTTGTTCTTGAAGAGCTCCAGAGACGTGGGTTTGCTGGACAGAGTCCTGGTGATCTGCTCACGCACCACCTGCATCACCTGCAGCAGGAAGTGATGAGAGAAAAAAAATGTTCTTACAGGAGTGCTTGAGTGTAAGTTTGAGTATGCATCCTAAAATTCAGTCATTGGTGCAGAGAACAAGCGCTCATCTACCACACAGACTAGACACCTCAGACCAAGCCACAGGTGAAATAATTTCTACTTCTGTGTGTTTAAGGGGCCAGTTTGCTTTCAAAAGCAAGATATAAACCAGTTACATTTTTGCAGCAAAAAGCATTGAAAAACTGGTAGCTTTAAGGCAATTGTTGTATGTTAACATACCAAAAACTATCTGTGACTATTCATCCCAGCTTCCCAAATGCAGTGCCTGACCTTTCTGTGATTGCTTCTTTTAACGACTGAAAAAAAAAAATAATAATACATTTTTTTTTTTAAATTAACCAAAATTTTTTAATTCCAAAGCTTTTTCTATTCTATGCACATTACCAAAAAATAAAACTATCAAATTGTAACAGACCAATTTTTAAATTAACTAAAATGTATTTAATTAAATACAGTGTAATAACTTTCGCTACAAATAAAAGTAGTCCTATATTAATCGATGTGTTGAACTTCTAGCCCTGTACACATATAAAACCTAGTGAAAATATTAATATAAAAGTCAGTAATGAATCAAAAAAGAAAAGGAATAGTTTATTTAAAAACCAATATATGTGGCTTTACCATATGTTAGTTCAAAGTTGCCAAATGAACATGTAAACCTGTGGATTGCCATTTAAAAAAAAAACTGACTATTAATATAATTAATGTTAGTCATTAACACTAACATTAACTAACATTAATTAATTAACTATTATAATGCATAATGTGTTACATCACATGACTCTTATTGCGGTTTCTGCAATTTGGAAATTGTGTTGATTGCATTTGCAATTATATGGCAATATGACCAGTTAGAACAGTTCAGCCCTAGTTCTTTGTTTACATGATGAGTTGCTCCCTCTTGAGGAACAGAACAATAACCCAATGAAGAAATATACGTTTCGAGTCTGTGTGATTAATGATTAATTCACTGACTGAAAACACAATTTCCAACACAGTGTCCACTTCCCGTTTTGTCTTCCATTTAATGATAAAGCTAGCTTTTAATGTGAGGTACGGCCTTTAACACATTGTAGAACAACTGCCTCTGGTATCTATGGGTTCTATGGTACAAACGCTTCTGAGTGAAGCATTGACTAGTCTCGCACATCCAGAGCTTCAAGGAAGGTACCTTTTTTTTTGGTCAAGCCCCACCAATGATGCTGTTTGACTGACATGACAACAACCAACCCCATGTCATTTCTCATGATGTAATCAGAGCATGAAAATGTTACCACAACAATCCAATGTTTAGTTGTTCTTAAAATCACACAATTTCAATATACTCAATGGATTTTTGACATTCTCGATCATACGCATCCATGTGGTGTCTGGGCGGAATGAAAATAAATACAACACTTGCTACTATAAGAAGTTTGGATAGGTTTAACCAATAAAACCACAACTTCAATCTTAATGTGTTTCCAACATTCCGTATCAAACTCAGACTGACTTGCTCTCAAATCCATTTTAAATCATACTGAAACATTATTTTATGACAGTATCTTCAAAATGGCACTATTTACTAGAGGTCATTTTCATCGAAGAAGTGATATGTTTACTTGGCATACTCATTCCACCACTGACAAGTATAACTTTGTCCACTTTGTGTTAGTTGAGCAATGGAATACTTATCTGTGAAATACTATCTTGTTTAATTACCTGTTTAACTGTTCCTATACGTCTAGTTTTGCATGATTCATAATCATGCAACTTTCCTGAGCTCACAGACACGATCCTTTCAAGTGCCTCGTGTTCTAACAACATACTAATAATTCTAAAGTTTCTAAAATTCTCACTTCTTCAAATACACAATAGATCAATAGAGCAATGAGGCTAATGCAAGCATGCCACACAATATAACCAAAACACACATTGACCCTGACAGACAGCTAATTATATACATAATCATTAGCTTTTCCATCTTTAAAAGAAAACTGCTACAGTACACAGAGCAACTTCTCCTACCTCAGACATGGTGAGGACACCTGCACCCCATCACAGCCACATGCATTAGAGTGGGTGGTTGCACGAGAGTGCTGGTGTTTGGGTCTGTGAGCTTGTTAGTGAAAGTCTGCGGCCCCTCCCACCAACCTCCCCCCATTAAAACACACAGCACAGCACTACTCCAACAACAATAAACAGCAGCTGAAGAGAAACAGCATAGTCAGGGTGTAGAGAGAGAGAGAGAGACAAAGGGAAAAAGAAGGAGGGAAAGAGAGAGACAAGAGCAAAAGAAATAGAAAGTGAGAATAACAAAGATTGAGAGAGAGAGAAGATAGAAAGAAAGAAAAAGAAAAGAGAGACATAGAAAGAGAGAGACAAAGAGAAGGAGAGGGAGAGAGAGAGAGAGTGCAACCAAATTTAATTTTATTTATAGTTCTATTTTATGATTGAAGTTAATTTAAGTTACCACTAAATCAACTAGATTTCAATCATTAATTTTGATTACCATTAATAAACAATAATACATTTCAAGAAACAACAGAACTAAAATCTATTTTGGACCTGTTTATTTTAAAATAGAACCGGATTCCAATAAAATATTCTTTTGATCCTAATTCAGAAAAAAATGTGCTTCTGAAACCCAACTTCTGAAGGAAGGTTCAAGTAAAACAAATTCCTCAGTTTTAACTCTTGCACAACAAAGAGAAAAGACAGCATTCTGTTTTTGAAGTTTTCCGTTTAAACAAATTGGTTTATGACTAACCAGTTAATTTTTGTCATTTTAAACACACTTTCCTCATCTTACTGGAGCAAATTGTCAGACCAAAAACGAAACATGAAAAAAAGAAGGTTTTTCAAAGATCAGCACAAAAGAAAAGTTGTGAGTAATTCCTCTTTATAATGGTTAACTCCTAATTCATGTTCTCATGTCTGACGCCAATCAAAAAGTTTAAGCAGCCGGTTAACAGTTCCTAAAAACTTTTCTGCACAGAGAGAGAAACCGAAGCTCATCAAATGGAACACAAGAAGGTTTGGTACCGGAACGCAATGTTATATCTGAGCCCTATCATGCAGCTGATCTGAGCTACTGGATTGCTTTTGTTCTTCTAATACCCCAGTATAAAGTCCCTTAGAGGCACAAAAGCCGTGCCGCTCAGTCAGCTGGACACTCGTCCAAACCAGAGGTCAGGAGGGTCACCAGCTTTACGGCCTCAAAGCCTTTATTAAACGCAGCTCTGTTTTGTTGCAGCGCTGAATAGTTTTGACTGGAGAAAGGACTTTTGCTTTTAAACACTGGAAAGGAGTCGGAGTGATTCAAGGAATGTGGATAAACACAAAAGCTTTGAAAAAAGGAGAGGAGAAGCAGCATGTTTTTCATTCCAGCGGCAGGACGTTTCTCAGACTGATCCAGATGAAGCCATCAATATTCATTTGTGCGAGAAACGACCACAACCCTTTCACAGATGTTCTCTTTGGACGTATAACGCATTTGGGAATTATAAACCTTTCAAGAGGAGATGGATTGAGATTGACTTTCAAATTGAAAGTCAATCTCAATCCATCTCCTCTTGAAAGGTTTATAATTCCCAAATAGCACAAGGATTCTTTTTTTTAAATGTACTTTTCAATCAATATACCTCCAATGCTATTTACTTTTAAGAAGGTTCGCTGCCTTTATTGTTTATGATTTGCAAAAAATTAAATTTACATTTTAATTTACAATTTCTACAAGTGAAATTTTTTTTGAAGTATGAGGTTAAATTCAAGATCATCTGTGATAAAAATAAAGCTTGTTAAAATGTATTTTATGTTAAAATAAACAAGACACAGATGTGACTCATTACTTTTCCCTAACTTTCTGGAGTTATTATATGAAAGCTTTTTATTCCACTAAACGGGATCACTTCCATCTAACAATAACCAGAAACAGAATGTTACAACACATTTAATTCAGCTAACACATTGATTGATGCATTTCTCTAACAATATATAAGAGATGTTGAGGAATTTTACGATTTACCTTCAGTATTAAAATGGCTCATATAATATTGAAGTACAAGTTGCTGGTTACAGTGAACACCAGAGGGCGCAAATACATATCGCTGAAGTGAGGAACCAAAGTACACATTATGATTCGGTCCAGTTACTACGTTAGCATTAGAACTGTTTATCTACCGGTAGTGAGAGGTGTCTCTCGAGATATAAACGCCATTGTATAGCAGTGAAAACGTCTCTCATCTGTATGTAGCTTAAGACTCATTCTCAGATCCACTCAAGATAATTAGAGGTGTTTTGCCATCTGTTTAGCCTTTCTTCGTGTTCTCCTGATCTCACGTTTAGCATAGTTTAGCAGATTTCATTCAACCAATGTTACGGCCCTGGCCGTTTTGAAGCGTTTCATTTTTTATTTTCTGTCGCCTGCTTGTGCGCACGCCCGTGAGCGCGCCCGTGCGCGCTTTTGCTTATTCCTGCAGGTGACTCCAGCTGTCCCCTGATTCGCCAGTTGGGACGCCGATCACTAGCGAGGAGGCGGACCACTTCAGCTCGTTTGCGAATCAGCGGCGGCAGCTGGAGTTGAAAAGGAACGCGCCGACACCTGTTCAGGAGCGAGGGCTCTACGGAGTCCTTGACTCATGCGGCGTGGAGAGAGTGGCTCCACTCGGTTGCCGCCCGTTTTGTTCGTTTGTGCTCCCTTTTTGTTTCCTTCCATATGTTGCCATTGATGGGAAAGCGAGGGCTCTGCGGAGTCCTTAGCTCACACGGCGTGGAGAGAGTGGCTCCACTCGGTTGCCGCCCGTTTTGTTTGTCCTTGCTCCCTGTGTTTGCTTCCGTTTGTTGCCATTTGAGTTCACTTCTGTTACCTACCCGGTGTTTCACGTTCGTTGTCTACTGACTTCCAGGGTCTCAGAGACAGCTTAGTATGTCACGTGACATACATTCTGCACGTAGGATTATTTCTGTTATACACACTAGTTTAGCGGTGTGCGCCAGGTTTGTTTATTGTATAACTTTCTAGTTAGTGTAGATTAGTTCTAGCTTTGTGTATGTTAATTAGTTAGCTTAGAATTGTCTGCACTTTCTAGTTAGTTTGTTTTGTTTTACCTGGCGTCCCTTAGTCTCTGCCCCTGGAGTGTGTGTATTTGTATTTGATTTATTTTACCATTGGCAACACCAGTTCTGTTAATTAAAGCACATTTGATTTGTCAAGTTATTGTTTGTGTCCCGTTGTTCCCGTTTTCATTTCTGTTCCTCCACCTTTTTGTTACACCCCGACCCTCGACACCACCACCCTTTTGGGGTCGTAACAAAGTGGGGGCTCGTCCGGGATATCTTCATGATTCCCAAAATTGGTGGAGAGCAGTTTTGTCTGTGTGGAGCAACTTTGGGTTCAGTGTGCTTTATTTTGTGTTTGGGAGCGTGTCTGCTTGGTTTGTGGCATTTCATTTGTTGTCAGCTCCTGACTTGTAGTGTGGGAGAGAATTGCCACTATGTTTTCAGCAGACATTCATTTAGTTTGAGCACTTCGTTTTTTGTGTGTGGACCAATTATTTATGGGTGCTTTCGTTCAGGGCCTATGTGCTAACCTTGATAATGAGGTTTCGTTGAGCACATTTGGTGAAGGTCCTAGCACCATTGTTTTGTGTTGTGGTGCTTCTGGTAAAGACTAGCGTGCTTGCCATTGATGGGAAGTACTTTGTATTGCGGTCTTAGCACCACTGTGTAAGTCTATTTGTGTGTATGTGTTCATTTGTTTATTTTTGTGGAGTTTAAATTCATTTGGACACCTTTTAAGCACATTTGATTTGTCAAGTTATTGTTTGTGTCCTGTTGTTCCCGTTTTCATTTCTGTTCCTCCACCTTTTTGTTACACCCCGACCCTAGACACCACCACCATTTTGGGGTCGTAACAAAGTGGGGGCTCGTCCGGGATCTGTTCTGTTCCTCCACCTTTTTGTTACGACCCCAAAATGGTGGTGGTGTCTAGGGTCGGGGTGTAACAAAAAGGTGGAGGAACAGAAATGAAAACGGGAACAACAGGACACAAACAATAACTTGACAAATCAAATGTGCTTTAATTAACAGAACTGGTGTTGCCAATGGTAAAATAAATCAAATACAAATACACACACTCCAGGGGCAGAGACTAAGGGACGCCAGGTAAAACAAAACAAACTAACTAGAAAGTGCAGACAATTCTAAGCTAACTAATTAACATACACAAAGCTAGAACTAATCTACACTAACTAGAAAGTTATACAATAAACAAACCTGGCGCACACCGCTAAACTAGTGTGTATAACAGAAATAATCCTATGTGCAGAATGTATGTCACGTGACATACTAAGCTGTCTCTGAGACCCTGGAAGTCAGTAGACAACGAACGTGACACACGGGGTAGGTAACAGAAGTGAACTCAAATGGCAACAAACGGAAGCAAACACAGGGAGCAAGGACAAACAAAACGGGCGGCAACCGAGTGGAGCCCCTCTCTCCACGCCGCGTGAGCTAAGGACTCCGCAGAGCCCTCGCTTTCCCATCAATGGCAACATATGGAAGGAAACAAAAAGGGAGCACAAACGAACAAAACGGGCGGCAACCGAGTGGAGCCACTCTCTCCACGCCGCATGAGTCAAGGACTCCGTAGAGCCCTCGCTCCTGAACAGGTGTCGGCGCGTTCCTTTTCAACTCCAGCTGCCGCCGCTGATTCGCAAACGAGCTGAAGTGGTCCGCCTCCTCGCTGGTGATCGGCGTCCCAACTGGCGAATCAGGGGACAGCTGGAGTCACCTGCAGGAATAAGCAAAAGCGCGCACGGGCGTGCTCACGGGCGCGCGCACAAGCAGGCGACAGAAAATAAAAAATGAAACGCTTCAAAACGGCCAGGGCCGTAACAACCAAATTAGACCAGAGGCAGAATAATTAAAGGTTAAATTTTTGTACATATTCTTCCACTTAAAATTTGACTCTTGAGCAGAAAATAAGTTACAGTTACAGCTCTTTGCTATTTTACCATTGATGCAGGCTCCTGCACCAGACAAATAGGTTTGCTTCCATCAAGAAATCCAATTTAACAGAAAGAAAGAAAAAAAACATTCTTCAACCATCATACGAAATATAAATATGGACTGAGGAAAAGTGATGATGGAGAGTACCTTGTCGAAGTCTTCCTGTGTGGCTCTCATCTCCTTCCAGGTTTTGTTAAGCAGTTGAATGCAGATGCAGAAGAGCTCCTCCAGCAGTCGATCTTGAGCAAAGAAAATTGGGTGATAGTCTGAACCCGTCTCTGAGGCTGTGCAAGAAGGAGAAGGAGGGTGTATTTAAGTATTTAACCTTGTGTTTTTAACTCTACAAGCTACAAATTTACACAGGCTTCACCCAGACTAAATAGTACAGGAGAAAACTGTGTAAAATATTACAGAGAATTACCAGATACTAGTGTACTTTTCTAATGGTAATTCATTAAGCTGTGAATGTATCCTTAATAAAAACCCAGAGGATATCTGACTAATTAAATGTTTTTAAACAATTCTTAGAGGTCTTATATTATCCCTTTCTCAATACATTTAGAATAAAAGTTGGACCCCTCTAGACTACAAAAGTGAATTTATCAACATAAGCATTTATAGTTCTACACGTCGTCCTGTCTATGCACTGATCAATATTGATTGAATAAGATTTCTACTACTAGCTAACCAAAACACAACGCAGAGGCTAAAAAAGAACAGGTTATATTCATCTGTTAGCTAGCTAAAACAAAACTCAGATAACAAAGGAAGGTTGTTTACCTCATTGACTCAATCACTCAGTGTTTACCATGGAGTGCAAGCCAAGAAAGTGAGCATAAGCTCTTGCTCTGCGAAGCCTTGATGCAGAGTTATAAAATGTCAGAGTCTTCCCAACAAGGGAAACAAATAAACATGACCTTTAGTATTTTTTACTGGTGGGGGGATGTTACTGGCTGTTATACTTCTGGGTGAGGTTTTTTAGTTCTATATGAAAATGAGAAGCATCTGCAGTTAAAATAATTGGTTAATGAGCAGAGGAAGACTCTCACACAAGTAGCCCAGCCCTTCATTTAGCAAAACTTAAATCAATTTGTCATGCCACAGTGAGCCTTTTTCTGGCTTTAATAACTTTAATAAGTTATAGGAGTAGTTGAATCAAAAATCGAACAATGGATGCTCCCAAACACAAAAGGAATTTCAGTCTCCTGATTTGGCATTAGCACTTTCCATGGGGCTCCCCCGTGTACATATACGAAAATTTGAGCTAAATCCTCCCCCAGTTAAGGTCAGTTATACATACATATAATACATATACATACATAGTTTTGATTTTGCAGAAATCCCAAAATTGTATCTTGCAGTTCTAAAATGCGCACAAGCACTTTGTTGCGCGATCGTCAGCAATGCACGTCTGTTTGTAGCAATGGAGTTTGGTGAGATTCATCCTCACACCGCTGCATTAATAATCTCTGGTTGGTAGACTTTTACAACTGTCACCAAGATCTCTGGACAGTGTTTTATTGGCGAGTGCTTGGCAATGGATCATACAGAGGTTACACAGTGCGGGCTATGTGTATGCGCTTATTGTTGTGAGAGCAAACAAGATCAGCTGTGTACACGCACAGAGTTTACACCCAAAATGTATTCATTCTCGCTTTATTTTCACAAAATTTAGCTCACGCTTGTGCAAATGAACTTTTTGTGCTCTCAAAATGGAATTTTTGCACTCAGAATTGTGATGCTATAAAACCCCATATTTTTCTACCACAACACATATTTGCCTCCACCCCCCAACCCCCCCTTGTGAACTCTGGCGCCCCCCCTGAGGGCAGGTTGGGAATCACTGGCATAGATCTTAGAATTTAATAAGCTCATTAGCAGTTAGTAGTAATTGTATCAAAGCTCTTGATAGAAGTTTAAAACTAAATGATTGAAGGACTCACGTGGTTCTCCAATGCGCAGGATCTCACACAGTATGAGGGTGAGCTGGATGCTGCTCCGGGCAAAAGGACACTCATGCTTGTCCTCTCGGCTGCTGTTCTCCAGTACAAACTGACACATGAATAAAAACAGATAGTTCCAACTCCAAGAATAAAGCAAGCTGTCCTATGCTCAGTCACTACTGGAACAGCATAAAAGCTTTATTCATAAATGACCATTTAGACACGTGGTCTGACTCACCCTGCTGTATGCATCTGGGTAACGAGAGGAAAAGTAAGCCATGGTGTCCAGAGCGAGGAGACCCGGAGGACAGCGACTAAGATCCTGACCAGGATTGCTGTTATTCTAAAAAAAAAAGGGGGGGGGGGGTCTATTTAAATTGAAATTGTTTTACATTTGAATTGTGTTTATTAACACTCACTGATAAGCTTTGAAAACAAAATGTAATACTTGTTCTGCATAAAGTAATTTTCAAATGGCCAATTTTTCTAAATACTATGTAAATGTCTTGAATTGTGAAAAATGTTATTGATAAATATATAAAAAAATAGATTTGTTCTCTAAATCACACTCACTGAGAAGCCAAGCTTTTTGAACTCTTTTGCACAAAGTGAGCGCCTACGATCGTTGCTAAGCCCGCTCTCGCTCTCGGTCTCAAACGCAGCTTGTCTCAGTCCATGGAGCATCTCCCTCTGCTCCTGCCGGACACATGAGGAAACATGAATGAAGAAGTGAACCAAGTGAATTAGGACTGAAAGGAAGATGTAGATTTCAAGTGAACCTGGCTGTAAGAGTCAAGTGGCGTCCTCATGCGAAGCTCCAGGTGGTTCAAGCGCACCGTCTGCAGCACATATAAATAATGCGCCATTTCGTCTCCCACTGAGCTGGAACTGTGGATGATGTTCTACAAACAACAAATTTAACCAATGTACATTTAGCACATAACCTTGTGAGGCCTACAATTTTAAGTGGATACCTTCATACAGAATGTCTTAATGGTAATTTTTACCTTATGAATGTACTGCCGCAGATTCCTCTTCTCAAGAAACTCAAAGAGCTCCTGAAATTGTAAAAAATTACACGTAAAAGTCTTGCAAGACGGTTGATTTAACACATTGCTTATTTGCTTTATAATATTGTTAAATTGGCTAAACAGTAATGTGAATTAGTACACCGCAAGCAAGTTTTAGGTAAATTTCAGGAATATTACCGTTTTGGCTAAACATTAATGTGTGTTAGCCAAACTGGCAATATTCTTACAATTGACTTAAAACATGTAAACAGTGTGCTAAGCGCAAATGTATGTTAACACACTGCCAGTACGTTTAAGGTAAATTCCAAGATTATTGGAAAAATGTTGGCAACTTATTGGTAAAGTTAGTAATACTACTGCACATTTTTGATGGGTAGATGCTTGAATGACTAGCAGTAACCTCAGACCTGTCTGTCTGTTTCTCCTCCTGCCTGCAGCATGGCCATCAGTAGAGCCATAGCTTTTGTCTGCAGCTGCTGGTTGGTTCTGCAGTCCACAAAGGGAGAAAAAATTTATGAAAAATTCAGAAGAACTTTTCACATCAGGGATGCGTGCGCTTTTGAAGTTGTTTAAAAAAAATTAGCAGATAAGCAGGAAATTGTTGTTTTCTAAGAGAGGAACTAAAACTCGCACAGCAAAGGAAGTAACACATTTATATTTTCATCAAGCAGGCGAGAGGCAATTGATGTTACTAAATGTCAAGCGTTTCTGAACTGAGAAATTGAAGAGTTGCTTTAAAAATGCTTTTAACTATTGGAAAATGTAACTTTCTTTAAAATTCATGGTCAGATGCATTTGCAGATTTATACCTGTTGCCCAATCAGGACAATAAAAAATTTGACACTAGGATTAACAAAATGAAATCAAAATTGCTAATTTTGTAAGATTCCGATAAGTGAATCTAAACAGCAATCAGAGATAAACGTGGAGTCATTCACTGAATCATTTCGTAACATCACTTTTTTAAGACTGTAATTATTTTGCTCTAGTAGATTTCGTTCTCAAAAACGTTATCAGTTTAATAATATTTTATTCAATATTTATTATTGTTAGAAGTAAATAAAAAACTTAATACAGAATATTTACCAATATATTTTTAGTTAGAATATCTGCAAAATATCACCATAATTATAAGCAAAAAGCCATTTGACGATGTTACATTTTAAGAGCTGCATAGATGAAGATAGCTAAGGGCACAAAAGGTGATTTACAATGAGCTTATGGAGAGTGCGTTTTATAAATTTCAAGAGTAAGACGCACTTGCAATTAGTTGGCTTCCCATGAAATGAAGGTTGTATTTATAGAAAGCTTTTCTCTGAGAAGGACATGGTCTCTAAATTGGAACACAAAGAAAGAAAAGAAAATTTCTCTCCTTTGGCCTACCCCTAACCCTCCATTTTGCTTGTGAAGGGAAGAGGTGTCCCAATTCTCTTTTGATTTAAGGGAAAGCGCTATAGTAAACAGATGTATAACACTTCAACCAAAATGTAGTCAGACACCCACTTCCAGACCGAATGCTTGAGAATGATTTCCCTGAAAGCATTGCGTAATGCAGAAACACAGAAACAGGATTGTTTATTCAAGATGGCTGACAATGCAAGGACATAGAGCACAGATGCAAGTAATTTCTTGTCATTTATGAAAGTTATTAAACAATTATTTTTTTATGTTAGTTTTCATGTCATAAGCATATATATCTCAGAAATAGTAAAAATATTCCAGGTGCTCCGGTTTCCCCCACAAGTCCAAAAGACATGCGATATAAGTGAACACGCCGGAATAGTTAGCGGTTCATTCCACTGTGGCGACCCCGAAATGGAAAAAGCCGACAAGATATTGGATGGATGGATTGATATCACTGTAAGTTTTACAAGTAAAAAAAACTGAGGTTTCTGTTAGTTTAGTTTTCAAGTGCTGATGCAGGTCAGAATAATATATTTTATAATATCTATTTTTAAATGAATAATGCATTATTTTAGACAAATAACATTAATTAACATTTAGGCCTTCCCCTTAGCAGTTTTTGTCAAATAAAAGAATAAGGGCTAATCGTTAAGAGTTAGGGCTAAGAGAGAGAAATGGAATGTAGCCTATGATTTCCTAGGAGTAAAATATTTCAAATTGATTTCAATCTAAAACCCACTATCCTCACATCATGCTATGTTTTGTTCCTTGATTATTAGAGAGCATGATGACGTAAAATCTGTGGAGCACATACACCTGCAGATGCGATAGAAGCCTCTCCAGCGTGACCTCCTGCTTGACTTCAGCAAACAGACTGCTACTGCTGAGCACCATACTCTCCAGGATAGCCAGTGACACCTGCTGGATCGAAGTGTCCAGAGCCTTCGCATTCACAAAGCTGGCAATCTGGAAATGGTCAGGTTTAAAACCAGACATCAAACAAATGACTTAGTAGATGAACGATTATAGTGTCAAATCTGTACATGTCAATGCTTTGTGCTACATTACTACCTTCTTAGTAAACACACTTGAGAGGTTCCCCCAGGACACAATGCCATGATCCATGAGCTCCATGAAAGCAGTCAGAGTGTGTGTCATTATCATAGGAGCCCTGCCAAAAGTAAACCCTCATTATTTATATGAATAAAGACAGTAAGCTGGAGGAGTTTGAGAGGGGACTGACTCATGTGCATCCTCCACAATCTTGACGAGTAGTGAGTGTCCATCACGGCTGATGAACTCCTGAGCGAAGGTAATGTCAGTGGAGATATCTGCCAAAGACTTGAGAGAGTCACAGCGAACATCTGCGTCGGCACTCTGAATGCCTTTATACAGATCCTCAGCGCAGCGGCTCTGGTATACACATTTACATTGGTTTATTTCTATACGAGTATTGCTACTATGTTATAAGCATATGATAAAGTTTAAGACCCACTGGAGCACGGGTTAGACGCAGGATGCAGCCATTTTTGATGTCAAGCCGGTTCTACAACAAAAAGTTAACACACAGACAACTGTAAGCCGCCCAATGCTTGATGATGAATTTGCACAAACATAATTTGAGCTTTTGCCTCCCCTTGCCTAAAAATTCACTAAAACCATACCAAACAATTGTCCAATTATAGCAGAAAAAAGTGCCTTAACCCAACCAAGCTTTAAAAACATATCAGAGGACTAAGATCAATCATGTGAACATGGATGTAATAAGGTAGAAAGTGACCTACGGATTCAGTGATGTACGTCTGGATCCCATCAGCATACTGCAGAGCATAGTTTTCAGGGCCTGGAAGACTCCACCTTCAGAGACAACACAGAACACGTCACAAAAACAACATGGAAGGGATGCATGGATGATACGATAGTGGAAACATAAACAGCTGTGGAGTTTAAAAACAAAGACTTACTTATCACAAACCTCTTTTATGACAGCAGTGAGAGGTTTTTTCTGAAATGAGATGAATTATATAATTATTAATCTATTATTGGCGGATTATCAAATATATTTGTACACATATTCCTCTTGCTCTCAAGTGGTTTACTACGGCAAACCAAAATAAATGTTTACTACAGCAAACCAAAATGAGTGTTGGCTTAGTCGTGGATGGCAGACTGGAATATCTTTGCATCTCTCTAATGTCAAAAAGAATGAAAATATTAACAAATTGTTCTTGTGAAAGTTCTATCGGCATTCGAAATGTTTGCAATTCACATGAAAAATGAGGCTAAAACCTTTTAATTATTTAAATAAAAAGTTAAAACATGTAAATCACTTAAAATGAGAATGCCCTTATAATTCCAAGGAGTAGAAAGTTCATTGTAGAGATACAAAAAAAAATTATGCTCAAACAACTGTTTCCCTTACCATTCAATGGCGGGTGTAATATTAATCATACAATAGAATGTAAATGAAAACAATACAAATGTTGACTAATCATATATAATTTTTTGGAGTGTGCTAAAACCCTCTTTTCCTGCCTTCGTTCTCTGTGTGGGAAACCAGTCAGGGAAAACTGTGTTGGAAATGTTTTTTATCATGGTTTCAGCAGGTTTCATAAAATTAAATTTAAGACTTTTAAGACTGTTAGGAATTTAAGACCCTTATCATAATATCAAAAACACATAGAAAACTTTTTTTGCATAATAGACTGTATGCTTCAAATACTAACCGTCACTTTTAAGGTTTTGAGCATTTTTGAGCTTTTTCTCAAACTCTGGCAACCGTAAGCATAATCTTTAATTTTGTTTTTATTTAGGTGAATTTTATCAATCTCTGGCAACCCTAACCATAATTTATTTGGATATAGGAGCATTTTCCCAATCTCTATCAACCCCAAGCAACAGCAAGAACACATGTCAAATGAGCTTACTTGGACAGCAGAAAAAAAAAACTTGTTAAAAATTTTACAATTTGAGACTTAAGACCCGGTGGAAACCCTCCTTTATAGATCTTTCTGTAATGACTACATTCTTCTTTCCTTTTATCTAACTAATGTTGTTTTAGTTTAAACCTACTGTGTTCAACTATGAAAGGAATCAAAACCATTTTTGCTCAGAAAAATGCTTTTCATTTATCTATATAATTACATTTTCTTCAGTAAAACAAAGCCAGCCAAGTTAACAATTTGAATAAAAAACCTTTGACTTATGCAAAAAAAATTAAAAGTTGTTTTTAAGTGAAAATATTACACTTTTACAGCCACTCAGTCATACAAAAAGTTTGGAACATTTACCGTGTTTTAGTAACTTTATGTTAAACCTTTTTTTATCCATTCATTTGTTTAACATGAATTAATAAACAACATATTCGAAACCCAATGTCTTAATGCGTTCCTATGCATTCTTACGCTTCTGCTTTATGTTCCCAAAGCTGGGAACAGTGTATAAACCCTGAAATGTTTCTTAAATACACTTCTTTGAAAACAGACTGCACCAAAAAAATCTAAAACTAAACTAAACGGAAAAAAAGATCTAATCTTAAAAAAAAAACAAGTGCAAAGCAAAGTCAATAATTACATCAAATCTACACAACATTTGAAAAACAGTACCATCAATGTTATTCACCATGTTAATATTAGTTTAACACAACTAATTTGATTATATTATTCATACTCTTTAAACTAACTAGTGGCGTTATTTTAACTAGGAGTGTGGTTATTTTGGCAATTGAGTGTTTTAACTCAATATTTGTTTAATTAATAACTTGAATTTCATTTTATGAAAATACCAGTCTGGCTCCTAAGAACAGTGTTTTATCTAAAGAAGGCTTTGTACCTGGCCTTCAAGATTGACCGCATATCATTTGCGTCACTTACTGTGTGACAATCTGCAAACATGGTCAGACTCTGCATGATTTGCCTATCACACATCATGTACACTGATATCACTCCTGTATAACTGCTCTCAGTTGCCACAAGCTGTGCTGTTCTTATGCTTCTTAAGAACGAGTAAAAGAAGCTAGATTGAAAGTTTTTTTTGTCTCGTCTTTCTTCTGAGAATGCGGGGTTAAAACACCGACAGGAGCTTGTCAAAATCAAAGCAAGGATGGCTGTACAGCAAAGAAAGATTCCCCCGGCCGGGTCACCATCACACATCTCTGGTAATCAGAGCCATCGGTGTGGTTCAGTGGTCAGATGTTTGGTTGTGGTGCGGTCAAGCATCGGCTGAGTCTGTCATTAGTGGTAAAGGGGTTTGGCACTGAGTGAGAGTTTAGAATGGCCAGAAAAAGCAAGAGGGAAGCTTATGAGCTGCTTCCTAATCCGTAAGGACCAATTTTGGAGCCACACAATGGACTCATTCATAATTCAGTCCGAGTTTCTTGAGGTTATGAATACAATGGCTGGGCCTCAGCTCTCAATGCATCTTTTTGCTAGGACACCCAAATAATGGAATCAAAGCCTTGCCAAATTTCTTTTGTTACAGAGACAGGAATGCTTAGAATGGCTTTTTCAACACAAGCCTCAGAGAACTAATTGGTTATGATTTGTAAGAGAAACGAGCACCCCCCCAAATAACCCAAATGTGAGATTTTTTTTAGTTTTAAGTTGGCCCACATCCTCCACTTTGAGACCACTAACTTAAGGCTTTTACACACCTATGCCGTCCAAGCATGCAGTGGTTGCATCTTACCAAAAATAAGAGCATTAACAAGACCTTTCACACCAGCTCAAAAACTCTGGTTTTCAATTAATGCAGCCGTGTTGCGTCTGCATTCCAGTTCTTTTGCTCAAGGGATTGATGTAGTTTTACTCACATCTGGCACAATCTTGCAGACATGTCACCCTTTTCATATTTTGTGTGTTTTTGTATTCCATTAAATGCTAAAGCAACATCTTTTTGAGAGAAGGACCACTTTGAAGAGAATGTGAAAGTGCTATTTTTTTAAGTTCCATTATGACATAAAGTTTTGCATAGTTAAAGGCAGGGCTACTTGAGTGAGAGCCTAAGAGCTGAGGTTTCATTCTCATCATTTCCGATCAACCAAGAACCTATGCACATGTAACCAGGTATTAATAACCTTACTTATATTTTAACACGGTTAGCTGGTATTTTGGAAAACCATAGAAAATCTTTGTCATGAAGACAGGTTACAGTCATGAAGAGTTATAGGAGCTGGTCTTTTATCCATGCAGCAACTTTTGCACCAAGAGGTCCATGGTTAACGAGGACAGAGTGAGGGGTTGTGCTGACTACAAAAGCACACAGCGTATTTAATAATGTACTTAATCACAGAACAGATGCGTCAAACCACAACAGTATGCTGTTAATCTTGTTGATGCACTCTGACACAGACGCAAGGAATGCGAGTTTCTGAAAAGAACTGTATGAGCCTCAGATAAATGAGAAAGTTTTGAGAGTGAAATAGTTGTTACTAAAGACTGGTGAGATAATTTTCATTTATAAAAGACATTTTTTTTCTTTGTGTGAGCTGTGTTTCTCAGTCATTGAAAGAAAGTACTAATTCGCTGTAGAGCAGAGAGAAGCTTCTAATTGGCTGACATATACATTTTTTGTGTCTTAAACAACAGGATGACATCAGTGCAAGGTCAGAAAACATGCTAATGTTTTGAATGTGCACTTAATTCTACCTGATTTCTCCAAAAGGGTTGACTTTACGATATTGTTATTATTGGATACCACTGTTTTATTTGTTTCTTAATGCCATGTCAGCAACAAAGGATATCTTCAATCTCAAAAAAGGTTCTCATTAAGAATCAAATACCAGTCTTTATAAATACTTAAAAATGATATAATTTTAAAAGGAGTTTTTCAGTCTCAGATGTGCTAAAAAGTTTAAAATGTTTTCAACTATTTCTTTAAAAGTATGTTATAAAATAAAATATTTTTCTTCTTAAAGTTAGGTAAACAAAATCCTGTAGAACATGCTTTACAGAGAGCGGGTTCTGGCAGTGAGGACAATCTTATTGGATACAGCGTTTAGCGCTTCAGAAATAATACCTCAACTTTTAGCATCATACTTAACACTTTTGTACGTTTTGTTCAGTCCTACGTAACATTTCGAAAAGACTTGTTTCAGTGAATCCGAGTCAACTCTTTATAAAGATGACAACTTGACACAAAAATACATTTCAGGAATAAAGCTCAAACTGGATTAAAGCTATGTTACCCACGACATGACAGATTATTTTCAAGGAGTCAAAATACTGGCTCTTTAAAAAAAATAATCCAAGTGTTGATGTGCTCCAAATAATTTCTTTTTTCCCATTTTTGACTCAACAGTAGTGATGTTTTGTCAAAGCAGAAATGACTGATTACATCAATGCAGAGGTTCAATTGCAATCAGTGACATCAAACATACTAAAAACTAGAAAATAACTTCTGGATGCAGAACTAGTCAGCAACCTGAAAGTAATCGGAAAGAATTCAACAACAATGGAGGAATGCCATGTTACTGTTATTACGGAAAAAGTTGGAAAGACACCTTACCTGGTCAAGCTGAATAAGCTGCGGGTATGCCCCAGGCATCTGGATGGCAATCCTCACTATGTCCTTTTGCTGTGGCATTTTGAGAGATGAAGGTCTAAAAATGATATAAACCAAGACATTTATGAACTCATAAAACAGCATTCAAACTAAAACCTAAGAAGTCATGTTTGTTCAATTCCGATGACCAGTACTTCCCAATAATGGTTTTCAAACCAGAGAATGAAAGTTTATCTCTTCCTCAAAACATTTCAATTTATTTAGATTATAACGTCTACATCTTAGTTAGAAGTAGTTTACAAACCTCGCTTTCTACACCGAGTTTGGAATAACTTTGTTGGTTCTATATTTAGTTTGTTCACATTGCTAAGATTATTCATGAACAAGTTGTTTCAATAAACCCTCTTGCCAATAAAATAGCAACGCATTTACAAAAAAAAGCTAGTTACTAAAACCACATAGTCAAAGTGTATTTTTGCTTTAATACTAATTTATAAGTATCAGTATTTTTCTTCTGAAAATGAGTATCTACTTTAAGGATGCAGTGCAAGTGTTCGGATTGGGATCTGGCATAAAGTGGTAATCACTCCTTGATCAATCAGACATTCATTTTGTATAGATCCATCTTTTTAAATCCATCCAATTCGAAAGATTTCAATAAGTTCTTTCTTTTTTACTCTGTGATGTCCATCAGAGTGTCTTTGGGGTTTTCCAAAGTGTTCCAGCAAAGGTAGAAACATGGCTGCTTTATTAAGCAGCCTCTGCTGAATAGTTAAGCACACAAGTACTTCCATATGTTGCTCTGAAGGCTTCCCACTGCTAAATGTTGTCTCAGACATGAAAAAAAAAATCTCAAGAAGTTAAGAAACGTCAACTGGTATAATTGCTAGCTGCTTTCATTTAAATAGCTAAATTGACTAGAAATATATTTTACAATCTTTATGAACAAAGAAAGTTAATTCTACAAACTACCACTTCACCACTCCCACAATTACATTCCAAGTTAAGTCTTGCACATAAATTATAAATGTATAACAAATTTCAAAACATTTTGGAAGAATGAAACCGAAACTAACTGAACATTTATTTTGGGGTGGGTGAGTTTAAAAACTACCAGCTTAATAAGCATATTAATTAAAAACAAATTAAAAGATGAACTGATTTCCTTCAAATTAGCTTTATTTATGCCGATTTTACAAAGGGTTCTTGTTTGACTATAATCTAAACCATGTGCGCTTCTGCAAACCAATGAGCTCTGCGACGAAAATTCCAATGGGTTTAAGGCCTAGGAAAGGAGCTGCTGAGACTGAATATTTGTTACTAACCCTTCATTCCCAGCATGCCTCAGCACGTTTAGAAAAGTAGTGACAGCAGCACTCCTGCTACACTAAAATGTACAAGTGAAGACGTTAACACTGTTCTGGTGAGACAGAAACATGTTTCCTAAAAACGTCTAACTTCATGAAGCATTTATTTGCTCTCCAGTTTCAGGAGAACAGGTTTCTTGGAGCTTTATCCTAGCACAAACAAACCAACATAAACACAACCTCATTTTTTCAGGTCTTCCTCATGCTAAGCTGAAAATATTAGTGCTCACATGCTAAAATATTTCATCCGCGAGGTTATGCATAATCTCCAAAAGTGTCAAGTACTTCAAACTTCTCAAGCAAACTTTATACTTGGCTAGAAGCTTCTCAAAACGTGTTAACGGTTGTTTTCATTTTAAAGTTGACTTTCAGTTGACGGTTCTTTAGTTCGAGCTCCTAAAACAACACCATAAAGCGTTAAAACGTTGGAAGTAGTCCCTAAAACATTCGTGAATAACCAGACAACGCTGCAGACGTGAAGAAAAGTGCTTTTTTGTTCATACCTTTTTAATTACGGGGTCAAAGTCGGTCCCTGCGGAGTCGTGGCGAAGAGAGGCGGCTGAACATTGAGAGCTGTTCGCGGTGGCGGTGCCCTGATTCGGTTCTATCGCCTGTTACATGTCGCACGAAGTTTGTGGAGAGTCCAGCTCCTGATCGATCACAGTTCCGGGTTTCAGCATGTCCCTCCCGCCCCCTGGAGGAGAAGGAGGAGGAGGCAGCAGAGACTAGACGCTCTCCTGAGAATTAAGGAGATGAGGAATTTTAGAGATTTCACTAGTTTGAGGGTTAAAAAAAGTTAAATAATTTATAAAGCTTGTTTATTTGTTCAAGCACATTTGTAAGAAGTTTGTAAATACAACCTTATGCGCTTTATTATTGGATTATATACGCATATATAGTATGCTTAACAACATCTAAAGTGAGGACTATTTATGCCTTGTTATCATTTACACATGAGATCTATCTTCTGGCTCCAACTGTGTGTTTTTCCTATTTTTTGTATAAATTATAACTGAGCCATTACATTTCATCGGTTGAATTTTGTTAGCTTTTTACAATGCATAAATATTCCTCACTTTAGATGAGCTCACAAAAAGTTTTAACTGGCACCTCGTATATGTGTTATAACTATCTGAGTTACTCTTGACTTATAGTAGACATGTGTCAATAAAGAATTTATTATCACACTGAGCATCTGTTACTGTAAGACTCAATATTATATGAATGCCCTTTAAAATACTTTAATAATGATTTATTAACATGTAATAAATGATCACATTAACCACTTACATCTAGCACTGGTTTTTGTTTGTTTCTTCCCCCACACCATCCTAAAAGATTAGCACAGTTTTGAATGTCATTTAAACCTCAACAATAAAAGATCATGAAGCTATAGAATTATTTCAGCATTATCACTCACCAAAAGAATTACCAACACAGATACAAAAAGCATATTTTATTTCTTGGAGATTGCGATACAGAAATGACTCCAAATGCAAAACAAACTTGAGTTCCCTAGATACTGTGAGGTTTACCATTCTGTTCCATGCACATGGCTTGATGCAGCCAGAGTGCAAAACGGGTTTAAAGTGCAGTGTGGATCTAAACATGCCAGGAAAACTATTGAAAAGAGTGTATATGGAGGACTAGCTCACTAAAAAAAAAAGAAAAGATCAAAAGCATGACCTTTTGCAGAAAAGAAACTGCAGTAACAGCAGTCAGGTGATCATTTCTTTTGGACAGTCTGTTTGTTAATCCATTGATCAACATCCTTCTTTTAGATCATTCACATAGACAGACATAACATACTCTCAAATGACCTATTAACAAAAAAACATCATCCGACACAGAAACATGGAGTTGAACACATTTTTGGAGTCTTACAATACAAAAATAATAATTGGAATCTAATTTAACATTTGTACAGGGTTTTACACATGACCTTTATTTGATTAAACAATATTTAATTCATTCACAAACACAGAGCTTGTAAAATAAACACCCAAAGCGAAGTTATTAGTTCTTACAACACATGTTCCTTCATGTTGCTGGGATGAATGTGGCATTATTTTTATCCGTGCTGCAACAATATAATGGAACATTTTAAGTTTTTTTTTCTCACAACAAAAGATTTCTCCTTATATCTTAAATGAAATATTAATATGACCAACAACCTGGAATGAATACATCTGACTCCTGAGGTTTTATTAGGAAAAAGTAATAAAACTATGGATTAAAGATGATGATGTTTTAAACATTAATCAATCATTACGCTGGAAAGCAGTATCGACATAGTTTTTTTTTGTGTGAATCAAGGAAAAGTTTCATTTTAAAGGTAACGGGTGAAAATGTAGACACGTTCAATCAATTGTGACATTCCTTTAACTTTGAGACCAGTCACCTTAGACATGACGAAACAAATACATTCCTTCTGATGGCTTTAGATGAATGCTTTGTTCCAAAGCACAATTATACCACAAGCTCAATCATTTCACATCCTGCAAGTAGGGACCAGGTCTGTGAACATGCTGTAGCAAACCAAAAGATTCTGCATCACTTTTATAACATGCCTAAAGGGTATTTATGTTGAACTATTAACATCTGCTGGTGAATTTCATTACATTTGGAGAAAAACCTAATTCTGCCTTTATATAAAATCCTTATAAAAACATCCCCAAAAGAGTCTGATTTCATGATCAGATTAAATTGAACAGCGAAAGTTCATTTCAGTCACTTTGGGGTCAGGATGATTATACACATATAAAAAAGCTTTATATACACATTACAGCTTATCATTTACATGGATCTGACAGAGCCACTCGTTCTCCTTGCAAAGCCTAAAACAAGTCTTTTGAGTACACTACTTTCAAAGTAGGTTTGTGTTTGGAGGTCAAAGGTTGGCAATAGGGACATCAAAAAGGTCACAGAGGCCCTCCGTTTCATCCAGGTTGTAAATGTAGTCATGGTCACCAGGAGGAGGGGACAGACGGAGGAGCGGAGAGAAAACTAGTAAGGAGAAAAAAGGACAAAGGCTGAATACTGGCCGAGGATCTATAGGAATATCTTTATTATTTTTTTCTTACACATAGCTAAATCACACTCATCCAAATTTCCACCAAATGTTTAGCAACAGACTTTCAAAACACCCAGCCATGCTCATGAACTAATTTACCTTCTGATGACATCAGCTCCTCAAGCAAATCTGTGCTCATGATTTCTGTGAGGAGGAAGAGAGGATTATGATCAGTATGAAAACAATCCTTGTGTCAACACAAACGAGTATGTAAGCAGCAAGGAGGAAATCATATCTTAAAAAACAATTATTTAGATTACAACAAACCCAACATTTCAGAATTTAGTATTAATTTTCTCACCAAAATAAAGCATTTTTACCCAAGACAAATAACACTAAAACTTCTTTTACAAATAAACAACATGCTCAAGATTATAGTATGTCCATGTCATTCATTGTTATTTTGATCCTGGCCACTAGGGGCAGTAGGGAGCCCTAAATGTCTTCCTCAAAGAGTGAGGTTGTTAATGAAGGCAAACAATTGCATGGTAGGAGACCCATGCCTCTTTTTCTTTTTCTATCTTGAGACAATGTGAACGGTCAATCTTATTTATGGAGCACACAATAAATATTTTAATTTCACAGTTGGTTGCATTACTAAGCTCATGCAGGTTATTGGTTGGCTAAAACAGTATGTTTTACTGATTGTAAGTCGGCGCCATGACAGCCCCCCTCCTTCACCAAATTTGGAAAAGCATTCTATCAAAATAATAAGATGTTTAAAATAACAGTTTTGGGTATTTATGATATAAATCCACACTGTTTAATATTTTTTAAAACTAATTTTTATTTCTGTTGTCATCTCATCAGAGAGTAGAATAAATGTTCTAAAATGTACAAACTGACAAATTAATAATTTTATATAGAATATCGTAGACATACATTTTCTTGAGAAAATATTAAAGAGATGTTGATAAAGAGTTTGATAACTGCTGAAACATCATGTTGGTGATTGAACTTCTGTGTCCCATGCAAGGAATACTTTTCATTTTAATAGGAGCTCCAGAGTCACGCGAGATAAAGCACTGGCACTGTTGCTGCACAGCGATTAAAACCACCACACTTGTTTTCTATTTTTGCACAAAAACAGGCTATATTTTGTCAATTTGTCATCTTTATGCATCTGTGGAAGTTCCTGATACATGACGTTATCATCTGGAAGACCAATCAGAAGTCGTGCTTTGAGAAGGAGACAACTGATGCTTCTGATCGGTTTCACTCATTGACTGATATCCTTCTTAGCCAAAGGAGACACGCTCTTGCTCACATTAAAAGCAATTTATTAACTAATGTTTTTTTTACATTTATATTAATCTTTTATCTTTAACAAAACGTGCAAGAAAAGTCTGAGAAGTATCGAGACAAACAAATGAGCCACACTTGTAATATCAAGTGCTCCTCTAAAGGGTGTTGTTCAATGACAAGACAGAGGAGCAGTGAGTCTTATTGAACTCTTAAGAAACAATTTGTTTTATGTTAAGAAACAGTTTTATGTTGTTAATTTCTTAATTGAAATGTGGATCCCTTGAGCACATAGTCACCACAGACTGGTTTCTATTTGTAAGTTCATCAACATCACAACTTTGAAAATAATTTTTTTTAAAGCAACAAGAAACAAAAAAGCTGTATTTTGAATATTTTATTTACTGATTAATACATTTTCTAATGAACACAGAAATTGTGAAAATCAGTTTTTGTAATGAAAACTGAATTAAGTATTCATTGTTCAATATTTGATTTTCAATTTTAAACAAACAAAAAAAAGACAGACCATGTTTTAAGCTTTCCAAAATATCATAAAATTAAAAACTCTGCAAAGAAGAAAAGGAGAGCTAAGCTTGTTCGGTTGTCGATTTAAGGACACTCTGATGTTTTTTTAAGTACTCTTCACATTGCTCAAGGTTCCATAATTCTTCATTGACTAAATACAGATTATCAAAGTTGTGTTATTCTTTTTTTTAATCACTCTGTATATCAGCTTCCATATCAAACAAATGGCAAATCAATCGAGTTTAAGCAATGCTTTGATAATGCTCTTACCTTTAGGGTCAAACATTTCTGAAAGTTCTTTAGGGAAGTCCAGCACTGAGAAAAGAGAATAAGTTATGACATTAAAGCACACCAAGTTAACCAAGTTCTACATATCACATGATTCTCAGCACTCACAATCTGAAGGGTCTGTTTTGATTGGTTCAAAAAGAGTGGAGGAATCAGGAAGTGAAGAGATGTTATCCAGTGATGCAGAAGACTGTAGTTGCTGGCTATTTGATGATGGTGTTGGATGGGCTGTTTCAGAACTAGAGGTGCTTGAGACATCTGCAAACATAGTGAAAGTGACATTTGTTTTCTGTACCAGCTTGTGAATTGTTGTGAAAAGTTATTCATGTATTCATACCGTCACTTAGCGTCACTCTTTAATATGGGTTAAATCTCAAAGTTAAATGCTAAAACATTAATAAATAAATAAATAAAAAAAATATTGAAAATATTAGAGTTAGGAGACAGATTCCGATATTTAAACACATGACTCCTATTCCTTTTTACACGACTGGTGTACAAAGTTTTTAAAAATTAGTAAAAATAAAATTGTATCAATTCTAAACAGTTTTCAGATCAAATGGTTCATTACATCACAAACCACTCTCCCTCCCACCATTTTCAGCCTCTACATTGATTGTCCAAGCAATGGTCAAATAATATGAATTGCATAGACAAAACAAGTGAACAAATCTCAACATTCTGATTATTTAACACTAAATCATATATTTGAATCAGGTCCATCTAACAAGGTACATCTTACCAGTGACTGGCACAGTAGAAGTGGTTAAAGGCGTTGTAGTGGTGGGGCTTTGGAGTGTGGAAGAGGGCGGTGACGTGCTATTTTTTATGGATTTAGTAGATGCAGAAGCAGAAGAGGGTGAAGCGGTCACATTCTGAAGCATATCTTCTGGAGGCGGAACAGGAAGAACTACTGGAGAAGAACTTGATGGGTCCTTGTTCACCAGGAGAACCTCAATCGGGCCCGTAGAGCTTTTCAGATGAATTTGGTACTTTTTTTGTCCATTTACATGCTGTGTAAAATAAAAAAATATTTCTTGATGGTATGAAAGGGTTTTCTGTCAATAGTAAAATCAATTCAGAACTTACAGACTCAGGCACAGGAACTTCTAACTGTGTTCCTGAAGGAGCTCTTATTGCTAAAAGTGTGTCACCTAGTGGCAGAGAGAGGAGCGGTTAATCTTAGACATTTAGTAGTGTCACATCATCTGGTTTTACAAGAATATACAGCAAATTTTTGTGTCTGATGGGAAAACCAACCTTTGAAGCAATTGCAGAGATCCTGATGTGTAACATATGCTAAAGTTTGTTTTGTTAAGGAACTCAAACTAAAGAAAGCTTAAAAAAAGCACCTATTAAAACAAAATACTGTAAATCATATATAGAGCCCTACATAGACTTGAAGACGACAATCCAACAAAAAAGCAACCCATTTTTGCTGTTCATTTAATGGATTTGCTGTTTCCGTAAGTCACACATTGTCCACAGATTCCTAAACACATGCGCTCATACAAAGTGACAGTCCTTCAAGGGAATGAAAAACATTGCTTGCAGTAAACATGGAAGAAATCAGAAATCTGACGAGCCATAGAGTTAAACGCTGGCTAGTAGTTTTTGCATGCAGTGATCATTTGAATTTTTTGATCATTTTTGATAATATGTAAATCTACAATAACTGCAAAAGGCTTTTTTTTTTAGATTCTCAAAAAGAAAATCGGAATGTTTATATAGAGCTTTTCATGATACTTACAGGTACCGTCATACCCGAAAGCAATTTCTGCTTAAGTTCTTTATTATCTGGATTTCTATTTCCTTTCAAAATCCAAAAAGTTGTTGGGTTAAATTTTATAGTTACCATGTAAAAATCCCATCCAAAATTGTGCTTTATTTAAAACTTGGGAACAAATACAGTTTTAAGTGCAGAAGAAAGGATATGGACAATTTAGAGAGTCATCCGTCACATTTTTGATGCTCTGCTGAACCCATACTCTCTGCTGGTCCAGTTCATGTTCTCTCCTGTCCAAGTCTTCCAGTTCCAGCTTGAGATCGATCAACTTATCTGCAATCTCACGAGTGTTGCAACCTGGACCAACACCCCTGTAAAAAAACAAAAACACAAGTGCCTAGATCAAACTAATATTCTATCTCTTATGAAATCATAAAAGGTTAACATTTATGAGAACATCATTACAAACAATTGTACCAAAATTAACATCCATTACTTTTAACCTGGCCAAAATTAAAGTGAAAGAGAAGGGCTATATGAATACTTTGACAAGAAAAAACATCTGGTCTGTGACCCATCGATTAATATAGTCTGAAAATATAACAAAAAAGTCTGACACTCAAATGTGAATTACATTTGTATTCAGAGAAGCACCAAGCTGCAGGGCAATTGTGTGAGATATGATCTTAGCCTCGCCTTGTAAGATAACCAGCGGGAATGCGAGAACTCCTACTACAAAAACTTTCACTTCACCTTACAGTGTTTTACTGGACTTGTTTTGCCATCTAATGGCAAGATTTTTTCACTTTTCTTCTGTGTGCCATTAAATTTTATTTATAATGTTATCTATGGGTTAGTACTAATCGGTCATATTGGGCAAATTCTTTATAAAAACATTTTACAAGACCATCCTCATTTTTGTACATTACTGTTCATACTAATATGTAGGGCTGAAAAAGTTCTAGCTATACTATGGTATTGGATGCTGGAAAATAGTGGGTGAACTTTGAAGTGTATATTTAGTTACATTTGTGGACTGCTTCTTAGGGCAAAACTGCAAAACAAATATTCTTGATGGAAACCAAAAAAATTGCACTGGACAACATCGTTTTACTTAGGGACAACATCGTTTTACTTAAGGTTAGATAAAACGAGCCATCCAAGGCACCGGTGAGTGAAGAATGCTTCTCAAAAAAAGAAAAAGAAAAAAGAAAAGAAAAATACTATATTTATATTATAAATAAAATATAATTAACATGTTCAATTCCAAAAGTCTAGTTGTTCGATTTACAATTTTTACCACACTGAAAGCAAAACTCATTCTAAAAAGGCACAGCCGCCTTGTGACATCCCCTCATCAACTCAATTTAAGACATTAATTAAGCACTAATAATTAAGCACTAGATTTGTCAGATTACCAACACAAACAGGAAGCACTATTCCAAGAACGGCACAAGACAATAGGGGTCATTCTGACCTATTAGCATGTAAGTGTCACCATAAATGTTATACAATTAAATCAAATGGCCATGAAGGCAATTTACAACTGAGAATGTGTGTTCTAGGGCTGAATGATTTAGGAAAATAATTTAACTGTGATCATTTCTATTCTAACTACAATTGTGATAGCTATTTACAATGCAATTATTAGTTTTTCCATATTTTCCAACAATGACGAGTAAAAAAAAAACTCATTGCAGTAATCATAGGCCAATATTTAAATTGTCTGAACATAAATACAATGAAATCATGTAATACAACAAACAAAATAAATTAAATTAGCAGTTAATAACAACAATAAAGTAGTGATATAATGATTCATATGCTCCAATTACAGCGTCCCCTGGTGAGCTTCACTCAACCCTCAACTCTTTTTATTCAATCACGAACAGTTTAATGTGTTGATTCTATTTCAATTAGCTCTGATTCAATTTGTGTCAACCTGTTGTTGGGCACTTTGAAAAGGAAACTTCCTAACTCGCAAAAGGGATACTTTCAAATACAAAACAAAAACTTTGTATTGGTATCTTACTTCCACTGGATGCTGTTTTTGGATTTCTTCTCAATGAGTCCAATCCCTTCCAAGACATTTGTGATGTCATAGATGCGCCTCTTTTGCCTCACAGCCAAAGTATCAGCAGCCTGAAATTAATTCACAGAGAGAAAATAGATGATTGAATAGAGTTCTGGCAATGTAACCTGATGTGGCAAGGTAAAATGCTGACATGTAACCTGCTGTGTAAGTCTACTCACTTGTATACACAAATTGGAACACAATAAATATCACAAAAAGTGGAACACACAAAAAAAATCTCATGAAAACAGATATCCACTTGTAGTCTGTTTACAGCTGCGCCTGCGCATTGCGAAACTAATTTACGCGAATAATTCAAATATTCGTAACCTCAGGTTTCACTACTATATTCTTAAAAATGTCTAAAGTAAACAATGACCAACATAATAACCCATGTAAGGAACATCCGCTTGCTCAGGCCTAAAACTATCCTCAACTGCGGAGCACGTGCTTGTTTTGAAGGCTTTTGTTTAAGTTCAGTCCGGATAGGAGCTACTCGGTCATCGAGAATAACCTCCGGGATTAACCTCCACCAAACCCCGGTCTGTGCTACTTCTGCTGCTGTGGTGACCTTACAGTTAGATACCTGTTAGCTGAGTGGGCTGGTTTAACTTTAGTTCAGTTAGTTTATCGCCCTGGGAGTTGAGTGAGGGACGTGCTGCGGGCACGCGACCCCCTCCTCGTTCAATATATAAACTTTTGAACAACTTTTCTGAAATATTGAACAAAATGGAGTTAATCTATTTGTACGAGATTATTACAACGAGGTGTAAGCTCAGGGCATACTAGGTCATTGGCAGTAGCGATGAAACATTGATGCTGCTGAAGAGCTAGGGTCATGCTTACAGCTTTCAGGTCCAGCACTCCGTCCTTCGCTTCCTGCAGCAGAGTAACAAATTTGGTGGTGAGCAGTCCAAGACTTTTCTCGTGCCGACTGGGAGTCTGGGGCTGCAGCGCGTCTCCCATGGCTCCCAGTTCACTTCTTCCGGTTTCTAAATCCATCTGGTTCATTTTCGCGTGGAAACGAACCACCGCTGTATTTATTTAGCAATTTCTATGTCGCTGACAGCAGCGCTCCTGCCGCCTAAACATTCGCTTCCCGTCCGCGACTCCTGAAACATGGACGGGAAATTCGCGCGCGAGTAGAGAGGGTTTAGACTCGGGGGTAGGCTCTCGTCCTGTTCGGGACACGGGTTGCCCGAACCCAGCTGGCCTAACAGAACAGACGTCCTCGCGAGCACCAGAACAGAGCTGCTTGAATGACTGAAGCCGTTGAAGGCGCAGTGCATCATGGGATGACCTGATAAAAAAGTGGAGGGTTCCTGTATTTTTTCATGCAACCATAGGGGGCAGTATGGACTGCATGACGTGCAATATGCCCACGTGAGGGGGACAGATGCCCTTTTGTTACAGTTGAAACTAAAGATTATAATTTCACAGTTTATGGTACAAAATATTCTCGAAAGTAATGCACAAGCAAAGACATTAGTCAGTATTTAATGGGAAAAGAAAGTTAATTCAAGAGGAACATTTTATTGGAACTCAATAAAAAAAACCTCAAATTTAAAAATGTTAAACGTTCTGAATCGCAGTCCTTTTGGAATGATTTGTTCACTGTGTTTTCTGCACAAACTGGCCATTCAATATCACTAACCACTGAAGACAAAAAAACGTTAAAATGATAAAAAGCTTGGTAATTAGTAAATTCGCATTTTGTTCATCCACAAACGTGACTTCTCAAATTACTTTTCTCTTTTACACATATTTACTAAGGAAATGACTCTTCTTATAAAGTCTCTTAAATAAAAAAATAAAAATAATAATAAATAAATAAAAAAGCTACTTGTCACCCCACTTTGAATCTGTTCACGGTACAGTCTGAATTCAATATTCTTGTAATTTTGTTTTGTTTTATTATATTTTTTTTCTTCCTTTGTTGCATTTTTACCTTATCTTACATCTTTGCTCTCTCTTCTACATTCTGCAATTGTGATATTGGATGCAATATTGCATATAGTATTTAAACATTCTATTTTGTACTGTTGGAAAACACCAATAAAGGTTTAAATTGAAAGATTTAACCATTTAATGTATAAGACATGGATGGAATGAGCCTTAAGCCGCCGATACATTTTAGCAGAAAGCAAGTGAGGCTCAGAGTATCCTCAAATGGTTCTATATGTGAATTTTTCCCTTTGCATGTTTTAGAAAATCAGTCCATAGTTAAATATTCTGTCAAGTGTCTTTGAATTTTTGGAGACAAAAAAATATTAAAGACAGACAAAACTTGAAATTCTCCCCTAGATAAAAAGAAAAAACTTTTAACTGAAAGCCTGCTTTAAAAGTAACAACTGCTGGAGATTATTCTTTCATTGTGAGTAGAGTTCTGTTAGTGAATTAAAACTAATTTTACATATTTTGCCATCAAGATAAAATGCATTATACAAAGGTTTGCAACAGCTTAACATTTGGTAACATGAATGCAATATACGAAAGCCTAACGTCATGCTAAATTAATAAGAGTTTAGTTACATTCATTAACAGATTATCAGATAGACCTACAGACAAATGTACTTCAGCGAGATGGTTACATAGACTTATGTTTATGCAACATGCTGTGAGAGGATGTCCATCACTCCAAGTGGGAGGGTTCCATGTGACAATCTGAGTTTGTTCATGAATCCAGTGCAGTTCAGAACTCCTCATCTGGCAGCATGCTTGGGTTTCTCATTCTGGTGTGGATATTCCTATTCCTCCTTTTCTTTTTCTTCCAGAACCCAAGGCCTAAAAACTTTCCTCCAGGGCCCCGTCCTCTGCCATTATTCGGGAATCTGTTGGAGCTAAACATCAACAATCCTCTGAAAGACTTCGAAAGGGTACAGTACTTTTGTTAATCAATATGTTTGATTATGAAAAAACAGTGTGAAAAACTGCATGACATCATTCTATATTTGCTTACTAGAGGTGACAGTTGTTTTGCCTTGTGAAATATTAACAGTCTGATCCTAAACTTTTTCAGCTCGGAGATCAACATGGAAGAATTTACAGTCTGTATTTTGGAACAAAACCATGGGTGGTTCTGAATGGTTTTGAGGCTTTGAAGGAAGCTCTGGTCATGAAGGCTGTGGACTTTGCAGGGCGTCCCCAGGACCTCATGGTCAACCATGTTACAAAAGGAAGTGGTAAGTCTGCTTGCACTTGAACTCTGGTTAATCAATATGTTTTAGCAGTTGTTCACTGTGTGTCACCTGCTTACAGGGCTCAAAGAGCAATTTCAGCATTATCTAATACTGTAACAGTTTACACAGAGTATTCATAATCCACAGGTGTCATTTTGTCTGACTATGGTCAACAATGGAAAGAGCACAGACGCTTTGCTCTGATGACTTTAAGGAATTTTGGGCTTGGGAAACAGTCAATGGAAGAGCGAATTCTTGGAGAGGTTTCTCATATTATTGATAATTTGGAAAAAAGAGTTGGTAATGACAGCTTTTTACTGTTTATATATCATTGTTTCAAACTTCAACACATGAACTTGTCAATCTACATTTTGTCTGCAGGAACCTTTTTTGACCCTCAGAAAATGTTCCACAATGCTGCATCAAATATCATCTGCATCGTTCTGTTTGGATCCCGCTTTGATTATGATGATGCATTTCTCAAGCAATTCGTTCATGTTTATACAGAGAATGCAAAAATTGCCAATGGACCATGGGCCATGGTGAGACATTCATTCCCCTGTTTATATGTAAATGTTAAAATACATTTCAAAACACATGAATACAAACATTGAAAGACACTGACACAGCGCTTGAACAAGACAAGAAGTGTAAAAAAATTGGTACAAGTTTTGTATTCTGGCCCATGCAAGAGGTACAAAACATTGGCTCTTCTCTGAAAATGTAATACAGTGAGTCTCCTGTTCTTCAAAATGTTGTCGCTTCAAGTTATATCATTGGTTTATCTAAATGGCATATGGCTGCAGTGTATTGATACATTGGCTCTAATAAGGAAATTTGTGTTAAGTTCTTGTTCTGAAATGGTCTCCCAATAGTTGGATTGCGGCGGCTCATAAAACAGGAATGCACTGTTATCTGGCTTGAGCCAATCATCAATTGGAAGCTGCTCTCCATCTAAAACAAGAAAACATTAGCATAAGTTTCTGTTCACATAGATCAGGGGAGTCAACTCATTCTTGGAGGGCTGCAGCCCCTGCTGGTTTTTGCTCCACCGCTGTTTCAAGAGACATATGAATATCATTAAACAAGCCAAGAGAAGCTTAATTAGTGGAATCAGGGGTTTTCAGTTAAAGTTTGCCCAAAACTTTGCAGGACATAAAATTGAGTTGGACATCTGTGTTATAATTAGATTTTTTAAAATGATCCTCATAATGCTTGGTGCATCCCTCATAAGTTTTCTAATGTAAAGTGTACATAGCCACCTGTTGCTGCCAGAGATATGTTTTTACTAAGCACTCGAAAATGGGCAAAAGAGCTTGATGTGGCAGGAGCAAGCATGCTAAAACGGGAATCATTCATTGGGACAGTGATGGTCTGTGGTTCTCACTCAAGTGGCAATACCCTTAACTATGTATAATTTAAGTTATATCATACATTAGAACTAAATTAACCAACAACCTCACAGCTGTCATCAAGGAGTAAAGTTAGCTATAAGGCAAATTCAGGCCGATGTAGCCTGGTGTAAAAGTAATATCGATCAAAATTTTCAGCAGTTATAGCTGGAAATCCATCTGGGTCTCTGACAGTCTCATGATTCCACTTCATAAATTTTATTACTTTATCTGCATTTTTTTTCTCACAATTGCTTTGTAATTTCATTAAGTCTTGTCATTGACAACTCCTATTGGCATCAATATGTTGTCATGCCTTATTGCCCAATAAATAAAAATGTGTTCCCAGTAATAAATTAGAATATTGTATAATTCGAATTTGTAAAGGGGAATTACACCAGAGAAATCCAGGTCTACTAACTGAAAGCTCTAACTAGAAAACATGAAGAGCGGGGAAAAGTAGAAAAACAACAAAAGACTATGTGCTCCACACATTGGAGAATCAACCAATGGTCAAAAAAATAAATAAAAACATCAATATGGTAAACGAACAATTAAATCAGATAGAATCTAATCATAATAATTTACACATTTAACTGAATAAAACAAATGACAAAACGTTTCCATCAATTTTGGTTATGTACTATGTAGCATCCAGCATCCAGGTGGTTCTGCACTCTTGTAATTGCAGACCATGAATGAAGAAGATGCATAGGTGAGCACAAAGTCAGTGAACCTCCCTTATGGTTTGTCCAAGTCAGTATCCATAACAAAGGGGGCAGGGTTTAGAAATAAGTCAGTTTAATGCCATAAGTCAGTTTCATTCATTCAATTCAATCATTTTAGACTCCTCATTGCAACTTCCATGTATTTAAAAATCTCAAGTGACACGACACAGCTTATCCTAATTACGCATTCTGTTTGTTTTTCAGATATATGATACATTTCCTCTGATCCGATGGCTCCCACTACCCTTTAAAAAAGCCTTTGCAAATGCCAGCAAAGCCAGAGAAATGTCTGCACAACTGGTGAACGAACATCAAAAAACTAGGGTCCCTGGAGAGCCCAGGGATTTTATTGACTGCTATCTGGATGAGCTTGATAAGGTGGATATTTAATTCTCTTTCATAATGGAAGAAAGAGTTAAACATTATAACTTAACTTTGATTATTTTAACAGAGAGGAAATGATGGGTCGTCATTTTCTGAAGCTCAACTTATTCTGTATGTCCTGGATTTGCACTTTGCAGGGACTGATACCACATCAAACACTCTCCTCACAGGATTCCTCTACCTCATGACTCATCCAGAGACTCAAGGTATTATTTCAACTGGACTAATTCATGTTTCGTTAGATAATTTCACTGCATTCATTACATTCTGAAGTTAGAGATGTAAGCAGTAAAACAATATATAATCTGGAGTTTATGAAAAACATCAAATATAAAGCTCAGTGATCAGTTTATCTTCACTAGAAGCTTGACACTACTGCTTGAATTTATCACAATCATAACTTTAAAACATTTGGATTAAAGATGAACTCGGCTTTTAGTAGGACCTTAACTGAACACACCTGATTCCACTAATCCTGATCCATTTGGCTTGTTTGAAGCTACTGGAAACAGGGTTTGAACAAAACTAGCCAGGAATTTTGTTTGAGACCCCTGATTTACAGTATTTGAACAACAGAAAATGGAACTTTTAATAAAACTACAAACTTTAATTTGATGGAACTGTCACAAGATGAAGGATTGGACCCAGATGCAAGTTGAGTTTCACTCAGGGCAGATCTTTATTATACAAACATAACCAAGATGTTCAAAACAGTTAATGGGCACATAGGCCAAAAGTGATCAAAAAGCCTCTTGGTAGAAACAAGAAAGGAAAAGGTATACAGTAGGATCCAGGTTCACCACACAGATTTTCCTGGCTCACAAAGTTTGCATTGTTAGTAGAGAAGCAGGTACTAAAGTACTAAATGCTGGATCATACAGACTCATTTCAACATACAAATGGACAACGTGACTGGGATTAGAAGCCTGTTTCTGTGTACTGTAAATTGTATGTCAGGTTTGACACAAACCTAATGAAGCCAGGGGAAACATGTTTTTTCAGCTCCAAAGTTGGTCAGTTTTAACATTGGAGTGAGTGAGAACCTGCAGTTCAGTCACGTCCTATCGCGCATCGAGAGGGAAAAGAGGAGGTTCCCCCTTGTCTCAAATGTTAGTCTGACCAGCATGGTCAGCAATGATGCTGCAGCAACATAGCATGGATTAGAAGTTCTTAAAAAACTGAATTAATTAGGAGGTGCAAAGAAGTAAATAACAAGGAGCACCTCAGCCAAATGAGAAGGAGCAGCGAAACACACAGGAAAGATAAAACAAAACAGATAACTACTTAGATATGACAAAAATCACAATAACCAGAAAAAACATAATCAAAACACAAATATCTTCTTATTTTAACAGCAAAATGCCAGCATGAGATCGACACTGCTCTGGAGGGTAAAGAACATGCATCGTATGAAGACAGACATAAAATGCCTTTCACTCAGGCTGTGATCCATGAAGTTCAGCGTGTCGCTAACACTGTACCGCTAAGTGTGTTTCACTGCACCACAAGAGACACAGAGCTAATGGGCTACAACATCCCAAAGGTGATAAAAAGGAAATGTCTTTCTAGTCTTTTTAGATAGCTTAACTAGTCTTCAGTCCTAACTTTGAGTTTTCCTTCTCAAGGGAACGTTTGTAATTCCCAACCTCAGTTCTGTTCTAAAAGAGGATGGTCAGTGGAAGTTTCCTCATGAGTTCAATCCAAACAACTTCCTTGATGATGAGGGCCAGTTTAAGAAGCCGGAGGCCTTCATGCCTTTTTCTGCAGGTGTGTTTTCAGGATATAACAAAGCTATTGGAATTTTGGTGTTTGTTCACTTATGTGCTGGTCAACAGGTCCCCGTGTGTGCCTTGGAGAGGGTCTTGCACGAATGGAACTCTTTCTTGTGATGGTCACTCTGTTGCGACGTTTCCAGTTTTTGTGGCCACAAGATGCCGGGGAACCAGACTACACTCCTGTTTATGGGGTCACCCTCACACCCAAACCCTATAGAATGCACGTGAAGCTCAGATAAACTGCCAGAGTTTGATGAAAAGTCGGAAAATCTTTCATGTCATAGTTTTCTGTATTTCTGTTCATGTACAATTATAAGAAGTATTTTTAAAATGTTAAAATTCACATATTGCTATGCACTGCCTGTGGAGGTGAAAATGAGATGAAATAATAACTACCTTAAAGATGCCATATTTTATATTTTTAAAGAATTTTTAATAAATATTGACTGCTCTATAGTATCACTGCATCCGTAATAACTTTTAAAAACCAGTATTTGTTTTAACCAATCTATTTGAATCATCTCAGATCGTTGGGCTCCACCAAATGTAGCTTTACACCTGCCTTGCTTCCTCCATGCCCCTGCCTAGCAAACATCACCGGGCAGTCAGAATTCAGCGAAACATATACCATGACGGCTTCTTTAAAACTTTTGTAATTAGGCATTGTTGTTTGGTGAGGTCTGCTACTCTTACACTTTGTATCAGACATTACATCTGTCCTGCATTTAGATGAGCTACATTTGTGGTTCATCTGATTGGTCAGCGGGAAACGATATAACAATGGGAGGTTCTATGACCATTGAAAAGATTTAAGCTCACAGACAAGGAATATAATATGTCACAAACATGTATATCTTGTGGCATGTTTTTGATTAGTGGACATTTAAAAATAGCATTTTTAAAAACATTTAGATTTATGTTGTTCTGGTTTTGGAGTTGAAGTCATTTCAGTTTATTTGAACCTAAGAATATGTAAACAGCAGTGTGTAAATAGATCTGGATTAACTTTAGATCTACGTTGGATTTTGTGTGGTCTGAGGTCTACATTTTGGTTTAAGGTAGTTGTTATCTCATAAGTGTTTTAAATAAGATAGCTTTACCATCTTTACATTAGCAATAACGTGTCAGCAATTCCTACTTGTTTTTACAATGTAATTTACAAAGTAAATATTTTACAATGTTGCAAAAGTTAATTAAAGACGCTTTCTGCTTTTATGTTTGTTTGATTAACTCACAAAAAATGCCAAAAACATTCTTTTGTAATATTATAGTTTATTGAGCTGTTCCACACAGCTTGTTCGAGTCTGCAACATTTACTTATTGGTGGCAGAAGATTGCTCTGGATGAAACAGACCAAGACCTGAAGGCACTAGAGTTTGAAGGCCTGCCAATGTGTTTTCAAAAATGTATCAATTCAAATTAAAGCTTAACTCAAATGTTTTTGTGAAAGTTGTTGGAACGGTATCTAATCTCCTAGGTATAAAACACAAATGTCGCTTTTTGAATTCACTTTATTAATTGTTCTTGTCTTTTTTATCAAGTTTTTTTTTATTCTTGATAAAAAAAACTTTCACCATTTTTACAAAAGAAGGAGTGAAAACAATCTAAAATAATAACCTTCATTACTGTGTTTGTCCAGTTAAAAATTAATTAGTTCTTAAAACCAGTTGAAAAAAGGCAGCGTTTAGAGTCCAATTGGTCATAGTTCACGTTATCTTTTTTGGAAAACTGCCTTCATATAAGTTCTGATAGGCCATGTACTAAGTTCACAAGTTTCTTTTCCTCAATTGAAGCAGACAAAAAGAAGCTAGATATCAGTTAGAATGCTGGGCTCTTTGATCCTTGTTTGGATATGCATCATTATCATGTTTTTCCTCATTCGGATTAAGAAGCCTAAGAATTTTCCTCCTGGACCATCTCCCATCCCGGTGTTTGGGAATTTACTTCATGTGAACCTGGCAAATCCTTTGAAGGACTTTGAAAAGGTATTATTGCAGATGAAGTTTGCTGTTGTGCATGTAATCATTCTCTTCTGTGTTTAAATTAAGTTTGCAGAAAAATATGGGAGCATTTTCAGCCTGTACACAGGATCAAGGCCAACAGTTTTTCTCAATAGTTTTGAGGTAATAAAAGAAGCTCTTGTTACAAAAGCTCAAGACTTTTCTGGACGGCCACAAGACTTCATGATCAATCACCTTGTGGAGAATAAAGGTAGGCTTTACATTCAGCTGTCCTTAAAAAGCTTCTATTATGTTTTTTTAAATGACCTCTCATGTGGTGTGAACATATATTGAGGAACACCCTGCCGGAGCTTTAAAATGGATAGCACTTTGTTTATAATGTGATATTGCCCTTAATAAGAAAGAGTCGACTCAGAGTTGCCAAAACGAGTCCTAGCTGGAAGCAAATCTTTTGGCTCTGAGCTCACACATCATGCTGTAGAACCTTCCACATCATTCATTCATGCAGAGATACAAAACAAAACAAAAAAATCTTCAATGCCTAACCATTGAGGTAAAAGTTCTCTGATTACACTGTCCCATGAGAGGAAGCATGGATGGTTATGTAAGGTTTTCACAGAGATTAGCATGCAGGAAGGGAAATGTTATAGTTTATTTGTGTCTGATTGATGGAGAATGAGTTTTTTTCTCTGTGGAACCATATTTTTACTTGAGACCCTGAGTGATGAATACTCTCACGACGAGCCTCAAGCTCCTCTGGTGAGCTCGATTTAGACATCAACTTTAATGTTATGTTGATTGTACTCTGTTTTTTGGTTGTCCTTTCTGTCAATGCAATTTCTCTAAACGCGGGGCATTTCATTCAGCTACTCCTGTTAAATCATGTAGAGGAGGGGTTTATTATGAACGAATAATTTGAGAATTGTGACCAACTTTGGTGAATTTAAATGCATATTATAAGAAAAAGAAAACTTTTTTTTTAACCTTCCATGTGTGACGATCTGTTGTTGAAGAATTTCAAAATAAATTAAGGAACCTTTCAAAATCCCTGTAGGGGCACAACAGAGCAGTAAAAGCAGTTGGCAAAAAAAACTCTGAAACTTTATCAGTAACTTGGGCCAGTCTTGTCCCTTGATAAATGTATGCATTATGTGCTTCCACCAAAGAGCCAAAGCTAATTTTTTCACTCTTTGCATGTTTTAGAAATGTATCATGTATTATGCTGTGTAAAGCTCTACTTGTAGCATAAGTCTACTAACAAAAGGTTTGTATTTAAACTATAGGTGTTGTCCTGGCTGACTATGGGACTCGCTGGAAGGAACATAGACGGTTTGCGCTGATGACCCTCCGAAACTTTGGTCTTGGAAAGCAGTCTATGGAAGAGAGAATTTTGGGAGAAGTTTCGCACGTTGTTGATTACCTTGACAAAAACTTAGGTATTAATACTAGTTTCTATAATTTTGAGCAATATGGAGACACATTTTAGCTTCTGAATGTACCAACTTTCTTGTTTAGGAAAGACGGTGGGTACTCAGACTATGTTCCACAGTGTTGCATCGAATGTCATTGGTCTGGTGCTGTTTGGATCCCGTTTTGATTACAGCAATGAATTCTTGCGGCGCTATATCCAGCTCATTACAGAAATTTCAAAGATCCTCAATGGACGATGGAACATGGTGAGACCAACACTCCATTACAAATTGGAAATTAAACCATATTATCTATTTTAAAATGTCTGAATTATTTTACAGACACTTATGAATAAACTGTTATTTTCTTAACAGATCTATGATACACTTCCATTACTCAGAATGTTGCCCATGCCTTTCAAAAAAGCTTTCAATCATGTAAAAATCTTACGAAGTATGAATCTGAAGCTGATCAGTGAACACAAAACCACACGAGTCCCAGGAGAGCCAAGAGACTTCATTGACTGCTATCTGGACGAGCTTGATAAGGTCTGTGCTGTTTCTGACAGCTCCAGGTGACCTCACTGATTGAATTTCAAAATAAATATTTCTTTGCTATTTTGCTATTTTGCACTCTAATTATCTAATCACCCTTCAGAGACAGGATGAAGATTCCACCTTTTCTGAAGATCAGCTTCTCATGAATATTCTAGATTTGCACTTTGCAGGGACTGACACTACCTCCAACACCCTCCTCACTGCTTTTCTTTACCTCATGAACCATACAGACATTCAAGGTTAGAATTCAAATGTTATTTGAACCTGCCAAAAATTTATGTTAAAATGTCTGTTAGAAAAACACATCAGGTATTTAAATACAACGCAGAGTTTTCATCATGTGAATGTAAGAAGTACAGTGGCCGATTCGTGCAATACACATTAACTTAAAATAAAACACTTTTACATTACAAAACCAATGTACATTTTAAAAACCACATTTAAATGTTCAGAAAAACTTTTACAAGTTGCAAAACACAAATACAATTTCTGAACCCAGAAAGAGTAGGTAACATTGGGGAACCGACAACTTGGCACTGATTGGACAAGAATTCTGTAAATCATAACGAGCGCTCAGGCAAGCGGTCCTTAAACTATTTCTGCAATTTTCACAAAAAAAGGGTTATAATTAACTGAATTAAACACTATTTTGAGGAAGTACATTCTAATAAAGGGATTGTGAACATATCAGCATCCATGGAATGAATGTCAGCCTGTGTTATGTTAAAACACAGTTAAAGAAAGCTGTGTCTTTGCAAGAGACCAGGGCAGTTGTTTGACTACTGGACATTGTCACTCTGAGGTTGACGATGTCTATCTTTCAAACTCTCAATACTTTTCCCGCATGAACAGCAGAACTTTGGAGTAGTGTCATATTGTGTTGAAAAAGGACAATGCATTCTACACAGTCAAAAAAAACTAACAATTGAACAAATACTAACACAGATTTATGGTCTCTATCTCCAAACTTTGATTGACAGACGTCATGTTCTCAATGCTTGCTTTATGATGATATTAAATGCAATACTTACACAGAGTAGAAAAGCAGAATCAGAGAATGTTTGGATTAGCCGATTGAGATCTTGTAGATAACAGTGCTGGTAAGTTCATTATGATCTATTGTCTACTTAAAAACTCATTAGTACAAGCTGCTTCTGCAAAGTTGTCAAAACAAAACAAAAAGCATCTGCACTTTTAAGAAATATTGTATTTTAAGGACAGGAACTACTGCTTATTTAACCTGACATCCACACTTGAGCTGACACGAGGCTCAGAACTGCCCGTTCTGTACCTGATTAAAATATACTTGTTATAAGACAGTTGTTAATAAGATCTTTTTGAGTTTTATGCTTGCTTTGAACATGTAATTCAGATTATTTGACCATTTCATGGACAATGAATGCACCTGTCAATCATTAGTGGTGAAAACATCTGACAAGGAGAGCATTCTGGAAAGAATTAAATATTTATTAATTAAATTTTATTCTTTTATTAAATATAATAATTACTTTATATTTTTAAACCACTCTAATGCCGCTTTCCCACCATAATTTAGTAACGGGAAAAAAAACACTTGGTTTGGCTTCACTCAACTCGTTTGTTGCTTTTATGTGTACACAGAGTTTCATTACCAGTAGGGAGTAGGCTTGTTTTAAACATGTCACTCAAGACACGTCAGTTCTTATGTCAGGCTAGTTCCCTTTTCTTGGTCTATAATAGCAAGTCTGCAATAGAAATGCAAAAGAAACTGATCACACACAGGATGTAATGATGGAGACTGAGGAGAATTGTTATTTATGCTCTGTATGTGGTGACTTTATCCTGGATATAGATGCTGGCAGAAAGACACAGAAGAGCTATTGAGTGTATGTTGAGTATGTGGCGTCCTTTCTGGCCAACTTGTGAGCTCAGTGATGAACCAATCATCAATCAACAGGATGTCACATAACGCCTTTCTCTTCAATTAGAAAAGGCACCATTTCGGCTCGACTCATTCCACATTATGAAACCTCATCTCGCAACGGTTATGAAAAAAATTAGCCATGGAACGTAACACTAATGTTCATGCACTTATTTTTGGACAAACATGCTTCGACGGTTGATTCATGCTAGCATTATGAACAGACAAATATTACTTTGTTTTTTCTAACCAGCAAGATGTCAGCATGAGATCGACACTGCTCTGAAGGGTAAAGAACATGCATCGTATGAAGACAGACATAAAATGCCTTTCACTCAGGCTGTGATCCATGAAGTTCAGCGTGTCGCTAACACTGTGCCGCTAAGTGTGTTTCACTGCACCACAAGAGACACAGAGCTAATGGGCTACAACATCCCAAAGGTGACAGAACACTACTGCTTTTTATTTATTCTTTCAACAAAGATTAAAATATTTTTCTTTATTAGGGAACTGTGGTAATCCCCAACCTCACTATGGTACTAAAAGAGGAAGGCCAATGGAAGTTTCCTCATGAGTTTAACCCAAACAACTTCCTGAATGACCATGGCCTGTTTGAAAAGCCTGAGGCTTTCATTCCATTCTCTACTGGTAAACATTTCCGGAAGTAATCAGCGTTGCCAAGGATATTAAGAGTCCAGCATGCTTAAACTCAAATGATAGGAAGTCTTGGATAGGAAGTATGATAGGAAGTATTTACAAACTATTCACACCATGTTATAAAATCTATACAGAAAGCTAATGAAAAAGTGTTTAACATTTTGTACAAAAACAGAACAGGTTGACAAAACTTTGGAAGTGGGTGGAGCCACTTTTACTAAGAAAATCAATCTTTTAAAGTCAGTAAACACATGGATATTTGAGCTCAAAGTACCACTAGATGAAACATTAAAAACAATCACAAATGTTATCCACACATCTTTACAGTTATATAATGCCATTGTGAGATAGAAATAATAAAATTAAAAGACTGTAATTTTGTATTTGAACAATACTTCTGAACATGCATTATTAGCCATAGCTGTACAAATGCTATAAAACACCACACACTACATGATCATGATAGTAACAATGATGTAGTTAATTTCAACTATTAAAGTTAAAGCAATCGTTGATTAAATGTGCTTAAGTCCTTGAACCCATATTACTATGTTTAGATTCTACAGCTCTTTTCTGTTCTATTGTCTCTTATACAGGTCCGCGTGTGTGTCTGGGGGAAAGTCTTGCTCGAATGCAGCTCTTCTTGGTCTTTGTCACTCTTTTGCGCCGGTTTCAGTTTATCTGGCCTGAGGATGCAGGGAAACCAGATTACACACCAGTTTATGGGCTCACCACCACCCCAAAACCCTTCAGAATGCACATCAGGCACAGAGAGTCAGTTAAATCTTATTAAATTCTTATACACTGAAATTTTAGGTAAATAGCTAAATGGCTAGTCATGTTGAGCTTGGAACAAAATCCATTTACTTAAAAAAAAACAAAGACTTCGGTAATAAGAGAATTTAATTTTTTTCTATTTTACTACAATTCAGTTTTAATAAATTTATCATGACGTAACCCAGTCTCATGGCAGTTCATGATGTATTAAATAAATTTGACATATTCTGGTTTTTTTTAATCTATCCTACCTGAAATTTGTGCTCTGCATGTAACCCATCCCAGTGTATACACACAGCAGTGAAGAAACACACCTTGACCACACAACCGGAGTAGTGGGCAGCCATGGCTGCAGCACCCGAGGAGCAGTCAGGAAACTGGTACCTTGGTCAAGGGCACCACAGCTGTGGTAGTTGAAGATGGTAGAAGTGTTTCATCACTCACACCACCTTCAACTCTGTGGATTGAACCGGCGACCTTCCGATCACAAGTTGATCTCCTTATCCACTGGCCACAACTACCCTGGATGGGCAGGTAACATAACAGAAAAAGGAAATTGGAATAGACAAATATATTTGTAAAACAACAATTGGAACAGATAAAAAACATGGAATATACAATGTGCTGCACATCTCTAAATACTAAAAGCATAAAGATATATAAAACATTCAACACAATAGGATTAGTAAAAGAATCTAAGTCCTGCTAGGATTAAAAGCCACAGAATAAAAGTGGGTTTTAAGACGGGTTTTAAAAGTGTCCGGTGAGGGGGCAGCTCTAACGCTCAGAGGAAGGTTGTTCCACAGCTGAGGAGCAGCGACAGAGAAGGCCCTGTCCCCATGAGCTGACTTGAGGGACAGAAAGGGAATAGGTGTGAAGAACCTCAGAGAGGTATGAAGGGGCAAGACCATTTAGACATTTAAAAAAACCACAAAAGAATTTTAAAATGAACTCTATAAAACACAGGCAACCAGTCAGCAGAAGTGGACTCACAAGGGCCACTTGGTCCAAACACTATTACTTCTGTTTTCTCTTCATTAAAATGTAAAAAGTTCAGGGCCAGTCAAGCTTTTATGTCCTTCAAACAGTCCAGAAGTGCCTAAGCTGAGAAGCCATCATGCTTTTTTAAAGATAGGTAAATCTGGCAATCATCAGCAGACCTGAACTACTTAAGTGCTGTTCCACAAAAACCCACTAACTGGTTTAAATGAGCTATTAAAATCTTGTGGTCCACTGTGCAAAGGCAGCAGTTAAATCAAGCAGAACCAGAACAACGGGGTCACCAGCATAACATGCCAGGAGGACATCGATGAAGACCCCAAGTAGTGCTGATTCTGTGTTGTGAAGGGCCTTAAAGCCAGACTGAAAAATCTCCAATGTGTCATTTTCCTCCAGAAATGACTGCAGCTGACAAAAACAACCCTCTCTAATATTTTCGATATAAGAAGTAGCAGTTTAGAGATGGGTCAATAATTAGCTAACACAGAGGGGTCCAGACCAATTTTCTTTAGGCGAGGTTGGACTACTGCATGTTTAAGTATAACAGGAACCACACCAGAGGACAGACTACAATTTAAAATGTTAAGAACACTCAGAGCTATACTAAAAAATAATTGTTTAAAAAATCATGCAGGAATAGGATCACATGGAGAGCCGGAAGGCTTCAGTTAACCCACCACATCCTCTAAAAGAGAAAGAGTTACAGGCTCAAACTGTTTGAAGACAGCAGAGCAAGGGGATGGAGCAGAAGAGTCAGGTTCAGGAGATGTGATCCCAGCTCTGCTGGTAGCAACCTTTTCAATAAAGGACATTAAAAACGTATTGCACTTATCAGGTGAGACATCCAGACACTTTGATCATGATTATGAACCAGGTTAACTATATTAAAAAAGCACACAGGGATTCTGACTGTTAGAAGAGATGACGTTGGTAAGATATTTCCTCTTTTCTTCTTTGATAGAAGTCTGGTACCAACGGTAACAGTCTTTCATCATCTGGTGTGAGACCTCCAGCTTGTCCTTCTTCCACTTTCCCTCTGCTCTGCAACATTCCCTCCTGACGGCACGGGTTCAGTCGTTAAACCAGGGCTTTGGTTTTGACTTAGGCCGTCTAGTTTTGATTGGAGCCACAGAGTCCAGGATCCTTTGGCAGGTGGAATCTAACCAGGAGCAGAGCTCCTCAGTGTCGGAGGAGGAGTCATAAGGAGGGATGGAGAGTTAAAAACAGCAGCAGAGAACTGATCAGCAGCTAAAAGCAGCAGAGAACTGATCAGCAGAAGAAGGGTTTAAGATCCTACAGCAGTGAACAGGAGGGCAATGGCTAGGCTAAGTGGGCAAAGTTTAAAAGGAACATTAAATAATACAGACGTATGATTAGAGAGCCCAGGGTCACAGATTTCCAAATCAGATAAAAACAACCCATACGATAAAACCAAATCCAGAGTGTGTCCGAGCCGATGCGTTGGGCCATGTACAGACTGTACCAGGTAAAAAGAGTCAATAAGGGTTAAAAAGTCCTTCGCCATCGGTTTATCTGAACAACACATGTGAATATTAAAATCTCCAACAATAAGAACACGATCAAATTTTGGCATAATTTCTGCTAAAAAGTCTGTAAACTCATTAAAAAAATTCTTATTGTACTTGGGTGGCCAGTACACAACAGCACAGCAGACAGGATCAGACACGCCCACCTCAAATGAGGTTAGTTCAAAGCTTGTAAATAAAAGCTGAGGAGAGTGCTGTTTGCATTTGTAATCTTTTTTTATAAACAAGCGCGGTTCCTCCTCCTCTGCCTGAAGCCCGCGGTGAGTTAAAAAAGCAGCAGTCTGTCATTAAAACTTCGGCTAGATTGGTGGACTCATAGGTACTCAGCCACGTCTCAGTCACAGCCAGAAAATCCAGTTCATTAGAGTGGAAAAGGTACCGCAGAATAAAAGTCTTGTCTTCCAGGGATCTGGCGTTTACCAGGCCAGTAGTTCTTGGTGATTATAAACCAGCAAAGACTCACTTCTTATACTAAACAAAATCAAAATTAACACAAACAAGACAGAGACAGACAGATGAGCAGCTTGGGAAACAGGTGCCATCTTAAAACATGTACAACTATTTTCTATTTTTTATTGTTAAATAACAATAAGTAAATCAGAGATTAAAAAACATAAACAAGAAAACACAATGGGTGAAACAGCTAGACACTTAGAAATAGGTCAATCGAAATAAATAAATAAATAAATTACACATAGTACTGTATAAAATAGAGAACCATCCAAGACGAGAATGTGACCGATGGAACCAAAATGAAACAATAAACAATATTTTTATTAGTTTATCTGTGTAAAGCATCTACTATAGAAGAAGACAAAATGATAAAAACAGGACAATTAAAAATTAAACAATAAAAAGATCACAATAGAAAGTACATTTTCAAATGAAAACTTGTAAAATAATTAACATATATAAATAATTTAACATATGTAAATATATAGATATTATATAATATTTGCAATACATAGACACTTCATTTGTCCATATCGAGCACCAAACTGCAGATCCAACTGGTGGTGTTAATGCACCACAAACAAGGATGCAAACTGCAATAAACAACATAAGAATATAGTTTTAGGTAATAAATAAGATAAGAAAACAAAATAAAATAAAGAATAAGAAAACAGAATAAGAAAACAGAAACAAAAGCAATAATTTTAAAAAAATGCAAACCAACGATGGCAAGAAAAGTGGGAAAAGACAACAAATGCAGATATTGTTATGAAATTCAAAAAGTAAAAAAAAAAGGAGAATAAGTGTAAAAAGGCAGCATAATTAGATTAGGACACTTAAGTAGTAGGAAAGCACCCAACAGGACTGCGAGGAGTGTCAGGTGGAGACATAGAACACATAACAAAATCATGTAAATATTTAAATCGCAAAGAGAAGTGATGGAAGGAGAATGTATATGGTCTGCGATCAGAGAGAACGAAGAAATATGTATAAAGAAACACGAATGTATTTTAGAATAGAGATAGGGCAATCCCACACGTCAGAAGGGGGCGGTAATGCACCAATAAGTTGATGCCATCCGCCGTAAAACAAAAGATGAAGCAGGAGTAAAAGCTGTTCACGTGGAGTTAAATGTGGAAGACTGAAACAAAACACATGTGGAGGTAACTCCTGGACAAAATATAAAGACTTACTGACAATAACGTCGTTATAGGTATGGCGACAGTGCCAAAAAAGCCCAGGGTAAGATACTATTTGTTATGTTGCATGTGTCTCTTTGCGTACACTTTTAATCAGCCTGGAATTTTGCTTTTTATCCAGTCAGAAGAAAAGAAGAGTGGGCTGGAGCCTCTGAAGGACTTTTTGCGGTGGTGTGAGAGCGTGAAACTGACTCTCAGCGAGAAGGTAGTATGCCTTCTCGTTTTCTACCAAGCACACCTGTCTGCACGCCGTTGCGAATTCCTCAGTAAGATAAGTCGCTATAAGCTGGGCCAAAAGTCGCCAGATGACGCCATCGCCTAATTTGCATATATATATATATCACGTGACGTACATTCCCCGTCCTCAACGGGTTTTTATCAACGGAACATAAAAGTATTGCAGGTACACGTGTTTCGTGTCATTAAATTAACTCATATTGCGATATAAAACTAACGCGTGATACTAAATAAAATTGTCAATGTAATGACGTTTTGCTGTTGCATGAAAATGAAAGGTTAGCTCTGTGATTTTAAACTAACGTTGATCACGTCTTTAGATCAATTTTGATTTCACGTCTGTGTCAAGAAATTAATATTTAAAATAAAATTTTTATAGTGTCGAAAGGGCTACGTGTTATTGTATGTAATGATGGATGTTGTTTGAGGGAGGAAAACCTCGCACATGCATAGGCTTCTGTTCTTGTGCATATATGTAAACAAAAATTTTTATGGTACTCATTTTGTGTAATAAAGACCCACAGCCTCGAACCCTTGCTCTGGGAAAACCAGGAATGATTTTAGAATATAAATTAATAATAATAGGAAATGTTAATTTTCCCTCTTTCATATATAGTTCATACAACTTTTCAGTTTGTGGCGGTATTGCACCATTAAGAAGGCTTGCAAACTGTCTTTGAACAGCAGACGAAGAAGAAGAACTATGCGTCGGCATTGACAGGGAAGCAGGCTCAGGGTGGGAGCAAAGACAGTGAGTGACAGAAAGGCACAGCACAGACATTACAGCTGCATTCCTCAGTCCAAAGAGCCTGTCAGCCAGAACGAAAAAAGTTGCTAAAAGTCACCAGGAACAACAGAAGATTTGCTGCTAGTCGCTAGGATACAAAAAAAGTCGCTACACGTCTAAAAAGTTGCTAAATCTAGCAACAAAGTAGCAGACTGCAGATCTAGCAGACTGCAGTTTGAGGTGGGGCTGAACCTGTAGCCTCGTTCAAAGGGTTTTATTGGTTGTAGAGCAGTTCGAGGTGGGGCTTACTGTGGAGTCCCTCCCACATGTCACTTGATATTTATTATATATGTAATAAGAGATCTAGTTCCTCGTTGTAGTTCGTATATGTTGATATTTTTTGGTTAACAAAATTCATTCATCTTCATGTCGGCTTTATTCCCTTTCGGGGTCGCCACAGCGGAATGAACCGCCAACTCTCTGGCATATGTTTTACGCAGCGGATGCCCTTCCCTGCCGCAACCCATCGCTGGGAAACATTCACACACACATTCACACTTTAACACTATGGGCAATTGTTCTTATTCAATTCACTTATTCCACATGTCTTTGGACTTGTGGGGAAACCGGAGCACCCGGAGAGAACATGCAAACTCCACACAGAAATGCCACCTGCCCCAGCCGAGCCTAGAACCAGCGACCTTGCTGTGAGACGACTGTGCTACCCACTGCGCCACCGTGACGCCTTGGTTAACAAAATGACATTTTAAATAACTTTGAAGGTCCAGTCATGTTAAAATAATAGCTTATATTTTTGTGGTCTGCATTCTTTTAGGTGTACCTGAGTAAAGAAGGCACAGTAGCAGAATATGGCATGCTTGCTAAAGAGAACATTGAGGAGGGTCACGTCCTGTTTTCTATCCCCAGAGAGTTGCTTTTGCATCATGGCACCACAAAAGTTAAAAAAGTGCTTGATGAAGGTAAGAACTAACACATCTTTTTTTTATAGTAGTGGAAAGAGTACAGAAAATGTACACTCAATTGTAAGTACTGTTAAATTGCTGAAACAATCCTCAATTACAAGTAACAGTACTGGTGTTTAAGAAATACTAAAGTAAAAGTACAAATTACTCTTCATAAAAAGTACTCACTGGTGGTATTGATTGAATTATCCATAAATGAATTTTTCAAAACACATTTATGAATTTAAGGAAGGAATTAATTAATTAATTACTAGTCTGTGTTACAATGATGAAGGATTTACATGTTCCAGTGATAATATTGTAATAATAATTTTCAAAAACAATGTTTTTCTATTGTTTTATAAAGACTGCAGAAATATACATGAATAGAAACAGAGTATAGTCTAAAATAACACATTATCTGATCTGTACAATGATCAAAATACGATTTGATTAGAAATAGATAGCAGCAAAACATGCTGCGTTAACCTAATCACGTCAGAAACCACAAAACACTGCCCAGTGCCTAAATAATAAATTACTATTTACAATATCACACAATTAGTTATATGTATTCACATAATACACATAATAGTGTATAGTTCATAATGTATATAGTGTATAATACACATAATAGTGCCCATAATAGCTTCTCCTGCAGCACTTATTCTCTGCTACTTCTGTATTCTTTAGCTTCATTATCGCTGTCCTGAAGCTCCATACCAATCGATTATGTATTGACTAAGTTATACGATGATGGAAAGCTCACATAACTCTTCTGCAGTAACCAAAACTTATTTTTGGTTCACATAAAGTTCAAGGCTTTTCATTGATTCATTAATATTGCATATTTTGATGGCCCGTGTTTGAACTATTAAGTAAAATTACAGTACTCTGTAATGAATTAAGATTTTGAAAATAAAAAATCAATTACTTGGCTTAATTTGTACTCGATACAGACTGGTACAGTCTTAAGTACAGACTTAAATTGTTTCTCATGAAAGTACAAATACCTTAAAAATGTACTTCATTACAGTAATGTGAGTAGTTGTAATTCGTGACTTCCAACACTGGTTTTTAATTAAAAAAAAATTTGCACTAACCTTAACTTCCAGGTAAGAAGTCTTTGGAGAGTGCGTCAGGCTGGGTTCCTCTGCTTCTGAGTCTCCTGTATGAGTACACATCTGCACAATCACATTGGAAACCATATTTGTCACTCTGGACAGACTTTAAGACACTAGATCAACCCATGTTCTGGTAAGATTTTTAAAGATTCTTTGAAAAAAAAAAAAACCTGAAGCAAAGTTGTAACAGTAAACTGTAAACATGTGTGTTTTTTTTTATTGTAGGAACACTATAGGACGAATATTCGAATACTTGTGTGCACATATTAAACACTTCAAACAAAGAACTTGCTACTTTTTAAAATAATTGTTGTAAAGTAGGTTTGAAAAAGAGCATCTCAAAGGTGACTGACATGTTATTCACGTGCCGCAAACAATTCAGTAACATGCTTATTCTTTAAAGATTGAGAAATCTGTATGCTATATAGTAAATAATGTCAGAATTGTGGTAATCATATGATAATTCCATTTAAATTGTGTGAACCAATTTTTGCTCTGGTAGTGATGGTTGAATGGTAGTTTTAAATGTACAGCAATTTTGCACCTTGCTGAAACTCTTATCAACAGGTGCTGTTCTTTTGATTTCTATTTTTTTTCACTATCCATAGACGAGAAATATGGTGTCATAAAACAAATATATTATTGTAACAATATGCTAAATTCTTTTAGCAAAATGCAAAACATGCTATACATAAATTAATCATTTGTTGACTAATTTAGGGCTTAATTTAGGGACGCGTTCCGTTCTATACATTGGTTATGTGTTTTGAAGGTCTGAAAAGGAGCGTGATGATCTTCTTAGAGGCACTGGCATCCCCGAGGCCATCACCACAGACCTGACAAAACTTCAGGAGGAGTACAAGAATGTAGTTCTTCCCTTCATGGAGTGTCATCCTGAGCTGTGGAACCCGGAGAAGCACAACCTGGAACTCTACAAGAACCTGGTGGCTTTTATTATGGCCTATAGGTAAGAAATCAGTGAGATAGGTTTGAAGTTTCAGACAGTTTGTATAATGTAGAAAACATGCATTCATTTTAAGGTGCTTGTTTTTTTTTGTATTATATATAACAAATACAGATTATTCTATTCAGCATTTGTTTATAATTGTTCATACCTGCAGGGTCCAGCTATTTGGCCCAATGGCGTATGTTAGCCCAGGACTGAAGGGTCACGTGTTCTGTCTTGAAACAGTGCTAAAGGATTTTAATAAACCACATATATTTATATATCTAACTGTATAATTGATTTGTGAAAGGTTTTACCTTCACCGCTATTCTTAATCTCAACTGAAGAAATTTGAATGATAATTATTCATAATAATATTATGTTTTCACTCGCTCATTGACCTTTAGTTTAATTACATTTGATGCTAATATTTTTGTATTAATTCTTAAAAGTGTCTCAGTAAATAAAGAACCATTGATGTGTAGTAAACAAGCAGTACAATAAATTGAATCAATATCGAACTTATAAAATATGAACCAAGAGTAAAGTGTAATTTCCATGTCTAGTTTGAAATTGATAATTTTAAAAGAAAGTAATTTAAGTTTAACTCCAAGGTTATTACATGATAGGGAAGAGCTCTAGTTTGTTCAGACCAATCTCTTCTCAGAGAAGTGTGACTTAATTAGGAATACGAACCAGAGAGCATCAGAGAAGTTTAAAACTCTATAGCAGTGGGGCTGTTGAATGTTAGAGATTTGGTTGATGTGATTGAAACTGCAAGAATAACAGTGATGGTCGTTCAGTCTTGAGGGGGTCACAGGTGAAGGGCAAAGAGAAAGCACCAGATGTGTCATGTGAATCCCAAAAAAACACCCCCAGACACACAAGACCGATATTTTCCAACCTTACAAAGTTTATACTATAGGTATTAGATTCAAGCCAAGTCTAACACACCTGATCACCCTAATTAAGGCTCTCTTTAGTTGTTTGAAGCCAGATTAGTTTGCAACTGAAATATGCATGGCTGCGGCCGAACACCACTGTACAGGACAATAAACACCCTCCGGTTTTGTTTTCTGTTACCTGATCTCAGTTTCCAAGAACCTGTGGATGAAGAGGAGGATGCTGAAGATGATGAAGAAAAGGAGGCTAACCCTCCAATGATGGTGCCGATGGCTGACATGCTGAATCATGTTTCCAAGCACAATGCCAATCTGGAATACACGCCAGTATGTAAAGAACAGGCAGTACAGTCCACATCGGTACTCTTTATTAGTACCAAGATTGGTGATTTTGTTTGTTTGTTTCTTTAAAGGAGTGTCTGAAGATGGTTTCAATCCACCCTATTAAAAAGGGAGAGGAGGTCTTCAACACTTATGGGCAGGTGGCAAACTGGCAGCTCCTGCACATGTATGGCTTCACAGAACCATTTCCCACCAACAGCAACGAGACGGCAGATATACAGATGTATAGTGTTTACAGAGCAGCCCTGCAAGGTGATACACCTGGTTAATTCAACCCAATATAAGCGTTGTGATTGTTTTCTCTCCTGAAATAAAAGTGCTTTAATACAGAGCATTTAAGGGACATAGCAGTAAGGGAATAATAAGACGGGAAAAATATATTTGTCAAATCTGTTGCATACTCTCACAAATGTTTGCATTCAATCAATGGGGGCCAGGTTAAGATTAGGAAGAAAGTTTTATTCATTTCTGTCAAACAAACCTAATTTGTGGGTGTGGTGATGGTCAAAAACAGGCAAAAAAAAACAAGAAAGGTTTTATTCACAAGGTGTTTTGTTCATAAAACATGTAAAAGTCACAGGATACAATATCCGAATAATTTTATTCAAAAGAAAAACTCAACTTAAAATTAAACATGGTTGGCGTTTCCTCCAACAAACATTCAAATTCTCAATTAAAATTCACCAATGAGAATGCAAAGTTTTTAATGAACAATTAACAAAGAAATATTTTAAATGTAACTAATGTGTTGACAAAATATTAACAAACAAGAACTATTGAATGCAAAGTTTTATAAGCAACTCTATAAGCACACAATTCAGTTATATTTTACAATTTTCTGTGTAAAGTCCTCCCTTTACTTTAGACAAATAAAAATACTTCCTTGTTGTGACTAAACCTCTTACCAGGAAGTTTGCAACATGTAAGACAAAGACCATCAGCCATATTAATAACTCAAACAAATGCAATTTTCCAAATAAAATTACTACTCTAAACTTTCAGACTGAAATGCACACCTTCTAAGTGACTGTAAAGTGAAAAAAGAAAAACATCAATGAGGTTGGAATGAAAGACAAATATAAGCCTGGTCACTATGTCAGAGTGGGAATGTAGAGTTCACAGTTTGCTTGTTTTTAATGTCGTGGGAGAAAAAAAACATGTGCCCATAAGAACATGAACTTTCCAGAGAGAGCTCTCTTTGCAAGGTGGATGCATGTGAATTAAAGGCACTGACACAGCAACTCGACACCAAACAACTAGCGTGACAGAAGCCGACCGTGCTTTCACCTTTCGTAGGCTGTGGGCATCTGAGCAAAAAAAAAAAAAAGGCGCTCATATTTACCTTTTAATCCAGAGGTGCGCTGCTTGTGTTAACAAATCAGTTTCACTCAATGACTGTTAAAACTACAGACGATGCCTCCTGTCATTTGGTCGTTTCAAGCTGCGGTGAACAGGATTTGGCCACCGGTATGGCAAACAGATTTTTCCCAGCTCTTACACTTATTCTAATTTATAATAGGTAACTTTTTTTTAAAAACAAACAAACTATCAAACTTTGTTTAATGTATAAGTATCTATTGTAAATAATCTAAACTATTTTAAACTACTTAATTCATCAGAAAAAACATTTCAAAGTTTGCTTGCTCTCTTATTCATCTTACATCAGGAGGCGGAGTTAAATAATCATACACCTGGTTTGTCTCCACATAGAGACTAGTTTTTGTGAAATTGTTTGAAAATCTGTAAATGTTTCTTTGTTTTACTTGACAGCCAGTTCCCTCTACTCCATCATTTGCTTGTTATGTCACTTCACATTGAAGTCCTCTACACGCTCTGACTTAATGTATGTAAAGCCAATCAGAGAGCTCTCTTTCATTAACGACTATAAAAAGTCTGTCATTGATCCAACATGTTGAAACTTCCCATCTGCCTAACACAATGACTCGTATAGCTTATCAACTACCTGGCAATGGTCGTTAGTTTGGTCTGTCCATGGCTTAAGTTGTACGAAATAAAACCTATGTGGGGGAATAAGATCTTAAAATAAGAACTTCATCTATTTACAGAGGCACAAAGTGAACCCGATCAGCAGCTTGTGAAGAACAAATGGGAGATGTTGTGTCAAATGGAGGTAGTTGGTGAGAAAGGCGTCTTCATTTTCGGCCAAGCAGGCTCGCTCACTTACAATGAGCTCTACACTACCCTCAAGGTAACCATTGAACAAATTTAACAAGCTGACAAAATAAGTTCGTTACAAATGAGTTTTTCTTATCAAACAAGTCCGTCAGGCAATGTTATTTTTTTACTCTGAAGTGCAGAATGTTGTTCTAGCTGTTTTTTTCCTATTGAATACAGTTTAGGTTAAATGTTGATCTTATTGTTATTGAGTTATTCTACAAGCTTTTTAATGAATAAAAAGGCTAGCCAAATCGAGCTGCATCTGTCACTCACTCAGAAAATGTCACTCACTGTTTTATTTACAGTGCTCAAGTAGATCACCATGAGTAAACCCGTAAAACATTTCATGAACAAAAAGAGTAGAGCACTATTATCCTATAAAGTATATGAATGTTTAATCTGAAAGGTGGGTAGCAACTGAAAACTCTTCTCTTCAGAGAACACCTACTAAAAAAAAAAAAAAAAAAAACTACCTTCTTTTTCCCTCCTCTGTCTTTATTTTCTTCCTCACTGCTTAGGTTTATTGATCAGTTGATACAATTCTATTATGAGAAGCTGAGATAGACTTTGACGGTGTAACAAATTGCACATTGTCTCTCCCCTAATGTAAGTCTCTTTGGACAAAAGCGTCTGCCAAATGCATAAATGTAAATGTAATGTAAAATGACTGGGAAGTTCTCTTTCTGCTGATCCTTTGAGTATGCAACATGAGGTCTTGGACCAATCAGAGGCTGAGATTTGAACTTTGGGATTAGTATGATATAGTACCACCCATTTCAGTTGCAGTCAATGGAAGATATTTCTTCCACAGAGACATGTTTAACTTTCAAGGTTTCTGCGGGTCGTAAAAAATCCCAAATTTTAGGCCTTAATAAGTCTTAAATTAGCTGTTCTGGATCTTAAAGAAGTTTTGACAAATCTTATTTTTCTAATATTCATGTAAAGATAATTTAATATGTTTGTTTGCTGTTACTGAGTGTTGCCAGAGGTTGAGAATATGTTACTAAAGATTTTTTTTTAAAACATGGGTTCTTGGAAAATGTGCATAAATGTTCAAAAGAATACAATTCATGGTTAGGGTTGAGAGTTTGAGAAAACTTCTATATCTTCCAAAAAAAAAAAAAAAAAAAAAGTGACGTTTAGCTGAAAGTTTTAGAAAATGTTTTTAAACAATCAAAAATGTTCAAAATCTTTGTTAGGGTTGGCAGATATGGACATGAGACTCATAAATGTTTTCAGAACCTTTGTAACTGCTCACAAACATAAGTGATTAAGGTTTCAAACAATGTATTAGACGCTGATTGTTTATTATAAAAATGTTTTTGATGTAATGATACAAATGTTAACATTTATCTGGTCTTAAAAAGGTTTAAATTTGACATCATGAAACCTGCAGAAACCCTGAACTTTGTAGTTAAAAAAAGTAAGAATATGTTTCTCGTTCAGCGTTAACTTCCTAACAAATATAATGGTGTCTCTATGTTTGATAAAATTTAAACATAGTTGTGCAGTTTAGGGTTTTTTATGCCCTCCAAGTGGTCTACAGGTGTTGCATAGGAGGAAACTTTAGATTTGTATTTAACAACAGATTGTGTATACTAGATGTGAATTGTGTAATATTTTTCACCAATCACATTTATCACGGGGTAGGTTTTGTGTATGTCAGCACAAGAATTCAAAGAGTTCTGTGAAAACGAGGGCTGGGAGGAAGACGATGAAGAGGATGATAAAATGGAGCAGTCATTGAGCTTCGAGGGGTTGGTAAATCTGTCGAAGCGATGGAAGCATCTGCTCCACGAAGCCTCAACTAGAACTCTAGCCTCTTACCACGAAGACATGGAGACGGACAGGAAGCTGATGGAGCATCCAGAAGCACTGGCTGCACTCGGCAGCAGACAGAGGAGAGCACTACATGTGAGATATGGTCAGAAAAACATCTTGCAGAGAATACGAGACATCACCAAACCTGAAGTTAAATAAAGAGAGTCCATCAAAAATTAGTCGTCCAGAATGGAAGCCTGTTTTCGTATGCGACTCATTGTGTTTACAATAGATGATGCTAGTTTCATTCATGCTTTAATTGTTTTGAAGCGAGTGAATATTTGAGGCAAATTCCTGGTTATTTCTCTGGTCACAGAAAAGGAAATCTGTTGTATTTACATTTTAGGTATTCTATAGAGACTTACTGCTGCAATTCAATTAATTGTTGGAACTAGACACACAAAATATATTTACATGTTATATTACATTTTGATTGGGGAACAGTTTGTAAACTACCAGCAATATATGTCCACAACACACAAATTCATTTTGTTTTGCAATGTGCTTTTATTACTTTAATGAAAACTATTACTACAATAATTTCTACATGTATTGCATTATTTTCAAGGGCAATATATAAAATGCTGTGTGATACTGGAGATGTCCAGCATCTTCACCAGGGGGTGTTTTTGAGTCATATTAGACAATTTACACCAAAAGCAGAATGCTGCAATCGTCAAGAATGTCATCTCCTTCTCTTGTGACAGACAAAGTACAGAAATCTACACCATCTCAAACATTTGGCCCTCATGGAATGAATAGTAGCTTCAGAACTGTAACAAAAGGTGCAAAATGCCAACGATATTATATATTAGTTATATTAGCTTAGCTGCTGACAGCTTTTTCACTGTGATACAAAATAATTAACATCTCGCTTAGGTCTTAAATTTATTTGATATATCTTTTGTGGGCTGCCAACTTTGATTTGAGTGTGATTTGATCAATCTCAGACAGAATTTTCCAAAATATAGCGCTGTTTACCAAAACACAAAATTTTCTTTCCTTGGTAAAAGTAAATAGAATTTATTATTTATAACAGTCTAAGCAGCAAGATTACACCTATGTGAATAAAATTCAGGTGTTTTCCCAAAGTGTTTTAAAAATAAAAATAAAAAAAAGTTATTAACCGCTATTGTTAAAAGTATATAAATACAAACATAAAAACATGTATTTGTGAAATGTTAAGATAATAGTTGTTACAACAAACAGCTTATACTAAAGCCACACAAAAGTAATTTGAATACAGAATAATGTTTTATTGCAAGACATGTTTCATTTCTTTATATCAGAGGTATTCAGTTAAAAGTCACCAAAGTCCAGATATTAAACTGTTCTACAAGTAAAAGTTCCAGACCATCTATGACCTAGCTTGTATCTATGTATTTTTTTCTACATTTGTATAAATAAAATAATTCCAGGCTAAATTTACATACAGTAAGGCTTTCTAAATAAGGCCATATGCAAAAAGAAAAAAAAAAAACAAGTGCAATAAGCTTCAAGTAACACTCAAAAGAAAGAAAATAAAATACACTATGGCTATTTTAGGTGGAAAATAGCAAGAGAACCAACTGTACTCTATTGTTTTATTTTGAACAAGGAAGAATTGGCATGTGCCTATTGGTATGACATGCAGACATATAAGGTGTACTCTGGTGAGCCTGCAACAATACTTGTTTTATGGTTTTTTGTAGAAAAAGTTGACTTGGCTGTCTTCAGCACTCTCAACAATCCCATCACTGAATTGCCCCAAAATCCACGTTCACACATTGTTGCTGGGTTGTAAATGTGTGTGATTAGTCTCAGATCGCTCATACTAAGCTCCCATTTTCTTTATTTGTCACACTCACCTCGGCCATCAGGGGAAGCGTTTGCACAGACAAGCTGAGCTTAATTTTATAATGGCAATTGCCTTCGCCAATGTCAATTAATGCCATTGTTTTGGGGAATATCAGGGAAACTGGTTTGGAACTGTTTGACAGAATACTGAACAAATAAATCTCTTTGCTTGTCCTTAAAACTACAGCTTTCCACATTGACCTTTTCCTATTTGGAGCGGTCTGTAACCTCCTGTCCTTTATCCTGCTCCAATAGCGAAGCATATCGTCTGTCCACGCAACCAAAACATCTCATTTGAAGTGAACTATTCTCTGGAACTTTTCAGAAATTGATCCTTCAATTGATTAATATTGATCATTGTTTATTCACAATTTAAACACTGTTTTAGTTTCATTGACAAATACTGCACCCCTACCTTGCATTGGGTACAAGATCCAGAGAATCCCCTGAGATGAGAGGACTGTTCCAACATCATGATAAACCAAACATCAGTTTCTCACACACGCCTAATCAATGTTTATTACTTTTAGAAACAATAACATGCATTTCAAATATTTTTACATATATTTATTAGCACTCAAAACTAAGCTGTCGCTAACGACAGAACAGTAACACGCGCACTTGTAACTACAGTAGCTCTGGCTATCTAAAAGATTCTGAAAGCTGAGAAACAACTCTTTCGACTGATATTACATTTATTACGATAATGACAACAACGCTCGGGTGCCAGGGGCGGGAAGTTTGTGGAGAGTAGTGATTGATTACTTGTGATCAACTTAGCAATACTTTAGCAGAGATTTAACCCTTGTATGGTGTTCGGGTCTGTGGGACCCATTTTCAGTTTTCATCAAAAGAAAAATTAAACAAGCATTTATTATTTGAAGCTGAGATTCACTGGGCGTGGCTCATTTCCTGTGAAAAACATATATCAGAACACATTTTTAATGACCCCACACGTACGCCCTCCTACACGTTAATATTACATACAACGTGTTCGGGTCTACTGGACCCGGGGCATGTTAAAGTGTGAAAATGGTAGATTCTTTACCTTAATTCTCTCTTCCCACACAAACACAAATCACACATAATTTTATTCTAAAATGTAAAATGTTATGTTTGTGTGAATTAAAAGCGCCAAAATGCAATGGGTCCAGAGACCCACCAACCCTGCCAAAGTAACAATAATGAGAACACCACACATGGTTCAAATTCTAAAAGTGAAGAAATCAGGTTAAATAACAATAAATAAAGTATATTTGCTGTTTATGTCACTTGTTTCTTGGCTAGAGGAAATACTGTTTTAAGTTTTTAACATAAAATGTCTTGATTGGGTGAATTAAAATCTGCAAAAGGCAATGGGTCCATGAGACCCACAAACACCACCTGAGTAACAATAATATGAACACCACACAAGGGTTAATTGTAAATATTACATTTATATTGTATATAATAGTATTGGCATTGTTTACATTGTAGTTATAGGTTTCGTAGCATTGGACTGTACTGTTTTGTACGGTGGTCGAGAGATGCAAAACACATATAAATAAACCGAAACACTTTTACAAATTACAAAACATTAACAACACACTTTTACATTTTAGAAAACAAAATTACATTTTAGAAAATACAATTAGAAATACATTTTAAGATTCCTGGAAAGGTAACTTGTAAACAAAACAATTTTAGTTTAAAATGGACACTAAAAGCCCAAACATCTCGAAAGTTGTGTTGCTCTACATTTATAGTTGTTTACAAAAGAGAAACTTAATAAATTCAAATAGTTTTTTTTTTACCTTTCTTGTTATCTTATTTTTTACTTTTTTTGAAAAAATCTTGTTTTCTTATGATTTTGAAAGTTTATTTAATCCGAAAAGGAAAATTGAAAAAAAAAAAAAAATCATAAAAACAACATTTTCTGTCAATGATTAAAAACAAGACAAAAACACCAGGCAAACTGTAAAAATGACAGTATAATTGTAAGAGTAAAAGGGTTAAAACCCAGCTCTGATCAAAACTATGAATTTGGCCATTAAAGAGTCAAAACCATGAGCTTGAATAGAAATCAAATGTGAAAATCTGTATGTTATTTTCATCAGTCTTGGACACATGCGAGATTAGTGACGTCGCTGGATTTAAAAGTGTTTTTGTGCAGCATCAAATTTCCCTCCCTCGTTTATTGTTTGACCAACTTTACTTTATTAATCTGTGACCACAAAATAGGGGGATTTTCCCCCTACAGTATACTATATTGAATAACATCTGAAATGTTCTGTTCTGAGTGTAGTTGTATATTTGTATAATATAGTTAAAGATATTAGTTTTTCTTATTCAATGTATTTTGAAGGGTCAATGGGATATTAAAATTGTAAATGAACCCAGAGTCAATCCTGACGCGGTTTGTGATGTCACAAACCTCAACCTCGGAATGTGTCTTTGCCTTTTTAAGTTGTTTTTGGTCAGATTCAATATTTTATTCAATGTTTATTCAAAGATTTTCATCTGAGGTCCTACCTAATGAGGACCTGAGCCACAGTGAATATATCTGAATAAATGAAGAAGCGGCCACAGATGCAGTTCAAGTGTTTAATGCGGTAACTACAGAATGCGTACATACAGGAAATAAGTAGCAGAACTAAAGGCAACTACAAAGTACTACAAAATACAACACACGGACCAATACATTTACAAAACATTCGAAATCCTTACAAAATGAGCTGTATTGGTCCTTTTTGTTCTGCAAGTTGAATCTTTGTACAAACTCCAAGATCCAATTTACCAACAAAACTCTGAATATTTCCACAATTTATACAAGTGCCAGGGACAACTTCCAGCCCAAGATTAGTTTCCTCACAGGTGCAAACTAATGAGCCCCCATGCCCACCCCCCTGCAGTCCAGGACCTCGGTCCTCTCCCATCAACTCCCCCCTTAAAAACCAAATCTTAGAAAAATAAAAGGAAATAAAACAAGACCGCTTCCTCAGCCACTACCAAGCTTCCAAACAAAAGTCAATCCGTCTTGAAGGCAAAAATAATTTATGGCGGAGTTAAGGGGGAGCGAAAGAGCAAGGAGTGAATTGTGCTCAAGCCTTTGCCTCGTCTCTGACAAAATAATCCGCTCTTAAATGTCCCTTTTGAAATATTTACAATGAAAGCTGAACTTGAAGAAGATCACAAACCAAAACAGCAGCTCCTTGGGTCAGGTGCCATCAGATGGAAGGTGAGCGGGAATCCAGAGCTGGCACTGGGTCCACCGGACATGCAGGGTGATGGTGAGGGAAACCAACGGCTGGGAGCAGGTCTTCCTGCACCCTAACTGGCACCTGTTCCCTCCATCACCTGCTGTGCCTGCTTCTGCCCCATGCAGCACTGAGCCACGGACTGGAACAATCTGCGAAAGAAGGAATAAAATGGATGTTGTTTTCATGCACACTTGCTTAAAGCCATCACAAGTCATGAGGCCCTCCTTACTTCTCGATCTCTGGAGCACAGTGCACAAAATCATGGCTCCAGAACTTAAAGGCAGGGTTCTTGATCAGCTCAATGAAGGTGATAAGCAGCCCCCAGGGGTGCGGCCTGTTCACAATCAGCCTCTCCAGCAGGACCCTGCACACATCAAGCAGTTATTAGCAAAAAAACATATTTAAAACATTTCCCTTCTGACCTCACAAATCCCACAGAAGCCACAGCACTCTTCATGTTTAAAGAGTACATGAAGACTTGTTTTTTTAGGAAACTTAACAGACAATAATGAGGAAACTGTAAAGTACATGATCCACAAAGTGGTTCAAACTTAAGGGTTAAAAAGAATATTGTGAAAACAAATACAGTCTTCTCCCACAAATTGTGTGGTGTTGCTTAATGTTTAAGTGTTCGATATAGAGATTTCTGGAGCAAGGTGAGTGCTGTGTCTGTTAGCCTAGCACTTGCTGGAGAGTTAGAATTTATAGCACAAGGTTTCTTTCATAAGGTCACCCAAACACCAGGAATGTGGATTTTTGCTGAAATATTTCCATTAGCAAGCGCATAAGTTTAAATTAGTTTCAAGCCAAAACGTGCAGAGATGTTGCCATTTAGCTTGAACTGATTGTATACTTTGAAGCGTTAAACTTTATCGTTTGAGATTTTTGAGCATGACATGGATGGTCAAAACAACATTACGAACCGGTAATTGTTTTACTCAAGGCAAAAACCGAACAGGATATCTTGTGAGTTTTCGAACTCTGCTCAGAAGTGTCAAGTTGTTTGGTGAGGCCAGAAGCATCTGTTAAGGTCTCTAAATACCCATCTGAATTGAGATTTGCACAAATTTTCAGATGACGTTTCTGCAGGAGCTTTTTCTTGATGCAGTGATGCTACTTCCCCTTGGATGGTACTCAGAGGTAGTGATGTGTTGTTCGTGAATAGAACAAATCTTAAAAATGACTCGAGTAACAACTCTTTTTGGGAATGAATTATTTTCTTTGGTGTGTGGGAATACTACGAATTGCTCAAATAAATAATTATTTTAAATAAACAAGAGATAAAACAATGCCCACATGCCCAGCTGATTTATAATCCTTGTGGGCTTTGTCGAACCTTTGGTTGAATACCAACAAGAAGGCATTCTAAACGTTTGTATTCTCTTTTGCAATTTCATCCTCACATTGTTCATCGTGCTGGTTACCGGTCACGATGCAAGTATGTATATAGAGTGCCACCCAGCTTCTATTTTATGTTCCACTCATGTCATGAAAAAAGCCAGCTTTTACTGGTCATTGGTCTTGCAAAAAAAAGAAGCTTATATAGCAGAAACTAATTTTTTTCGTTCGCACCATTTGTTTGGCCAGATGTGCAGGCTCACATCGTCTTCGAACAAGTTGCGTTCTCACTTGAAATAATCAACCAAAATTTCTAACAGGTGTGTGATGGCTTTTAGATCTTGTGATTGAAACAAATTTCCTTAGCAGAAATTAACACCTAGGAGTTACTGTACAATAATCCATGAAATACCTGGTGATCTGCTCTTGAATAGCTTCAGCATTGGCCTCAGCAAACAGATACAGCATGGTGCAGCTGAAGTAGTGTGTGTGGCTGTTGGGATAACGCAGCTGATTGGCTATCGCATTCAGGAACAGATACCGGCCTGTTGGTAATAACAGAAAGATCAAATATAAGCTGAAATAAAAGCGAGAGAACACAACTCTAAACTGAAAACACATTCTAACCCTCAGTGTCTAGATCGACTGCAAGGTTCTGGAAGATGTCCATGTGTGCTGAGTGAGTGATGGTGCTCATCGAGGGTGTGCTGCCCTTGTTGTGGATGTGGGCAATAGCCTGGGTACCGACATACAGCACCAGAGCGTTGATCAGCTGGATATTGTAGCGGTTGCCTGGCTCGTTAGATACCTGGAGACAATTATTTTTAAACGTATGCATCACAAAAAGTCAAAACCCAAGAAAATATTGTGATTTGGCGGGAGGGTGCCCTTTACCTGCAGGTTGCTGCGCAGCTCAGAGAGGAACGTGACTGGAGAGCGGGTCTTGAGGTAGGAGTCAAGGTCCTTCTTAAACTGGGACGGCATCACACCAGTGAAGTTAGTGAGGATCCGGGGAGCGATGTTGATCTCGGTCAGCATATCCACCTGATGAACATGTCAAAGTAATTACGAAGTCCACACTAGCACGCTACTTCACTTTGTAGGCCTTGCTTTGAATAAATCTTAGGAAATGCCACTTTTACACTGAAATTTAGTAACTTCACAGGATTCACTAAAATTTGTGTTTGTTTCTCCACTTGCCATTAAGATACATATCTTCGCTACACCATTTTAGTTCCACTTGCTTGTTGAATAGGGAGTTTGCGATAGAAATGGAAATAGCATTCAAAACCGAACAATGAATCAAAGAATTGTTTATGTGATGGGTTTTAATACTAAAAGGGCTTTGTTTAAAAGACTGATGCCACAATGCACTTTATAATAATGACTGACAAAACTACTAACATGTTGCAACTAGTCTCCTGCACTCATTAGCACAATTCTCCACTGGCTCTCTTTTACAACTCAAATCATTTTAAAGATTTTGATCAACAAAACCCTGAACAACCTATCGCCTCTTATCTATCTGACTTCATGCTGACTCGTTCTTCCTCCGGTACTCTTTCAGCTCATCAGCTGTGGCTGGGGAGCCTCCTCAGATACCAAAACATTATTTGGTTGGAGAGCCTTCACTCACTCAAATTAGATCTTTAAACCTAATCTTAAAACCAAATATTCTCTGGTAGAAATGTTTTTCAATTAGTTTTGTTATCTTTGTTGTTTTTCTCCTCTATCTGTACTTTTCCATGTTTGAAGTCTTCATTAACTATTTTATCTCTTTTCTTGTTTGTATTTTATTAGGGTGACCTTAAGATTCCTGAAATGCACCTTATATAAAATTAACAATCATTATCAGGGCTGCAACTATCATTTATTGATGAATAATAAATCAATATATAGTTAGTTAAACAGATAACCTTTCATTATTTTCATCTTCTGTTCCAAATGCAAAAGTAAGAAGTATATAAAATGAAATAGCATGTAAAAGGTTTCGCAATACACCCAATAGCGCTGGACTTAAGTTCCAGGGCCTACAACAAAAATAAGATTTTGAAAAGCATCCGAAAATGTAGGCATCTAAAGAGACACATCAACAAGAGAACTTTTAAAAAACAAGAAAGTGTAAAGCACTGTGGGGTATTTGAATAAACTGACTAGATTTCTGTTCTGTACAGATAATAATTATATATTTTATTTATCTTCAAACAAAGTCTCCATCTTCTTCAATTACGGACTTAAAATAGCCATGTCGGATACAATTTTAAAACACAAAATAATTTTCAGCAATGCAATCAAGTCTCAACAATAAAACAAAACTAGTTTAAATTCCGTTGAACACATCTTACACGAGCTTTCTAACATTAAAGTTGCAATACAGTAGTCTATAAAACCCCAAAGAAATAAAGACTTTCTGACCTGAATTTCCTGCTGAAACTCTGTGTAGGATAATTTATGCATTTGTAAAGCATGTCACATAGGCATCAGCCTTGTTCTTTAAATGTACATGATGCAATGGAAGTAGATTATACCTAATCTTTTTTGGTAACGGACTAACTGTCTCAGCTGTAATTATTATTACCTTCAGATTGGGTGTGAAGGGGTCTGGAAGCCTCATGTTGCGCGGAAAGGCACTCAGGATCAGATTCCTCAGCTGGATGCAATTGGGTGGAATGACATCACAGAACCCATAATGGTAGTCACAAAGGAATTCTGGGAAGTCATGAAGCAGAACGAGCAGCACACGAAGAGTTCCCTTTGAGAAAAAAAAAAGAAAGAAAGATTTACAATTCCAAATTTTCCAATAGAACCATTCAAAGGGGGATTTTAAAGGCACAGTGTGTTACACCTTGTAAAGAATTTGCATAGGTTTGTTGAGTTCAACATTCCTCAAAAAGGGTGCAAGGTACTTGAACAAGTCAATCAGCAGCTGGGCATACATTGGCCAACCCTGTAGGAGAAAAACAAAAGTTGCTCATTGATTGGTTGACATTAATAATCTTTCTCAACAGTAATGCAGCAAAGCGTGAACAATTTGGGACAAAAATGAAACCCTTCAAAGAGACCAGATACAGACCTTCTGTTGGGGTGTGTGAGCAAGCATCCTGGCTATGAAGATGCGATGAGAGATCAGCTCCAGCCAGGCATACACAAAACCAGGAGCTTTTGTCGGCCTCAGGATGTGAAAGGTGTTGCTGAAGACACAAAGAAAATGGTTTATCTACCATTAAATGGAAACTACCAAAGAGAACTGAAAATTCACCCAGAAAAGCTCAAGCAGTCATTCGTTTAATCTACAAAATTCAGCCATGATCTTACCAGAAGGCAGTGAGTGTCTGGAAGTTGATGGTCTCCAGCACATGTTCTGGTGCATTTAGCTCCAGCAGAAGCATTATGAAGATTCTGTGGTATGGGAGCTGCTGGAACTCAGTCTGCCTCACATCATGATCCTGGATCAGCACACCAACCACGATTCCCAAAACCTACAAAGGATCAGGAGCCTTTAAACCCAGACCATTTAAAGTGAACACTGGCACACCTCAAATCAAAACGAACTCGCAAACCTTGTTGAGCAGGTTGATTTTGGTGACTGTGTTGGTGGCTTCTCCGGAATGTTTGACCAGAAGGGCGATGAGCCGGACAAATGCGTCCAGATTATGGTAGCACTTGGCTCTAATGATGGCAGGGCTGGTGGTTGGGTGCTGCTGTTCAGCTTGGGCACGGTAACTGATCTCCACGCACATCTCTGTGCACAGCCGGAAGAAGCGAGTGATTAAGTCATCAGTTTTCAGGATCCCCTGCTGGTGCATCTGGAAAAGAGAAAAAAAGATAAAAAATCTAGGCATGATCATCTTAAATGTGCTTGGAATAGAAACATACAAGGTGGGTTTTCACATACATTTTGTGACCAGTCAATAATTTAAGAATTCCTCAAAATAGTTACACTCAAGGACCATTTCTAGGATTGTGCATTGTGGCAAAACGTACTGATGTCAGTCTCAGCCCACTCCTTGTAAGTCTCCTCCATATTGGTGATTGGATTTTTCCAGAAAATATTCAAATGTGCACCTTTTCCTACCACCTGACTCTCTATCAACACAGTGCATCTGGCATTTTAAATGTATTTTTCCTCCTTCAATGGCTCTTCCGGAAATTTGTTGATTAGTTGTACCACTTTTTGCCAATGTGTGGTAGAAAATTCTAAATGTAAAGACAGTTTAATCTAGGACAACCTTGAGGAAGCATTTTCTTCTGCATTTCATTTTCTATTGAGCTCCTAAAACAATAGCTTTCCTCCACTACCTCTCTTTTAGCCTTGTGCTTGGAGAATACCAATGTTTTTGAAAGGCTGAAAAAAAGCAGCATTGGGTCTCAGATTGAGCATGAGGGAGCTTAGATGAGCTTTGTTTTCAAAGGCCTGAAATAACTCCTGAAACTCTCTATACCCTGGTGGCCTTGTCTCTTCTGATTGTTCAGGGCAAATGGAATTATTAATGAAAAATTATATTGAGGTTTTAAATTTTTTTCTCATTGTCACCATAATAAACCCAATAATTAATTCCCTCTTAATCTTTAATAATCTTACAGTATCTATAATACTGTGTTACATACATGAAGCATTTTATTATATCTATACATTTCTAAACTTGAGTAAATTTGCTCATTCAATAGTTACCAACCTGCCCAACAAATGCAGAGAAGGCCTTGGTGCTATCCCTTCCCGCAGCTGCTGAGTGGTACAGATTTACCCACTCCCTCAGCAAGTACTCTGCTTTTTCTCTGAGGCCTGGTGGATCATCATACTCAGACGCTTGAGAAATTCCAGAGTGCATCATGAAGTTAGGCCCACCATGGTGACGATCAATCATAGCCTCATAGTTGGAGCGCACAACATCCATCAACTGTGGCAATCTAGGAATCAATAAAAGCGCTTTCAGCAAAAAGTTCACTCAGAGACTCCCCAGAGCCAGCGAGGTAATTTCGGCCTCACCCTTCAGGAGCATTGGCTCTAGAGTGGGCACTTGTTCTCATGAGTGTCTCGATGGTTTGAAAGAGATCCGCTTCAGTGATGTGGCTCACACTACGATCATCCACCAAAAGGAGCTTGACGAGCTGCATAGCAAACGCTACAGCCATGTAGTTGAGTCCATTCTCCATTGACTGAAAAAACAGAATGCTTGTTTAGAATCATTCCTTTGCAAAACACAACACTTGGGATCATTCCATTTCTCCTCCAGAGTTAAGTTTGCTCCACAACAATGAAATATTTCCTTTCTAATCCAACATGAACAAAATAAATTGCCCCATATCTACAGAAAATTACATTAGGGTAATTAACAAGGGTTAATTAACCATGGATTGAAACTCACAATGCTTCAACAGATGAAACACTGTATAAGCATACTATTCCACTAAACCAATCTGGCAGGACCAGCACTTTACAGCAAAACTGTTAATATTACAGGCAAGAGCAGTGGTCTGGCTTTTCTTACATTTATTAGATGCATTGCCACTTCATCTAAAATTAAACTTGTTGTCTGACCACAAGCTTTATTTACTTTCTCTCACATGTTTGTTTTACTCAGTGCACTCAAAGTATCTGAGAAACAATAGCTTGTTTGTTTATAAAATATTCTTAGACATTTATAGGCTTAGAAGTGTCTCAGACTCCAGACTTGTGTGGACAGAAGACCCACTGGCACATCTTTCAGTGACATTTGATTTGATTGATACATATGTTACCTTTTTAAACTGAGAATAAATTTTGTTTCCATAAACGAGTTTGAATCTAATTGCATTAAACCTAGTTAAACTCAGTCAATTCAAAAGCACACCACAATTAATTTATTTTAGAACAACAGCAGCAATGTTCTCATATGAAAATGTTAAAAAGATTTTTCATGCATTGGCTTTTTTTGTGTGTACATTTATAACACAAAGGCATTTATCTTATGGTTAGTTTTTTTTCTTCAACAATTTACATTCAGAGAATTGCAATCATTTATCATTAAATATCTTTAAAAAAAAGTAAGCTATTGCTTTAAATTGGCTATTTATAAACAAAATCATAAAATTTCACGAGAAACAAACAATAAAAAAAGGTTTACATTTTTTGAGAAACCACCCAACCCTAGCTAAGCTATGAAACTGCTAATGACAGATAAGGGTAATGGCTGAACAAATTCCAAAATGATAAAACAACTCTACAAGAATTAGAAAATGCGGCTATTCACAAAAAGTGTTTCCTGTGTCACCTGAGCAAGGTGCAGATCATACTGCTGCATGTTGACCAGGTGGTTCCTAATGAGGAGCTCTACAGCTTCAACATTATACTTGTATTCATCTCGGCACTCAATCAGGCATCTAAAAGGTGTGTAGAAAAAGAGGTAAGTGGGTGTATTTGATGAGTGAAAAACATTTTTGAACCCAGCTGCAGTACCGACCTGGTGATTTGCTTGTTACACCACTGTGGGCCGTAAGCACGACCATCCTGAAGGGCTTTCAGCACGAGCAGATGGCACTCCCTGTAGCTTAGCAACAGTTCAGTATCCGCACCACTAGTGGCATCCAGTAGACCCTCAACAGCCTGTGAGCGAAAGTAGTTAAGCACAAGTTAAAACCTATGGGAGAACCACCAGAACTACTCAGTGCGCTTTTTAAACCTTCTGCAAAAGTCCGAGTGCAGCAATGCCATCACGCGAGTTTCTAGCCATGACAACCGCCTCCAGAAGGCTACGTATGGCCTGTGTCTGTGGATTCATTGCCAGAGCAGGTGGAATTGAATGCAGGTGCTGCTCCAGGTCAGAAATACACTTATCATAGATGTGAGCCACATCATCGGTGGGCCATGCCTGTTGCTGCAATGTCACACAAAAAAAAAAAACAAGTTGGATTCAAATGGTTTTAACAGTCACATCAAGAATAAGGGCTTTACCTTCATTGGTTGAGCAAGGAAACCAGTAGGCTGAGACAGATCATTACTGGGAAGGAAGCCTGGAACATTTCTTGCAAACTCTTCATAAACAGCCAGCTGTTTAGGGTCCACACCACCAACCTAGAGAGGATGAGAACCATGCATAACAAGATCCCACTGAATTAATTACCTCCAAAGCCCAGTTAAAATTTACGTTATTACTATTATTTAAAACTTAAAGTTATGTCCATGCTGAAAGGCTCAAAACGCATCTCTTCAAAATTGTGACGATATGGCATAGCAGTAACATCCGATGCATGCTGCAAGGTCACCGATTGGTCTGTATGCGGTAGAGCCTGTTTCTACACAACAGAACTGTATGATGGACTAACATCATGAGGTGATTGATTGAAGTGTGGAATATAATCATCTGTATTGTTTTTCTACATTGGTAAGCTTCATATTATAAAATAAGATGGCTACAATGAAGCCATTTTACCAGCAATTTTTCCTTTTACTAGCGATTTGATTCAACAAACCTTATGAAGCCAGTGGTGGAAACATTTTCAGCTTCAAAGTTGGTTAGTTTTAAAATGGGAAAATGGGAGACTGAAAAGTCTTTGGAGGCTTCAAGACCAGTATACTTCTGACTTCCTGTAGGTACATTTATATACTAATTTTTGTTTAGTATGTGCTTGACATATTGTTTGTTTTTCTGATGTTATAGGTTTATTCATATGAATCTGCAGTGCCTTGGTCAACGTCTGTGGGTTGTTTTGGTGTTATATGAATAAAGTATTATTGATAGATGTTTACACTATTATAATATAGTAGCAGATTAATACAACCTGATATGTGTATAAAAACAGTCAATTTATCAATCAAATCTATGAACCACAAAAAGCTACATTTATCTAGAGTTTAAGAAAGAATATTCATCAGATTCACTAGGGGCTAAGGCACAACTAATGCCTGGATACTAGAATAATCCCTGATGGAACGCGTAAACAGGCCTTCACAGTAAGATACATAACAAAAGCAAACAAAAAGTGCCGTAAAATTGTAATTATATAAGGAGCCCTGGGATCTGGAAATTAACTCCTCCCATCTTGGGCTTATAGCAGATAGCCGAATTATACCTGAACCAGTGTTAAACTTTGTTCCAGAGTAGGGTGGACAAAATAGAGCTTTTGTCTCTGTATAATATTTAGTTTTACTCAGATATGATGTTGAGGGCTTTTGATGCTGTTGTGGGGAAACATTTTTCAAAATAAGTTTGTTCAGACTCAAAAACACTGCCCAGTTGGGGACCACTGTTGTAAATCACTGAAGACATTCTCAAACCTTAAGTCTGATCTGCTCTGGCATGCGCTCGGCCTGATAGGTAAGCACCATGGGGTCACAATAGCGTCTGCCTTCTTGGCGAGCGTGCTTCCTCAGTTCAAATTCCTGAAAAACAAGATTCAGGAATAATTCAGCTGCACCCTCTTTTAAGCCTATGAAAAAAATAAAAACAGCTTGTCGGTGTGAATCAATATATGCATGCACTCACAGTTGCCAGTCTTTTATCCATCTCAGGTCCAGCTTTCTCCACTGCCGTCTTCTGGATGAAGCAACATGCAAGTTCACAATTGTCTTGTGCAAGTCGATTAGCTGCCTCTTCCATCATCTCTCTCTGCTGAGGTGTGGGGGCCTAAAAAACGATACCCACTCTTGGTAATAATCTTGAAATCAAAAACAGAAATTCGAATAAGTAGAAGTCACAAATCTGGTACCCGTAGAGCTGCAGCGAAGCTGTTCTTAAGATTGGCAGCAATGCTTATAAGCAGTGGCTCTCTGCAGGTGATCATAGCCATGCCAGCGGTCAGGTTGCGCATCATGTGATGAGCAGCCACACGCATATGAGACTCCTCTGAATCCAGAGCAAAATCCTTCCTGACTATCTGCTCACAAGTAGTCATTGCAATCTTAATGGATCGGTCCACCACTGGGTGCACCAGCTCTTGCACGGCACGCTCGATGGCTGGTCTCACGCACTGCTTCAGCTGAGGATGAGCCTGTAGCAGAGGGATCTACAAAAAGAGGAAAACAAGGTTTAAAGTAAAGTTGGTTTAGAACTTTAGAAAATGGTTTGTGGAGAATGGGACTGACGTTAATGTTAATGTTGATGTGTGGAGCCAGGCCAGCCAGGGCGTAGACGTTGATGTCATGGTAGCTGAACTGTGGTGTGGGTGGTCCAGTGGCTGTGCATGGTGTGGTGGTGGCTGGAGTCGAGGGAGCCGCTGTGAATGAAACAGAGTCTATTTTGGGGTTAAACCAGAACTTGGTTAACTGAATAGAATGCAGATAAGTCTGTTTCAATACTATACCTGGTGTAACTATTGGCAGCAACTCTTCAGGGGGCTTGGTCTCCTTCTTTGGTGCAGAGAGCTGCTCCTCCAAGTTCTTCAGCTTCTCCTTGTCTCTCAGCAGGCTTCCTGGCTTTAGTTCACTGATATCCAGAGATAGATTCTTGCAGAGCACCTCGATCTCAAACTTGAGGTTAAGCTGCAACAATTTAATTGTGAAATTGAGTGAAAACGGTTTCTTAAAATTATCAATACCTAAATGCCAAAGGAGAACAAAAGTTAGTCGAAGTTTAATTTAGTCATGTATATTGTTAGTGATGATATACTTAACAAATAATTGTAACAGACATCCTTTACTCCTGAAATCAGGGTCTCTATAGGTTTTGAAGACCTTTTTAAGACGGCTCAGCTTGAAATGCAAGACAAATTTGTGATATCTGTAGATGGGTCTTAGAAGTATGATGTGAAAAGAGATCTTTTTTTATATACATTATAATATAATAACCTTAAAATTATAAAGAATGTACAGGACAGCACCAGGTTTTTAAAACGATTATAAAGAGAATAAAATAAATCTAAATTAAATAAAAAAAGAAATTAAATTAAAAATGTGTGAACTGGCATAACTCCAACACTCTGCCTTTCCCTTTTAAAACAATCTTACTGAATTCACTGTCAATGTTCTGAATATATATAGAATAAATATTTTAACAATATTTTCCATCAGGCCCTGGAAAATATAACATGTGCATCACTGTGACCTTTTATCCATATCCGAATCATAAAATAACGATTCCTTCCAGTGAGACAGTAAATTATTATAAAATAATACCGGTGTAAGGCTGGGTTCTCCTGGGTCTGGGGTGTTGATTTTAACATTCACATAATAAAACAATGGGGTGCTTTCTCCTAACCCCTTCTCTCCAGCATCAAGGAGCCTACAGCCCTCCACATCTCTTTCTGGTTTAAACATGTTTATACAAGAATATTTGGTTAACCAGTTTATGTTTAATATTGTTTAAAATATATTACAGGGTTTAGTGATTCTAGATGCCAAAATTAGAAACTTTAACACTCTCAACAGCTTTGGCTAATGCTCTCCTGATTCGCATTCCTAATTAAGTCACACCTCTCTGGGAGGAGATTGGTCTGAAGAAGCTTTCAAAAAGTAGATAGCAGACTCCTGGCCCTTTTGTCTCTGAAATCGGTCCATGAAGGAAGAGCTCTAGAGCTCCCTTATCATGTAGTAAACTTGCAGTTAAAATGTAATGCCTTTTTAGAATGATCAATTCCAAATTAAGTGTAGACAATAACTCCTTATTCTTGGTTCATATTTCATAGCCTGTATAATGTAATGCATTGTTTATACACATCAATGATAATAAATGTTTGAAACTTTTTTGGTCATTCTTTTACTGAAACACTTTTAAGGGTTAATAAGAATATTAACATCAAAAGTGAGTAAATTTAAAGGTAATTGAGTGGGTTAAAACTTAATATTATCACTAATAATTAATATGCTAATTTATTTGGCCGTGACCAAGAATAATGGTAAAGATAAAACCTTTTAAATCAATTATGGAGTCAGATATACAAATTTATGTGAATAATTAAAAATCCTTTAGCACCGTTTCAAGACAGAACACGTGAGTTTTCAGTCCCGACTGGTATCCGTTTTTGGGCCAAGCACCGGGACCCTACACCGGTAAAATGATTAATATGGTAAAAATAAATAAATAAATAAATAAATAAATAAATAAATAAACAAACATACTCTGACGTGTTGACGTCAGTGTTTCAAGCACGCCATCCACAACTACATAAAACCAAACATGTCTTCAAGACATTCTTTAGTTAAATCCCAAAAATGTATAAACTTCAGTGGTGTGGAATTATTTGATTTGTACAAAAGAACATATATATATATATATTTTTTTTTTTTTTTTTTAAATCACTCGTGGGAAAATAACCCAAATTCAATTTAAAGTTTACCTTACTTTAGCATGGTAAACAGTATCAAAGAACGTTCAAAGCTGTTCAACTGAACCATCATGCTTCAGAGATCATCATGCTGCCAATTAAATTTGGCAACTGCAGCTTAAATCTAAAGTTAAAAGTGTTTTTGCCAGACTTCCCCTCACCTTTAAATCATGTTCCTGGTGAAGCTCAGCAAGTACATTCATGATGCCCATTGTCCAAGGGTTCTGCGGTCTAAAGATCTACAAAAATCATGGACCGTTTATTTAGCAAGAATTCAAACATTCCTCTGCTTGGCACCAAAAAGATCATGAGAGAGAGCTAGAGAGACTCCTTACCACACTCCGCAGACTTGATTCCAAGACTTTGGCCACAAACGGGACAACATAAAGCAACTCCTGTTGGCCTTTTACATACGCCTCCAATAGGAGAGATTTCAGCTCCAGGTCCTATGGGAAATCACATTGATCGTAATTTGTTCTGGACATACATATTACAGATAAAAACATAACACTTACCGTGTACAAGATTGGCTTGTTTTTAGCTAAAGTGATTATTCCAAGCCAATGACCTAAATTCTTCAGCAGGGACCGGTCAGAGAAGTTAGCAGCAGCCTTATCAGAGGTAAGTAGGACCTGAGAAAACCAAAAGATGTGATTAATATAATACACTTGGAACAATTGATATTGGAGGTTTCTATGAATACAAGATGTATTGCTGTTTGAAAGGTCCTTTATATGAGTTTGGGTAGTTGTAAAGAATTGGAATTGCTATCAATTTCAGATATCAATAGAATATAAACATATGAGGCAGGTCTGAACATGTGTCTTCCTTTTTAGTGGAGCAGAGCAAAATTTAAATATGTATAATAAAGAGATTTTACAAGAAACATTTTTCTGGAGGCGAGTTGGTGGCTCTGTATCAAAGAACATAAAAAAAAATTTCAACATTCTTTCTTGTCAATACACAAACCAGAAAATCATTCCAGATATCTAAATTCTACCAGCAATTTACCACCGTCAATGTCAAGTGGCTTCTCACCAATTTGTGGAATTAAACAATCAACTTTGTTTTAGGCAAAATTGAAAACTTGTAAGATAAGGGAAACGGTTTGGCCTGCAGAACTTCAAATTTAATCCTTCAAGTATGTGGGATTAAGATGGCCACATAATAGATCCTAGTAGAAATGCTTAAAAAAATCAACCACTTTAATGCTTAAAAAGCAACGTAAATAAAAAAAAAAACAGCTTCTATCTAAAGTTGGAAAAGTGTCTTGAAGTTGATAACATAATCTAGGCAATGATGTTACTTGGTTTTACTGCTGAACCAGAAATACCTGTTATGTAATCAAGGAGTGGGAGAGTGGGTGAGAGATAACACATATGTGTACGGTTATAACAATATTTCATTTTTCAAAAACATACTTTACTACATATTACATACTTTGTAAAAGCTGTGACTGCACTGTATGCACGTAATATTTTTAAATGTTTAATATTGTGCAAATAAATAATACCTTAGGCTACTGGTTAAAATTGAGCTTGGGTTTAGCTGGGCATTCAAGGCTGATGCACCTAGTATACGGCACACTAATTATTAGAAGCTGCAATTTTAATTTAAAATATAAAATAGTTCACTGAATGTGAACACTTACAGACATGACACATCAATATCTTGTTTATTCATCTGTCAATCGATAATCATAAAATCAGAGCTGGTAAAGTAGATTGTAAACGTAGAAACTTATCAAAATTGTCTGAAATTAAAGTACTGAAATAAACCAATTTTTAACCCACAATTTCAACTAACACACACACAAAAACATTAGCATGACAACTTTTTCAAAATTCAGGAGACAGTCATATGCGAATTGTTGAAACAGTTCCGATTGGTTGTGGATATCCTAATCATCAAACAGAAAAGGTATCAATTGAATCAAACACAGTTGTTAATTTCAAATAAATATAAAACCCACCTTGATGTTTCTGTAAGTCTCACTGAGAACCATCTTGACAAACTCTGGATTTTTCAGTGTGTCTAAAAAGTTGGAGTACAGGCTGTGAAAGTTGGGTTCAATGCTGACGCGCTTCATCACCAAGTACTGGGAAACCCAGGGCATGAACTCTTCCTTCACAGTTTCTTTCAGCTCCTCAACCTTTAAATACATTACCAAAAATGATTAACGGATGACATCATGATGATCTCCATCATTTTGCAGAAGATAAATGTTTAACACAAACCTTTTGGGACATGTTCGATTGGGACAAGTTGTTGAAGATGAATGCAATCTTTTCCTGAACATTCTCTGGGGGCTCAACAATCCTTTCAGTCTGGTCTGTGGCCACCAACAGTGTGTCGATGTTTGTGGTGTTAATCGAAGGCTAAAACAAGACATTAAAAACCACTGCTGGGTTACTGCTTTGTAAGAAAGATCCAACTCCAGCACATTCAGCCGACAGGACAGTAACAACAGAAAATATTTAACTATGGTACAGCAGCTAAATTTGTGTTTTTGTAATAGCAGGAAAAAGGAAAAAAAGGTGTACTAAATATAACAATAAAGCACCTTTATTAAAATAAAATAAACTTAATTTAAATACAATAAACTAAATAATTAAAATTGAGTATTAAAGTACTTTAAATAAAATACATACAATGTAAATAAACATGAATATTAAATAAAACTTTTAATATGAAATGTTTAGACAAGACAAAAAACATTTAAATAACAAAACTAAACTGAATTAAATTAATTCAAATTAAAAGAAATTAAGCAAAACAAAAAAGGTTAATTGCCAAAACAAAGTAAAATAAATAAAAAAGTTTATTCAAAATTGTATAATGAAATAAAACAAAAAAGATTCATGAAAACCTAGATAAAATACTTTAAATGAAATATCTTGTTTGTTGTTTACTATATTATCTTAAATACACTTTTTTTATTAATGTAAGCATAATTTCATTAAGCCTTTGTTTTATATTTTTATGAAAATAAAACAAACAAAAAAGAAAACCTAGATAATTTTTTAAATTATTTTTTAAGTGTATTTATAATGTCAAAATATGTACTAAATAAATAGTCTAAAGTGGAAAATACACATATTTGTAAAAAACACAGTTTGTGAGTATAGAGTACCAGGTTAACATTTCTGATTGTGTTAGTCTGATTATTTCATTTCTGCGCATAATCAGAAGTAAATACAAAGCACAGAAATGCACAAAATCTAAAAATATCCAACTATACTGCAATATGCTTCAAAAATATTATGTACACTTTTCAAAACATACCATTACATTTTCAATGATTTAAAGCACCGGAAAAAACACTGTCAATCAGAAGAGATTTTTGGCTGTTTTACTCACAGGCACATCCTTCTTGGGTCCAACAGCTGTGGGTCTGGTAATGGTGGTGGTTTTGGCAGCAGTGGTAGTCGTGGTGGCTGTGGTCACTAAGGTGCTGGGTTGCCCAGGTTGGGGGGCTTTAGGGGGCAGAGACTGAGCTTGAGCTTGAGCCAGAGCCAGGCTGCCAGGGGTGGTAATGGATCCTTGCATCTTCACAGGAGGATCTCTGGACTGCTGCCCATACTCTATATACTACACACAGAAAAAAGTAATTACAAACAAGAAGAAATTAACAATTGGAAGATGATGTAGGCATGACCAAAATATAACAAAAATGTAGGTTACCTCTTGTAAATGGTGTGGAAACTGTAGGAAATGAGCTATAGATGCCAAGTGTTGACAATACTGGGGATAATCCTTCAATCTGATGAAGAAGCACCCAATGCTTATTAAAACATTATTAAAACAAATCAAAAGCAACATTCCCTGAAATCAACTTCATGTTAAAACGGGTGTAAACCATACCTATTTTTAAACCTATCTAGTGCAGCAATCCCAAAGAAATACATCTTTGATCCGAAAGGTTTGCGTAAGGCTTCTAGGACGTATCTCAAGGCTAAACCCAGAGCCATGTAGGTGACCAGGCCCTTCTCGATGATTCCTCCAAAGAGGCAGGCGGTGATGTGCAGCTCTTTGTCAGGATACTGGGGAAAGAATCTGTACTCCTCAAACAGATTCCTCAGCATGCAGTTAAAAACCTCTCGTTCCCGCTTGATATTAGAGTCCTTAAACCTCTGGAGCATTTCCAGCACCTGCACAGAACAAACTTAACTGAAAATACATACAACCAATCTAAACCACAACAAATTTGAATTGTTGAAATGACTATGAATTATGGAAGCCAACAGAGCACTTATCATAAGCTACATTCAGATTCTAAATTATATATATATATATATATATATATATATATATATATATATATATATATATATATATATATATATATATATATATATATATATATATATATATATAATTTAGAATCTGAATGTAGCTTATGATAAGTGCTCTGTTGGCTTCCATAATTCTATATTTTAATTTATATTTATATTATAATTTATATATATATAAAAAGAAATCCATCTGATTGTAGCCTTAGACACCCTGTTCCCCTGGTGCTCTCCCCTCAGTCGAGTGAATGCAGTTTGAATACATGGTACATAACAGTTTTAATTCTTACCAATAATCTATTTTCCAGCAACATAATTGACAAATGCTCAACTGGAATGTATAAACCAGAAAAAAAGATAGGTAGTGACATAAACCATCAAATAGATAACGGCTCAAAAGCGTTTTTGGTGGGGAACACGAGAAATTGATCTTGACACACCAATGGCCCTGTAAGACAGAGTCTTAACTTCGAAATCAGAAACACATTGGGTGTTAAAGTTTTACACTGTAAAATCTGTCGAGTTACTCACAACAGTGTTAAATTAACACTCAGCTTAACCCTTAAATGTATTAAGTTAACTTTTTATTTGAGAAAGGAGCAGAAAATGTAATTGAAAAATAAGTGTTATTGAAAGCACTATTGAGAGTTAATTAAAAGTTATTGCTATTGAGAGATAATATTAATCTAAAATTTTTACGGCACATTTTATGTTTGAACCGGTTTAGGGGGAGGATGATCAAAACCAGAATAAAAAGCAGTGAACCTGGTGTTTTTTAATCCTACAGTAGCAAAGCATATTCAGACAAGGTCATTGGATCATCTAGAACAAGTTTTTCACACTTTCCTGGGACCTTGACAGGTGCAGTTCCCATTGGTGTCTAAGTTCCTCTGCCTCATTGATTGGATCGAAAAAAATTGTGCCCTGGGTGGGACTGGGATGAAATGGAGTTAAATGATTGACACAATTTCTTAATTGGGTGCGAGTATAATTTAAATATATAACAGGGGAAAAGGGTTGCACCTCAGGGGTTGAACAAGAGCTCCCAAAATGATTTATCGTTGCATTTTAGTAAGAATGTATTTATTGCATTAAAAATAGTAACAAGTTATGCTTTACTAATATTTGCTTATGTAACAGTCTTTTAACAGATTTTTTTGTTCAAACCCTGCTTAAAAGCAAGTCTCACCTCATCCACAGACATGGTGGGGTGTGGCGGATGGTTGTAGATCCGCTGGAAGTAGCTGTTTGCCTCATCATCAATCTCCTTACTAAAGTGCTGGTTTGCCTCTGGCCACACCTGAGAGAGGTCAGCTACAACAGGAAAAAAAAGAGGGGAAAAAAGCTAAACATCCCTTGGCATTTTAGCAAACAACTTTAAACAGCTATAAAGAAGCACTGTTCAAAATATTGACTGACCTGTATTTTATCTCATAATGACCTCTTAGGGATTAACAAAATGAAGCAACTAACATTTTTTTTTTATCTCAGATTGAGATGCTAAAGGCTATATTTAGGCAGAAATTAGACCTAGCACTCTCATCCATGTCACCAGTTATATTACTTCATCTTACTCTGCTGGAAGGTAGGTGGGTTGAGCCCCGGTGTGCTCATCTTTCTGGCCCCAAATGGATCACTGCTGACAGAGGGAATCCCCAAACTTGAGCCAATCCCAGTCAAGCTTGTACTCAGAGGACCTGAGTGACGAACCAAAAAAAAAAAAAACCGGTGATGAATTCTGATGAATTTCCAGCATTAAAAAGACAGATTTTAATAAAGTAGTCTTGCGTTACCTGGGAGTTGAGATGAGAGGGGGTTGATTCCTGGGAAAGCTGAGCTGGGGTTTGGGGTGGGCAAGGTTGAGAAGGCTTTGGCTGGAGATTGGGGATTACTGAAGGCAGAACCCTGCAGGCTGGGGAATCCTTGCATGCTTGGGGTGTGAGAAGTGGATGAGACACCTAAGCTCAAAGAGCTCATTCCAGCGAGAGGATCCATCTAGAATGAAATGGGACAGAATTAAAGGCAAGTCTGCAAAAATTGGGATTTAATTATGACTGTTAAAACTAGCAAAACAAACATGGCCCTAGCACCAATGGCACTTTGTATTGGTAGGCTTTATATTTCTCAAGTGCCTGCTGACTGGCCATTAGCTTTTTATGGTGTTGGCCCACCAACCATTTGTAAAAATCCCACAGCCAATCTACAAGTTAATCTTTGAATCGAGGGAAACCTTTATAGGAAAGATACCAGTACAGTTACCTGCACAGGTGAGATGGCATCTATGCTGCTGGTGCTGGGCGCTCGTCCCTTTGGTAGGACGCCTGGGGGTGGCTGCCGGGCCTTGTTCATGACGTTGCTACAATTTGCCACCATTGTCAAGATGGTCTCAGACAGCTCCTGAGTCACGTTCCTGTCCAAGAAAGCAACTAAAACTTCAACCCTAGCCCTATTACAAGCACACATTTGGGAATAAAACACCGCTATGAGCCTGATGATAATGGGCAGTATGAAAATGGTATTTACCCAGCACAAGACTGCAGACATCCAAGCATGGTAGCCAGTGTTTCAGGAGGAAGTTGAGCACTCTTTGGCTGGTCTTTCTCTGGAGCCAATCCACCCATAATTGAGGGACAGCGTCTCTTTAGGAACGTGACGCATGCCTGTATGAACGGCTCCTGAAGGATGAGGACAAAAATGATTGGGCAATCAATAGGGTTAGATTTGAATATCAAGCAAAAAAATAATTTTTATAAAAAATGTCTCCAATCTAGTCCAGTTTATATTAAAAACACAGCTCTGAACAGCCCGGAATATCTCCTTATCTCTAGGAGCAATTATATGTTCCAGGCACAAGAGAAAACTCCAGTGCGGTGATGAAAATTCCATTCTGACTTGGCTGACAGCTTTGGCAGGCGTGTTTATTCAAAATACAGCTCAGAATTATGTATACTCCCTTAAACTGTTTAAGCCAGAGCAAGCACTTCGGGTTATGAGAGCCTTGCTTGATTTTCTTTACCGTTAACACTCTGGCTAGCAAAGGGGGAATCTTACCTCAATAATGGGGTGGCGTTACATAATGAGCTGAACACAAAAACTACTGCCCTTTAAATATCCAGCTTAGATTTCAAAGACACTCGCTCACCCCTTCTTTAAAGTTGAGATTAGAGCAAATGTGCAATCTTCACATTCTAGCTCTGAGCTTTAAACATTTATGTTTCTGTGAGCCATTTCTTTGAGCTTTTGAATGGGAAAGAGGCTGTTCAACCCACTTCTGAAGAAAAGCATCGCCCAACTAAAATTCCAGTGGGTTTGCATTGAGCTTAGTCATTTAGGCAGTGTGAATGGGAGGGCTTCCATTTAGTGATTACACCATCTCAGCTTGTTCCTCAGTTTTTATTTCTGTCATTCCCACAAACAAAAAAATTATACTTCATGCAACTTAAAAAAAAAAGTCTGCCATTGCCATCACTCAATAAAAAAACAGCAACCACTAGATGGATTACTTATGTCCAAAGTCCTTTTTTATTTGCAATCTCTTAAAAAATGCATTTCTAAATAAAGTAAAAAAACAAAAACAACCACCTACCCCATGCTCCCGTATTTTATCAGTGAGCCACTTGTCAAGTTTGAGGTATTCACGGCGAGAGGCAAGTGCAGCAAGATCAATAACAAAGGCAAATGGAGTACCATTCAGCAGCATCGAAAGAGACTGAAACGGAAAAAAAATTAAATCAATATTGTTAAAAAGTAGGTTTAAATTTCATTATTGTCTAAAGAAAACCCAAATCGTTACCTTCAAGTCCTGAGCCACATCCAGGATGCGAGACAGCTTAGCCTGGTCGTATTGCTCCCCTCTCATGTACCACTCGGCCATAGAGTGCATGATAAGCTGGCGAATGGATGGGGACTGGCCCTAGAAACATCACTTGTGTTAGTACACAGCCAAACAGAACTTTGAGTCTCTCCAAGCAGACATCACATTCCCGCACCTGTCCATGCCAAGCATAGTGCAAGATGATCGCAGAGTTAGGGTGGTTGCCCAGGAAAGTGGGCATAAGAGTAGAGATGAGCTCATGACGAAGAGTGTGCCAGGACGTGCTGATCTGGAGCAATGCCAGCACCAGCATATCTGGACAGAGCTTGTTTGGAAAGCTGAATAGCTGCTTCACCTGCTCATAGTGCCCAACTTCAGACAGGCGTAAGAGACTCTCAACAAGGTCCAAGCTCTTCCTGTATACCAGTGTTTAAAGGAGAATTCATATAAAGCATAGGTTCAGGCGGATCAATTGTTTTTAAAATGAACAAGACTTGCCATGTTGCTATTTCCCTGTTGTCATCCTCAGGTGGGGCCTTCAGGATGTCAATAGCAACAGAGTGGCATGGGTAATCAGCAAAGCAGAAGACTTCAGGACTCATTAAAGAGTGCTGAATGAATGACAACTAAAAAAACAAAACACACATACATACATACTTACTTAACAAACATACATTTTCCCATTACAACGCTCTGAGAAAGTGTTTAACAAACACACCTGTCCCTCTGCATGCTTCCATGGTCTGTAGATGAGATCCACGGGGAACACCTCCATTCCCAGACCTCTTTGAATTCCATAAACCACTATCTGAAGGCCTTTACTATCCCGGATGAGGAATCCTGGGTGATCCAGCTCATAAGTTACCTCTTTGAAATTCAGATTGGGGTTCTGTTGGGGAACAAACAACATAATCGGATAGAGCCAAAAGATCAAAGTTAGTAGTGTTAAAAACATAAAACATCCTGACTCTTACCACTTCTTTAACCACATCAATAAGAACTTCAACGTTCCAAGTGTGGGCCTGAGAGCTGTCACTTTTGTCCTTCCCATCACTCCAGATTCCACCACCCACTGGATTGGAGATGCTCTACAACAAACCACGTGAGAAATCAAGTTTAACTATTCTCTCTCTAAGTCAGTAGTTTGAAAAGTCTTTCCTACTTAATCACATTTTAAATGGTAAAAGATCACAAGTGAAGTAGTGTTTGAGAACATACCTGTAGGCCGATTCCGTCAGAAAGGCCAGAGTGTGTGCGGGCCATCATGCCCAGCACTCTGGCCACCTGACTGGCTGTCACCTCTCGGACCCCATACTGCAGTATTATGTTCCTGCACTCCTCCAGACTAGAGAAACACACATTAATACATCAACTGAATGCTACGTCATTTGAAACAAGTCTAATATAAACAATCTGTGTTAAGCAAAGCACTCTGTGATAAATTTGAACTTATTGACCGGGTTTAGAATGGCCCTGAATCTCTTTCCTGATCTCCTACATATATCCTTCCTCTCTTCGCTCTGATCTATCCTATCCATTAAGGTAGGGGTTCCTTTTTCAAGAAACAGACCAGTTACTTCAAACAAGCCAAGGTGGAGTTTAATTAGGAGAATCAGGTGTCTTTAGTTAAGGTTGGAGCGAAACTGTGTTGGCCTGAAGCCCTGTAGAAATTGGGCTTTAGACCTCTCCATTAAAAGGCAAAACAATCTTTCAAAAATGCAAAATGTTGAAATGACATTTAACACAAGTGACAAATTGGTCATTGTACATCAATAATGTTCAGGTCAAGTAATAATATGTGCTTTGATGCTCTCAATCACAAAACTACTATTATAAATGTTGCCAGTTCCAATGGCGCTTATTTCTCCTGCACAGGCGATAAGAGCACTATTTAATTTAGCTTGGCTAATTTAGCTAACTCATGAGCAAGACATTTTAAATATTCCTTACATTCAATTAATCTTATGCATTTTCATATATACCTAATTGCCTCTATTAATGTAATAGGCATTTATATGGATCCACACAGTCCATTACAACAGCCAGATAATCAAACTAATTTCCTGTTAAACACTGACTCAGTACACAGAGGATAAAAAAAGATATTAACAGCTAAATTAAAACATTTGCAGCTAAAGATGGTGGGAAATTAAAATATGGAAAGAACATACACAACAGTACAGTCTTATTCAAATCCTGATATAAAGAAAGAGCAAATAAAGTTGTGTTTTCAATAAAGTGCAAGACCGAAGAAAAAAAACAATTAGCATTTTTTGCTTAATCACAGCCAGAGAGCAAAACTACAAGCTGGATTTGATCAAATACCTTGCACAAAAGCCATAACCAACTTCTTGCATAAAGTCAGCCAAAGAACTCTCCATCATGGTCTTGTTTATATCTCCTGAGTCTGGCAGGATCCTGTCCATGAGAATGTCCCGTTTATCAGGGTACAGCAGTGGTGCGAGCACCACAGGACACCGCTCCTGTGGGAAATCTGAGACGTTGACAAAAACAGGATTAACACACACTAGTGCACAAGAGCCTGAGAACTCTCTACAAATCAGATACAACAAGCAAATAGAATCACCTCTGCACAGTGTTTTGATGAACGCGTCAATCTGCTCTTCTCCGACTCCGCTCGAACCCTTCTGACCGAACAGAAGATGTGAAAGAAGCAGATGCAAAACCTCTATAGCAATGTCCTGGAAGCCACCTTCCTGATTTCCTCCGAGGTCTGCGTCCACGTATGAGCGGAGTAGGTCAGGGAGCTTCTGCTTCACAAACTGATTAGCTGTGAAACAAACACATTTATCTTGTTAAAAAATAACAATAGTATAAAAAAAATAAATAAAAAAAAATGGAAAATAAATAAATAAGAAAAATTCTTACCAAACGCTCTAAGGTCTGAGTTGCTGGAGTTCAGGAGAGCAAGGCCAAAAATCACCTGGTAAGGTGAAGATTCATTAGTTATTTGGAAGACGCTTAAAGAAAATAATAATTGGGGAAAATACTGGACATGTTCTTACCTCTTGAACCTTGCTTAGCTTTAGAACTTTACTCAGCTGAGTAAACAAATGAGGTGATGGTTTCAAACTCTACAAACAAACAGACATGTAATCCCTCATTAAAATTAAATTAAAAACATATACAACTTATTTTGTCACACAGAGTTTGTTTGTGTTCTAAACAACAATGAATCTCGTACATGACATGGAAATGTCTTTCAAATTCTCTAAGCAAGCTCTGTGAGGTGTGATGTAAATGTACATAAAATGGATTCAATGCTGAGCTCCTCAGAGAAAGAGAGATTGTCATTCTTTTCAGGACTCTACACTTTGTCATAAGAGGATCCTGCTCTTTTCTGACATTCCAAAAGAACGGTTACTACAGTATTTTAAAAAACTTCCGAGTTAGCAAACAGTAGTATAAATTTTTAGTAGAAATTACATCAGTCCAAACAGCAAAACAAATATGGATTAGCTTTTAGCATTTTTCCTCTTGGTGTTAAAAATTTGAAATAAATGTCCAGAGCCGTCACTACCTGTTACAACTGTTGCTAGGGATGGACATGCATATCATTCCAAAATATTCAACATTAAACACTATAATCAATAAAAATTTTCAACATTTGAACATTTCAACAACATGTAAATTGTGTTTATTATTATTCAGATTGTTAAAGCTTAACCTTATTAAAGCCCCTTACTGCATGCGCCAGAAAAGTAGCATGCGCATTTTAAACTACCGTAGCTCCGGTTATTTCCACACTTCCAGAAAAATCTCAACAGATTCAGAAAACTGAGAAACGGCTCTTCCGGGTGATATTTTAGGTGTAAAAGGGTTAAATGACAACAAAATAACGTACCTTTTGATAGTGCAAGGGATTGCCAATGGCGAAGCAAAGTGTAGAAATAAAATTTGGCTTCGTAATAAGAGAGACACACTCCTGGATCAGAAATTGTGTCTATCAGATAAGAGATAAACACAACATTACAACCACTGCTTATAATAAAACAAATCTTTAATAAAGACTTTTTGGTACCTGATGGAAATCTTTCCCACTGCTTTTACCATCGCCACTGAAATCCACATGGGAAAAGAGACAGCGTAATAGATGCCGGTCTGCCTCAGGGCCGTGACGATTGACAATCTGAGAAAATCCAAACATCAAACCATCAGTGCATGTGCTCGTGATATTCCTAGCAAGTTCTAACCTTGCTATTTATCATTTTCATCTAACTGACGTAATGTACTTACGTGTTGTATTTCCTGCTGGCTGGCTCTGTAGTTTTTCTTAGTTAAATTGTCCACCAGGTAACTGATTTGAGACAAAGCCAGCGAGAGCGAGTCAAGATTCATTGCTGGTTGGGGCGGAAGCAGGCGGCCGAGCCCGGCGCAAAATCACCATTATTCCCCTTTAGTCACTTCAGTGATAGGTTACTTCTGTCGGTCCCCCCCCCCCCAAAAGGTGTGTAAAGTGTCCCGTGTCCAACAAGCTGTGTCTCTGGGTGGATGCTGATTCCAAGAAACGTCCTTCAATGCAGTTTTAGAGAAACATCTAGACAAACAAACAGAAGGAGAAGACATTAAATAAACTAGCCATGGTCAAAAAACCTTGCACCAATCATGGTTTAGAATAAAACTCCAAAAAGCTGAAATGCTGTGAACTGTGTCAAACAGTGTTTGTATGGATTACAATTTATTTTTCAACAGAACGCCAAAAACATACACGTCACTATTTAACCATTTGGTCGCACTACTAAAAGAATTCCATTAACTTGAAATGATTATAGAAATTGGAAACAGGATGCAGTAGTAAAGCCCAAAAACAAGGAATCCTACCTAACCCTGAAGCTCATGAATATCAAACTAGTTTCACTTTTAATTTGTTGCAGTTTCTTCCAGTCTATGTGTGGGCAAAGTAACATACAAGATAACAATGCCATCCTCAATAGATGAAAAATATTTTTCACCCCATCCACCATTAGCCAAAATGGTCAAACCCCCCTTCTAACCCAAAAATCCACAGTTACACTGTACACACAACATTTATGTACCCATTGCTTAAAACAACAAGAACTACTTTCATATGCCACCCACGATAGATATATCTGATCTGATGATGCTTAAAAATACCAAAACAAATGTGCCTCTGATCTAAAGGAATATAAAATATTTTGGTAGCTTTTCAATATTGAGTTTTGTTTTGGTACATGACCTGCGGTGACCAAACTTTTTTTTTAATCCTACAGAGCACATACACAAAAATTATTTACTTGTTATTGATTTTTGTATATATAATGAAGTTTTATACTTTTGAAAGGAAACTTTTTTTTTTATTTTAGCAAAGACATCTCTTGTTAGAAGAGCTCATGCTGTACATAGTTACATGGGGTTCCATTTGTTTCTCAATAAAATGAAAGCAACGGACAAATGATTCCTAAAAACCAGTAAATAAAACATACAGACAGAAGTTGAAAACTTGACTTAAAGTTCGGCAATGATCTAGGACTCAATCTTTTCAGACAAAAGGTCGCTCCATGCTACGTATTCCTACTGTAAACCTTGTTCAAGTTACAGCTTCTATATTATTTACTTTGGTCAAGTCCTCTCTAAAAGTATAGAAACAAGTCACCATTAGTATGCTTCTCTGATTTTTCTTGCATCTCTCTCGATCAACATGTTAGCATGGAATTGGTGAAGGAATTTAAGCTCTATAACATGGTCCTTTGGAAAATACAGAGTTGGAGTGACCCACAACAGGTCAGCGTTCCTAGAACTGCGCCAGACAATGGAAGCTCATTGCCTTCACAGGACAATTTGCTGCTAACGTTACACTGGAAGTGGCTCTCAACTTACACTCAATGAGATCTTCTCAGAGATTGAGTTAATCACAGACTGACAACACCTTGCCACCAATGAGAACTACATTGATATGTTCCATTGAAATCCAAATTTGTTAACTATAAAAACACAATTGACACATGGACTCTAAACGTCAGTTAGCATACTGGATTTCACGCATCAGTTAGCTCCATTAATTTCATTGTTGTATTTTTAAAGATGGTTTAAAACTTAAAACTCACAAGTGAAAGAATAATGACTTCACACTTTTTAATATTGCTAATGGTTTGTTAAGACTTTTCTTTTTAATAAACTGTGTTATAAATGTTTTATATTGTAGAACTACTTGTATATATGTAACTCCAACAGATTTAAAAAAACGAAACAAAACTAACTTAATCATGGAGTAAAAAGATTAGAAGGTAGAGCTGCACGCTCTGGAAGAATGAACATCACCACTCTGGACCATTAAAAAAAAAAAATATATATATTTTAATATATTAATGTTAATATTATTTAACCCTGTACATTAGGTTATCAAATAGCATTAAATAACACATATTGCTCTTTGGTTTAAAGAGAATACACATAGAACATAGACATTTAATGAAAAAATATGTAATTAGCCAGGTGAAATGCAATGATGTCTGTAATTTCTTTGTGTGTGAGGGAGGTTGTTTAATACGGTGGTGCATTGAATAAAGCTGCTTGAATTGATGTTTGCTTTGTTTGGCTTAATGGGTACTTTGAGAGAGAGCGGCTTTGTTGTTCGATACAATTTCACACTGTTGTATATGATTACATTTCAGGTGATTAAATACATTTGTGGTGTTCCGCTTTGGTGCAGAAACTGGTGCTAAACATCCCTTGCAGTGTATGGTTAGCGGAGTATCATATGGTTTAAAACCAAAGTAAACCCAGACTTCGGAATACATAATAAAATGTCTGTGTTTTTGAACTTACTTGCACCTTATGCTGCCTCACTCGTGTTTGTTTTAAATCAACTGCCGTCTGACTCACATCCACTGCTATAGTGTAGCTAACAGGCACAGGTGAACGTTGCTGCGCGAATCCACACGTGAGCTCTGCTGCACGAAACAGCATGTTGTCGCACATCAGGCGTCATCACGTGTGCTGTGACTGGTTGCACCTTATTAACGATATCAGACGAGTTTGACAGAATCGCAAAAATGCCGGATTAAGATCGTGAGAGTGATGGATTTGAAATTGTATTCTTCTAATGATTAATTGTACAGCTCTACTAGAAGGTCTCAAAATGCAATATTTTCTGAGACAATTAATTCACTGACAACATTTGTTTGTGACAAGCCTCTTGTATTGTTGACTGATCATCACACCTATACAGTTATTACATGAATAGTTTATTCTCACAATTTCAATCCAAATAATCTATAATAAAATTATTCAAAAATGTTAATGTTCCAGTTCAAAATATTTTGGTATTGCTTCAATCTGTTGAGATGCAATTTTACAACATTACAGTTAGGTGTGAAATGTTTACATTTATGGATTTTTAGATGATTGTTCTTTTTGGGTGAATAACATTGTTATCACATATTTTGACTGAAGGTAGACTGATTAATCAGCCGGGCTAATTGATCGGCTGATTTTTCAACACTTACGCTAGCCAGTCACTTCTGACGTGCAAAGAGAAATGGATCGCAATAAAGCTTTTCCATTAGGGCAATAATAATATTGATTATTACTGTCTAGATACATTTTGTCAATAAGACGATATAGTGAGATTAATAAAAGCTCAATAATTTCCTGACTGATGTCTGATATTTGTGCTATTATTACTGGTTATGAATACATTTTAGATAACAATTTATCTGAAACTTTTTTTCCCACACCTAATAAAAAATGGAAACTCCCCTCATTACAAAAAAAGTTATTAAAAAATTCTGTCCCTTATAGATTTTATATTGTAATACATTAAATTATACAATAGTATAACCTTAAACTGCTCACGACTATAACACATTTGCCTTTTTTGACAATAAAAAAAAAAGGTTAGTCTCAGTTAATGATCAGGTTCATACATCTTTCACTTCAGGTTTAAAACTGCTTTTATTTTACCAGAAATAAAGATTTTACAGTAATGTGAAACTTATCTAGATCAACTGATGTGAAAAAAATATTGTGATACATTTGTTGGCCATATCGCCCAGTCCTAATGTCCATATAATATTACACTAGAGTGAAAGACAGTACACTGCTTGTTTGACATATATGCCTCCTATCACATTTAAGGAAGGGCGGAACTAACTCGACAGAAGCCTTGCTTTAGTTGTTTATGAATTGTAGCAATTCACAGCATCAAATAACAGTAAAGGAAAATGGCAGCATGTTACACAAGACTCTAGGTACAGTTTGTTTATTTGCCTATTTCAAGTTTAAGTGTAAATTGTTTATTTCAGCAGCACAGTACATTTCTATCTGTATTGTATAAAAAAAAGTGGCTATCACGATTTTGGAATATTAGCATCGTTGATCACAATGATCACTCTTATTGTTTGACCTTTAGTATTGTCTCTTGTCCCTGGTAAAATCTTTTCTAATGTTGAAACATTCAGAACTTCTTTGTTGTTCCTAAAATGAATGAAACACAAATGATTTTTACGTGACCTCCAGGATCTGATGTCTTCTAAAATCCATACACAAACCTACTACTGAACCGGCACCTATTGTTATTTGGATGTCAATTGGCTAAAAGTTTGTTTTGTTTGTTTTTTTAAGCAATTTGGTAAATGACACACCACATCTGATGATTTATTGGTTAGAAACCTAATAGTTAAAAATACAAATGAACAAAATGTAAACATGGCTGCCAAATAAATCACATTTATATCCAAAGTTGCAGTTCTCTTCCATGTTAATTTACCACTGCACTTTGATATGACTTATCTTAGCATGTGGAACAATGCTTTCATTAAAAAAAATAATCAGGTGTATTTAGAGATAACTGATTTCTTTAAACGGACAATTAAAAAAAAAATCAAACGTACAATCTACAGTTACTTTAACAATTAAGCAAGTTTCTTTCTGTTCTGTTTTCAGTCAGTCACTTTTAAACTTTTAATCTCAGAAGGGAAAAAATAAATAAAAGCACAGCTGCCAAATGGAAACCCCCCAAGAACGCACAGTTTAACATTAGATGTAGATCACTAGAAAATTAAATATACTCTCATTTTGTCTATAAAAATTAAAAGCTTGCAAATATCACGTAAAAGCAAATGTTTAAAAAAAATTGTTTACATTATGTACTCATTTAAATAAATAAAAGAACACACCACAACTCTTATACAAAGTGATACCATACGCAAATGCTTAGCATTTAAACAAACAAGCAACGCATAACGTATTATTGTAAGAAACGGGCAAGCTTCGACACCGGACCTGACTTTAGAAGTTCGACCAAGAACTTGTTTAGAGAAAACATTTAGCACGTTAGCGCTTACATGGCTAGTCATCCTCCATCCGGTGTTCTAAATGAACCAACAAAAACATTCTAAAATATGATTTAATTGCCGAAGTATACCACCTCGTCTCGAAAAAAACTCCGTGCATTACTTTAACGGCAATCTCTTGCTACAGCACTAATGTTGCTAATCCAGAACATGCTAGCAGACAGGCTAAGCTAAAGCCCAAACCTCATTGTTTCGAACGGTGACGAGTACTAGCCAGCTCCCAAACATGCTCACCTAACGTTAGCTGACAGGAACAAGCTTACAACTCAACGTTAAGAAAACTAACGCACATTGACTTAACGCACAAAAGGTCTGATGTATGGGCAACTCTGGTTGAAACTACAAGATAACCGCAAACTCTGTCAACTTCATACAACGTTAAACAAATAAATACATTGGCGTTTACAGCTAAACGTGGTAAATGCTCTGTTTGAGGTGGTGTTGGGATAACTTCCCTAGAAACGTTTAGTGAATGTGTTCAAAACATTAAGCTCGTTCGTATTGAATATATAAACGCTGTCGCTTGGGCCTCACGCAACACATTTACATGGTTGGACAAACCGAGCACACTCCCGAGACGAAATCACTCTAGAGCCGATGTCCACACACGAGCCTCAGTCAGAATGATTGCCTAAATCAATCCGTAACGTTATGAATTAATAAATTAATCTACTGCAGAGCGTCGGACGTGCTCAAGTCAGCTCTTTCACGGTCAGTTAGTGTTTGAATACTTTTTCTGGTCGTAAAAATGTATGTTTAAGCTACATGCTAACAAGCTAGCGTTCTACTAGCCGAACAGGCAACATATGATAAATTCATATCGTAAACATTTTATTTGATCTCAAACTAATTGAACTAGGGCACAGCAAAGGAAGCGTTACCTCGATCCAGGATAAATTACGTGCGGATGATCATTTTCGTGGGATTTCTTCTTTCTGATCTTGAGGATAAAAGGTCGCTTTCTCCCTCGGTTCGGTTTGGATTTTTCAAAATAAAATGGCGACTGTCACGGCACGCGCGCGCACCAAGTGCGGTGCTTATTGAGCTCGCGCACGAGCCCGCGAGTAGAAAACGTTTTTTTCCTGCACAACCAGAGGGTGCTAATCTAGGACCTGCAATGCCGAGGACCAGAACTTTTAGGAACTTCTATTTTATTTTCTATTATTTTCTAAAAAGCTGGAAATTAATAAAAACAAAAAATTTGCAGTTTATACGCAATTTGCAGGACTGGAAAAGTTTTTATAAAAAATGTCAACTTGATTAAATTTGTTTTGTTTTGATAGGTAATAAATTGAGTAAATTAACTTTTATTACTTCAAGTCATACGGTTCTCTCTCTCTTTCTAAACGCAATACATTCCGATCTTAACAATTAGAACAGTAAATGCAGCACATTTGTTGAAATATGGATAAATGAATGACAGAACAGCTTTAGTTGAATTCGTTTTCTTCTAATGCACATTTCTTAAGCACCTTGGACTTCCGGTATTGTTATAGTTCCTATTTTATTTCTTGCTACCGCCACTCATCATACACCTTATCTATTTTTACTCCTATTTATTCATACTTATATTTACTTATACAACCTCTCTACTGTTTAATGTTATTTATGTAATTTAATGTACTAACACTGAAGTGTACCCCTGTACCACAGCAAGGGTATTCCTTGTGTGTGAGCGTGTGTGTAATTGTGCTTGGCAATAAACTTCATTCTGATTCTGGTTTCTGCCCTAAGGCAGGTGCAGTGTTGGCACAGAGTTCTCTGATTGTTAAATGGCGCTGTCTAAAAAAAAGCTTTAGTATTGTTACTCCAACATGTCTTAGAAGCCCAAGCCTGGGAATTGCAACTGTGACCTGATGAAATGACTCTACACACTCTCTCTCTGAGTGTGCAAAACGTCCTGTCGCAGTGGACCTGTCGCATACATAGAACATAAGTAGTTACATGTAAATACTGAACATCTTTCTTTCAACATTTTTTTTAAATAATATATATATATATATATATATATATATATATATATATATATATATATATATATTTGAGAAACAAAATATTTTTATAACTCTATATTTGAGAATTGAGAAACAAAAGCTGGAATCTGATCAAATTTGTGAAAATACTTCCATAATATTTAACTCATATTCCTCTAATCATCAAGGTTTAGCAATATCATGTCTTCTATGTTCTCTGTATGTTTGGTGAGGTTATAAAAATGAGCTAAGTTCATACTGCTGCCAGCTCTTTGAGAAAATGTATAATGGATATATGGATAGTCAATAAGAAACAGACACATTCCACTTTTCTCATAATTTTTTTTTTATAGGAACAGATCAAATCTCACAACTAGTAATCCCTATATTAAGAGGATTTTCTTTGGATTACAGACTCACATAGTTAAAAAAAACAATATACAAATTTCAGACAGCTGAAAACGAAGGAGAGGTTGTGTACATACAAGTCAGAAAAAGTGAAAATTCCAAATAAATACTGTACAAAGACTGCAAGGTACAAACCCTGCCTGCAGGCCTGCCACTTTTATTCAAACTCACACCCAGTGTCACTAGATTGAAAATAAATTCTAAACAGAAGACCACATCTATAGCAGGACATTGTTAGCAAAACATTGAGCACTTTGGAAAGACACAAAACCAAGTGACTGAAACCCCCTGATCCTAATCCTGTTCAAAAAATTTTTATTTTGAAAACAAAATCTGCTACATTATGCCACAGAGTTCAGCATAAATGCTAATCATAAATATCCACAGAGTGTGAGGAACAGAGAGAAAACTAAGTGTAATCTTGGTTCATTTGCATTTAGGTCTGAGAAAAAAAATCCTGTAAACAAACGTCCGTGTGTGAGCCCTGAGCAGCAGGATTTTATTGGTCACTGTTCCTGGAAGCTTATAGAATGTGCGTTATTGTCTAGTGTGAGGTCAATGTAACATTTGACAATTGGATTAGACAAATTAGTGACACCAGAAGACCTGACCATAATGATCACTTTTATTGGCATTCATTCAATGAATCCAAAACTGAGAGATTTAATTATTACCTGAGGTCTTTCAGATAAATACCCTTCTCCCCCCAAACAACCTCCAAAACCACAAGTTCTTACAAAACGATGTGTTGTCAGAGCAACTGCAAAACTCTCTTTAATTTCTACAAAAATAAATACTCTTTTCAATTCTATGTAAAAGATGAGTCGACAAAAGCATTTCAATATAAAAAAGGTACAAAACCTCCTTTCTCCTAGTCTTCTTTCACTAAACAGCACCAGTCTTAACCAGATGTTTCAGAAACCAGGAGTAACTGGGCTAAGTTTCACCATTTTTTTTCATAAAGTCACTTTACAAAAGGTTTGAACCCAAAAGTGGGTAAACCCATTTCTGGATGGGCAGTTTTTTTATTAAAAAAACCCTATTTGAGAGATAAACCAGTAACTTCAAACATGCCAAGACGAGCTTAATTAGTAGAATCAGGTGTGTTGGATGAAGGTTAAATTGAAACTGCGGTCCTCCTTGCCCACCCTTTGTTATTAAACATTGGTTTCTAAAACAATCTGTGCACAAATATCAAAACATATTTCAAATCCAACCAGAAAAAACACACTTCAGTAATAAATAAATCATTAAGAAAACAGCACCAAATTTAAATAAATTACGTCTTTCTAGTGATCTGTATTCTGGAAGATGGCCACTAGATGGTAACCAAACCCCTTTACAGGTAATGGTAAACAAATCAAGATCAACATAAGTGACAAAAATACATTATCTCACACTGTGACAGTGTTTTGATTGACAGGTAGTTCAAGCACACATCTTGAAACAGTAGCGGATAGGGGAAAATATAAACCTGGGTCAAGCACCTTTCTGAAATCAGTTTAAATTGAGTTTTAGTCTCGAGAAGTGTTTTGGAGATATTTCCTTTCAGACACAATTTCTTTGGATGAAGAAAAGCACAATGTTAGCCTGATTATTGGCTGTGATCAAATTTTACTTCTGCCAAACACGCAAATTAGCCACATTTACCATGCTTAGGCAGCATCACAAGTTGAAGCTACACAAAGAAAGCTTTGTGCCTGCTAAGTTTGAGGATCTTGCTCAGCCGCTGCTTAGCTGTAGCCATGCCTTTCTTGGGCCTTTTACCTACAGGAAAGAGAAAAACAAAGAAATTATTTTTTTTAACAAATAGTATATGAACAAATGGTTAAAACGAAAAATAAGGTTCAATTTTCAAAGTATCGGCCAAGATTACAAGTACTTTATTCTGTTTTGAAACCCGGTAATGCTACTGGTCTAATAGGAGTAAATTATTTGTGCTAAGCTATGCTAAAAAAATCTCTTAGTAGAACCTTCTCTCTCACTGTCTCTGGCTGGTGGAACAAACTCCATTATCCAGTCAGGAAAGCAGCAACACAAACAGCTTTTCACTTACCATAATTTTTTTTTTTCCGCCTCTTTTTTTCCTGCTATGGTTGATTGATCAGTTTATACAACTTCTACTATGGGCGAACTGAGATAGACATTTAAATTCTGTCTCTGGTGTGTTTTTTATGATGTGTTCTATATGTGTTTAAAGGAAATTTCCATAACAGGTCTCTAACTCACTCTGGGGAATTGTGTGCAGGTTTTTAGGCCATCCACATTCCTTCGGCAGTCACCCTCACATTCACGCCTATAGAGAATTACTGTTGGTGGGTCTTCTGTTGAAGTATTAATCCTCTTCAACAGGAGAGGAAAAGTGAAAAAGTTCCAGGGTGGGTTGAAACCTGTAAGCTTCTGGCTAAGATGCAGCAGTGTCAAACAAAAAACACGACAGAAAAATAACTGTATCTGCTATTTTATGGTGTTCAATTAATCCTTTACACCTTCAACCTTTTTATTTATTATTCTCAGGTTAGGTTAAGTTAGTCTAATCTTTCCTAAACTTTAGTTTCTTAACACTTAGTCAGAAGACTCCTTTGTGGTCTCAAAGTTTTTGTATCTCAGTCTTAAAACATTTTAAATAAAAAAAATTTGCAATGCAATGACTTACATTTATTTTAATAAATTGCTTTTTAAATATATTACAAAACATAATATTCATCATAAAGTAAAACAGTACTCAACAAATGTGGAATAAAATGTATTGTTGATTCTCAAACCATAAGTCTTTTCTCCGCTCCAAGTACTGGTTGTTCATCATCAGCTGATTCTCTCTGGTGCTGGCTTCCCTAGTCTGGTTGCGAACTCTGTGTCTTCATCTTTTATACCCCCTATGACGCAGTCTAAACTTTATCTGCTTTATCTGAGTTCATCTGCTTTAGCTTAGGTCAAGTTCATGGATTCCTCACTAGAGCTTCCTTTGTCCATTAGCGAGTCTCACAGATGTCACAGTTGACTTTTACCATACTTTTCTGTCCTTTCCCCTACATCTCATTTGAATGCAGTTTAAATAAATGTCTTGTTTTGGATTAGTAGTACAATAATATCCTTAGTAGAATGTAAAATCCTTAAAATAGGCAAAAAAATAAATAAAGAATTGCACATTCTTGAAGCTATTTGTATAGCTTCATGAATGTGCAAATTTTTTTATTTCAATTCTTTCTTTATTCACTACGTCGAAAGGTGTTTTGATTTTTGCTAAAAAGTATATGTGCAAAAATCTGTGATGCGATACCTTTGGTGGCTTGATTGCTGACAGGTGGAGGGTTGGGGACAGGCCGCTTGGATGGATGCAGGGGTGGAGAAAGAGAGGTCTCACAGTATTGGAAGCTCATTATGGGGCTCTGACCGGGAGCTGGCGAGTGCGTGTCACTGCTCCAGGGCTTGCTGCTGCCCCCACTGCTCTGGCTGTAAACGGAGCCTTTATCTTCTTGGACCCTCTGCTTGACATTCCAGGGGCATCCTCCACCTGAATGCTCAAGCTCCCGAAAGGCCTCCTGAAAAACAGAAACAGCTCATGTCAAAAAGTGACTACACTATATATTTTGGTTTTGTTGAGGTGTATACCCTACATATACGCTCAAGAATCAAATTAACTTGTGTTAAATTGGCATCTGAGGTCTCCTTTAAAAATACTCAGCTGCTCTTTCTGCACCACTCACGTTGGCACTAAAATCCACCAAAGTTCAAATACTTGAACTTTTGCAGGCAAATGAAACTGCATTATCTGCACCACTACAATGCATCCTCTTCACTGTCTACTACACTACTCAGTTTCAAGACTGTGTCCTCCCATTTACTTAACATGTAAATCCCTCACATATCATGCAACTTGTTCTAATCATAAACCTCACTTTACACCGGCTTCACATTGCATGTATACGCAGTATGTATTCAGTGTGTGTCTGTTACCTTTAGTGTCTGGCAGTGCTTTAAGCTTTCGCCATGCACCTGTGAGCAATCAACCACAGTGGTTTGGTAGTTTCTAATAAGTGAAGTACATTAATTGTAGTTTAATTTCCCTTTATGTCAAGAAGCTTTAAAGGCAGGGCATCATCTTCAAAAACATGCCTCAGGTCATATTCAAAGTGGTTCATGCATGTTTATGTAACCCTATTTTCTTTTTCTGGGAGTTAAAAGCTGCTTGACGGCAGTAGTCATGCCCATTGATCATAACACTGCCCACTAACCAATCAGATGAACTGCTAATGCAGCTAATTTCAAGGAAGAACACACCTGCTGACTGTGTCGGATAAACAAAGAATGTTTTTTTTAAGGTCCTGGGACAAAAATGTTTTTTGGTTAGACATAAGATGAATGTATTCTTCGGAAATTGGGGTATTTTATGTGTGTCAACAAGGAAAATCCAGCAGGGGGCGTGGTGGAAGTCTGGCAGTAGGAAGAACGGGAGGTAATGACTCGTTTAGGGTAGCAAAACCATTTGAAGCGATTCAAACACATTGTGTTAGATAAACACTGTTTTTTTTTAATGTTATTAAGAGTGCAGAGATCCTCTAGAGGGGCCAAAATCTTGTTATAACTTATTCAAAAGGGGCATGATATGGCACCCTCAATAAAAGCCTTTTTGAATAACTATTATACAGATATAAACTTCATTCTTGGAATTTCCTTTAAATCAAGCAAACCGCTCAGTGTTGCAATGTGTCTTCTTTATAAATGACCAAAACTCATGTGATTGGTCATCTTTTGAACTGTAAATTTAATATATCCTTGTTTTTCTGTCTAATGTAGAAATGATCTTAGCAGGAATGTACTCGTCCTGTACAGAACTGTTGTACCGGTCATGAGTGTACTAATCCATTCAAAATACACATGCCTTAACCCTCAGAGTTAAAATAGTATTTATATCTCTGCTTTTGTGGATCAGAAAAAAAGGCCTAAGATTGAACTGTGTACTGAGCTATGTTTGCGGACAGTCTAGAACACTGGGTGAATGAACATGATGACCGGTCATATTAACCAAATGACATTGTATTCCCACCATTCAAAACTGAATAAAGTTTTTATTCTTTTTTTCTAGAAATGTTGTGACGGTAGATCTCCAGACTATTCGGCAAAAACAGAACCAAAGTCCATTAATCTGTACAATCTTTGAAAAAGCAAGTCTGCCATTTAGCTCTTGGCTAAATCATCTGTATCATCTGCACTTAAATGGTCTTTGTTTTTATTTTCTCAACTGATCATTGAGCAATTTTACAGTTGCTTGGACTTGATTGGCAGGTGGTTAATTACCCATTCAATTTATCCAGGTAAAAAGCCAAACCCTTACAGGGTTACAGGCGGTGTAGGGGTACAAACAGCGAGCTGGCTAGGACCAGATGCTTTAGGCACATTAGCAGTTGGCTGGCAAGCTGGCAGAATTGCGGAGATGCTTGGTGGACTTTTTTTCTTTTCCTCTGACGTTTATCAAGTGTTTCAAGGATTGAGTCGTTCAAAACAATCCTTAAAAACCATACTGCAGAGTTGCAATTTATTTTTTGCACACTGTGTAATATGTTTAAAAAAAAGTCAATTTGACATACATTTTTATGTCAAAGCTTAATCCTCATTCTGTTTTAAATGTTTTTGCATTCAATTTGAAGCCACTGTATTTGGAGTGGTATTAGTAAATAGTGGTAGCAAAAGGAAGCTATTGGTACAATAAAATGTATTTGTTGTCAACTTGACGTCAAAAATATTTGCCGTCTTATACATCAAATCAATGTCAAGGTTTTGATGTCAGATGATAAAATATCAGTATTTTTTCTAATCGAGGCTATTTTAACTTTATTTCTTGTTAAACGTCTTGTTAAACTCCTGCTTCTTTTTTACTGTGTCCTGTCTTCTTTTCTGATTATGACTGGAATTCAGCATAATGATGCATATCATGCTTTACTTAGATTATTTGCTCACAATAATCGTGGTTCAAAAATAGAACTTCAGACTAGAAATGTCATACTGAAAAAGTTTTAAATAGCAAATTTTTTTGTGACTGGATATGGAAATGTAAGACTTTTTAAAATGTTTTTTTAATGCCTTATTTCTAAATTCAAGGCTTTTAAGACTTTTTAAGACCCAGAAGGAGCTAGGTGGTATTTCTTTATGCTTTGAGGACTGATGTCTAAAACGTATTCTGAGCAACAGAAATGAAACTATTGGAAAGAACTCCGCCTGGCCTTGCCGGAGTTCAGTCATAAACCTTGATCTTTTCATGTAGATATGGTTTACTAGGCTCTGAGAGAATACTTTTCATGATTTCACAACAAAGACAAACTGAAAGTCGTAATTACAGAAACCCCAAAGTTCATCTCATGAAGTTTGTACCTGAGAACAGCTGCTGTCTGAGTTCTGGTTCTCCCCATCTTTATTTCTCCCTAAAAATAACAAAATATTTTTATTAGGAAAAAGATATTAAAAAATGTACTTGTACTTTGTCCCAACACTTTAGAAAAGTTTGAATATATACATACTATATTCAGGAGTGGGTGGATTATTTTGAGACCACCAAGAATCCTGTGAACTGCCTGGGTCTTCTGTGGGGTTGGAATACAGCAGTCCTGCCACAGCCAGCATTCCCTGAATGGCATCTGCTTCTCTGCTCGGCAGGGGAACAAAGTCACTGCAAATAAGCATTTTAGACTAGTTTTACCCATGCATGTTCATACCATACTTTTTCAAATGTCTTTAATTGTTACACATTTTCTAATCCATTCAAGTAGTGAGCAGATTTCCATTTTAACCCAAGGAAAAAACAGCACAACTTTCCAAAAAAAAAAAAAAAAAAAAAAAACACTTAACCCTTAGTGCTTCATTTGTTTTTTTTCAATCATATTGTTAGAGTTTACCTTTATTCTTGCAATTTTTTCTTGAGTAAAATTAAGGTTTAAACATTCAACCGCGATTATCACAATATGGAAAAATTCCCAAACCATGAAGCCTAGTTCATTTTCACTAAAGTAGTGACAATTTTACTTTAGTGGCCATAGATGATGCTATTTTGTTGTTAAAAATGAGACTGTTTAAAACCAATGTGTTGTTAAAAATGGCAAACTATATTTGAATCTACTTGACTAAAACATGTCCCATGGTTAAAACGCCATAAACAGGGTTGTCACAAATATCACAAACAGTTACAGTATGATTAATAGCTAATTTCATTGATGCACAATCAGGTAGTTCATCAACGAGACATCCTCTATTTTAGTTATGTACTTTTAAACTTACACTGAATACACCAGTTTGTGTTAAACTGTTTTGAAGCAGCTGATGACTATATAGATTTTATAGAGAAATGTATTATTTTGGAATATTGAATATTTAGTATGAAATCAAATTTAGGATCAGTAGGTTAAGGGATGAATGTTCAGGAATTCTGCCGGTTTTTTTATTTTGTCTAATGATTGAGGTTCATAAATTCTTTCTTAACATAGCAGGCAAACATTTAAGAACCTCCATCATTAACAAAATAAAACACAAACACAGAACCCTTTTTTAAAGCTGACATTAACAGTAGATAATATAAAAACAGACATGGGCCTTACCTTTTAAGACTTGTGTCAAAATGGTCTAGTCTTTGTCTGAACTCATGAGCATCCTCCATGAAATCAGAACAACTTTTAGTCTTATTAATGGCATCTCCATCCTTTGTCATCTTTCGTTCCTCTTCTTCCTCAGAGAAACTTTCAGATGTTTCTCTAGAGCAGTTCTTTTTCTGAATGGACACAAAAAAATGAAACCACCAGTATCTACAGATTTCCTTATAATGAGGGGATATACAAGCGTACCAATAAAGTGAACTCTGTGTCTGATTCCGTTTCTGATGAAATGCCTGATCCTTTGTCTCCAAGATCTGAATGATCTACGTTATCCGAATCTGTGAGAGAAATTAGTTATTACATTTTTACGATTGCAAAATCATTCTGCTTTAATTAAACATGTTTGTTTTTAGTTTTTACGACCACATATACAACATTATCATGCAACATAGTCCTGCATACCTGTGAAGGTCTTCTCATCTCTGGGTACAAGATGAAATGTATCCGTCTCTTGTCTTTGATGATCCACTTCCTGTTGTTCTGTTTTTGGTACAATCTTCAGAAGTCTGGATTCCTCCACTTTTTTTTTCCTTGGTCGTTTTCCCTCTACGTATTCCCTGTGATGTCTGCATTGAAGATAATAGGTAATAATAGGTTTGATGTGAAAAATTCAGTACTTGACATCATCAAGTTTATGTTTACACTGCAGGACTTTTTACGCTGATATTAGCAATCTCCAGAAAAATAGGCTCTGGGATGAGGTGTAAACCGGCCCATGAATGAAATAACATTAAAACTTAAAATTATAGGCTTGCAGTCTATTAAAAAGAACAGTGTTAAAACTAAATTGTATACAGTTACTTTAACTGTTATATCTAGTTGTTTTAACAGCCATCGTGTTCTTTTGCACATAAATCTAACAGGAATTCACATTCCTGGCAAGTTACTTGTATGAATGAAAAGCTTATTACAGTGTGACTTAACAACAATCACTAGCATGCATCAATAGCGTGCCATTTGGACCCTTGAATAAACTCACTAGCATGTAATTAATATGTTGTTATCATAATTGATATTTTAACAGGAATTTGCAACAAGAATTAGCTCCTCACTAGAGTGATATCATGACTTCACATATGAGTAATAAGACCCAAACTCCAAGTCTAAGTGCTGCTCAGAGGCAGTTGCTCAGGTACAAAGCGTGGTTGTAAAATCAGCATGAGTGACAAAAAAAATAGTTTTTAAACTTTTTTTTTTTACTTAAGGCCCCAAAATATTCAATACAAAACACTAAGAGATAAGTGTGTTAGACCACACTGGCCAATCAGAGGCAATGAAGATTCTGTGACATTCTGTGACAAACGTGTCAAAATACAGTCATACTATTTAGTATTTTCTGTATGCATTTTCTATACGGCCTATGGTTGAGCATCACTCGGTGATCACCTTCTGTATTCTGCATCCATTGTTATCACTAGCTTCATCTTAATTGTAACACTTGTGTGAGGGAGTTTTGTTTTTTTATACAAGCCAAAATTACCTGCATTGTGAACATAACCCGAGACCCATATCAAGGCCATATTAATGCATGAGCTTACAGGGGACCCATGACCACCAGGAACAAAAAACATATCGCAAAATAAACATAATAGAGACTCGAGCAGTCTAATGATCTTTTTCCATTTCTCTCATTAATCAAGACATGTGATTGGTCAAATATGACGTTGAGTCTAGGTGCAAGTAGGTCTAAATATGATGCTAAATTCCCATTTAGAATCTAATCAATCTTACTGAAGCATAAGAAAACTTCAAAGCCTGTCTAAATCTATCTGCTAATATGGAGTTAAAGCAATTCAACTTATTCATTGGCAATAGCCAATGTTCAAATTAAGACATAGAAAAGTGACATTCAAAAACAAAATGTCACAGAGATAAAGAGCAGTGGGAATTTCTGTTGCTCCAAAAAAATCCAAAGCTAACTGGTTGCTTTAACAGTCATCCTGAGGCTCAGGCAGCAGTAGCAGAAAACCAGATGAGATCAATGACAACACCTACAGGTTAGCAGCTCCACTCAGCTAATTAAGAGGACATAATGTTAAAAGCATCTGTATAGACCTGACGTCCATGGAACATTGGTTAAAGTTCTGATAGGTTTGGTGATTTTTTATGGCAGCACTTCAAGAATTCTAAAGCTGTGATCTGATTTGTTGGATTTGTCCGGATTTCCAGTAGAAGTGACTGTCGCATTAGTTTTCATTCCGCTGGGGAAATAATATTAGCCATACAATCGAGAAAAGATTATTTTACTAGAAGTGTTCTCCTTAGATTCAATGATAGAAGATTGTTGTTCTGTGATTGTAACTTTGCGGTACCTCTCAACTTCTGTGACTTTTTTTCATGTGCCGAAACAAGACGCTATGAGAAACGACATGGGATTGTTTGTTTGTCATGTCAGTCAAATGCCGTTATGGTCTTGACCTAAACAGCCAAAACAGTCTGGCTATGCGAGACTATTATATACTTAATCTACTTTATAACAATATTTTTGTGGTCATGATATGGTGGACATATGGTGAAATATTGATTTTAATCATTTTATTGAAATATATTTAATATTATTAAATATCTTTGAAAATGATAGAATCCCATTTTACGATCGCAGAGATAAAAACCTAATTGTGCAGATAAGGATAAAAAGTTTATACAAATAGTTATTTCTTTATTTTAAAAGAGCCATACAAGTTATTTTAAAAACAATTACTTTTCATCAAAGACATTTTATGTATTTTGTTTTGTTATTAGTAATATTACCTTAACCTTTTAAATCAACAATATTATTTTAGTTAGCCATGTTTGTAACTCGGTATCAAGCTACCCTAATTATTAATCATCATAGATTCTTCTGATCTATGTTTATTTAAATAGCTGACTGTCTTCATAATAAACACAAACCCTGGTTTAAAAAGTACAGATAACACAAAAATAATGCAAATAAATAAACGCACACAAATTAAATATTCAGGGCTAAAAATAAATAAATAATAATAAAAAAAATGCACTTGGTCAACGATTATTGATACCCTAATGAGGGGGCTTAAAAAAGTTGCAGCCCCGAGGCCTTTGGGACCCTAATGCGGTCCTGATTGTAAGGTATTTTACAGTGAACCATAGCTCTAGACAAATGGTGTTTATTAAGCTTAATGTCGTTACCTATGTATTTGTCCATTGAGGAGCACCAGATGCAGGTTGTTATCCAAACTCCGCTCTGCCATAGCAGCTGATGCTGTGGAAACCTTGTTGAACTTGCCATTGACAACCAGGTGAGAGGACGAATCCTGTAAGGAAATACTTTTGTATTACTGTCCATTTCAGTTTGTTTAAATGCATAAATGTAAATGTAAACTTTCATAAAAATCCCACGTACCTCCTCATAAGAGCCCATCTCAAGCCTTTTCAACACTTCCTGTGTGTGCTGCTCATACAGGTCCAGGTGGGAGCAAATTTTAGGACTCTGTGAGGGATGGTCCTGATTATGGTCGTGGTGGCGATGGTCACGGAGAGGTCTGGAGGCCTTATGCTTATGAGATCCTCGCTCATGTGCCGATCTTGTTGAAAGATATGAAGTGCTTCCTAGAGGTTTCATTGGTTTGTTTCCATAGGTGGTGATCTGGTACTCCTTAAGCATGTGAAGCAGCAAAAACCATAATAAATACCTTCATTTACTGTACCTCTTAATTCATGAACAGATAATTAAAGTGTGTAAACAACTCTTACTTGTGGATCTTTACAAGCCATATATTTGACTTATTTTTCGGAAATAAATATATATATATATATATATATATATATATATATATATATATATATATATATATATATATATATATATATATATATATATATATATATATATATATATATATATATATATATATATATACGTTTGCTTAAAACGTCATAAACATAAAAAATAACTGTGTTGCATTAACATTTTTAACACAAACCTATTTAGTTTTATCGATTTAGTTTTTTATAACAATTTTTTTTACAAACAACTCAAAATTTAAACAATTACATCTACAAGGGAATATATTTAACTTGAATATGTTTAGAACTTGAGACATGTGCTTATTTTTAAAATTAAACTCAATTGTGTAGTTTGTAAACTGATGTTTATTGTGCCATAAAGACTACAGTACCAATGATCACAAGGTGATTCATTTGTTGAGTAAACCTTAATTTTACTCAACAAATGTTGTGCTTCTCAATCTAAACTAAGCTAAACCAAAATTTTCGGACTGAAAAAAAAAAACCTAAATGTGTCTTGTGTAAAGAAGTTCATGTCAATGTGACATATACCCACTAAAAAGAGCCTAACTTGGTACTGCTCCTTGATATTGTCACCAGATACTTTAGGTGGCACCAGCACACACTGGAGACTATAACACAGTGTGTTTTTAAACCAGAAGTCGGCCATGTTGGAGATACTCCCGGAGAAAATACATTAAACAGAACGGGACTCATCACTTTTCATCAAGAAATGCTCCATTACTGACATGTTTTTGATTGTGTTAATTGATAGGATCGTGAAAAAATTCGAAATAATACAGAATGTCGAAAGTTTTTTTGCACTTCTGGTAAACCAGGATTTCTGCAGCAAGAATATTGAAAACATTTGTATTTGTTTTTTTTTTCATTTATCATCAAGTTGGTGATGTGTATGTATGTGTGTGTGTGTGTATATATATATATATATATATATATATATATAGTAATATAGACCGTGCTACCCACTGCGCCACAGTGACGCAGTGGGTAGCACGGTCATCTCACAGCAAGAAGGTGGCATTCGCCGTGTAAAACATATGCCAGAGGAGTTGCCGGTTCTTTCCGTTGTGGCGACCCCGAAAGGGAAAAAGCCGACATGAGGATGGATGGATAAAATGTGATTAGTCATAACATAGTAACCAAGAAATTAACATCGTTATAGCAACATATGCATGTATATAGTCTTAACTACAAACTATTACTTTAATATTAAGCCACCTATATGGAAGAAAAAAATTATATATATGAACATATATGTGAAACATTGTTAAATATATTTAAAAATATATCATTTTCAAAAGAAAAATATCCAATACATGTTAACATTGTAAAAAGAGGTGGAATGGATTTATTACTCATACATTCAAGCCTATGTTTTCCATACGAGTAGATCAGATTAGATAAGATTAAACTCTATTGACACATGTATAAGTAAAATGCAACAAACTGCTATGCATGCTGTGTAATAATTCAATAACCTGACAAGAAATGAAAACAAACACAAATGATTTCAATATTCTGGATTATGACACAAGCCTTATTTCTTCAGATAGTTTTTTTTGCACTCTTCTAAATGATTTAAAATAACTTTCACCAATATGCAGTAATTCAAATTTTCAGCCAAAAAACATGACAGTATTTCTCAATTTTCATAATCTATCACTCTAAATAATTATTTATTTCATTCATGAATATAATTATGTTTTATTAAATACACATACAACTGCATACTATTCAAATAAAAAAAAAATACTGATCAATTTTAATAAGAAACGTGTACAATGTTTTACCCACAATTTTCACAATTTCTCAAAGGGTACAACCTTTGATAAACCAATGTGAATTCATTATCCTCTAGACTGAGAAAAAAAAACATGACTAAAACAACAATGAGGGTACTGGCACCAACAACATTACCAACAACAAAAAAAACAAACAATTCTAAACACCAATAATTAAACAACATTGGTAGAACAAAGTTAGATTTTGTAAGCGTGAACAACCTCAGGCATATTAATATTTGGCAATTTAAGAGGAAGCTCTTACCTCAAGATAGTGTATTTCCTTGGTGAGCATTTTAATAAGATGGTTGGGTCGGATATGGTCAGGGACCTCGCTGGCAGGCTCTGTGACCTGAGGAAGATTGGCACACATGTCAAACAATAAGAGGTTTGTTCCACGCAGTAAACCTCAGCTCCCCACTCTCACCCCCTGACACCCGACACCCAGCCCTCCAGGACATTCATCCGGCAGGAATTACAATATACAATGGATGACTGTGAGATAATGCAAAGTTTAAATACAGCTAAAGAGTGACTCGTGAAGATGTAATCTGTTGGATTGAGCGAGACGTGTTTCCTTCACCTCTCTCTTCAGCCAGTTCCTCAGAGTGCTAATCAATGCTTTGACTCCCTTGATCAGGTATTCTGGAGGCAGGCAGCTCTCTTCTCTTGATTCTGACCACAGATAAGCACTCAATTAGTAGGCACCCCTAGGGCCTTCAATGCCCTAGCAGAGCAGGATTGGTATCGATACGCTGAGTGACTGGATGACATCACTCAAGATGACGCACCTTTGAGAGTTTCCAGCAGACTCTTCGCCACATACCAGCAAATGGCCTCAAAATAAGGAAACTTGAAAAGGTCTGGAGTCTTTAGTCGCCTCTCCATTTCATAACACCTGGCGAGACAGTACAACATGCTCGGGTTTTTTTTTATTATTTGGCACATATTTGAAGTGGCAAAGAGGTGGCAGGAGGGATAGCTTGATGTCCCTTAGGTCATGTCTTTTACAGTGGAATATTATAGGTGAGAACATGTGATTAGATGGTCAATTATCAGCCAATTTCCTCGCAAGCTTAAGTTATTTAATTGAATAACCTCATTAAACATTTCAAGCAAGATTTCATATGTTTTTCAACAGAAGTACAATGAAATTTCAGGTTAGGTGACCACCACATTTGAGTTCTGTGTTCCTTTTTTAAGAGGTTTGACATTTTTTGGCCATGACTGTCTTGTCAAAACATGAAATAACTGAAATTTGAAATAACTGTTCCAATTTCAGTAAGTCTACAATCAATTGATGTCCTCTCTCACCTGAGCTGCATGCCAATGTTGAGGTTGTGGAGGAAGTTTCCCCCGAAAGCCATGCAATCCTGAGAGGTAAGAACCGCATGGATCCACCCTGAAAGAGAGGTTGAGGAATATCATCAGCTGCAGAAACACATCTAATCTAAATTCCAGCTAGGTTTGAGTTGTTTTTCAGATTGATCAGATTCATTGTACAAAGAGATAGAAGTGTCTTGTAATGCATGCAAATAACTTACCTATAAAATTGTTTGGCAAGGTTTGCTTCCAAACGGTTTTATCATGTATTAATATAATTTATTGTATATATAGAGAGAAGCACACTGCTTGGAGGATCCCTTGAGAATTTTTGCACAAGAATATGTAGAATCACATCAACTGAAGCACGAACCACCTTTTTAAAGTCATGCCACTTTTCCCACAAATGGATTTCGATAAATAATAGAAGTAATAATAGAAATAATAATGGAAATAGAAGACATACATTTGTGGAGGGTACTTACTACAATGTTCCCCTTCAGTAGTTCACACGAAATACGTCAGTGACGACCATGGGAGCAACGCTAGGGGCGCCCAACTCTCTCCACACACACTTTTACAGGGGAATCAGCATACGCTGATGGTTACACAATCACACACGCTGCCATAAAGCAGGGGGAATGTAACTTAACATCCTGATTTCGCTAGGAGCTGTAAAAACCCCATTCAAGCGAATCGCAAAGACCAAACATAAGTAGTTTGTGCTTAATAGTCATTTTTCAAGTAGATTACAAGATCTGGTGGACCAAAATGTCAAAGTCATTAAATGCTAAGATTTCTATATGGTCTTTGCTGCTTTCCAAAGCCAAACAAGTTAGCCTCTTTATTCTTTAAATGTGAACATTGTTCTGCCAGTTGTTCTCAGACCAATGCACTGAGGAGAGTTGCTGCCCAAGTCTTATTAAGATCAGGAGCTGCCATAGACTTGCACTGAAGAGATACAATGTGGGAAGCTCATTGGGTCACATAATGTCCACCTTAGTGGTCTAATGGCCCCATCTGTGACTAACCCAGGTTGAGATGTTGTCGTAAGTCTGTAACCATTTCCTCAAGCTTCTCTGGTTGCGGATGGCCTCTTTGGCCTTCTCCGCCCTCCACTCTAATCAGCTTCATTGTATAAGACAGCAACCTAAGTCATTAAGAGGAGTCGATGGAGGAGCAGTTCTGTCCAGGACCTCCTTGGCTGAAACCAGTTGCTGCTCTGAAGTTGAACCTGAACATCCAGGTTTGTTTTCACCTAGACTTCCTTCGGACTCCACCGGTAAGTTTGCTAGGCCATGGCCACGCTATGGAAACTTTTGGGGAAGTGCATAAGACGCCATTAGTGGAGTTCAGGAAGATTGGTGGGAGCTTCCCATTATGTTCCCTGTGCTTATGGACCTGACCTTGCAGAGTATGCAAGCGCAACTCTGGGGAATGCGCCCTCAGTCGGCTGAACGGATCGTGCAAATCTGCAAAAACTCAGTGGTTACTAAGAAGCACCTGGGGCACCATCGAGAGTTCCATCGTGAGCAAGGCACTCGGACAACTAAGGATGAACCTAAAACCTTGTGGTCATCTCCACCCTCGTTGATGGAGAGACATCAGGTGCCTCCATGCTGGCGTTTACTTGGAGGACCAGCCTTGACTACCGATGCACCCAAGACCAGGCGGAGTGCAATATGCCAGAAGCACAAAATGTATTGTTTTGGACGCAGTGGTGGTGTATGTCAATTGGCAGGAAGTATATGCTTACCCCGTTTGTCAGCTCTCGCTTGCAGATCCTCTGGAGTCAACACTGGTGTCCATCTCTAGTCACTACGCATGTCCCACGCAGGTTGGACCATACAGCTGTTCCACACTGACCATACAGAAACCCTGATCACGAATGAGGACTGCATCCCCTGGTAGTATTCTGGGTTCTCTTAGTATAGCAGAGGTAGACCTGTTCACAAGCCTGGAGATTGCTCAGTGATGGCTGTTATCCTCTGTCACAGGCTCCTCTCGGGATAGATGCACTGGCACATTGCTGGCCCAGGAAGAAACGCCTTAGGCATTTTCCCCAGAGAGCTTCCATGCACCCCTCCTGTACAAGATCAGGGAGGACGAGGCAGAGGTCCTAATACTGGTCCTTATCGGCCCAGCAACCTTGGTTCATGGAACTCTGCTCCCTCGTGACATTCCCTGCTTGACCAATCCCCCTGTGATCAGACTTACTGATCAAGGGATGTGGACACAAGCAACCCATGTCCACACCTATGGAACCTCCATGTCTGGCACCTCAAGTGCAGAGAACCCCGGTTATGCCACATCTGTGGTTTAGTCACTGTGTCTTGCCTGTGCTCCCTCTTTAGGGCTTGTTATGCTGGTAAGTGGGATCGGTTCATCGACTGGTGTCACTCTGGTCAAGGAGACCCGAGCAATTGCCTTGTTGAACTCGTGCTAATCTTTCTCCAAGCGAGCTGGACAGAGGCTGTGTCCGTCCAACCTGAAGGTTATATCGGCTCTCCACTGGCAGAGATCTGCAAGGCTTCGGGTTGGTTGACACCCAACACCGTTGCCAGGAACTACAATCTGCGCATTGATCCTGTCTTCATTCGTGCTGGTGTTGGCACCTTCAACTGATCTGTATGGAGTGATGTCTATTTTGGCTCGGGACATTCCTTAGTGATATGTGCACCATTTTTCCCCTGGAGACACAAAAGTCTTCTCCAGCTTTGTGGCTCGTCTTGCCCTCACAGGCATTGTAGATTAAGCAGAGTAGTCCTTCGCACTGCCCACGTGTTTGCCCTTTATGAGCCCTCTAACTCTCACTCTCAAACTGTTACTCTGGCTAATTCCAACTATGCTATATTTCCTCTAAAGACCTTCCCCTGTTTGGCTCAAGGCATACTATCTGTCAATTCCTCATAGAAACCATACATGTATTAAATTGCCGGAAGTTCCATACCCAGCTGTACAAGGTGGTAAGCACAGCCTCCGTACATCTCCCTTCAGATCAGGCATCGATGCACCTCTGGTATGAGTCTGTAAGGGAGCTGTATATAACAACTAACTGCCCATTACAAATCAAGTCTATGACTTGAAGCCAGGGTAGAGGAGGAAACGTTCAGTGCCGGACTATTGATGTGCCCGGCTTGTCTGGCCATCGACTGATTCGGAAAGACCTAGATTGTGCTTTTTTGGAAAGGTGTACCCATAGTCCACACTATGAGCATGGCTCCAAGCTTCACAGGATATTACCTTACATTCACCTTGTTTTATGGTAGCGTGCGTGATGACTTAATCAGCCTATGCTGATTAACCTTTTACAGTGTGTGGGTAGAGAGTTGGGGGCCCCTAACAGTGCTGTCACAGCAGTCATCGACATACAGCTCTCTTCCTTATTCGGGGAACAGGGTTATGAAAGTAACCATAAAGATTATAGGTGTGATTGAAAACTCTTGACACAATTCAAAACCCTAAAGAGTTTAGCACTAGCAAACAACCACATTCAAACCACTCAAATCAAGAGAAATGCTCACAAACATATCAGATTAAGAGGCACAACTGGACAATGACTGATTTTCATAGCATTGGTTTTAAAGACTTGGAAGTCTGTTTCACAGCTGGGGGACACAAAGCATCCCACAGATAGAGTGTTCTGCTTGTGCCATCTGCGCAGCTGAGAACCAGATAAATTCAACAGCTTGTTTTTCAATCCTGCTCATGTTGACTGCATCATCACAAAAAATCCTCATGAATGGACTTCACACATAAAGTCACCATAGACTGGACATTAAAAACATGTGGTTAACTTTACATTTGAACCCGAAAGGAAAAACACAAATCAGCTCAGGCCTTCCTTTGAAACCACCATTAAAGACAGCTGTTGGACTGTAAGTGAAACACCAGTTCTACATGTGTGCCTAAAAAGTTCTCAGACTAACATAATGCTTTCTATTTCTCCTCAACTGAGGAGTTTGAAAACTATGCATAAAACGACAGATTTCATTAGATTGAAGTGATGAAGCCAAAGCAATGCTAACCTGTTGGGATCAGAAGAGTTGTTCCATGTCGCACGACACACTTGTAGCACTTGTCTACTTTTGCCCCAAAAAACACTTCACTCTGGTTGGGCGATGAGCTCCATTCTTCATATAATGCCAGATTTTCCTGGGTTGGCTTTATCAAATAAAAAATCTTTTCCCCCTGCAAACAGAATATAAAATGGTTCTTCTCATAGTTTATTTTTTTAATTATCTGGGAAAATACTATGACATTTTTTAACTCAATGGTACTCCGTGGGCAAATTGATTGTAAAAAACATGTAATGGAAAAATATTTTATATTTATAATACATTAAGATTGATTTTATATATTTTATTTGCAAATTATTGTAAAATCAACCTCAGTCTTAATCAAAAAACCCAAATGTTATTTTGCAAGCAATGTAAGCAAGTAATGTTACCCACAAATTTAGCTTTTGCTAAGTCTGTATTTCCGAGCATCAAAAGGTAGCCAGTGCACAAACACACCTATTTTGTTTTTATTTACTCCTTTATTTACAATTATCAAAAAAGGAACCAAAAAAGAAAATATTGAATCTGATGCTAGATAAAAATTAATAATGAACAATGTTGTTACTAAGGTTTCACATGCCCAAGACCATGCTAAAGCTAAACAAATCTAGTTTTATTTACTTTTTCATTTGAAAATAAGTGATTTTGTAATCACCTTCGCAATTAAAGAGTCAAAATTCCATAACAAACATTTGATAGTTTAAGGTATGTTTAAGTTGATTAACAGATCTATGAAAAAAAGGGGGGGACAAAATATTTATGACGTATTTTACAACAGTTTAAGCTGATTGACACCAACATACAAAAATGGTAGTCAATTTCAACAATGCACAATAGTTACGTTCTCATTTACCACCTCAAAAAAAGTGCTGTTTTACCAATGGTTCATTCATAAATGTAATGTATTTGGAATGTGGACTTACCCACAATACATGGTACCACACAGACGTCCCTCCAAAATCTATATGGAAGTCAGTATAGCTGTCCTTCACCCCCATTAAACAGTACTTCTGAACAAAGGGCTTGGGAAAGTAAGAGTCATCAGGCCAGTAGTTCTCTACCCAGGACATCCTCTGAGCGACGTCAGGGACGACTACCAGCTCAGACATCCTGAGCAAAAAAATTCTTCTTATTCACACATTTCAAAATAAACAAGTTCAAGAAGTGGAAAATTTTAAACAATACTAACTTGGAGTCAGAAAACTCCAGACTGATGACATTCAAGACCTTTGGCTTCTGAGGTCTGCAGTAATAATTCACGAAAGCACTTAGTTTCATCTTGCTGTCTGCTTGCCTGGCCACGTCAATGACATCAATCACTTTGTTGCCTCCTGCAAGGAAAGAGAGCAGGATGATTAAAGCAGGAGTTAAAATATTATAAGACCCCATTCACATGAATCGAGCCCTTTTGATTTTTCTTTACGGTTTTGGTGTGTGTCCCAAATTTAACCAATACAACATTTCAGCAAAATCAGGATTCTTTTTTTTAATTCAGTCAAGGTGAAGGTTTTTGAAAATACCAGGTTTCAAATCACAGAGCAACCAGAGTTTTGAGGTTAGTTATTGAAGGAGTCTTTTTTTATTGGGAAAGCCTCTAGGTTAAAGGTTGATGGAAAGAGGGTTTGCATTGCTGTACACTGTATAAAATCATGGCGTATGACGTAGAGATGAAATGTAGATTAATACACTTACACACTTGATGCATTTAAGTAAGATTTGGACACAGGTTTGGACAAAACCAAGTGGAAAGGTTCAGAGAGAGAAATAGTTGTGGATAATGAATGGTGATAATAAACTTTTCATCAATAATGTAGTTATCTTCCGTATTCTGCTTTGCCTAGGCATTAGATTGACAAAACTGCAATGAGACAAAAGTAAAACTAGCTTGGCCGGTAAAACTTTGGGAATAAGAGTCCACTGCCACCTAACAGACTTACAAACTCTTTCATTCCTTTTCTTTAAAGCCTTGACAGCAAAAAAATATAAATAAATAAACACAGGCTCTGTCTCTGTCTTTGTTTTGAGAAGAAAAAGTTAGTCCAGTTAGTCTGGCATGTCCTATTCTACATCTTGTTAGCAGGACTTGGTCTTGGTCCATGTGTCATGCAGTTTGTTCAGTGATCGGTGTCCCCATTATTATAATATAAATCGGTTTATTATTTGCCTAAATCTATCAGTGGAAACTGTTGTTGAAAAATCTTGGTTTTACCATTTTACCACATTGTCTGCTCTCTTGTTACCTGTGACCCCCACATGGCCAGGGACCCAACAGATTGGGATTTCATAGCCAGTCTTCAAGAAGTTGTTCATCTTAAGCTGTAGTTCCACAACTGAAGGACACACACTTTACAGCATGTTAGTGTTTTCATGTCAAAGAGTTTTTCTTCCAAAACAGTGCCATGAAGTTGTGGCAAAAATAAACCAACTCAGACTACAATCGCATCCTTTATTCCCAGGAGGTCTGGACTCCATGTCAGGACCCAAATGGAGCAGATGATCACTGTGTGTCATGATAACACTCGCAATGAGAGCACTCTGTAACCTTAACTTTAAGAAGGAAACTCAAAGAGCCATATAGTAGAGGGATGTAATCAGAAACGGTAAAGAGCAGACTTCCAATGAGACGGGTCCTGCCAGGCTGCTGTAAAGCACACCACTTTTGTCTGCTCTCTTATTTCGTTATGGGTTGATTAATGTTTGCTAAAAGGTTGTACCAATCTGACTCACCCAAGATTAACATCTGATCCCTGTAATGACTGGAGTGCAATGCAACACCATTACATGAATACAGCCTTTAATGGAATTAATATTTAAACCCCTGATGCGCTGGAGCTCAATATCAGGAATATAGAGCAGAGTGAGTAACAATGGAAGAAACAGAAGGGAAAACATGACCTGCTTACCGACATAATGCTCTACATCCTTGACAGAAAAATCTGGTGGTGGTAACCGGAGGCCGAGTCCTTCCATTTTGGAGACACTTATAGGATAGCGAAAACCATGTCTCTCCAGATACCTCTGGGTGACATGCCTTCCATACATTGGCTGCAAGATTTCATCACCACTATGGAGTAGAAGACAAGATATCTAATCATTAGAGAATAACTTTGATGAAAATAAGGGTTAAAGGAAGGATGTGTTTTTCTGCCATCAAAACAAACAACACTTAAAAGCCAAGAGAACACAAAGCAAGTTTTTCTTATTTTCTGGCACAAAAACGCATCAAAGAGTATAACCCAGACATTGATTAAACATAGTTTACTATTAACATAATTCAAAATGTGATATGAATCCCTTTTAATGATTGAATTGCATTGACTGGACTAAGTTGAGGGATAACAAAGGTGGAAATAATTTTATATAAGGGAATTATACGAATTGATTGTGTTTGCTTTGTTAGTGCCAAGTGTACATTGTTTGCATTAGCCAGTAAACAATGCGCAATACAAATATTTTCTTTCTTTTTTTTAATATCCCATTTCTATGATAGCTTGTTTTAGACTCATTGCTCAAGATACGTCACTTGAGAAATGTCACCACTCAAGACAAGCCACCCTGTAAAGCTTGGTAAATAGCATCTGCAATGAAAACTATGAAAAACTAAAAACATCGAAGGAGCAGTTCATACCTGGGAAAGATTCTGGCTTGGAGCTCTTGAACAAACACTGAGGTGCCAGCCTGCACCGGCTTACTTCCATCATCTGGCTCAGTATAGTCATGTCTGTGCCAGTTCCGACGTTTCTTCACTGAAAATCAAAGAGCAAAAGCTTTAATTAACCTGCTACAAGAACAATAACATCTGCTGTGTTCAAGTGATCAATCTACAGTGACCCCACAAACCGTTCAAGTTTAGTGTATCCCATAAATTAGAAATCGAATTTAAAATGTGGATACATACTCAAAGAGGGTCCATGGTGAACATCACAGTTGGGACAGTGGTAAATGTCAATATCTGCAGCATGGTGCTCTTCCACTTCGACACAGCTGCAAGAAAACACAGGACAACATGTTTATGCACAAAGATTTAAGCTTAAAATGCAATAGTATGAAAAGCGAAACTAGAGATCATTATCTTAAGATCTGGACAAGAAGATATTTTTTGATATATTTAAGAGATCATTTAGATTGTAGTCTAAAAATTATAAACAAATCACCAAAGCAAAAATACACTTGGTGGAAACTTTTGACAACACTTACATTGGTCAAAAAACCCTCCAGACTCTGGTGTTAAACACTAAATTAAACCTGGTTAAAGTTTGGGTTTAGAAGGCTATAACCTTATATGCAAGAGTCTTGAATGGTGGATTCATCAGTTTAAATTATGTTTTCTATTAATTTATTCTAAAAACAAAACACTATGTTTATATTTATCAACATTCAATATTTATTATACAAAGCATAAACCAACAGAAGTGATGCATTATGGAATACAAATATTTCAAGGACCATTCGAAAATGTATAATGATTCCCACACTGCCAAACATTGATATAATTCACTATTTCTGACTATTTAATGGTTTAATTCAAATCCAGTCGTTTTATAACTATTTTTAAAAAAAATGCCTCATGCACCATCCATTGCCCTAGCACCAACCACTGCTGCACACCACCCCCTGGATGAGGGCATTTTCTTTGCACCAATCATTTGGCCAGATGTGTGATGCATCATTGGTGCCCATTGTTTATGATCGAAGCACGTTCATGCAGAAAACTTCGGGCCGAAATTTCAGATATGTGTGGAGAGATCATTAAGGAGATACCACCTAAAGGAGAGCTTGGTTTGATTGACCTAGTGTGTATCAAAAAACTTGTAACAATCGTAATGACCTCATCAAAATATCAACGAGGAGATCTAAAAGGAACATATTAAAAAATAATAATTGCATATAGCACATTGCTATATCATAGCAAGTGACATAAAAGTAATTTAAACCCACGTATAAAAAAATATTTTAAACTTTAATCACGGTGGTGCAGTGGGTAGCACGATCGTCTCACAGCAAGAAGGTCGCTGGTTCTAGGCTCGGCTGGGGCAGGTGGCATTTCTGTGTGGCGTTTGCATGTTCTCCCCGTGATCGCGTGGGTTTTTCTCCAGGTGCTCCGGTTTCCCCACAAGTCCAAAGACATGTGATATAAGTGAATTGAGTTAGAACGAATGTCCATAGTGTTTAAGAGTGAATGTGTGTGTGAATGTTTCCCAGTGATGGGTTGCGGCTGGAAGGGCACTGCATAAAACATATGCCAGAGAGTTGGCGGTTCATTCCGCTGTGGCGACCCCGAAAGGGAAGAAAGCCGACATGAAGATGAATGAATAAATGATAATTAGGGATTGAAAAATAATCATATTTCCCAACATCAAACTAGTTACAGAGCACTAATTTCTGACTTATGTTTATCTCAGAGTTACAAAAAGGCTAATTTTACACTTTGAGAGTTACATACAAAGGGTCAAGAGCATTGCACAAAAGACAGCTTCTAGAGGACATAAAACCACTCCAACTAATAGTGCTCAATAAAACACTTAAGAATTTATTTGAACTATTAAGTAGTCTTTGTAATAAATCCACAAAAAGATAAGCTAAATTAGGACAAAACTTTAAGATTTAACATCCATTCATGAAATCTAATACTGAACAGATTCTGCAGTGACCTTAGACTAGCTCCAGATTAGGTCAACTACCATAGATTTGTGCTTAACCCCAGACAGTCCCGGATGAAACAGAGCTCCAGATGTGGGGTTGAATTTAGTTGCAGTCCAAGCTATGAGACATGAGGTGAATGGGGGAGGAAGGGTGTTTGTTTTGGAGTCAAGGATGGGAAATGGTGATGTTTACATGGCAATCTTGTCAAGATTAAATTATTTAAATCTCTTCTCACAAAGAAAGCCATAGTGGTTTAGTGCCAGGGGGACAAAGGCAATAGAATGTAAAGTCTTTTAGTACTTGGTCTGAACAATACTTGAAAAGCACTGATGCAAAAATCGATAAGTGCTGTGCAATTAATTTTAACTAACTAATTATAATTAACACTTTAGGAGTTATGCATTATTGCATTAAAATGAAATAAAAGCATTACATAAAATCTCTATTTTACCCTTTTATATATTTTAAGGGAAAAGCAAACACGAGTTATGAACATTTTCCTCCAGTCCTTTTAAACTTGTAATTATTTGGGTGAATTATTTCACATCGCTTACAAATTGATCTGTGCACTTTTATCCCTGAGCACTACTACATAATATTTATTGGCCTAAAAGCATAAAAAGTACAGTATCTGTCATGTTGGTTCAGCACAATTTTATTGATCTAAATCTCACTAGGATGTTGCTCTCACTCATTTAAAAAGCCTAAGCTGTTGCTTTGGTATTGCATGATGCTTTGTGGAGAGTGAAGAAGGAAGAATGCCACAAGAAACAATGTTACAGCATCTTTCCTAATCCTTTACTTTTACAGATAATTTACAGTAGCATTTGAAATCTTGTAACTGACCTAACTGAATGAGCATTTGCCTAAAGGCTAATATTAGTTCTTTAAAATAAAAATGGGTATAAAAGAGATTAAGGCATACAGTTATTATGAGATGTTGCTTCAAAATGCATAAGGCAACACTGAACATCTCACTCTTTAATGTGAAAAGCAAGCTCCTCTTACACATCGGGCTGCCCCTCACTAAGCTATTATGGCTTGCGCAATGAGGGACAGAGAAAGCCATTCCTCAGCAAAAATGTAGGCTTGAGCGGAAGATGAAGACGTTCGAGCAAACAATAGGAGAACGTGAACTTTTCTCTCAATGGCTTGTTTTTGGAAAACTGCCAAAGAGAGGCTAATCAGAGCATCTCTGCTGGTTCCTCAGATTACATTATCATGATTTTCTTCAGATTATAGTGTCAAATGTTTATCGTAGAGAAGGGTTTAAAAGCAGAATGATGGAAGATGCTGCAAGTGGATTGACCCAACGCAACCAATGAGCTCTGCACTCAACACTCTACCAATCCCTCATCAAGGCTGAAAAAAGTCTCCATGGTGAATGGGAATCCATGGGCAGAACTCACAGTATGTAAGCCATAGATCTCATTACATACTCTGAATCATACTTTAAAACAATGTTCAGTATAATATTTCATGTCACAAATAGCTCTTTTCCATTGTACAACACAATACAGTATGACACAGTTCAGGTTGGTGCAGCATGGACAGCTTTGTTTTCCCATTGTTTATAGTGTCGGTGTGTTAAATAGGGAACGTCAATCCAGTTAAGCGCCACCCCCACTTTGACATAATAAACAGAGCGACAGAAATTTGGACACAAACACAAACAACTACTCCGCGATCAACGACAGAAAGGTCTGAACTTCCTCATTTAACTAAGATTGCCCAGATATAACATTGTGTTTTTTGATCGCAAGCAACAATATTACACACAATAAAAGCAGTTTACTCTCTCGTGAATGATGAATCCACTCATCACATGTGTATATCTACTTTGCACAAGTTAAAGACGAAGGCAATGATGGCTCTCTTGAACCAATCAGTGTTGTCGTATGTCACGATTGACCGACCAATCAGCGAGAATGGCGTAGGTTATGGTTTTAGCAATGGTTGTTGAACCACCTCGAAGGAGGAACTAAAATGGTGTCAGTTCCATGGCCACCACACAATGGAAAAGCGCAAAATACCGTATCGAACTGTCCCGTGCTGTGTAATTCCCTGAGCAGATCGTTGATTCACCGTGAGCAACATCAGACAGATGCATACACGGTTACACCAGCATTGATTCCATCTAAATAACGAGGATTATTAAAAAAAACCCATTACAGAAATCATCTCCATGCAATGACTTAGTCAACATCATAAATCTTGGACCAAAATCTCATAGCCAAAAATCTCAAACGCTCTAAATATAGAAGTTTTAAACCACATTAAAAAACACATGTTTTGCTTTACCAACAGATATTTGAAAAATAAATAAAAAATACAAATTTCAAAAAGAAATTGGAAAAACTGCACAGCTGTAAACGCAAACAGCTTAGGATATGCCCTCAAGTAAAAAACACAAAACATAAAAAAAAAAAAAATGTGATACTGCTGAAATGCTCTGAAATGCTGTGAAGAGTATGGCGATCCATTCAGTGGCAATCATCTACTCTACCCTGAGCTTATAACAGCCAATCAGAAGCTTCCAAACTAGCTTGACTTGAAGTCACATGTTTGGCAACAACGTAAAAAAGAAGAAACATTTCCAGCCAGTTTTTACTTACAACTATTTTGTTCTCACAACTTTAAATATGTTAAGTGTGCTTTTTTCAGATGACATTTCAGATGATGTGCTTTAAAACACTAAACCGTATCTTAAAACCTTGTTCTGTCTACCATTAGCTGTGGGGTTTTGTGAGCAAAAGTGTGGACAGGGCCTAACAGGAAATTTTGCTTTGGAGGATGGTTTGCATCCTAGACATTTTTTTTACTTCAGCAAACATGACATAATATACGCAGGTCATCTGACCAGTGACTTTAGAAAATGATTGCATCTTTTGAGGTTTCACAGTCACATTTTATTGTATATTCATTTTGTACTCATCTGAGTCCCAAAACAAACAAGTAGCCAATCAGTTTTGGCATGTTTGCTTTGGTCATTTCAAATATTTACCTTTCATTCCAGAACTTTCAACATGAATTTAATCACAAACACTTCATAATTATCTACTTAATATCTATGTCAGAAAGCTCTTACTCATAGTAACTCCAGGGTTCTGTGCATGTCATATATTACTTCATATGTTATATCTTACTCCATAAATGCAAAAAACCGGACCTAACCTGATCATCAAGTTTTTTTTTCAGTGGAGGCAGTCTATTTGATTTTCTAAGAAGAGGATATTTGACAAATAGGCACATGCTAACTGCGACCTAAGATTGCTGCAACTATTTGCCCTGCCGTGCATCCAGCATCAGTCACTCGGCTTATGTGACTAAATGAGGCATGTCATTGGCTTCCTGCCCATTTATCATTTAATTCTTAAGGGAATTTCTAAAAAGTCTGTGATAGACAGTTACACCCAGAGACAGTGTGATGGTAGGTGAATGGTTGTGCAGGGAAATTATTCTTTTGACATTTGACATCAATGGCAAGTTTCCAGAAGTAATTAAGTATTTGCAGAAACTATTTAAAACATCTGAATAGACTTTTGTTATTTTAGGGGGCATTTGCACAAATACAATGACAGACTTTACGGGGAAAAGTGAGATATTCATCTGAGTTTTTAAGCCTTTGTTATATATGTTGGATGCCTAGTTGTTGTTTCCTTGTGGCCAACGGCCCCTGCATCCTTTTAACTGAATGAGGTTTTTGATTGATTGATTGATTCATTCAATCTTGTATGTTTGCCAAAGAGTTTGCCCTCTTAGATCCTGAAAGGATAAATCATCAAAATTGTAAAAGGCTTCCTGATACTATATATTAGGGCTGGGGGCTATACCGGTATGAAAGTGAATACCGGTATTGTGTTGTGCCATGATATGGATTTTGCAATGCCTTGGATATAGTCACATTCATAAATTTCATGAATTCAGCTTGATGTTTCACTTGCATACGCTCAATTTATTTGGTGTTTAGATGAGGAGATGTACCGTCTCCTGCCCTCCGCAGGAGCTGATGTGACGTGATGCGAGCGCTTGTTCTGAGAGCAGAGGGGGAAGCTAGTCAGGTATAGAGATTGTATCAGCTCTGCTTCACCTGAAATCCCGTTAGCCAGAATGAACTAAGTTGCTAAAAGTTGCCATTCGGTGGATCGCTAGGCGGTCTGAAGAGTCTCGGGTTATTGGTGAAAAGATGTACAGCCTGTATTGCAAGTGTTCGGGTCCAGTTGCGACAAACAGAGAATGAGAAATGAAGTACAAAACAACCTGGATGGTAAGGAAAAACAGTGGGAGGAAAAAAGGAATATATGCATTGTTTAAAACATGATGGAGAAAGTGTTAAGTAGTCACATTTGCAGTTAAGTATAAACTCTTACTGAGGGTTCATAATGAAAATATTCTCTCAGGCTCTATGTAGCAGACTTCACAACTAACCTACATGAGAACACCTCAGAATTAAACACCGAGTGCAGTTTGAGGTGAAACGTCAGCAAGGAAATTAACAAAACTATTTGTTATATTTAATAGTGGCAAACTTTTACCCCTAATGTTATTAAGGTCTACTAATTTGTGATGTCAAATTTTTTCCCCATCATATCACGATACAATACCGATACTGTCTGGACAGTAGACAATACCATGATGTGAATTTTAACCCATATTGCCCACCTCTACTGTATATTAATATTTAAATCTTAAAATGATAATATTTGCATTATATTTTTAGTAACAGAGTCTCCTTCTCTGACCAGTCCAATCTGGTGGCTTGGCCTACATCATGTGATGCAATTTTTCAGCTCAAAGTTCAGTCCAGCTGAAGAACACAATGAGATCTCATACGTTCATGGAACTGATTTTGGATTAACGCTTAGTGTTCCATTGAAGGGAATGAACAGTACATTGTCATTATGTCCACCTTGTCCAGGCCTGTGATTTCACTGAGACCAAGTCTTTTGAATATTTGCATGTTCCATGCATGTGTGTGGGTGTGTTTGAGTGTTTTTAGGTGGCAAAGATTAATGGAGGTTACAAGGCCTGGAGGCAAGTTCAAATACTCAATCATCAACATCCTTTTGAGTTGGAAAATAATGAGCCTTTAAATATTTTTCTTTGTTTTCCAAAGAATTTTAGTTGAATTTAAAGAAATCATATCTTGTCAAATTTGCGTTTTTAAACTTGTTTTATTAACATATTAGCAGTCATTTTAAACCCCAAAATACACAAACATACGAAACATTTGCATTTACGATGTATGGAATAGTATGTCACAGTTTTGAAATGTCAACTTGTAGAGGGTGTTAATTCTATAGTTGAATACACAATTTGTCATATAATCTACATAACAAGGTGTGTAAATAAGATTCTATAAATAAGATGCTCTTGTTACAAGGTCAGTGGCAAAATTATTAGTATCTCTTGTCAGTATCTCAAATCAAGCACGTAAAGGTTTAGAGTAGGGACTGTATTCTATCTAAGACAGTCCATAATCAAAACCCAATCTACACTCTAAAATCTGGCCAGAATACATTTTCCCAATGTACAAAAAAACCCTAAAGATTTTGAAGCTTGGCTCAGATTTCATTTATGCATTTTAATTGTAACCCCCCCCCCCAAAAAAAAAACCCATCAAAACCGGTAGCAATGCACACTCTTTATAGATTGTAGGTAAATTAGATTGTAGGGACAAACCTCAAGTGGCCAGTCTCAATCACTTATTTTGATGCTTGGGATCATGCTGTTTGGTTTGCCCATCCGTCTTTAAATGCAATCACACTGCTATTGTGAACTTCTTGTGTTTTACAGAGGTGAGTTTTCTGCACTTACATCTGGCGGAAGTCGTCTGTTCATGTTGAGGCGATAGTCTTGGCCAGTCTGGTGGGTTTACTTTCAGAATGTAGCTTCCTGTCCTCATTATTCTCAGGGGCTCAGCTCCATTCATGACAGCTACTTAAAGAGACATTGAGTAGGAAGGCTTTCGTTTATAACTCAAAGTTTATGTTATTATTCCTGCTGCTTCGCTGTTTGTGGCCTGATCTTTTTGCAAAGTTTCATCCCGAACTCCCGTTCGGGAATTCAGCCACACATCTAAACAGACCAGGTTTGTTTGCACCGAAGGACTGCTAGGAAAACAAAAGGTGTAGGATCTGCTCAAAAATCACTTCATCCAGTTGATCAATCACTATCATCCCCTGGAGCCAAGCACTTAACCAGGGAGTCATTGCAATTAGTGTGGCAGCGTGCACAGGAAGGGAAGTGTCCACTTAATGATGAGTAACTTAAGTTTGGCATTGAATGCTAGAGGTCACTGTTGGGTTTTGTTTTGGTACCCGAGTTGGAAACCCTACACTTCCAACTCTTTATTTAGGACTTGAAGTTAATTCCAAAAGAGTGAGTTTTCTACTCGAACCTGAGGTTTAAATAATTGACATGTTAACGCAATTTTTGTTACAAAAACATTCTTAATTTGACATATTCACCATTGTTTAGCAAAATAAGAATAATATGATGTACAGTGATCCCTCGCTAAATCACAGTTTCACAGATTTTTTTGTGCATGCAATTTTGCATGTGGTACTCGTGTTTAAACAAGAAAATGTGAAAAGTGTGAGAACTTGATGCCAGAGCAGAGACTATTTTGTAGGTTTTTTAGTAGGACTAAAAGTCATCCTGTTAGCTATTGAAAACATTCCATGTACCAATCTTTTCAGACAGAGGAGATTTTAAACTTTGTTATACACATCTTTGAATTGAATACATGTTCATAATTTAGAAATATAAATACTCCGGAAGCAATTTATTCAACAACATGTGTCCTTTTATAACTGGAAGAAATTGAAAAGTCGTGAATCCGCTGTAATAGAATATTTAATCTTTGCAAAAAAGCCCCTTTCCTATCCTGTAGATTGTGCAAATGTAAATGCGCTTTGGCAAACCATGGAGAAAGAGGATACATGGAAGTGAAGCGGCAAAGAGCTGCACTCCACAGCCAGAAAAATGAAACGTTGGTGTATTTTAATTAATTTTTTATTGATTCCATTCAAAATCTTAAAAAAAGAAAAATACATTTGCTTCTTTGACTCATGTTTATACGATGAGAAGAGCAAACAGCATATCAAAAAATTATTTTTTCATAAATATAAAATAATAACATGGTTTCAGATGTTAAAATATTTTAAATAAATGTTGTAAAAAAATTACAGACTCTGAATAGTTAAAGCACATAAAATATTTTTGGAAAAATCTTGAGAACTTGGAAAAAGGGCCCTATTGCAGTTGTCTTGAAAGACATAAAACATTACAGTTAATACCAGACTGAAAATATGTTTTTTGTGCTGTAAAGTAAAACAAGAAACGCAACATGAACCCTCTAGATGTGCAAGTTCAATCTTGGTTAAGTGTCTTTACATGCCTTGGGGCGACATTAAAATTGGCCTCATCTCCACTCACATAGGTCCTAGTCCCTTTTAAGATCAGGAACAGCATGTCCTTATATGCAACAAAACTTTGGAATTGAAATATTAACAGACATATTGAAGTCTCGGCAGCTGCTCAAATGTCTTGACATTAAAACCCTCCAAAGAAAACGTCAATGTTTTCAAGCAATTAATTCTGCACAAAGCATTAAAATGAGAGCAACCGGGATGAGACTGATGTGAACTTAGCCACACGTGATTGTTTAGCCTCCTTTGAAACTTTTGATGGACTACCTCATGTTTCTTCACACTTCGCAGTGTGACTACTGCAGAAAAACAACAATGAAAAAAGCAGGAGGGCATTTCCTTAATGAGCACATGAATAGCAATCGATGTGTGATAATCATAATCTGGTGTAGTGCAAGGGGTGAAAATGCAGAGAGGCATTTTTTCACAACTTATGTTTCAGTTTAAACCTTCCTTTATTAGCAACTGCAGTTTTGTAACGAATATAAAAAAGTAACAATTTGCTCACTCTCAACAGTTAACTGACAAATTTAACTAATGTAGTGTACAAAAGACTTTTGTCCAAAGCAGCTTCACTGCTTCCAAATGTTTCAATCTGTATTGAAAGATTTCTCTATAATTATTACTTAACAATTTATACAAATTTAGACTGGCTGCATTTGACAAGGGTTTTAAGTACCAAAATATGATACAATGCATGATATCTCATTGTATACATATATAGGTATAAAATTAAAGGGTTTTAATTAGGATTAACAAAGTTACCATGAAATCCCTGTCACATAAAATCAGTTTTAAATCCAAAAAAAAAAACACATATACGTGAGTCTGAGCATGGCAGCTGGATTTTAGGGGGAGGGGATTGTTTGCTTCAGCTTGTTTCTTAACTCTGCCCAATGATGAGAAAACTGTTCACCTCCTCGACACCCATCAGGACAATGATTTGGAAGAATCTGAGCTGTTTGTTAATATTTGTGATGGTGATGGTCTGAGGTAATTTAGTGATGGAATTTCCACATTGACTCTTCTGTTGAGGAGCTCATGGACAGCTTGTTTTTTAACCAAGTTTGCAGTGATCAGTTAGAGTACTCAAAGGATCACTTCTGATAAGTTGAATATTTTTTAAGTTAATAAAAAAGTTAGCTTGTAATCTAGCCTGTGAGGTAAACAGTATTAATCCTCGGAGCATCCAGTTAGTGAGGATACACCGTGTTAGGGTGTCCAGAGATTGAGATGCATATTAATTTTGTGTAAAAGTGTTTAACATCCACAGTTAGTCTAAAGACCTCTACACATCTATCCGAATTAAGACGCACACGAACGTTCGGATGGCTTTTCTGCAGGGTACATTTAGCTTAACTCTTCGTCGGTGGCTGTAAAAAAATACAATGATTTAAATACCAAAGCACTTAGAGTTCTGAAACTTTAAGTGACGCTTCAGCTCCTATATGTGAAAATATCAGGCACTTTTTGTTTCTTAAGTTCACTGCCCCTTCAAAAACTCCAGGAAATGCGTGAAAGTGGGACTTCATTTAGCGTCCGCTTCAGTGTCTGCCCTGGCTGCGACTAGCGTTCGTTCGCTTCGTCGAACATATCGCGAGACCCTACATGAACTCGTGCCGCTGGACTCTCCAAGCAGCTACGAATGTAATACCAGAACAATAACAAAGCCGCACGAGAATTTCACAAAAAGACAACACACGCGTTCTTGGCAAGATACTGCGGAATAAGTGAATTGAAAAAGCGACAAAGCAGAGCGTGAAATCGACTGAGCTCAACATGACACCCAAAGGGGCAAACACTAGTGTTATTGTTTCCGCTCACACGTCTCACTACACAAAGAAATAGCTACATTTCTTACCTTCCGTGAAACCAGTCCTTACAAATGTCGCATTCTATCATAAACCGGCCCACATCGTAAGACTGCCGGCAGACGCAGTACAGCTGGGCCGTCGCCATCTTCGGACTGTCCCCAAACAACGCAGGGCAGGCTGATGATCGTCGCGCAGCCGGAAACAACAGAAAGAGGAGAACGTGAGGGAGGGTCGAGCGCGTGTCGTGACGTCATACATCAACAAACTTCATAATTAGATAATAATCTGTGACATTTCTGTATTATTGTAGCGAGCCATAAAAAAACACAACAATAAATATACATATGTAAATAACTATATATTAAAATATGTGTACAAGTGTTGGTGATTTGTAATCAAAAGTCAGTCTTTACTGGTTGGAAAATACAAAAAATACATTATGTTATGGTTTGCTCAAAACATTAATTTGTATATGTGATTGTGAAGTGTACATCTCTCTATTCATTCTCTTTTTATTTATTGTTTAGCTGTCTTTCTGCAGTATTTGTAATTTGTATTGTTTTTAAAGTTATAAATAGGAAAGGTAATACTTTACTTGAATCGTGACTTCGTTAAACCTGTATAAGAGTCATATTAGCTAATTAATCAATTAATTTGCTAGTGCATTAATTGATACTGTTGTGGAAATGTAATCAATAGTGAACCAATTTAGAGTAAACGATGATGTTCACCCTAAAGTAGATTAATTTACTAATCGTGAATTTTGGAATAGGTTTATTTGATTTGATTAGATTTTTTAGTTATTCGTTCATGGCTAATTAGTGCATAGTTAATTAGTATTATTATGTTACAATATATTGTATACAATACAATCCTTTAATGACATTGTAAATACATAATAATGCTTTTTATCTTGCGTTTCAATTTGTAGATTTGAAACAATATTTTATTCAAGCATTTATTTTTTATTTATGTAGAAATATGTTGGTTAGTGAAATATATAAGTATATACACAAATAATACACAAATATATATGTTAAACATTACATTTTAATAATATGATTATTTGTATATTATTTGCGTATATACTTATATTTTAATCATATACAATCCGTCATATTAACACTTTTTACACTTTAACATTTACACAAAATATTATATAATCGGTCAATGTAATGTATAACTTAATTTTGGCCTTCAATAATCTCAGGCCAAATCTTATCTTAATCTTAACTATAAACAATAGTTAATGAAAAACCTTCAGGTGTATCGCTTTCCCGTTAAAGTGGACAATGGCGCCACCCGATGTCAGATTTGATCATGACAGCCGAAGAAAAGGGCAGCTCTTTAAATCTGTACCTGTAAAAACACTGCAGACGCACAGCCGCACGTTCTCTATCGCATAACGAACAGCCTCCGCGACGCGTCAAATCTCCGTCGCTTGTAAACCCTTCAGATCGCGTCGCTTGAGGTGTCGGGGCGTCGCCGCGCGGGTCTTAACCAATCGCGAGGCCGCTGAACACTTGTAAACAACGCAGTGGCATCGCACGCCGCATGAAAACTTTACTACGAGCGGATATGAGGCGGATAATAACACGCAGAAATCTCCTCAACGGTAAGTGATGTGTGTTTAAAGGCTTTGAATGCTAGTCTTCTTTCTGAAATAGTGCTTTTTAATCTCTTTCCTGAAAGATTGCGCGTAACTGCGACGCTGGCAGTCATCTGGGCGTTTGTGTGTCACGTAAAAAAAGAGAGAATAGTGCACGAGTTGTTTGTTTGTGGGGATATAGATATTTGTTTTGACTCGAGAATCTCGTTTGTGTGTCTCTGAGTCGGTTGTTTTTCTGAGTATTGTTTTTTCTTTTGTTTGGTGAAAGAATGGCGTGTAGTGGGATCTTTACGTATCGTAAATGATAAGCTGTTGCGCAATCGAGCCCCGGGGAGCGGAGCAGGGCGGGTTTGACAGTCTTCATTTTGCTTCTTTGTTGTTCTTGTTTTGGGGTCAACTTTTTCACTTTCTCTCACTCTGTGAGGTGTGAACCTTTTTTCTTTCTTGTCGTGTGGAAGGATGATGGTGCACCGTGCAGTTGCTTAACATTCTCGGTTTGAATGTATGTTAGTGTTGTCTAGTTGTTTATTTTAAGAATTTAAAAGTGTCAAACTAGGTATAAGTACCCGAAATAGTTAATAGGGAAATAAGGGTTTTTTTAAGAATAAAAAAGTCTCAAACAAATATTGGTGGATGGAAGTTGATGAAAATAAGCATATAGTAACAAAATAGCAAAAAGGGCCACTTTTTCAACAATAAAATTGTTGAAATGTGACAATTGTTAATGTATAGCAAAAAATGTCTAACAAGGCTTACTAGGTATAAGTGACTGAAACATTTTTTTTAATTGGTGGATGGAAGTTTTAATGAAAATGATGCATACAAGGCAAAAATATGCACACAAAAAACAACAAAAAATGTGTAATTTCTTAAGAATAGAAAAGTGTCAAACAAGCTTTACTAAGTATAAGTGATCGAAATAGATTTTTTTTATTATTGGAGAAAATTTATTTTGCATATTAGGCAAACATACACAAAAAAAGTTCAAAAGTGTCAAACAAGGTTTACTAGGTAAGGGACTGAATTAGAATTATAAAATTGGCGGAGACACGTTTTAATGAAAATTATGCATATTTGGCAAGAATATGCAAAAAAGTAAAAAAAAAGTATATAATAATATAAAACTAAATAGGAAACACAACAACAACAAAACAAAAGCCACCTAACTAACTACATCAATTTAACTACTTAAAAATGTAGCAGTTCTATTACAGAAATATCCCCATTTGTTAGCATGAATGCAAGATTTTGCAAGACATTAGCCTAACAATATGTGGAAAGGATGCTGCTGTCGTCATCATAATCAGTGTACTCCTTTTTGCGATTGGTATGACTGAAGCTAGGGTCATCCATTCCGATAGCGCCACCTTTTGTTCTCAAGCTGTTGAACACAGAGCATCTCTCTTCGTTTAAGCTTACTCCCTGTGCCTTCAAATGTTTCATTAAATTTGATGGGCTTCTTCCATTACAAGCAACTGCTGTGAAACATTTGCAGCACGTCGCTGTGCCGGAATCCTTTCGGGTGTAAAATAGCCACATTTTGAATGTGTAGTTTTGGGGATTTAGTTTAATGAAAGTTGTTTAATTGAGCAAGCGTAACATTTGTGCCTGCATTCGCATGCTTCTCTGGGGGTCTTATTTGCTGTTGATTTTTAAAATGAGGAGATGGGGGCTGCAGGGAGAGAGGGACAAGCTCATTCCCTCCGTGTCCTTGAAATTGGACTGACGAATGGGAGGAAGATGATTGGCATGGCCCCGACAGCTCAGGTATTTAAGTGGCACCAAAATGAGGCGCCAAAATTCCTGTTCGGTTTCGGTCCGGTCCAAACCGCTTCTAGAGGTACCGGTTTCTCATTGGCACTGAGTTTCGTACCCAACCCTAGTATACAGTCAGAAAATCTTTGATGTATCTTGGTGCTGAGCTGTTTGTGGCGAGCAGGAGTACTTTAAAATCTATTCTCAGAGTCACTAGCAGCCAGTGTAGAGACCTGAGGACTGGAGTTATGTGCTAGGACTTTCTAGTTCTGCTCAACAGTGGGAATAGACAACAGATTGATAAAGGTGCTTAAAGGTGAGCTCAGTGGGTGCTTTCTGAAAATTAAAATATGAGCAAGCAGTTACAGGTTTGAGGCAGGTGCTTGTGTAAGAGTATGAACACAGGATGTGGGTATAGAGGAATCATGTTTGAGCCTCAGAAGTAACAGTTCTGAGCAGGAGTGCTGAGGAAGAGGAGGAAAACGAGAGGAAGCATGCTGGGGATGAAGCTGTAAGGCATAAATGCTTCATGCTTAGCCTTTTGAAAGTCAGGTTCAGAGTCAGCTGAAACATTACTGCATCTTATCACTCACAAGCACTCATTCTAAGTGTTCCATCTCTTCAATTGAGTTTGAAATACAGATAGCTGATCTTTCCGAGTGGCCGTTGGGGTTGATTTATCTGCTGTGTTTAGTCACCCTCTGTGTTTTTGAAGATAGTTTGCCTCCCAGAACTGACGCTGTTGAGTTTTTTTAGGTTTGTACAAAAGAAGAGAAAACCTTCATTGGTCATTCTGGAGCTTTTTTGTTCACAAATAACTGTAAAAGAAATGTTTATTCTTCAGATGTAGTTTTGCCTTATTGTCTGAAGACTTTACGAGTGCAGATGTCAGTGTTACTTATATAGGTTCTTATAAGTGAAATTTGCTTGATTCTGATTAAAGCTTCAGAAAAGAAAAGCTCAGGGTAGCAAAATTTTTTGTAATACTTAAATTGAACAATCAGACAAAAAGTCTTCAACAAAGTTCTTTTTAAAGTCTTATTTCATGTTTGTTGATTTTAAGACATTTTAAGATCCCTTGGACACCCAGAATCCACCCATCTTTAATCGTTGAAAAAAACAAAAAATCCACACGCACACTTTTGTACAATTACATCTATTGTACTTGCTTTTTTTGAAGGGATCCAGACAGAAGCAGGAAATTTAATTTTAAAAACATCAAATAAAATGTCACATTAATTCCATGTTATCATCATGTCCATGTGACCTGTGATGTAATTGCATCTTCAACAGCACTTTACAGTCATGTTCTTGAAATATGAAAGCATTGGTTTCTGTTAGTTGTTACAAATTTGATCTTTAGAGCCAAACCAAATTAAAGTGCGATATAGAACGATTTATATTGAAATAACAGAGATTCATTGGAGAGACTAGAATGTAAATGCCTAGATATATATCACTGTTTTGTATTAGTATTATGTACTATAGATGTAAAATGTTTTGAGTGTCTAGAAAATTGCTATATAAAAAATATGAATTATTTTTATTATTACTTTTTCAGGGAAACTTTGTGGTTTAGTGAGTTAGACAAGTATTTTTTGGTTTAATAAAGATTTTGGAATAAAACTCCTTAGATTTTTTTGGTTTTGTTCAACATTTTATGTCTGGGTTCAATCAACATTTTATTTTAGATCTACTAATATACACATGACTTGCATTGTTTTCCCCTAGCAGTAGATCGATTTATCTAGAACAGCTGTTGTTCAGTTATAGGCTACCAAACAAAATAATGTGGATAATAGCAGAGAAAGTTTCAATTTTGAATTTTAAAAAGTGAAAGATTTTTGATAAAACATCAAAACGCCATCTTTATAAATCTAAATTTGGACTTTTTATTCTAAAACCATGACTTTGTACCTCAAATTTTCTACACAATAATGTGGATATTAACAGAGGACCGTTCCATACAAGACATACTCATCAGTGTTCTCTAGTCTAGAGTATTTTGTAATAACCAGCTCACTTGTACTCACTTGCTCAGATAAACTCTTCTTTCAACACTGTGATAGATGAAATTATCTGGCTAGCCCTAACATTCTAGTAATTGAAAATGCATCCACAGAGGGGTAACATGGCCGTAGTGGAGACGTTCACATATTTCCAAAATATCTGGAAAAATACATATAACTGAATAGTAATGCAGTAAATTTACAGACAAAAAAAAATTGTTTAAAATAATCACAATTTAATATATTACCTAAATAATCGTGATCATCCATGGTATATTGAGAGATTTTAAGGGTAAATGTTTTATTTCTGATTTCCCTGACAAAAGTGTTCCGGCTAGGCTAGAGCAATCACGTTTAAAAGTAACATTTCATTTTCGTGGACTGGCTCAATGTGCAACTTCTAACATTTCCCTAATATGAGTCTCCTTTTAGTTTTCATACATAGTTTGGGACTTCTTTCACTGGAAACCCATAGTCTGGATTTAAGGGGACAGAATCCATATGCCACATTATAAAAAAAAAATTGATTGCAGTACCTGTTTTGACATAAATTTAAACTGTCCCTTTTCTGTTTCCCACTGAAGTCAAAATGAAAGCACTGACTATCTTTGTTGGAGGGACCGTGCTTTGTTTGTGATGTGTTTGGGTATCTGCTGAGCGGAAGTGATGGTGGCACTCATCTGAGCAGCTGTTAGTTTTACATCTGCGTCACATTTCCTGACACCGATGTGAACACGCAAACAATGAAACATATGAGCTTAAACAAGAGCACAACATCAGCCTACACCCTTATCTTTGCATATCTTAAGGAAAAGGTTGTGGTGAGGGTTGGTGAACTTGATTAAAAGGTAATTCGTAGTTTTTTTGGTACCAGACAAACTTAAATGATTTTAACTGGGAATTTGAGTATCATTATACAATTATTTATATAAAATAGCTCAGGCTTTAACTTAGTTAAAGCTTACTATGAAGTTTAAAACTACTTATCAATTTAACAGGGTAAAAATCAAAGGATGTAGAGTAAGTGCTTTATTTATTGGACAATGCTGCCTTCTAGTGGAAAAAAACATAAATATTTGAGCAACAGCAGGAAACAAGTGTGGCATTTTTAATTATGGTCTTTGCTTTGGAAGCCCATTAGCTCTGGTTAAAAATGAGGCTTTTAAAAGTCAAAATTTTGACTATGAAGGTAGAATTTTTATTGTAAAAATGCTACATTTTGAGATAAAAAGTAAAAATGTTCAAGTGGTTAGTATTAGATTGGGCCTCTGTCAAAATTTCGTCTTTACAAACCAAACTTTTGACTTTTGAAGTGGTGTCTCAATGTATAACATTTTTAGCCCTTCCCCTGAAAATTTTTATAAATTGGGACTTGTTTTTATATTTTACTTATTAGGAAAAAAGGTTGTTTTGCTGACCTCCAGATGTTTAATCTGAAATTGTATAAATTGGGACACCACCGTGAAGCCTTAAAATATGTACAACTAACAATTACATTGTGTTTAACAAAATTGCATGTCTCGGAAATTAGACTATATTTAACGGCACTGTTAAATGGCTAAAATGGCACGTTATTCTTGTATTATCCAGCATTTTTTTTGTGAAATTCATGACTATTTCTAACTGATATATCATATTGTGGCTTGCAAAAAAGACACTGAAAGAATTTGACAAAAAATTACATTTATGCTAAGTGAGAGAAACAAAACGCAGCCTTAGTTTAGCCAAAACAAGACAAGTCAGGTCCCTGAAGGACTTGCTTGTCATAATGGGCAAAATTAATAAATAGACAGAATCCAGTTTAAACCTTGGCCTGTCTTAGTATCTTCATTACAAATTAAAAATGTATATATCAGGGCATATAATTTTTTTTAACAGACATATTTTTATGTACTCTCAGATAGTTTAGCTGTGCAGCGCTAATAATGTTTTCATCCTGATACGTATCTGCAATTTTAATACCATCTGCTTTAGTTCATGAATGCAATCTTTTTTTTTTTGTGTGAAAGTTCTCGTGTTTGGAAACATAATGTAAGAAACCTAAAATATCCTGGCAAAGCCTAGAAAGTATGGTGACTTACTGCTTTGCATTTCTGGATCTAGGCTAATGCATTCCTTTACCTCTGCATCCAAAACTTGTTGCAGAAGATTGTTGAAGAGTGCAACCCTGAATGTACAAGGTGATTTTAAACAAATAGCACAACGGTGAAAATTGAGGAAATCTGCAAAGAAGAAAAGGAGAGCAAAGCTCTTTTTGTTATCGATCGAAGGATGCTCGGAAGTTTGTTAAATAAGTACTCTTCACATTGAATTATTACCCAAGGTTCCATCTTGTTTCTTTGACTAAATACCAATTTTCAAAGCTTTGGTGTTCTTTTTGAATCACCTTGTATATCAAACTTTCCACTAGGGGGCAGCAACCTCTCACTAAACTAAAGAGGGAATTTCCCCATCCAGAACTTGACTACATGAAATCCTCGATTTTCTCTAACAGAATGTATGAGGCACTGTCACATCAGTCACTAGTGTTTCTATTCACTGCCCCCTTAACATGCAACAGCCAGGATATTACCTGCTGAGCCACTTGAGGTCCAAGACTGAGAAATAATGAACAAGGAGTAATTATTAACACACAAGACCCAAAGCTCTGTGATCTGCTGTACTCACGCACACTGGGTAAACCTGGAGTTTTGAAACAGAATCCTGGCGTCTCCCTCAAACCTTCGAGAGACAGTAGGTGTGTGTGTTAGATACAGAGAGGCTTGTGAAGAAGAGCGAGAGGCTATGGATTCAATTCTGACTGGGTGTCTGAAGGCAAAGAACTGCTCGTTGGGGTGTTGTCTTAATGCTCCCCTTATCAGATGGTGATTTTGGATGAAATGGATGAAGACACATCATAAAGCAGACTGATTTCTGAGCATGTCTCTAAAGATGATTCATACCTAAAATCTTATGAGTTTCTAAACAGAGAAATTTAGTCATTTATTTATTTATAGTTTTTTATGTAAGAAGGTTAAATGTAATCAAGCCCACTGCAAGTTTTTCAACACAAATACTGATTGTGTTTACTTTAATTGTTATTGAAAAGTTTCTGGAAAGAGTGAAGTGGTGTTGATTTAGACAGGTTTTATAATTGTATATAATATATATACATCCATACATTTAGCATTCACTCAATTCTTCCCCCAATTATCTTTGTAAAGGCTCTAAATTCTGGAGACACAGTATATACTTTTTTAAATTGCATATACACTGTTGCATCATGCAAATGTTTTTGTTTTGAAAGAGTTTTGTACTTTTATTTTCTCAGAGGCTGTGAGAAATCAGTTCTGGATCTTCTATTTTTCCTATTCTTTTCTTTCGGTGTTTCCCTGAAGCTAATTTATGCAAATCTGTATGCTGCATTTGTGAAAATTTGTTTAATTTAAAGATGGACCTCCAGCAGCTTCTAATCAGTGATGTGATCCGTTACGAGTATAAAAGTTTTTGTTGTGTTCTATGTTCGTAATCATATTCATAAACATTATACGCCTAGAAAACCTAGGATCATTACATGTGTAGATGGATATAATGAAGTAGCTTCACAAGTAGCTCAGGTTGGATCAGGAGGGGTTTAGTACATTTATGGCACATTTGGTATTTGCAGTAGAATCTGATCAAATTAAATGCATATAATAACACACATGTTTTTCTTGAGTGTTTGTCAACTTGTTGTTGGAAACTCCTAAAATTTCCACTTTAAATATTATTGCTATTTAGTTAAATATGTTTTTGTTTCAATAAGATTATGTCTAATCCAACAGTTTTGATTACATACAGTTTTTTTAAATAATAATTTACAAATACTCTATTGAAATGCAAAAAATTTAAAAAAGCTACATTTGCAACATAAATCATCAATTGAAAAAAACATTTGACTACTCGAGGGAGAATAGACCTTGACATAACAGGGGAATTGCTGAAACTGGATGCTTAAATTATTAATCTAAAAGTAAAACATGGTAAAAGAACTCGCATGCATAAAACTAAAAAAGATAAGCTTGTAATGAAAGGTTTTTATATTAGGATTACATTATCCAATCAGTGAAGACTCTTGAATCCAATCGAGTGCATCTTTCTGTATGAAGTCGCAGACAGCTGTGGATGCACCAGCAGGTCTCAGGTACTCCGAAAGGTCCCAATGTCCCTCTCCAGTACAGCAAACCATAACAGGGGAACAACCACAGCCTTTGTTGGCGGCCCGGTGGATCTCACACACAGTTAATACCGACTTTTCCCACTGCCTCTGCCAAGAGTCTGAAGTCATTTAATGAAGTGGCGCTGACTTTGGAAGGAACCAGTCTGCTGTTCGCCACTGACAAAATGGAAAAGAGGAAGCTGGGTGTTCAATTCAGGGATCTGATAGCGAGTCACAAGAACACCAATGAAACAGAATCAGGATTCTACTTAACCCTTGCTCATGTGACATGCATGCACAGTTGGGCACAAGCCTCATAGTATCATATGAGAGGAGGATGTGCTCTTTGTTGAGAGGCAATCAGTTATCAGTAATGAATTTGCTCAGGAAGAGCCATTGGAAAGAATCTGTCTAGGTCTGAACAAACAAACAGGGGTTACAATAGCTTCACAAACAACAAACAGGTGATAAGCATCGGCTACTGTTTGTGTGATAAATGATGGGTATATTTTAGATAGGTAGATTGAAGCATGTTGTTTTGTCAACAATTTAATGCAGTGAATATTCTTTATAGTTCAAATATTTGCTGCGTTGGCAACAATATTAAAAAATCTCTGAAGTGTTGTGAAAATATTTATGCATCAAATTTCACCCCACAGTTCTAGTTTGGGGACAGCAGGATTTCCTCTGTGCTTTTTGCAGATGATGTTGTCTTGCTGGCTCCCTAAGGCCAGGACCTACAGCAGGTACTGGGGAGGTTTGCTGATGAGTGTGTATTTTGAGGATCAGCACCTCCAGATCTGAGGCTGTGGAAAAGGGTAGTTTGTTCAGTCCATGTTGGAGGAGAGATCTTGCCTTGAGTGAAGGCAATCGTGATGTTGACAAGCGGATTGGTGTAGCTGCTGCAGTAAGGTTGTCGATCTACTCATTTGTAGTGATAAAAAAAAAGTCAAAAGGCTAAACTCTCATTTTACCACTCAATCTGCGTTCCTACTCTCATCTATGGCCAAGAGCTCTGGGCCATGACCAAAAGAATAAGATCTCTGATAAAAGTGGCAGAAATGAGCTTCCGCCGAAGGTTGATGGGGCACTCCCTAAGGGTGAGGAGCTCCGTCACTCAGGAGGAACTTAGAGTAGAGCCGCTCCTCCTCCCCATCAAGAGGAGTCAGTTGAGGTGGCTCAGGCATCTGTTCCGGATGTCTCTTGAACGCCTCCCTAGAACGGTGTTTTGAGCATGTCCTTTCAGAAAGAGGCCCCGGAGAAGACCCAAGACCCAAGATTATGTCTCCAGATTGACCTGGAAATGACTTGCCTCCTCCCGTCGGTGTCCTCGGTGAGAGAGGTCTGGGCATCTTTGCTTAGAATGCTGTCCCCGAGACCTGGCCCCGGTCCCGGCCCCGGATAAGCTGAGGAAGATGGATGGATGAATGGATGGATGTTATAATATCACCAGATCAGTTATATAGATGTTCAGAATAATCAATGGATTTAACAGTCCGTTTCACTTTAATGGGACAATTAGATTAGCAAATCACTGGGATTTTATTTATTTAACACAAAAAAATCCAGCTTTGCACATCATCTGAGGTACACAACAATTTCAGATCACACTTAAAGTTAATTTTAAGTACTGAATGAAAACTAAAGTGTTCCTTAAAAATCCAAAATATATACTCTGAATTTTTGTTAAAAAAAGAGCCAACTCAGGGACAATCTCTGAGTTTCTTTTCACCAGGCTTGTCCGTACTACTGCTACTTTTCCCAAGTTTCTCATAGCTCTTGATTTAGTTTTTAATTCGGTTCTTGCTGGTCTTGCTTTCATTCAGATATCAAACAGTATGTTTACAGATTGATTCCTCTTGCGTTTTCCCATCACGCAGCTGTTTGGTTAGGATCCCCCCTCCTGCCACCTCCTGAACCCTTCAAGTGTCATCTTCCTCCAGTTTAATTCACAGTCCTCATCCGTCTCTCTCTCTCTCTCTCTCACACATGAACCCACACTACTTACTGTTCTCCCTAAACCATTGAGGGTCTGTCAACACACCGACTCAGTGTGTGTCTTTCAGAGGATGCCTTGTTTTCATGAAGGCCATAAGCTTCCCCATAAATCCTCACACAATGTGGTTTTGTCTGAGCTTCAGATTTTGAGTGCTGGGCCGAGGTCCCTTTGCTGCATCTGCGGAGCTTCTGCCGCTCTGACTCCACGTGTCTGTGTTCCTTTAATGAGGCCTGCTGCCCAAAACACACTGAAACATAAGCATTCACTTAGCCTGCATTCAGCTGTGTGCCACTATACCCTCCTTCTTTGTTGGGGCTCAGAGGAATTCTCTGTCTTTGGCTTCAGTAGTTTCATAGATGATCATGTCATAGGCATTCCTAAATGGTTGTGGTAGCATATGGCATGATAACCGCTTCTTTAATCAGTGGTTCACTCCATGAAATTAAGCGAGAATTGCATACCTCCTTATTGATATGTGTTGGCAGCAACTGAATGGACTTCTGGTGTTTGATGCCCTGTATTTTTTAGATGGCATCTGAGTAAATGGGACCGGTTGAGACGATGAGGAGAGAAGAGGATGGCAGTAGAAAGATTGGAGAATACGGGTTCCTGTAAGGTCATGTAGGCTAAGAGAGGAAAGTATACCCCAATCACATGACAGTTAAAAATTATATTTTATTTAAGAAATAAATTACAAGCCCAGTGAAAGGTAGGGCAAACAAAGCAAAGCACATGATGGGGAGAACTTTCAACAAGACTCAAACTGGAAGATAAAAGAAGAGCAATATCCATTCACTCCACATTCACATTGGTGGTGATAAGCTACCTTGTTAGCCCTCAGCTGGCCTGGAGCAGTCTGACAGAACGTGGCCGCCAATCCGAGGGTACGGCCTCCTGACCACCACCAAACACAAACCACCAGTCACACGCATCCATACACGGCAATGTGGCTGAAGTAGCTTGCTTAGGACCTAGTGGGATCGAACCGCCAACCCTCTGGTTACAAGACAACCAACTCCACCACTGCGTCATGTTTCCACCCCAGAACAGAAAGGACACATAAACTACTCACATGAGACAGCAAGAAATCAACTTCCAATTAATTATGAACAGGAACAAAGTGCAATAAATAAATAAATAAATAAATTACTGTTGTGCCTGTTATGAAAATAAAACTAAAGTAAGATTATGAAGGGTAATCAATTAAATATAACAAGGGAAAACTATTTGTACTTAATGAAAGCTCTTACTAGAAAACCAGAAAGGTGGAAAAAGGAGAAAAACAACTAAAAACCATGTGCACCAAACATAGACAAAACAAATCAAAGATGGCCCCCATCAGTCACATGCCTGAACCATGTAACTGGAGGTGGCAAAGGAAAAGGGAAACAGAATAAACAATCAGTTATGATAACTAAATTATACATTGAAGTATCTTTTAACAATGTATTGTTGAGCTCTTCATGATACATTTTCAAGTTGCCACAGCGGAATGAACACCCAACTCCTCTGGCACATGTTTTACGCGGCGGATGCAGATTTCAACTTCAAACTTCAAAACATCTTTCCTTCACATCCTCTTAAATTACATAATAAACCGCTAATAGAACAAAAAATAATTTAGCAAGGTATTTTATTGCAAAACACATTAAACACAAAAGATTTGAGGGAAAATGTTCCTCCACGTGTTCTCAGGTGTTCGTTGCAAACAGGACCTACATGCAAGAGAAATTTACAATTTTAAATGACTAATACTGTAGATTACATTCAATAAAAATACAATATTTGTTTTGTCAAATGAGTGAATGACTGGAAACATCCACACAGCACCCAGGTGTCTGACATCACAGTGCGAGGGGGGGAATATACTTGAAAGATTCACACATTAAAATAAAAGAAAATAACATGAAAATCATATCGGAACGAGTCTACAGTGGCCCATTATGAATAGTGGCAAAAATAAATACATAAAAATGATTCCTGGTGACAACATATGTTAAATTTGGTAATGTTCAAATATTTTTTAATATATGTAAGCCCATCTGAACCAGAACGCTATAGCATAACTCATGAATTATCTGTGAGGATTAATATAATATTGATTAGCTTAATGTAATTATTTTAAACATGGAAGGGATGTGAGGCTTTTTTGTTGCCTGGTACGTGTCAACATAGAGTTTGAATAGTGAGGAGGAGTCCCAAAGTGTGCTCAAAGTGTGCGAGTTCACCAGTCTGGTGGTCTTCTGAAGGCTGTTATTTAGTGCAGAATGCAGGCTACAGTTCCACTGCCATCTCTGATGAAAAGAGAGTGAGCACAGACAGGGAAAATGTAGAGATAGAGTGGGAGGGATGAAGGGTATAAGGCAAAGACTTGAGCAGCTGCCAAGTTTGAGGAATTTGTGATGGGTTTAGAGAGAGATCCCACGTGCCCGTGTGGAGTGTTGAGCCTTGTTGCGTCGATGGCTTCTGACCTGCTGCAGCTGCACAAAGCGTTCACTTTACTCTGCAAGCGTCATAACATTGGTCGAGACATTTTGGCTCCTTACATCACCTGTTAATACCCACCAAATTTCCTCAATGCACAAGAAACTGTACATTGCAAGGAAGTCAAGCCATGTGATGAGATTCTAATGAGCTTGTGACTGGCGTATGCACCCTGCACCAGTGAGAGACATCTGAGAAACATCAAAAGTGCTTCTTGTGTGTGGGCCGGGTACGTTTGTAACCTGGTTTTATTTGGTGCCCTCTCACAATGTGTACAATGCATGATCAAGATTTAGCTCTAGTTTCTTCTTCTCGCACCCTATTTAAGTTCTTTCCTGGAGGGCACTGGGCCCCAAGTGAGAAGTTTTAGAACGGCCCTCTTGTTTCAACTGCTATGTGTTTGGAAAACATTGGGCCTCGTGGCTTTGCTCTCGCTCCCACTAATCCGGGAGATATAAATGACTTCTGGCAGACAGACAAAGAAGTCTGCTTATACTTAAAGGCCACACGCTTCAATCGAAAGAAGGCCCTTACACACAAAATCTCGCCTGGTGGCTTCTCTAGAAGGAATAGCAGAACAGACACTTGGCAAAGTGAGCAATCCTCTCTTGCTTTTAAAGTACCCCTGACACCTTGAGGGGGCCCCAATGGAAGTGGTTCAGACTTGGAGAGAGGTAAAGAGAAGGGAGGATAGGACATAAAATCCTGCTGGTCGGATTAAGAAAGTTTGGCTTCATAATGGTTAGCATTTAAATCTCCCATCAAATCAAGCTAGGAGAAGTACACACAGACACTTCATATATTGTAATTTTTAGCTACCTTTAATGCCATCACACATCTATCTAAATTTTCGATCTGAAGTTTTGTGTTTGAGCGCACCTGGATCAAAAACAATGCAGGCAAGTAACATATTTGGCACAAACAAAAAGTTAGGTTCTGCCCTCAGTTTTGTTTTTGTTTTTTGTTTTTTGCAAAAAGAACAACCAATGAAAGCTGGCTCCTGAGTGGGTGGCGCTCAATACACACTTTACTAATTTTGAAGTCAAGACCGCCTTGACCGAGACCAAGACCCAGTCGAGACCAGAGAGTATCAAGACCAGGACCCAGTCGAGACCAGAGAGTGTCGAGACCAAGACCCAGTCGAGACCGGAAAGAATCGAGACCCAAACCCAGTCGAGACCGGAAAGAATCGAGACCAAAACCCAGTCGAGAACGGAAAGAATCAAGACCAAGATCCAGTCGAGACCGGAGAGTATCAAGATCAAGACCCAGTCCAGACATCAGAGTATCGAGACTAAGACAAGACCAAGACCAACGCATGCTAAGCCAAGACCAAAAACAGAATAGCGGTTTATTGTAAACAACAGACGTTGCTGTAATTTTACAAGTGCTTTTTCTGTTATTTTGTATATTAAACAATAATAATAAAAATGTATTTGTAACGTTTATACTCAAGGCCTACATTTACATTTCATGTTTAAAAAAGAATAGTGAAAATAATAATAATAAAACCTAACCATGTTCAAATGAACTTGCATGCCTAGTGAAAACATTACAGTGTGTTCATTATAATGCATTTACTTCATATGGCGATGTCAGATTTGAACGTTTTTCACCACATTGCTTAAGAATTAACAGTTCACGTTAAATCTAATGAAATGCTTTCTTATCTCTTGCAGTGCTTTCTCTACAGATGTCTAGTAAATAAAAACGTTTTCTCTGACAAGGTAGTTTTGGAGTGTGATTAGAAAATAAAAAACCATTAGGCTGTTGCTTGTTTTGACAAAATATGTTGCTATCAGCTATGTGCAGCCAAGACGGAAGTCAGAGACAGCCTAGACCGAGACGATACGGAGACCACAGAGAGTCAAGACTGTGACAAGAGCGAGACCATGATCGTTGGTTCCATGACAAGACCGAGACCATAGAAAATGGCTCTAGAGGCCGACCTCGACCTGGTCACTGAGGCCGTCAATTGTTTCTCCAAAGAAAACAATTCACTTCCCAAAATAGTTGTTACTCTCAAGAAATTTTGAAGATTAATTCTATTCATGAACTGCGGTTCATGAAAAAGAACCACAGTTTCTTTCTTCAGTAATTAGACCTGAAGAAAGTGGATTCAGGTCTAATTACTAGTGAAATATCCTTGTAGCCAGTATTGGACCGCAGAAGTTTTATGAGACTGTTGATTTCTTTATCAAAAATTGTTATTGAAGAGGTCAAATTATCTGGTTTTATATTCTGGAAGTTCTAAACAGGTTACTTTCACTTGATTAAAACATCTCAACCTTGATTTGCATGCTTGAAATAAAAAGAGACACTTTTTGTAAAAGCAAACCTCTACTACATCACATGCACTATAATAGATCAAATGCTTAACTTTAGAACAGTTCTGCCTCATGTTAAAGAATAGACCAGAAAGGAACTGACCAAGAGTTTTTTAGCTTGTCTCATTTCCTTCCAGCATGCTTAATTTGGGGCCAGTTATAACAATGCTGTAAAGGAAAGAGCAGATGTCATAGAGCATGGAATTAAACATTTTGTGTCCACAAGGATTTACTGTCGTCAATATGGTTCCAAAAACATCACACATTTGGAAAGTTCACATTTCAGGATTTCTTGTAATGCAATGCAATGTAATGCAGAATAATGAAACAAAACTGCATTTGGATGTTAATGATTGTAGTTCTTCATATGAAGCTAAGTCAGGCATGCGAATGATATAACAGCAATGATATAATACCTTTTAGTTACAAAAAAATAAATTGGGTATACAACTTTTAATAAATGTGTTTTTCTGTGAATGATTCCTGGTTTCTCGAGGGGGTGGTTTTTCATAAAATATGAAGTTTTTTGGATGCTTGCATGTTTTACCGCTCAAAAGGCAAAGGGTCTTTGATTCATAGAAGGACACGAGCTGCTAAATTAACAATAAGCACATGTCAAACGCTGCTTTTGTCAATGATGTAACTAATGTTGTATTCTATCAGATTCCACTGTTTTTGTTAGAAAACATACAACTGTAGTATTAGGTCCTGTCGATTTATAAAAAGTTAACTCTTAAATCCAGAATAAGCACTGAATCTGACTGAAATTTAGTTCTGTTTGTCATTTAGAACATTTAACTTTGGAATACACAATCAAAACAATGCATTTTGATTAGGCCAGTTGCTCAGACAAAAGAGTTATTGAAGATTATATGGAGATAGTATGGCGCTCTTCTTTTCTGTGATGTGACTCACAAGGCAATGTGATTAGGGGTTTGATGAGTCTGTGTGTAGCTTAATATTATCAATAGCATTGTGTCTGCAATACACTGCCTACATGATTCAATCGCTATAGGAGGCCTGGGGTGGTTAATCGGGAGGACCGGGACAACTCCCGCTAGGCTGGTCTGATGTGTGAACTAATGTTCCGTTTTTTAGGGCAGTTATTCAAATAAATTCAGTTTCTTTTATTACCTGTTGCAAATAGCAATATTTTAATAAATGTTCATTAACTTTTCTTTTTTGGAGTGGTTTCAAGAAATGTCTCATCAGCGATGAAAATAAAACATGAAATAAAATCAATTTATTGTAACAGCGGTGTTCACCCATGGCACTGGGTGGAGGATGTTTGCTACCGCTTTCATTTTTCCTTTCCTTGACTGCTTTTTTTTTGACACTTTAATTTTTTGCAGAAGCCTACAGACATAACATGTCCATGTGCTCTGTCAGTTTTTGAAAGATGGGAAATAGAAGGAGCGATGGTGTCCAGGAGAAAGACAAAATTTAAAAGAAAAGGAACGAGCAACCTTCTTGCTGTGAGACGGCCGTGCTACCCACTGCTCCACCGTGACACCCTTAAATAAATAGTATATTTTAGTATATAGTATTCTTGAGTTCAAACATTGAATAGAACATTTAGCAATTATTTAGTAATTAAATTATTTTCTAATCCCAATCTATTACACCATTCTGATTTAACTTATCTATCGGGTTGTTTTCCTTTCATTTTTGCATGGATGAAAACCAAGTTTGTATAGCTCAGCTTTTCCCACAGATCTCAAAGACAATCTCTTTCTAAAGTTATGAAAACTATTGACTATGTAACTGCTGGCCCAGCTGTCTACATTCCTCACACTCCCTTTACCTCTGCCGCTTGGTTTTGACAGTGAAATCATGGCCAGACTACTTTCGTACTGTAGCCCAAAGTGACCCACATCAGATTTTTTTATGCACAAATACGACCTGTATCTGATATTTTCTTGACATGCTGAGCAGCTTAATTCCAATTTTTTCAAATCCGACCCGTTGCTTTTATATGTGGTCCTGAATCCAATGCATATCTGATATTTGGCACTGTGAGGCGCATGTGTGACACAGTGGAGCCGCATTTCGATCATACAGAAGACGGATAGAAAGTGCATGTTATTTGTAATGTGAATGACATCACCAAAAAAATGGATTTTACAAAAAAAATCTGAATTGGGCATTAAGCCCTGCAGTCTGAACATAGCCCAAGAGAGCTCCATCTCACACAAACCCTAACTTGATGGTAACAAGACCCAAGTCTTTTCAACTCCGTCCGAATGAGGACACTTTTCCGCAATTTTGAATAAGAGAAAAAACCTTTAAATTAAATATATATATATATATATATATAAATATTTTTTGTTGTTGCAAGAATCCCTTTTCCCATTTCAACTCTGTATATTGAAGGCCCCTACCTACAAACATGTTGTTTGGTTGTGTTTATTTTCAGCAATTGAGTTTTTAGTATTAAAACCAATTATTATTTTTTACAGACATTGAGCTGTGTAAATGTGCGAAGTAACAAAAATGTGCGAAGTATAATATTATAAAAATTGTATTATAATTTGAATTTGTCCTTTCACAATAATGCAATTTACACATAATATCCGGATACTTTTTTAAAGCAACTGAACATATCCTGTAGACACACTACTGGTATAATTTGTAGAACTTATGACAGTCTGCAACCTATCACACAAGAGACGTTATGGCCTACATACTGTAGAAATTCATTACATTTAAGCAATTACATAAAAACATTTAAAAATCATATGATCCACAGAAGCCAGGTATTTGTAGAAACATGTCATGAGCCCAACTAATAATGTATATCCTTACTGTTTTCACCTGTTTTCACCTGTATCACCTGTTTTCCAAACAGAGCATAGCTAGCATGCTTTCCCACATAGCCACCGGTTATTTTTAGTCCTTGACGCTGATCTTGCAACTTTCTTGAGTTTACATGTTTGAAAATGCTGACAGAATCCTTGTTTGACTTTTAACAGCCTCATAGTACACATTATTGTCAAGTTTCGCACATAAAAATAAAGGACATTTTCTACTGCTGGCTACGAAATCTGTGAAAATGTAATACCTACATAATATATCAATATTATGTTACATATATTATATCTCCAAAATAAAACAATACCTATTTAAAGACCCTTTAAATAAAAATGCCAATTACATGCCAATAACAACAAGGCTACACATGCATGGTCAGCAAAAAACTATATACTAAAAAAATAAATAAAAAAATATTATATAAAATTATAGACAGTGTAATTATTTTGTTTATTGATTTTTGCTGCCAGTCTTCCAGCAGATGCTCGTCTATGTTTGAGCGTGAGAAGCTTGTGTTTGATTGGCTACCTTGATGTGCGTGTGAACCGCATGTAAACACATATAAAGAAATGATTCACATATTTTTAACAAATCATATGCTTTCATCACTCACGCACTCCCTCACTGAAGTCACGTTTATTTTCCTTTTCAAATTTTATGGTCATAGAAAAATAATGTTTAGTTAGGTGGCTTAGCAGAAGATACAGTGCCACCACACTTCAGGTGACCTGAGATCGGGTCATGATCATTAAGCAATATAACAATCTATAAAAATATAGTTATAATATATATAAAAAAGTTATATAATATATCTATAAAAATATTCTAAATAACTGATTTACCTTTTGGATTTTTGTGTCCTGTAAAAACAATTTAAGACATAAAGCCATAAAAGAAATGTAGAAGAAAAATTTGGCAAAATACAATCAGGGTAAATTCATATTGTTTTCAGATAAAAAGTAAACATTATGAGCAGAATTTTTGCAAAAGATTGAATGCATAATAATAGTAAATATGTATGTGTTCATTCAATAGTTTATTAAAAATGCTTTTTACGTTTACTCTTGTTAAGCGCAAGGAAATAAAACAATCAGTGGTCAGTGGAACGAGCAATATACTCAAAATTGACCACAAAAACTGTAAAAGCATAAGTTTAAATTGTTTAATGTCTGCTGAAGTGTTTGTCTCCAGCATTTTCTGTTGATAGCTCTTAAACTCAGTTGGAATGTGTTCATATATCAAAACTCTTTGCATCACATGTGTTCAATTAATGCAAACAATCCCCAATAAAACATTTTCTTCTCTATCCCTCTTAACACAGTTTAGCTCCAAATGAAGAACGAAGTTTTTCTCCTCTGCTTACGTCATTTGGTTACATGAACTCTATGGTGGTTTTGAGTGCTTTTCCTTGATTTTTTTTTTCATCATTGATTTAAGTTATATTACGACCTGCAATTTCAGGGTTTTCTAGACCCAAGAATGCATATGTAGTGGGTTAGTTCTCTCCTATTGCATATAATGTGCCAGCAACAAAGCTTGCTTCAATCATGAAATTGGCTTTGGTTCCACACGAGTTTGAACTGTTCTTTTGTTTTTCATCTCTTGAGAATTTCACCCGCGTAAGTGGTTTTCCCTAACACCACTGAACACCCGAAAGCATAAAACCGAAGTGATAAATACCTAAAATGCAATAATAAAAAGTGCTGAGGAAAATGACCATGCCTGGTTTCACTTTATGCCATTGTCTACAAACCCAAACATGTCTCACAGAGCAAAATTTGTATCGCCATCCCATCAAATGGATTCACAAGTTCAGATTTCATTTGAAATCCAATCTATACAGCAATTAGTCAGTTTTCATTTTGACTGTTCAAAGATTGCTACTAGACAAAATAAGATTTAAATCTCATTTGACTCCAATTATCCCGAATAACTCATTAGAAACTCATGCAGATTAGATTTCTTTTTGAAACCCCCCCAGCCGTCATGATTTGGAATGTTTTTAGAAAGCCAGTCAGTTTTTAGTCAGTCTTTTGTCAGTTTTCAGAACTAAATTGTCTTATTTTTTCCCCAGGGTTGACTTCAAACCTTTCAATGAAAGCTAGACACAGGCACTTCTACAGTGCTCAGGATATATGAGACACCCCCTTTAAAAAGTATGAACTTAATCAGTAGCTCAATGAACAAAATAATAATATGCAAACTTTTCACAAGGCTGAGTTTTGTTGAACACCTATTTAATTCCATTTTTTGTTTAACTTATTAGGCTAGATCAGAAAATCTTCAGTTTTACTCAAATTGGTTGAAGCAAAAACGAATATACTCCTTAACAAAAACTACTACATCCAATATAATATGACCACCATTATTTTTAAGGACAGCACCTAGTCTTCTAGGCGAGGTGTGAACAATTTGGCAACACATTACAACATCTATCTTTCCCATTCTCCAAGAATAACCTCTTTTAGACCCTGTATGCCGGAGCGAGAGTGTTGCTTCAGATTTCCCCACAGGTTAATATCAGGCGACATACTTGACTAATCAACTTCTCCCTGTTTTCAGAAATGAAACCGTAGCTTTCAATGTATGTTTTGGATTTGCATTGTTGTGTTGTAAAAGTGCATGATGTTTAATGGATGGCAGCAGCATCTTCTTTAAAGAGCATTACATTGTTGAGTTCATGATACCATAATTGAAATGCAGCTCCTCAATACCAGCAGCACTCATGCAGCCCCACATAATAACACTGCCACACCCATGTTTCATTGTAGGCAACATGCCTTTTTCTTTTAAATTATCACCTTTCTGATGCCATACAGTTTTAAAACTCGTCACTTCCAGTCCCATCTCTGTAGGATGGTTGCACTTTCACCTTTCCTAAATTTTTGGATCACTTTTACTGTAATATTTTGACTGATATATAAAGCTTTTCTTCTTGTAACTCTCTTCTTTTTGTGTTATGAAATTATTTTCTTCTTCAGATTTTGTGGCATTTCTCTTCCATGGGGAGCCATTGCTGACCACATGAAATGGGAATGGCTTTCTTTTGTGAAGTAACGCTCTTTTCTAATCACCTGTCTGCTGGATACCTCATAAATCAATCATTAGACTCACCTCTGGTTGAATACTTAATTAAAATTGTGTAGTCTGAAGTGGAGCTTTTCTTCTAAGACTATAATTGGGGAGTACTCATTTTTGCTACATGGGCTGTGATAATCACTTTTTTTAGTTTATGCAAATCAACAAATCTTGCAATCAATTTGTTGGATTAATTTATAGTGTAGTATCTCAAAGGAAATATCGATTCTTAAAGGAAAATAAAGGTTTTCTTACAAATGTAGTGGGATGTACTTATTTATGATGACCACTGGATCAACATAATAAGGTTTGGCTTAATAAATTAATTTGGCACTTGACCATTCTGTATTTTTTGTTAATTTTGCCATGCCATGTTGTTGTTGGATTCCCTAGACTAGCTGAATGAACCCTCGCTTGAAGACACAGCACCTCAAAGATAACTCACATGACATTATTTACAGTCTCATAGAACTATTCCCCCACAGCCAAACACCAGTAACAACCGTTCTGACACCATAAATATTCTGTTATCAAGCTGCTTTAATTTTATACTGACACATATTTTAGCAATTTTCCCCTGAAGCCAGTTTTCTGCTTCATCTTGTGTCATAATTTGTTAGAGGCTAACAAAGCGCAAATGGTTGCAAAGAACAGGTGAATGAGGTTGAATATATAAAAAAATTGTAGAACCAATCCAATGATCTTTTGGCGCAGGGTTAGGTATTATCTGCAAATAAAGCCTAGTTCAGACTGCATGATTTTACCTCTGATTTTAAGTTGCCGACAAGAACCCGAAATCCCTGGCAAGTGTGAAAACATCTGCAACATGACTGCTTTTAAAATCGGGCAGTTTGTAGGTGCCTTAAGAAACACAAAAATTCATACTGAACTGATGAAATGTTAACTCACATTTATTAAGCTTTGATCCATAAGGAAACTACACCCAAACTGAAAGGTTCTGTCTCAAAGGTTGTTGGGAACTGTAAATACCCAACTAGTATGATGATACATTAGCAATGGTATTGATACCACCTGAAAATAGACAACTTTTAACATCACAGGTTATATAACACTGATAAAAAGCAGCATATATATTTTTTTTTGTTTACTCACCCACACAATGCATTGAAGCTTTGTCTGAGTGTTGCATGTGTTAAACATAATAATTGATTAAAACATAAAAATATTTTAAGTTTTTCATTGTATTAACCCTAAACCTTTAGATATTTATTTAATCTTCTTTTTATTTTGGTCTCACATAGGTGTTTTTTTTATATCAATTATCTCATTCTGCTAGGTTTAAGATTTATGACCATGCCAAAAAAATCTCCCTGTACATGCACATTTTGGGACCTTACTTCATCTCATTTCCAAGAGCTTGTTGCCAAGTTTAAACTTTGCAAACGGTCTTCAGAAACCTTTGTGACTAGGAATATAGGTTCATACTATAATACAGTTTTTATCAGTCTAGCTAATTCTTTATAAAAATAAACTATGAAGTTCATGATCTTTTCCCTTTTTCACCATCATCCTAAGAACTGTAGAAGCAACTGTCTAGAGGTAACATCAGAAGTGCCTAACTCAGTTCTTTCCCCCTTTCTCCCAGGGCTTGGCTCTTTAGCAGATGGAGATATGGCTTCCTGTTATATAAGCGCACTAATATAAATTTTGACTTCATTTGGGGTTTCCTGTGTGCACACAAGGGCTCTTGCATATTTCCTTCTTCTGTTTTTGTGCAAGTCCTCTTCTCTATCAAGAAACCATGGCTGCTGCTGTATGCGGTCATAGCAGACCCAACGCCAGCTTCCCAGCAGCTTCCTTCCCTCCTCTGCTCCGCTCATCTCTCCTTTCAGTCATTTCCCTCTGGCCAGACATAGCTGTCTTGTGCTCACTAGCTTTCTCAGAATGGGGGAGCAGAAGGCCCCATCAGTAGTCCAGCTGTTGTCCTGTACTCGCTTCTCAGAACCAGCTGAACTTTTACATTTTTTGGATACATTCAGGCTTTCTTGTCTATGGGAGATATTTTTTTATGCAAGCCACATTATATGTCGAGCTGCTTCAGAGACTTAATCTGAGGCTTATGTTGCGTTCTGAGCCATAAAGCTGTCAGTTGTTGTAATGGTGGGATAGACAGAAATGTACAGTAGGTTTTAAACGTTCCATATTGTTCTTATTCCAGTCGTTAATTTCTAGTAAATGGCACAGTTAGCTGCATGTTGTGTTCTGTACTGAAAGTTGCTTTATGTTGTAAATTCTTGTTATGCGTTTACAGAACAGTGCACAAGAGGGCACTCTGGTGGTTTTTTGACTGTAATGTAAAATAAAACCCCATTTGGTGGATAGAATAATGGATTTTTCAGTATTTTATTTAAAATGTTTGTTATAATACAGGGCGAATTCTGTTTTAAATACTTATTTATTAAATTGCTATGATGGTGACATATTTGCTGTTCTGTACCTGTTCAATGTTGGCAATTCTTGACTAACATTACTGACTTTTTTGGTTTATTAAAAAAAACAACACCATTGCAATTTGGTGTAAAAACCCCCAAAGTAAATGAATTACTAAAGTGAAAATACAGGGTTAAAAATGTGGCTCTTGAAGTCAAACCGTTTCTTTGTCTTTTAACCCATTTATTGAATAATCTATTCTGTATCATTCCATTACAAGGCTATCATTATTGTTTCATATTTCGTACAAAGAACCTTGTAATACTACCAAACTGAAATGAATTGTTATTTTCTCTGAAAGATCAAGAGTGTAGGAAACAACAACGTTACTTGGAGAGGAGTTCTGCATCCACTTGCGTCATCTGCACCACAAATTAAAAGTGCAAAGAACCATGGGAGCCAAAAATGTTCGTTTATGAAACCCTTAGGAACTTTTATTTTGAAGATCTCTATGAAGCAGGGTAGTTATGAGTCCCCTTGTGTAAAAGAACCCATCAGTAAAACAGCCATGATTGTTCTCATTCCAGTGCGTCCTGCAGAGTCAGATTTATCCCTTTTACCCTGTGAGACCCTTCAGTGGGCTCTTGGGAGCTGAAAAAGTTTCAGATTTTGGACTTCAATATGGCACCTATGTTGTTTCTATTTTGTTTCGGAAAGCATATTTGATTGCAAAAAACAACAACAACAACAACAAAAAAACAATTTACCACGTACTGTAGTTATGCTATTTAATTTCTATAATGCAAAGTATCCACAATGAATCAAATGCTTTTCAGCTGCAAAGCAGGTCTGAGCCTGGTTAGTACATGTATGGGGGACCTCAAGGAAAAACCAGGTTGCTGTAGGAAGTGGTGCAAGTGAGGCCAGCGAGGCCAGCAGGAGCACAGTTTTTCAGATAAGAAGTTAAAGTGAGGTGCTGGCTCTCTGAGGTCATTACATTTCTAGGATGTTTTGTTGAAAAGAGAAGTGTAACCCCAGGGTTCCTAGCTGAATTTTTATTTATCCACTAATAATCCCTCTATTCAGATTGGACTACATTCCTCTGATTTGCTCTTCATGTCTCCTGATCACCATTAGCCGGTGTGTGGTGATTGTTCAGGAGCAGAATGGTCAGAATGGTCTCCGTCTTCTCATCCAGGTGGATGCAGATCCTCATCACAGAGCAGCCGAACAGATCACAAAATGTGAAAACACTACCTATTATCCTGAGGAAAGTTAGAAGATTAGCAAAACCACTACCAAAGTGGAGTGTTCCTTTAGGATGACATATTTCTTGAAAGGAATAAAGACTTTATGATCATATTTTTGTTTATCTTCAAAGCTTATTTAGCTTTGAAAAGCCGGGAATTACTTTTCTTCATGACCATTTTGTCCAAAACAGTGTCAGTTAGTCATCCTCAACTCACTTTTTCCAAAAAATAGTACTCTGAATCATGAGAACGTAAATAATAGCTTCAGTGCATTTCAGCTTGATCTGTACATTTAGTGTGGTTGAATGGTTCCTGACTTAAAGCATTTTCTTAAAGCATGTCCATCCTTCAAACACAAATTTGTCTGTGCTTGCCTGTAGCACCTACTTCTCGTCTGCTTCCTGACTCTTCAGTTGAAGGCCATGCATAGCAAAAGCTTCATTTTCCCATGCGTCCTGACTTGCTGAACTCCAAGACTTCAACCAATCTTGTGCACTAAACCACCCTCTTTTCCTGAATTGCATACCAACATTTATGTAATCGGTGGAGTTTATCAATCCTCGTTTGTATAGGCCTCACATTCTTAACTCACAGCTCACCACTGTTGAGTCACTTTATCAACTATTATCCGCCGGTGTATTCTTTATTTTGTCATGCTAAAAAGTACCTGGTTCACCACCAAACTCAGACGTAAGCTTGCATCCATTGGTAAACACATGCATTTGTTTAGCTGAGGTGCTAAATTCGACTTCAAACCAACATGACCCTCAGTTCTTAGCCGGAAGTTTTCCACTTACAACAAACACATGGGATTCACAGGACCTCTATTCAATTGCATGCAGTCATACCCAAATTCCTTAGAGGACAGTGCTCTGAATGCCTGCAGTCATTGACTAGGGGTTTCCCTGCATGTTAGACTTGCTTTATATTCTCATTCCAGTCCTCTCAGAGTCACAAGTAGATGCAATAAAGCCAATTCATTATGGTGGTCAAGATATGTAGTTTTTGCATTACCTCCTTCATCCTTTAGATGGAAGCGCAGTATTCTTAATGTCAGGTGAAAGGGCAATGAACTGTTCCCTGTTCATCCCAAAAGATTCCCAGAGCATTGCATCCTCCCTTAAGTAGATTTTATATGTTAATGAAAGGTATGGACAGCAAAGTGGTCAAAGACACTTTGATATAATACTAAGATATACGTAGATGTAATTTAAACAAATGTTTGGATGACAAAATCTCATATGTTTAATAGATGAATTTCACAAGACATTACAGTTTTGATTAAGCTTTTCAAAGATTATTCTGTAATTATTATATTGATTGTGAGAGATAATTTTTAAATATGACTAAAATAATTGTTTAGATCATGTACTTTTAATGTAGGATCCATTTAAGGGATGCATTTGAGAGATATCTTAAAGTGAATCATTACTTGTGATTAGTCTGATTTATACTTTTAAAAACACTTAAATACTTCATAGTGTCTGACTGGTGAAATAGTTTCATACATTTGTTATATTTTTAGAATCTCTTTTTAAAGCTTGTTTTGTATGTTCTTTTAAACATTACTATTCTGTTGTTACATGTGTAAAATTTCTTTATTTGCTATATGTTTCAGGAAATTGTTTCATTAAGAGCCTTTTGTGTTTATTTTTGTAAATTAATCTCTATTTTGTTACTATATTTTAACAATGAAATTTTTACTGGATTTCTAAACGTTTACGTTATACATTAATTATAAAATAATATGAAGTATTTATTTTGACAAATGTTTCATTTAATTGTTTTATATAAGGGACCTTTTTAAGCTAGTTTTGTTTTCATTCCTTTAGTTTGTTTTCCTATAGGATATATTATACTATATAGATATTGTTAATTGTTTTATAGGATTAGATATTAATTTCCAGCCATTCTAATGGGATACATTCTTTGGAAGAGAGAGAGAGAGAGAGAGAGAGTAACATGACTATATAGACTTTAGAGAGCTATTTGATTAACAACAGTTAATTATTAAAATAAATATATTTACATTTATGTAACAAAGTGCCTTACTGTAGGCGAGAGACAATATGTAATTGTTTACAAAGCTAAAGTGTATCAGCTCATCCATCAACCATAGAATGAAGCAAAAAAGAAAGAAAAAGAAATATTTTATAAAATTAAGATTTTTCCTTGAAGAGAAGTCATTTCTTTTTTGAAAGTTAAATATTAAAAAAAAAAATTAAAAATATGTGAAAATGTAACAAGGTCAAATAAGGCAATGTTTTAATTTTTTTGTGTGAAATGAGAGAAAAACTATTACTTTCCTTTAACCACATCTCCAACTCCATTTGGGTAAATGTTCATTAATTAACAATCTGAAACAAAAGAGTAATTAAGCAGTAATTGATGTAATTAGTGCATATGTTAGCTCACCATTAATTTTTAACACAGTTTGTTTGGTAAATTCATACATTATTCATATGATGATTGTTTGATGATTCCTGTCATAGTAAAGTATTAACAACGAGGCATAAAACATTGTTTATGTCATTATGATGTTTGAAATAACATGAAACTGTATCTCCCCTATTTTTTTCAGAAGATGTCCACAACTTTATTATTATGCCAGTCATTGGGTAACACACAGTCTTATTTTAGCCACTCCCCACTGGATCACATAAACAATGGTTGCTGTTTATTTTGAGAACATGGTCTTTAGTGAAAGATTACATTATGTTTCTTCGAACTACTAAACAGCAATTAAAACATGAACCTGATTTAAACTAAAGCATCTGGAACAAAGTTCTGTGAGTTAGTGGGTCTTCTTGTTACTGCTGCAAATTCTGTTATCAACACTGGCTTGCATTCTTTCTGTCGAAGCTTCCTACCATTAACCACACAGTTCGCTAGAACACACTTGATCTGCTTCTAACCTCATTTGTGCTCTGTTCATAAAATACTTGGAAGTTTTGTCTATTTAAACTTAAACAGGTATCCGATGGTCGATGTGAACTTAATTGGGGATAACAAAGACCCCCCCCCCCCTCTATTCAAACCTATTCATCTTCGTTTTAATGATACCAGAATACAAAAACCTGTCAATTCAAACTGTCAGTGTTTTTTTTGGTTAAAGTTGGTGGGACAAGACTTTTTTTCCCTTGATAATTCTATCTAACTCAAGATTTTCTCCCATGTGTGCACTTTAAACTCAAAATTAGTTGAGCCTACATTTTAAGGAATATGTGTAGCATGAAGGGATTTTAACCTCCAATTGTAATTAAAATCCAGTGGCACACATTTATATAAATATTATATGAGACCTCTCACCCATTACAGTATATGAACAATCCGTATCAGTGGCAAGATAGGGCAAAGCAAAAGAAACAGGCAAAAAATCAAATGGACACCAGAAGCTGGTGAGAAGACTAATGGAGCAGATTTTTCAAAGGTGGAAATGAACCTGTGGGCGTGGCATCAATTATCTCTAACCAATGATCTTCTTCCAAGGATAATTGTTGGGTGTGGCAGGAGCAGTTTTAGTGGTGAAACAGAAGAGAGAGAGTGTGACCAGACCAGGGACATGAATTCAAACAAGACACACCAACACTGAATTTGTCTGGATTTACAGGAGTAGAGAGTGTCGTGTTTGTTTTCATTCCGCTCGGAAACTAAGATCAGCCGTAGAATCAAGAAAGATGATTTTGCTAGATGTGTGTCCCCATGATTGTTATTCTATTCTTGATTCTTGTAACTTTGCGTTATCTCTTCTCTTCTGTGACCTTTTCCATGACTAACTTGTTGCATGTCAGTCAGTTGATGTGTTAACATTTTCATGCTCCAAAACATGACGCCATGTGAAGCGAAAGAATTGGTTGTTGCCATTTCAATCAAACCGCCTTATGGGTAGGCTAGGACAGCATAAATAAAAAAACAACGATTATATTTATAGGCAGCAAATAACTTAAAAACCCCTTAACAAAAGGAAAGTCCTGAAAAACACACACACATTTTAAACCAACTGTGACATCACAGGTCAAACTTCCAGCAGCATCAGAGCTCAAAAATATCAGTGAGAAATCAACTCAGATCAAAACAGAAGCTTACTACTGTAAATTATTTGCTTGACAATAACTGCAAAAATGTCTTTATAAATAACCATCAGTGAGCATAAAATCCTACCATTTACATTGTCTAGGAGTGTCTGTTGCTGGATGGATAGTTGCTTATGAAAGTGGGTAGGATTGATACGTTTTGAAATCCTAATTTATGGAAAATTCACAGACAGTTGAAAATACTTTTCTCTAATATATAGCAAAAAAAGTGCACATGAAAGTAAATAGAGGATTTAGTTTGTGCAAAAACCTGCTCCAACTGGATTTCTGATATACCAATAACTTAAATTTTATTCATGCGAATACAAGAAAGTGCAGAAATCAGTGACCCCAATTTTTTTTGCCCGTATGGAGCCTGTACATGATATTTTCAGTACAGTCTGAACCTGTACATATTAGATTTTTTGCAATACTACCTCAGTCTGAACAGCCAGGTCACATTTATCCAATGGTTACATCAATTTATGGGAACAGATGTCGCATGACGTTAATCATCAGATTAGCATAAGTTCAGGAGGAGCTTGGCTGATAATTGACTAATCATATGGTCCCACCTATATTATCTCCATTATGTAAGATATGACCAAAGAGCTAATATCTACATCATGCAGGCTATCTCTCCTTTCACCCCTTCGCCACTCAACATGCATGTTTCACTTCTCACTTTGCTAAGACGGTCTACTACTCGTTTAAACGTCGGTAATAGTTGGAAATCTAAGGGGGCAGTATTCTCCGGGCCCAGGTTGTTCAACAGTCCCGGACTATTATGACTGAGGACGGAGCTGTCAAGCTAGAACAAATTGACATGGTAATGCTGTAACAATGATCATGGTTAAGCGGGTCCTTGTCCTCACTTGACTGTTCTGAAGTCTTAGGGTATTTTAACACTAGATGTCAAAATGTTGTTGCAACAGACTAGATTTGGCAAAAAAAAATGTTTATAGAAAGTTGTAGTGTGCAGCAAGATCCTTCGCTAGTTGCTTCACAATGATACATGCTGCCTGTTGATAATTAAGAGGAATATAGGTAGATGTTTTAACTAAATGTTTTCTGCGCATTCTAAAATGAGGGGACTGAGAAAAGATTGACAGGAAATGGGTTTTGAAACAAGATTTCAAGTGGTTCCTGTTTGCGACATTTCACCTGATGTGAACTTAGATCTGATTATTGACTTCTGAATTCAAGTAAAGTTATTCATTCAGCACTCGGGGTGCTAAACTTGAGCTGGGATCTTTGCTTGAGCACCAAGAAGGGATTGGATTAATCTCCAAGTTTGCATTTTCATTAGTAATGAAATATGATAAACTCATGTGACTGATATTTTGAGCTGTAAATTATAATTTGAACATTTTATAATTTATAATTTGAATCAAAGTGTCATGACAATTCAGACTTCAAGTTCCCCAACAACATTGATGTTAAAGCTGTTTCATGCTATTATTGTTCTAAAGTGAGAGAAATAACAAAAGTTCTATTTAATGCAAGAATGTGAATTCTATAGAAAAAAAAATAGAAATTCCAGCATTACCTAGTTTAGTTGAGATTTAGGACATAATAGTTATGCATAACTGGCCTTTTCAAGAATCCACACTCAAGACATTTCCACAGTTGCTGTTATGTAGTTGGCAGAATTAAAGTGTTCTAAACAAGCTATGCTTGAGTTGGCTTCAAGTCATAGGGGCCAATAGGAGCCTGAAGACCCCCTCCCCATTAAAATGTAGTAGAGATGGAGAGACGGCCAGATTTACTACTCACCTATCCATATGGAGATGCCCACGAAGATTTGGGTGGCTTCTCTGCTGGGTGAATTTTGCAATCTTCACACCTCTACTGTTTAACGTTGATGCAGTGACGCTCCTCGCCATCAGGGGGTGCTCAGGGGTAGTAATGTTGTGTTCATAAAAAGAACGAATCTTCAAAATTACTTGTGAATAACAAACCTTTTAGTGAGTGGATTGTTTTCTTTGGTGCATGTGGATTACACATAATCAGAAGATAGAGGTAATCATTTTCATTTACCCAGATGCTTGTATTTTGCTGTTTTTTTGGTCTTTGTCACAACAGTATGCAGATATTTTTTCTTGTGAGCAATATAAATGATTTGTTCTTTAGACTTTGTTCATTTATAAGTATGGTTCACTTGAGTTGAACGAATCTTCCCATCACTATTCAGGGGACAACTGCCGGACGCCTTGCTGTTTTATAAACTTTGTGGGATTTGTTGAACAACTATTGCTGGTCAAACACCAACAAGACAAACTTCTGAATATTCATACTCCTCTTTCAGGATTGTCTATCTTCATTGTTGTTCTTTGTCCCTGTTTCAGGTTGTGAGATCAACGTATTGAGTGCCACTAAGCTGCTCTTTTATGTCCCACTTAAGAGCCAGCTTTCATTGGTCATGCTTATTGCTGAAAAACTTTGTATCAAAAATTCAGATAGGTATGTAGAGACCTTTAGACCAAAATTTCCATGTTTAGCAAGTTATTAATGTGTTAAGTCAATGCTTAGGAGTTTGGTATAGACGAGCAAGGTGTCTTTTTTTACTTTTTGGACCACAGCCGTGCCAGCCAATTAGGAGTTTCCTATAGTAGTCACTTGACGGAAACTTGGAAACCAGCAATCGTGGAGGGTGGATTTCACCAACAGGAAAAGCGAATGAGTAGACCTTTTCTAGCGTTCATTCAAGAACTTTTTGCACAATATCCAATTCCCAGTCTTAACACAGCTTGACAAGATCACCTGATCATAACCGTTTTGTGTTGGTTAACCAGGACATAACAGCATTAACCAGTTTTCACTTGTTCCATGTTGTTACCATGTTCCGAATCCATTTAGCCATGCTTTAATTTAAACTGGTAAGTGGAAGGTAGATTTTTTCACCACATGTTTCAACACCACACAACATAACATTTTAAGCCATGGTTGGACTGGAAATCTTTAATCTGGTGTCTCTGGCCACCGGCACTTTAAATCATGGGATCAACTGGTGAGATGGGCCAGTCTTCGGATGATCATGTTCAGAATTATTCCTGCCTTAAGGGGGCTTTACTGGGATTCAGACTTAGAAAGAGACTGAGCTTTCTAACTAAAATAGAGAACTGGAAAAAGAATAGAATGTTATACATCATTGTTGTACATAAACATGTTATACCTAAACATGACTTAAAGGAACACTCCACTTATTTGAATGGAAAGATGGTATAGTTTCATTCCAATAGTGGCCTAGAAAAAAACAATGTTTCCATTTTCACAGATATCAGAACACAATGTAACTATAGAATAACACAGTATTATTTAGGAAGAACATATTCTAAAAAACAATATGGATTTCATCTGATTCTTTGAATGGTAATCAGAGAACCTTTTGAGTGCCAATCAGGCCAGTCTCCAAATGTGCTACTTAGAAATTACCTTCAAAAGTGCTATTTATAATCAAATGTATTTGATGCTTTGGTTATCTTGATAAGTCCAAAACCAGCCAAAGAGCCATTTGAAAATTGTCAGACATTTTCAAAAAATTAATATCTCTGTGGCGAGTTACAAAGAAAATAGTTTAGAAACTTAGATCTGTTTATATGAGCAGCAGTACTTCTGGCTTTTGTTCTGTTCTTGGAATTAACATACTGTTATCTAAAGTTATGCAAAAGTTATTTCTCCTCACGTAAATGCAGAAAACGACTTCAAGTTTGTAATCGGGTGACATCAGTTTGGTGTGTTTGAGCTCACTTTTTTTTTTTACCCAGACATCCGCCAAAGCAGCAGATGAGGGGTGAAAACATGGTCCACTTGAGTTGGCGCTAGTTGTTTGCCGTCAGCTTAAAGTGTCCTTGCCTTAGCTGTAAATGCTCAGTTTAGATTTCATGCTTTTTAAATTTGTTACCACTTAATATACACCTGCAATCTTCTGAATGATTGAAATGCAACTTAGAGGTGACATGCACACAAAGTAGAAGACACTTTGTCACCCAGAATGCATTTTTAACATTGATGGCACTCTTGTGGCTTTGTTGACTGTATTGAGAGTTAAGAAAAGTGTTGAGATAGAAATAGCACATAATATACAACATTGGTGAGGTTGGAGGTAGAGATAACAACACTGACTTCATGCAAACCTTTAAATAACTTTATTTAACAACTTTCTGTAACAATTTCAGTAAAACAAAGTCTTCTCCAGTGTCTGCTAGAGTGTAGGTAAGCTTGTAGATGTAAATCAAAATAATACTTCACTCAACTCAACTTTATTTAAATAGCACTTTCAAAACAGCAGTGAATACAAAGTGCAACATTTCAAAATAGTTCTGATGGAGGTTGCATTGCAAATAAAAAAGATATGTATCAGACTTTAGACCACATATGAAAGCAACCTGGGTCTTTAAAAAAATAAAAAACTGAGAATTTAGGTGTTCAGACTGTTTGATATAAGTTGCATAAGAAAAAAAAATAGAATTTGTGTCACTTCGCTGCAGTCTGAATGTTGCCTTAAATCAAAAGCCAGATTTAAAGTCAGAATTCTGAGAAAAAAATAATCTTCAATTTTATTTTTACAGTCCCCAATAAAATATGATTTCAATTTTTTTTTATATTTCTTCAGCTAACAAATAGTTTTTATGAGAACGATACAGTGAGGGTGTTATAACTTTAATTTCTGTAAGTATCCTTTAAAGCTCCCGGATGCCAGTTACATATATATATCCCTCTGATTAGTCTGAATCCTGAAGGACCACCTTGTGTCTCAGCCGTGAGCAGCCTGAAAACAATCCTAAACGACCTAAAGGGTATTGTCTCACAGTTTACCAAGTTTATCCTTGTAGAACGACTGGATCACAGTGGATTAAAAAAGGAAGACGGGTTTCCTTTTCTCATCTTCAGCCAGCTTTCATGTTGATGGGGCTAAAAATATTTCACACACTCTCACATTTGAACCTAAAAAGTAAAAGGTAAAGTAGTGAGAATTGCGGGGAAGCTTGGGAAATCCTTCTAGGCTATTGGAGAGCATGCACAGATGTCTCTGTTAACCAAACACTTAGCTTTTTTTCTCATTGCCTAATCCTGACATTTATGAGGCTTTGGTTTTAGCTGAGAGATGAAGGGAGAATGTCAGGCTGGGTAGTGGGTGGTCTTTATGTGACAGTTGCCCCGTTACTTATATATCCATTGCATACTGAAAGACCGGACACTGGCCTTTAGAGAGCCTCTTGCCCCTCCATCACCCACCGACTCATATTTTATGACCATCTGCTGGTTAGCCAGACAGATCGCTTGGGTTGCTTTCCAGTGGTGGGCAACTACATTTGACCTGTGCTTTCCAGGTCATGACCTTCACCTCATTTCCTCATTCTGACAGCAGGCTTGAGTTTATCTGATATCCCCCCTTAGTGATGCTGCAAAGTGCCAAGTTTCGGGAGGCATACCACTTAGCTTTGATACTTCAGTTTCTGTTTTGGCCCTGCTCTGTCCTGACCAAGGATTTGTCCATCTGGACAGGTCTGTCCAGGCCTCCCTTCTCACCACCCAAGGAGGGAAGGGCAAGCTTCTCATGCGGGGGGTTGTCAATGTCACTTCTGACTTTTGAAAACTTTTTCATTTTTAAAAAGGGGGAGATGACAATTTTTTTTTAATTTGATATGGATCATTATGCTCTGCTCAGACTTGGTAATAATGAGGTGGGATGTTTAATCTCTTGTTATCAATGTTATATAACACAAGATGGGTGTACTTTTAACATTTGATGATCAAAGTTTGTTAATGTAATACCTCGCATTCCCATTTATGACCAATTTTTTTTGCAAAGTTCTGACATGTATAGTTTATTCACAACTTTTGAGATTGGAATGTTCTTGAGTCATATGTTGAAATATTTATATAAAATAATTCAAGTGAATGAAATACGACATGCCAGATCATCTAACTGCCAAAATACTCCTCACTACCCACTTTTTTCAGTCCTGTACAGGGGCCATCAGAGCTTCAAAAGTTGTATGTGGATTCCCCAACTGTGACACAGTTGCACAACCTCCTCAGCGCCCAGTGGAAACAACAAAAAGGGTATGACTGGCTGTCCATTGCACAGGGCGATGTGAAAAGGCTAAGAGGTCACTAATAGAAATTTTTAAAAGTGACTAAAAGTCTGAGCATTTCCATGCCAGGCCTATGAATGTGAGCCTATGAATGAATTAATGCAAGTAATTGGATTTACTCACGAAATGGGTGGAGGCATTTTGGACCGAATGCTGACTGGCCACCATACATTTGTTATGGCCATAATAAATGGTGTTACTAATCCAGGTGAGAACTAATCAAGGCGTAGAATTGATCGTTCAAGGTCTCGTCTGTCCAAAGACATCTTACTTTGCTCAAAACCACAGCTGAAAAAATGAGAGAGAGAGAGAGAGAGAGAGAGAGAGAGAGAGAGAGAGAGAGAGAGGAGAGAGAGAGAGAGAGAGAGAGAGATAGCGATAAGAGAGAGAGAGATAGATAGAGTCGAGAGAGCCGAGCCTCTAGCTAGCGCTCTATCTCTAGCTATCTCGTAGATCTATATCGATCGAGTCGCGAGATAGAGATTAGAGAGTAGATATATATAGAGAGAGAGAGAGAGAGAGAGAGAGAGAGAGAGAGAGCTCTGAGGGCTTCATAGAATGAGTTCTGGGTCAGATGAGGAGTTTTGAGGACCAGCCGTTGCCGTCCCAACGGTCCAATGCAGATATGGAAAAAGAAGGCCCATTGGGAACACTTTAAACTCTACCTCAGCTTAACACAATGCTGTCAGTCAAGGGAACATCTGGGTTTTCCCCTCCAGACAATACTGAAATGGATATGTACAAACATGGCTGGAGGGAAACCAAATAGATTAATTGTATGAAGTTTATACACTGTAGGATCTCAGATGCTGCTCAACATTTAATAAATGTTATTAATAGCATTTAAGTGGAGGTACTGGACCACCTGTTTCACTTCGCAGCATAAACCAGGGTTTGTTAAAGGAGTTATTCATCTAAAAAACTTGACATGCCTTAAAGTTTTATGGCTGAGTATTGAACTGGTTGGCTATCAATTTGGAATAAATCAATCAGAATAACCTGAATATTGAATATATTTTTTATTGTAAACAAAATTCCATGACATCATGTATGTGTTCAACGTCGATGTCAATATCATCTATACAACACATCAGAAAAAATACAAGAATTTGAACACTATTAAATTCAACTAAAAAATGACATTATTATTTTTTTTTTAATACATATTTCACAGTACAACCATACTTGCATTTAACAAGTACGAGGGGGACAATGTGCACAGTCTGAAAATTTCTGCCATTTGGGTTTAAAACCTCTTTTGTAGCAAATCTATCTCTGTGAAATGTGAAAATTTTGAGCATGCAGATGCTCATGCGCTGCTCATGAAGAGCCCAAATAATGACATCATAAGTCTCTAAAAACTATGCAGAAGTCGGTTAGCTGCTTGAAAATGTCACTATGGGTGTCTGAAAAGTTGCTTAACATGCAGCACAGCGCTAGATTGAGTACCGCCAAAATGCATTCTGTTTTTTTTTAACTCACGTTGCATCATGTCATCACCTTGATCGCTTTTATCCATTTTATTTAGCCTATTATTAAAGCTCAAAATACACAAACATTGCTTTAAAATAAATAAAAGAAAGAGAAACCCCAGATAAAACATATTAGAACATATAGATATTACACAAAGTTTGTTTATAGATTTTCAGTGACACAAACATTCCAGATCCCATCAAATAAGTGCTGGTCCCAAACTACATGGGAACCGGAACTCGCTCTTTCTCCAATATGATGATATGCATTTTAGACAGACATTTTTACCATGCTGTGTGAAATTTTAATTTGATTGCATTTACATGTACTCAAGGTTTGAGTGTGTTCTTGTGTAAGAGTTCTTAAATAAAATCTATCAATATTATTTATCGAAATATTGTTTACAGTTATAATCCTAGGTGACTAAAAACCCAGCTGTTAGTCTTTTAATTTAAACAAAACGTATTGAGGGACTTCCTGACTCAAACTATATTTTCAATAAAAAAATGACTAAACAATTTTTAAAAAGTAGTTTTAAGTAACTCCACGTAAACCCATATCTAGATCCTTGAAAGAAATAATCAGTTCTAATGTCAAATAAGGCTACAAACTAGGAATGCACCAGTATCACTTTTTTGGAAAACGAGTATAAGTACTTTCATTTCAGTACTCGCCAATAAAGATACCGATATCATTATTAGAAAAAATAAGGGCTTAAATGTTAATTCTTATAAATTAAGCATGGCTGGTGTTCGAGCCGTGGAATTGTTTTGCATGTAATGTGGCTTGTTGTGGCATGAAACTCTGGGAGGTTAGGCTAGGGCTGGACTGGGACTAAAAAAAGGCCCTGGCATTTTTGACCATTGCGACCCACCATGGTTAGTTACGCTGACACACTTGACGATTACTGAGGCACATGTTTACATGTTTGTAGCTAATTGTTTCACATCAGCAGTGAAGATTGAAGTTGCTATTTCAAACAATAAACTTTCTAATGATCTGATATCAAATTAGAAGACAAGGGTGTAAACTATTTTAATTGCATTAATACATATTTGTTTCATCCTTACACACCACCTAATTAATGCAAAACATTGATCATTAGGTTTATAAATAATGAATTTACTTGAATTAATTAATTGTGAAAATAAAGTTATTTCTCTTTATGTACATTATGGTCATGTAAACGTTATATTTGTTTAGTATTTTTGTAATTAACTCTATTTTCAGGTGCTCTCTCAATAAGAATGAGAACGTTCAAGAGTTTTAATAGAGTTCATGAATGTGAGGTTGTGTTTAAATGAAGTCAGACCTACATTCAGATATTCCTCTCGAATATGTCATCGTCGAGTCACGTTATTATTAAAAGAAGCCTAAATTTGAGTTTTTACATGCATCAAACTCCTTTAAATTCTGAATGTCTGGTTAAAAATCGTTGTTTTGAGGTTAAAACTATTATCAAGGTACTGAAACATATTTCTTCAGTCCAGCTGCAGATACTAGCAATATATTATGTTTGTAACTAAATGTTCCATCAGGACAGACTCGCGCACCTGTCTCAGAGGGAAGAATGTGCATGTACATAAGTGGCTCCACATTTCATAACCTCAACACAAGTTTATATACCTATGCAGGGATATTGCTGACATACTTACAGATTTTTCTTATTTTTTTTACTGCAAACTTAATAATACACTAAATATGAGATTGAACATGGAACAGCCTGTTTTCAGAGAAAGTTAAACTCATTTAACGAAAGGTTGGCATCTCTTGGCAAACAAGAGATGTATAAACTTGGTTAGAGGCGGGATGTGTTTTTTACTACCGGCTCAAAAATGTGTGTCGGTACACCCGATGGCCAGTCCATGCCTGGGTTAGACTAATTAGCGACTTGGGGCTAAAATGAGGCAACATGGGGTTGCTTGTCCAAATATCCGTGGTGAAACTAAACGCAGAGGAGGTTTGCAGCAGGTTGTGCATTATTATGTTTTTTCACTGAGTCATGTACTTTAGCCAGCTTCGTGTCAGCCATGTAGCAATGGCTTGGGACATCATATCTGGGCTCCGGAACATGGAGGAGACGAAGGAACTCCACATTTTCTACGTCCGAGAGTGGTTGGTCTCTCAATGCAATTTATTGGATAATTGCCTTTGTTATATTACAGCACGTGGATTGTCTCTGGACATTTTCTCTCGCCTTGCAAGAGTTTGCTGCAGCATGGGTAGTGTTGGTTTAGAAGGGTGGGTAAACTTTTTGTAGTTATTGTTGAGTTGGGATTTTAGGTGCTGGATTAAATTACTTGTGTTAAATGCACTACCTTTTCAATCTCCTCTGAACAATTTTGCTGAGCACAACTTGCAGTCTGCCTTTGTTTTGTCGTCTTCATTCACTTTGCAATAGTTGTCTCGCCTCGTCTTCTCCCCGCTCAGAACTGCAGCTGCACTGTTGCCAAATCCCTAGTAAGAAAAGTCACTGTAGGCTGGCCCAAAAGTTGCTAAAAGTCCCAAGATAACATCATCCCCTGATTTGCATATATACCGCGTGACACACATTCCCCATCCCCCAAATGGGTTTTTATCAATGCAAACATAAAAGTATTGCAAATACATGTGTTTCGTGTCATTAAATTAACACATATGGCATTATAAAACAAATATGTAATGCTAAATAAAATTAAATAATAACACAAACAATGACAACGGAACAATGATTTGCTTTTGCTTGAAAATGAAAGGTAGGCTCTGTGAATTTTAAACTTTTTAAACATTTTTAGATCAATTTTGATTTCACAGTTGGTGTCAAGAAATTAATATCCAAAAAAGTATTTTTATAGTTTCAAAAGGTTGGACTACTTTGTATTATATATGATGATGGATGTTGTGTGAGGGAGGAAAAACTCACACAGGCATAGGCTTCTAATCTTGTTCAAATATGTAAACAAAACATTTTATAGTACAATTTTTTTTTGTAATAAAGACCCAAAACCTCGAAACCTTGCAAATAATAATAGGAAACGTTAATTTTCCCTCCTTCATATAAAGTTCATACTACTTTCCAGTTGGTGCCGGTAATGTACCTTGAAGAAGGCTTGCAAACTGCCTTTAAACAACAGAAGAAGAACTTGGCATCAGGTTGGCCCGGAGCATTGACGAGGGAGCAGGCCAACAGTATTGGAATCGATATCAGTTTATCCCTTCTACAAACCATACAAATACATACAAAACAGTAGTATGGATCAGTTGTAGTCTGTAATGATGAGAAGAGCTCTTAACCCTCATCGCTTGTAGTCAGTAGCCAGAGATGAGTCTGATAGTGTGGAAAAAAAAACACAGTGATGCTTGCTTGTCTTGCTTTTCTCCTCTTTTAAGCTCCTCTGCAATTTCTGAGAAATCCACCACTGCATATTCTGTCATCAAAGAAAGTTGAATCAAAGGAGGTGGGCTTGTACTGACTCGTGGTTCAGCGCTAGATCTCTTCTGAGTTCCTGAGGCCATTTGATTGTCTGTAGAGCTGCTCTGACACTCACTCAGTGACCTTTTCCTAGAGCATCTCAGTGTTTCTACGAAGTGTCGGCTACTACAGTTTCTTCTTGCTTAATCGGGGACTTTGGTGAAGTTTCTTTGTTCTTTTTTGTACCCTACATGTCATTTGTTCAGTACTTAGTTTCATTTTAAATACCATATAATGGAAAACTCAGCTTGCTCATAGTTTCAATTGCATAAAGCGACCACGTTGAACAAAAAATGTTGAACAAAAAAAATACATTTCATGCATCAACACAAAAAGGTTTACAGTAAGAATTTTTTTAAATTAAAATTAACTTTGTGAAAACTCTATTTTGCTGTTTTTATTTTTTTATAATGCTAACCATGCAGTGACTGTCTTTTAATTATTACAATTTTGATATTATATAGTTTTGAAACAGTTGCTACTCAAATAACTTTTTTGGTTTATCTTAAATCAATCCAGTTGTAAAGTAATTTTTTTTCTCACCTTGTGATTTTTCCAGATGAAGCGTGAAAAAACTGCAAGTCATATCATTAAGTAATTTGGTTAAGGCTAGCAAATAAAGAAGATATATTCTCTATGTAGTATGTAATGCATTGTTTTTTTAAAGGCATTTGCTTGATACATTGGAATGCATTTTTTCATCATTTCTCTATTCTCTTCTTAGTTCAAAAAGCATCTAAATCTAGAGCTACATTCCTGTGCAGCAAAAATCTAGTTTATTCTATAGTATTTCATTGAATATAATGCAAGTGAATTTTTAAAAATCTCATTATCATTGAAAGGCATTTAACTTATAATAGTTACTCATGCCGTTGTGATGCAGAATCTCTCACTGAATCTAGATGTCTTAAGATGTCTAAAGAAAAGCAAAAATACCCCAGTGTACACCGGACACTCACTTGTTTAAACACTAAAAGAGATGCAGTGTTAAAGCACTTTTAAAAACCATGCAAGGTTTTGAGTGTAATTCATTATACAGCTTCATGTATTCAGATTTACACTTTTAAAATAGACTGCATTACATTCGTCTTGCCTCCAAGCGTTGCATATTACATAGTTTAGGGCAGTGTTTATCAATTTTTTCTGTCGTGCCCCCCAGGAAGAAAAAAACGCCCCACCGCGCAACTATAAATAGTATTATTTGTCTTTAAATTTGTTATAAGTACACCTCTGCATAACTCAGTATCCTTATTAACATTCATTCATTCATCTTCATGTCGGCTTTATTCCCTTTCGGGGTCGCCACAGCGGAATGCACCGCCAACTCTCTAGGCATATGTTTTACACGGCAGATGCCCTTCCAGGCGCACCTTATTAACATATAAGAGAAAAAAAGAATGAAATATGGACCAACCTACAACAAAGAATAGCTTTATTAACTCTAGCAGAAAAGATTTAAAGTGCATCTGAAATGTAAAAAAAACATTCAATCCTTAATAATACTAAAAACCTTGTTTGACTGACCACGATTGGCAATATTTGTCACATTTTCCGTGAAAAAACTCAAGCGGCTTATCAGCATGATGGGGGTGTAATGTCTTGAAGTGACGCCTTAATTTATTTGGCTTCGTGCTGTCCGCTGCCAACATTTTTAGACTTAGTATGCACCTGTCTCTCCGGATTTCTGGTAGTAGCAAGAGTCGTTTTTTTTCTTTTTCCACTTGGAAACAACATGAAGGCATATGATTGAAAATGTTGATTATTTAGTCTCAGCCTCGGATGTCATGTCTGCAAACTTTCTCCATACCCACTGATTTACGTACAGATGGGTACAGAGATTCACGCACCATTGTTGATTTGATCTAGTATCTCTCATTTTCTATGACTGGTTGCATGTCGTCAGTTGTTGTGGGAACATTTCCGTGCCCCGAAACATGATGCTAGGACATGGGATTGGTTGTTTCTCATGTCAGTCAAACAGCCTAATGGGCGTCAACCAAAAAAAGCTGCCAAAACCCCCAGACGATCCCTGAAGGTCTGGCTATACGGGACTACATTCTCACTAAAAAACCTAGTTTTTAATTAATGAGGTCAATTTTAGTTCCGGTGGGAAATAGCAGACACTAGTTAAAGTAACTGAATTAGATTCATTTTATAAATTAGTAAATTGATACTTACAGTAAGCATCCATAGGCGTTTTTATAGATGTAAACCTAACAAAACAATCATCCATCTTTGTCTGCTTATTTTAGGCTGTATTTCTTAGGTAGCAGTAGGCAATGAAGCCTAGACTTCCTTTCCAAAGACACTTCCTACACTCTATAGGATAAATTCTAATGGTCTAATGATTCTAAATAAATTCTAATTCTCATGAACCTCCTTCCTGCTGGAGATTGCCAGATTTTCTCCCTGGCACCAATATCAGGGAGCCACCCAAAACAGATGCCGGAGCTACCTCAGCTGACTTCTCTCGATCTGGAAGAGTAGCAATTCTCCTCAAAGCTGAGTTATCACTGTAAAATCATATTCTTTCAATCATGATCCAGATCTCATAAGTGTAGCTGAAAGTAAGAAGGTAGATTGACCGACAAATCTACTTATTTTGACTAAGCTCCTTCTTTACTATGGCTACCCGCATTTGTGAATAAAACCACAAGATACTCAAACCCCTTCACTTAAGACTGAAATTCTCCCTCAAACTAGGCTGAGCAAGTTACCCGTTTGTAATAATGGATTTAAAATTAGACTAACCTCTTTCTGATATAGGTTTTAGCTCAAAGGAGCAAACAGGACAACATCGTCTTCAATGGGCATATTAAATTGAATTCCCTACAGACCCTAGTTCTGCCTAGACTATCTGTTTAGCAAAATTATTGGTAACCTAACCAAAGGCCAACATGGACTAGATAAAGGTCATGCTAGCTCACTAGTTAGCTACAATTCAACCCAAGAAACTACTTGGGTTGTATTCAGAAATTAAACATCCTCTAGCACAGAGCTTGGACTGCATTCTACCAAAACACTCTACACATGATCTCACAATGATCTTGGTGAAATGCCTTCTCAAATAACGTTAATGTGTACTTCTGGGACAAACCCCCATGAGCATGAGGCATTCAAGCATGAGGCACATAGGCACTGTTTTCAACTCTTCTGTGATATTTTTAGAGGCATGCCAACCAAGAGAGCCCCACTACATCCAGAGACTATGGTAGAGACAGTCAGATTCTGATCAGGAACTAGCAACTTTAGTTAAATATCAGCTAGAATATTCTGAAAGTGGATGAAAGAAAATCAAACATAGATGTCTTAACACATAATCTAGCCTTATAGCAATTTTAACTTTTAGTAGGCCTTATTCTATTTGATCTGTTCATTTAGCTCTGTGAACTTGTTATCATCTAGCCACTTCTAGAACAAGTTTAACGGTTCACCATCTCACGTTTCCTTCAAAACTGACTAGTGTGTTATTTGAAGTACAGTGAGATGATGACAGGAAATCTGATCGATGTTCTCAGACACTTACTCACTTGGAAGAACATGTTGGAGCATCGTCAGCCTCATCTCGTTGGTCAGAAGTTCATCCATTCCGCATTCTTGACTAACGGATAAAGCTATCCTAATCCCTTTTACCAGGTAGCCAGAGTTGGCAAGCGCCGCCTAAGAATTCCTGAAACATTCCGACTCGGGGAAAGTTGCTAGGGGCCTGGTTGAAATGTCCCACACAACAAAGGACAAACTCCCATTCAAAGAAAAATAGGCCTTTAAAGTCCTGTGAGAAAATGGCTTGTCATGTGGAATGTGGCACATTTGAGGAGAGCTTGGAGCCGTCGGTGCTCAGAGAAGCCAAGCGGGCCATGTTGGTGATGGGACAAGACTGGGCTCCGTGTAATCCCATAATGATCCCAGCCGAAGAGTGACATTGGTGGATGTTAACTCACCTGCCAGACTGAGAACCTACCTTTACATATATTTAGGGAAAGGTTAGATTGAGGTCAATCAAATAAAAAGCTGGTTGGGTTATTTGGTTTACTTCAGAGAAAGGAAACAGTATCTTAAATAGAAAGATAAGGTATAATACAAGCGTATAAAGGCCTATAACTCAGGCTTCAAGAAGTATATTTATTTCATTTTTTTCTTTGTTATTTAAGAAAAAATAAGAAAAATGTCATACCCACGGGCATCCCTAGATCCGTTTTACCGGGGCACGTGCTCCAGTAAAACTCCCCCAGTAAACCCCAGTAAAATTTTAAGGTGTGTTCACTATTTGCTTATCCCAGAAGTCAACATTACTACTTTGACTTACTCCCAGAAGTCAACATTATTATAGTAATTAATGCAGGTAAAAGTAATCGACTAAAAATATGAACAGAAAAAACATAATCTTAATATGAAATGCCTACTAAATAGACAATGTGAAATGCGTATGCATGCACCCATCTGTCGCGCCTGGCAACAATCAAGCAAGTTCACATGAGAGGAGACAGCAGTGCAGGTATGCTTTGTTTATGCTTACTTGAGGTGCTGAATCGAAATCTCCTTGTCTAAATGCTTGTGAGGTGAGATATGAAAATGACGAAACAAAGTGGACATGTGTGCACCATAATGTAAAATACATTTCCCCTCATAACCTGGCCTCTGCTCTGGCTATATAACGAGGTTCCTTGTGCTCTCGCAAACTCACTGCAGATTGTTTCACCTTCTGAGGGGTTTCCACTTAGCACACTGAACAAATAAAACATAAAAAATGTGTTTTTATGACTAATATGACGACAATGTCGGCTAGCTATCGCTGCCTCGCAATGTTGCCTGTAGACTTGTAAGTATATTTAAACATCACAATAAATGCCAAAACATATCAAAAATATTATATTATACTCCCTCCCATACTTGCATGGACTACCAAAAAATTCACTGCTTATTGTACAATGTATGACTGTATTTGACAAATATTCATTCATCTTCATGTCGGCTTTCTTCCCTTTCGGGGTCGCCACAGCAGAATGAACCGCCAACTCTCTGGCATATGTTTTACGCAGCGGATGCCCTTCCAGCCGCAACCCATCGCTGGGAAACATTCAAACACACATTCACTCTTTAACACTATGGGCAATCGTTCTTACTCAATTCACTTATACCGCATGTCTTTGGACTTGTGGGGAAACCGGAGCACCTGGAGAAAACCCACGCGATCACGGGGAGAACATGCAAACTCCACACAGAAATGCCACCTGCCCCAGCCGAGCCTAGAACCAGCGACCTTCTTGCTGTGAGACGATCGTGCTACCCACTGCGCCACCGTGACGCTTGTGACAAATATAATATGGAATTTTATTGGATTTGGATATATATATTATTGGATATTATTTGATTGGATTGGATATTGGATTTCAAGGAGTGGGTGTAGAGCTTTAGGTCTAGCAAGATTTTTATATTGAAAATTGTATGTAAAATATGTGTGTGTAAAATATGTGAAATGACTAAGAAATTAACATAGACTTATGTTTCAGTTTTCCTGCAGTACGATCTTTGTTGCTAGATGAGAACTAACACACATGAGAACTATTTGTGTACATAGTTGAACGTTTATGAGGATATTCTATGCACATATGTGCATTTTACCAATAAAGTGGTGGACCAATGTATGCTGTCAGTAAGCAACTGGTGAGATTGTGAGATGGTGTAGAATGTGAGGCAGTATATTTTTAAATAGAATGAAAATGTATTATATTTATAATGATTTATATAATATTATTATAATTTATTATAATTATTCAAATATAACATTTTCTTTTGTTAAGGCAAATAAAACATTTAATTTATTTTCTTAATGTCTTTAATAACTTGTAATCTCTTTATTTAGACTTATGGCTGTTTCTTACCATTTTACAATTATAAATGTAGAATTATAAATGCTTGTAAATGCTTTGGCACTGCGTCATCTAGCCCTTTAGCATATCCAGTCCCACTTCTAGCATTTAATGTGACGTCATATAGTGGTAAATCTGCTTCTCTAAGGCCCCCAACCACAGCTTCAGCAGAATCTAAAGACCATTAAAATTTGAACCATTTGTTATCTGTAGCTTCCACTTGTCAAAATGTTATTATATACCACCATTTAAGTGTTGCTTCAAAACAGCTGAAAACTGTTCTCTTCAGACGACAGCTACTATAAAAAAAAAACAACAACTTTATATAGCTTCAGAAAGAAATTAACTTGTCAGCACTGATAGCGTTGCACTGACATGTGGTGCGGGTGCATCTGTTTACGGGGGTTCGAATCCAGTCTTGGTTCTTCGCCAATCTTCTCCCCTGATCTCTACTAAGTGTTCTTCCTCTTTTCTATCTGAACTGTACTATGCATCAATAGGCCTAAATGATATAGAATATAATATTTAAAATTAAAATTTTAAGCTAGAATTTCTAGTTTTAAGACCCCATATTATACTTTAGGAACTAAAATTAAGCACAAACTTTCTTTATTTAAAGTCATATATACTTATTTAATACTTAATTTTCTAAGTTAGTTTTAAATAAAAGAGAAAACATCCTCGTTTTAAGACAGATTGTCTAGTTTTAAGACCACTAGAAACCACTAGAAAGTTGAAATATTCTAGTTTCAGTGCAGTTTTACAGCTTGTAAAGACTTGTTTTGAGATTTTTTGTCTATTTTTAAGATCCAACAGCATTTGTTATCAGCTAGAATTTTTTTCTAATTTTAAGAATTCTTGCCAAGTCAAATTTGCTTACCCCATTGGCAGTTCTTTTTTCTTGATATAGGAAAAGTTTAACTTTATTTGAGATTTTTTTTCTTGTTCCAACAGTGCATTTTTTGCAGTGTAGAAACAAACAACCAAAAGGACCCTCTTTTGCAGGGTTGTCTTTTCTTACATATGAAGTTAGGAGCTCTCAGTAGACCCTCTAGGAAGAAGGTCTGGGTAAGATCCAGGACACATTGGGTAACACACTTTGGTAATCTGGGATAGATTTTTTTGTCCATGTGGAAACCTGATCTCAAAAATGGATCCTAATCATGAGATTTTCCCACATTGATTTTCTTGGTACAGATACAGTGCAACGATTCAAGCTTTAAATGATACAATATACAATGCAACGACTACTGTAGATTCTTTCCTGCATCAGTCATCCGGTCTGAAGAGCGATGTCTCTTTTTGTTGTCAGTTACTCCTTTCTTTTGAGAGGATATCTGATTATCTGCTTGTCTGGCTCCTCATGAATGCTGAATAAACATGTACTGTTGTTGTGAAATTTCATTTAGCAGACTATAGGCTTGAATGATGCAGTGTAGTCTGGTTGAATCCCAGTCTGTCTAAATGAGTAAGCGGCCATTTCTTTCCAATTACATCATGAAATTGTAATAATTCCATTTGCATCAAAGCTTTTGCAATGTCTCGTAGAATCCTCCTAAGCACATTTCATTTTATTTTATTTTATGGAAAGTCAGTATTAAAGACAACATAAAGACATAATATCACTGGAACAGAAATCCTCATTGTCGAATTTAAATATTTTCAACTCAAATAGAAATTTAACAGGATTTCAAAGGGATATTGTGATTTTTATGCCAAGTTCATTGTTTGGGTTTGCTTATTTATTGTTTTAAAATTAATTGTGTAAGGTTAAGTTCATTTTATGTGTGATTTAAATTGTAGTTCTCTGTTTAGATCATTATCCATTTATGTTTTTCAGTTCCCTGAGAATCTTAGGAAAGAACAAGGGGTGTGAATTATCAAGAAACTTAAATCAGAAGCCTATCATCGCCTGTTGATCGTCCATCGTCCATCAACTGTTGTGTCCCCCCATAGACACTTCCTGTTTGGACTCTCTCTCTCTTGCTTTTTTTGCTATTCATTTCTTTCTCTGTGTGTCATGCTTACCTCAACTGACCTGTTCACCTTTGTTGTGACCTTCTGGTCTCTCTGTGTATCCTTGTCCTCTTATGCGATCATATCTCTGTCTCCTGTGTTGATGGTCACCCTGCTTTGTCTGTGCTGCCAGTAATTCAAAACAAATAATGAAACTTACTGTGTTGTAATTATGTATATGCCTATACATGTATACTTAATAGATTAAAGTCGTTTAGATCAGCAAATATTATAATACATTTTTCATTTTGTTGAAATATGCCTTCAAAGATTGATTGTCAGCTAAGCCAAACCAAATTCATAGATGTCAACCTCTTTGCCAAATGGTAAATTAACAACAAGTTGATTTGTAATGGTAATAATGAAATAATTCCTAATTCATATGATCTGGTGAAAAAAATTTGTTTTCCCCTCATGGCGACAGTAACTCTGCCTAGAGGAGTGTAGCCCATTCCCATCCATCTCACCGTTTCACATGCTGGAAATCCCCCGGCTGCACAAAGAGCCCAAATTCAATACTGAGCCTCTGCAGGCGCAGGAGGCTCCCTCACCAATTGTGATACCAGAGGCACCTTTGTGTGACAAACCTTTAGGGAGCCAAACAATTGTTGTGGCTGCCGGGTCCATATTATGCCCAAGCGCGGCAGATATGGGTTTTGTTGATTAAAAGGAATTGTACACTCGCGTTCGCAATCGATTCCCTTTCTTCTCAAGACATTTAGTTGTTTGTGTATCTGTCAATGTTTTCGGAAGTCGGGTCACACTTACAGAGTTCTTCAAACTCTGAAATGTGACACCCGCCTTCCGCTTAAGGCTCGGATGCTGCTGACTGTCAAATTTGTACAGTCAACTTCATCCAGGCCCAAAGCTGGAGGAAACGTTAAGTGGGTGGCGTGCTTTCTGCCATTGTGTTGTTGGAGTTCAGCTATCTTCTGATTGTAATGGAAAGGGTTTATATATCATCGGCACAATTGACTCACGAGTGATGCTCGGGGGCAGGAAATTAAGTTAGCTTTAATTACAGCTTTTAAATTACAGTATGTTATTAATACATATGGAACAAATCAGCGGTTAAAATGTGCCTATTTTTAATATATTTGTTTGCATAGACTTAACCCAGGAGGTCATTGATTGGAACATTTTCTCAGTTCAGTATTTGTATAAACTTAGTTCATTCAACATATTTTGGCTTCAAATATTAATTTGAAGAAAAAAAAACTATATATATATATATATATATATATATATATATATATATATATGTGTGTGTCAGGGTTTTTGTCTGTTATCGTGCGTCTCTGTTCCCTTGGGCCGGTTCCGGGTTTTCCCTTCACCTCGTGGATTGTTGCATCAATGTTCGTCCTGTGTCTAATTTGTCGTTAGTCCCTTCAGCTGTCTTCCCGTGCGTCGTCACTGATTAGTCTCCCTTTTTATACCCCTGTGTTTGTGTTGATCGTCACGGGTGCATTAATTGTCTCTATGTGCGTTACGTAGTGATGTCTGTTTAGTTATTTTGTCAAGTGCTTAAATTGCCAGTGATCTCTGTTATTTATGTTATTGATCAAGTTTGCCCCCTCGTGGGTCTTTTGTTTAAGCCATCTCGTTTTTCTTTGCTTTATTTGATAATAAAGGAGTGTCTCAGGTCAAGCTGTCTCTGCGATTGAGATCTTTCATTTCACGCACACCCCCGATCGTGACAGAATGCACCCGTCCCTACAGATCTCAGCGAGCAGCTTGACCGAGGAGCCTGAATATGGTCAGCCAGAGACTCACCCAACTCTCCGGTTGATGCGGATCCTCCAAGGGGCTCAACAACGAGGCCGTCCTGTCGCTGAGTTTGCGGTGGACCTTTGGAGATCCCTACAGGGGTTTGGGTTAACGGAGTCAGCCATCTCCACCTTCTTCATGGAAGGATTGGATGTTCCAGTAGACCAAGATGAGCTGTATCACTTGAGGAACTGGAGCTATTGGAGGCTGGTAGACTACATTCGTCAGCAGGAGCAGTGTCAATATCCAGGAGGAGAGGTAGCGCTATATTATGACTTTTTTTCTTCTCGCGCACCCTCTTCCTGGCCTACTTACAGTGAGTCACTGGGGTCGAATGAGACACTGTTTCCTGAACCTGAGCAACCCAACAGACTCACTAGGAGTCAGAAGAAGAGGCAGAAGAGGAAGAAGTCAAGGGAGACCAGTCACACAGCCAGAGGTGGGACCAACGTTAATTCTTTGGTCTTGGATGAAGTACTTGATATGGTCCCTCACTCTGGTGAGTCCGGATGCGGTGAGGCTTATCCCCAGCTTCCTCTGAGCGCCTCACTGTTGGGTTCCCAGACCCAGAGCAGAATGGCGACCGTAGAGAGACCTTCTCCACGCATTCTCCAGCTGAGTTTGCCTGCGCCGCCCCGGCGCCTGAGTCTGCCTGCGCCGCCCCGGCGCCTGAGTCTGCCTGCGCCGCCCCGGCGCCTGAGTCTGCCTGCGCCGCCCCGGCGCCTGAGTCTGCCTGCGCCGCCCCGGCGCCTGAGTCTGCCTGCGCCGCCCCGGCGCCTGAGTCTGCCTGCGCCGCCCCGGCGCCTGAGTCTGCCTGCGCCGCCCCGGCGCCTGTGCCTGCCGGGGCCACCCCTTCGCCTGTGCCTGCCGGCGCCCCCCGAGCGCCGCGGCCCCAGCGCTGCCACTGTTCTGCTCTTCGCCCGTGCCTGCCGGCGCCTCCCGCGCGCCGCTGTCCTGCTCTTCGCCCGTGCCTGCCGGTGCCTCCCGCGCGCCGCTGTCCTGCTCTTCGCCCGTGCCTGCCGGCGCCTCCTGCGCGCCGCTGTCCTGCTCTTCGCCCGTGCCTGCCGGCGCCTCCCGAGCGCCGCTGTCCTGCTCTTCGCCCGTGCCTGCCGGCGCCTCCCGAGCGCCGCTGTCCTGCTCTTCGCCCGTGCCTGCCGGCGCCTCCCGAGCGCCGCTGCCCAGCTCTGCCGGCGCCTGCTCTTCGCCGTACCTTCCGGCGCCACCCGAGCGCCGCTGCCCAGCTCTGCCGGCTCTTGCTCTCCGTTGCAGCCCGCCGGGTCCTGTGCTGTGCCAAGCACTTCCGGGGTTCCCAAGTACCGGCAGTCCTCGTCTGGTGCTTGGCTGGCAATTTGGGGTCCTGCTCGAATGGCTGGCCTCGTCTGGGTCTCTGCTGGAGGTTCCCTGGCTGCTTCCTCCGGGTCCTCCATGGGGGAACCAGTGATTGGTGCTTCCCTGGAGATTTCTTGTCCACCTCTTCAGGGATGACGGGTGTCAGGTCTTGAACTCTAGGCTTTCTTGCCTCCGCGTCGGCCTGGCACCCCGGGACTAAGGTTTAGTTTGGGTTTTTTTTTGTCACCTGCTGTTTATATTTTCACGAAGCTCCGGTCAAGCGTTTTTTCCCATTTTGGGCGATTTTTATTTATTATAGTTAGGAATTATGTTATATGCTCGCTGTTTAATTTTGTTGTTTTTTTTTATTGTGTATGTTCTATCTGTGTTCTTGTGGTGTTTCGGTTGGAACGCCTGGAGGCGTTCCTTAGAGGGGAGGTACTGTCAGGGTTTTTGTCTGTTATCGTGCGTCTCTGTTCCCTTGGGCCGGTTCCGGGTTTTCCCTTCACCTCGTGGATTGTTGCGTCAATGTTCGTCCTGTGTCTAATTTGTCGTTAGTCCCTTCAGCTGTCTTCCCGTGCGTCGTCACTGATTAGTCTCCCTTTTTATACCCCTGTGTTTGTGTTGATCGTCACGGGTGCATTAATTGTCTCTATGTGCGTTACGTAGTGATGTCTGTTTAGTTATTTTGTCAAGTGCTTAAATTGCCAGTGATCTCTGTTATTTATGTTATTGATCAAGTTTGCCCCCTCGTGGGTCTTTTGTTTAAGCCATCTCGTTTTTCTTTGCTTTATTTGATAATAAAGGAGTGTCTCAGGTCAAGCTGTCTCTGCGATTGAGATCTTTCATTTCACGCACACCCCCGATCGTGACAATATGTGTGTGTGTGTGTGTATACTAGCCATATTACCCTGCAACCCCATGTTGGTTTCCCACTGAAGCAGGGATGAACCTAGTTATTTCTTAGAGGGAGACTTCATGGGGAAACCAGGTTGCTTCAGAAATGAGGTCAATTATTCAATGAACATAAAATCGAGAGGAGCTCGGCGTTAATTGGCCCTCCAACTATATGGTCCCACCTATAATATTCTAGTATATAAGACGTAACTTAAGGGGGCAACAGCAACATTGTGCAAATTACTCTCCAGGCCCAGGTTGAATCCCAGCCCTAGACTCCTCATTTGGAAACCAGTCAATTTTAAGCAAGAGCGAACTCATGAATTGATGCTAGTGATGCTAGAAGGGAGTGCTCACTTTGGGGTCTGTGCAGTTAAAAGGAAATTAGCCAACTGATCTTTGATAACCTAATAATTGCCTGTAGCCAACTTTACTCTGTCCTCAAATTAACCCCTGACATCTCTTTAAAATGTAACACACTGTTACTATAATCTCTTCGTTAATATAAAAGTCCCCTAGTCTTATTTTGCACGAGTTACAGGAAATGTTTGCTGAACTCCTGCTGAATACCAGATTCTTCCTTATTCAATTAATCCAAACTCAACCCGGACCTTCCAAACCCAGCCTCATTCCACGTCTGCATGTGCCTCTTCTCCTCTCGACTGTACAGTATAATGAAGCTCTGTGTGCATCAGTGGTTTTCAAACACACATCAGACAGTGAAGTACATACAGCTCCACATGCACTGGCTCTCCCCTGGAAACCACATCATATTTACAGTGTAATGAGAAGTGCAGTCAGGCAGCCTGAGAGCCCATGTTGCAGAGCAGAACCCCCCAATTTTTGATTGCGTGGAGAATGAGAAAAGCTATTTTCTCGGAATTATTGGTACCAGACAGATCTTCATGTGGTTTAGAGGTTCTTGTCATCGACTCCAGCAACTGATCGGTTTTTAACCTCTTTTTATTATGTGATATATAATTTGGAAACTATTTATATTTATAAGGTAATAGATCAATATTAGCTCAGTATTAGCATTAGTGTAAAAAATTGATTGATTATAATTTAAATTCAAACTTGAAATGAGTAGATGTAAGTGTAAATGTATGTATTTACATTTACAGGATCTTATAAAGTCTTAAAGTTACTGTTCTAGGTCTTAAATAATTTTTCACAGGCCTTATCTTTCTGATATACAAGTGAAGCTCATGCGATATATACGTTTTCTGTTGTTGCTTGGGGTCTTAAAAAGTCTTGAAGTGTAACCGTCTGAAACCTAAGGAAACTCTGATTTAGCTGAAGCTTTTAGTTAAAGCAACTTACTATAGCAGTGTAAAAAACTAAACAGAAAGTGTAAGAAAAACAATTATTATATTGATTACATACATTTTATAGAAGAATGGAAGATGAAAAAAAAGAAGGGCACTCTGAAGTAGTCTCTGTGAAGAAACAAGCTCGTTAGGCTAGATCAAAAGAACCAGTCATCAGCACTGTATACTTGTTTCTATTTTAACCAATGAAAAATGTTGCGGTCGAGTTCCAGTTTTGAAATCAGTTTTAAAATGTGAGGCAAAATTCATTCTGTAACACTTCCATGTTTCAAGGATCGAGGGCCAACCCTATGAAAGGGGCCCCTAAAGGGCCACTTCAAATTACTTCGGACAAAAACCAGCAGACTAGGGAACAGCTTTTTCCTTTGAACTCTGTCCCCCTTTGACTTTTTCCTTCATACCCCCTAGAAACATTGACTGCAATATTACTATTACTGTTGCACATTCAATATTGCACATTTAACTTTGCACATTTAATTAAAAATTGCACATATTTTATTGCACATCTTTTATTGTACATATCCATACATATCTTATTTTCTGTACATATCTCTATTTTCGTTGTACATATCTCTACGCTCTATAAATTATATCGTGCACTTACCGCAATTGCATTCCTGATTAGACAAATACTTCATTTTGTTGCCTTGTACTTGGATAATGACCATAATGTTGAATTGAATTAATGACCACTATTTCATGTGGTCATTAATCTTAAACATGGACTGTAAAGTTCATAATAAACACCTTGTTCAAATTCAACGTTCCGAAGCATCTACTGGGATGAAAAGTATACTGTTTGGTGTTAGTGATAAAAGTTTTTGGCTCAAGAACACATATGTGCACGAGCAATTAGCTTACTGGATAACTAAGAAAATCATGTTGTTTTAGAGATAAAATACTCATTGATTGGCCAAGCTTATAATGAAGTCCAGGCAAACAGCTTGGATGCATTTTAATTGATGGCTTATAAAGAGTTCACACATGGATGGGGATTTGTGATATAACCCACTTCTGCATAAATATGTTACTAAGAAAAATAAAATAGCATGAGTCCGGTCTGCATGTGGACTAGACTTCAGTTGCGAGTAGAATAATAAACTCTTAACGGCATAAATTTGTTACAAAATTTTTTTGTGAATTTCCTGTCAAAATCCAGTTATATTAAAAATAAACAGCAGCTAAATTTGTTCTAACATTTTCAAATTTAGATTTATTAAACCCTCCTTTTAACACCAATATTCTTGAGACATGCCAGCTTGTTTGAGTGCATATTGTTTTTGTTGTACTATTGTAGTTGTACTATCAGTGCTCAAGAGGCTAGTGAGAAAATGCAAATGATTATTTTATATAATTTTGAGTTTAGTTTTAACTTCCCTCTTTGATTATTTGCATCAAGGCCTGATATTTTAGGGGAATTCTGAGTCAAAAGCCTATTTAAATAGTGCCCGCTGTTTATGCCTGACTGTGTCAGTTTGCCTCTTATGTCTATCTGAGTTCTTGTTTTGTCACCTGCTTTTCTCGCCTAGCCAGACAGCTGCTTGTTGTCTGGAACAGACAGCGCTTCAGTCAGTTAGTCCATCTGTTTGTTTTTGGGACATCTACCATCCTTCACCAGTGACTGAGTGGGAACTTCAAAAGAAGAGTAAATTGGGCCACATTCACATAAAATATTAAATATAATAAATATTATTACTTTGCTTGTTTTAATGTCTAATCAGCCATTTACATGATAGTGCCTTTGTGCAGTTGTTGACTTAAAAAAGTTTATGTGTCATGACACTGAATTATAGAATGCACTAGGAACACAAGCTCTCAGACCTCTTATTTCAATAGGGACCGTATTAAATGATGCACACAGTTTTCCATCGGTTGATATATGTTTAACATTTTACTTTGTATGTGTTTTTTTTTTGTTGCAGATATTCTGTACATAGTTTTTTTTATTGAGATGCAATGCTCACACACATTAGAGCTTTAGAACCAGACAAGAAATGTTTTCAATATTCTTGTCGTGGAAAGCCTGGTTTACTACAAGTGGCTCCTTTCAGTTGTTTGCACTCTTCTCCTTGATTTAATATAACTTTCAGCAGCTAATACAACTTTCTGTAGTATTTCAACTGTTCTTCATGGTCTGTCCGATTAACACAGCCAAAAAACACGACAGTAATTGACCATTTTAAAGCTGAAAAGTGGTGAATCCTGGTCTATTCAATATTTTTTTTTCATGAGCATCTTCAACATGGCCGACTTCTAGTTTAATGATGCACTCTCGTTTGTCTGCTTTTTTTGTTTCTTACATGCATATAGTATTTGCATCTTTTTAAAAAGGTTTTAGGCTTTGTTGTCCACTGTGGGGAAAATTGAGTACATTTATTAATACATATTAATAAAAACATTTATTGGAGGATTTGTATTCTTCTCTGTGACATCACATTCTTTATTTTTAGTGTTGCTTGAAAAATGTAATAACTTATTCCAACCCAAAAATCTAGATTTTTTTTTTATTTAAAAACAATTCAATAGTACAATAAAGCTATAGTACAAGAACCAACAAAAGACAATAGACTGAACAGAAAAAGGCTTGATTGACGTCATTTTGTTATAATTTATTTCTTTTCCACTATCTTCGTACAAACCGAAATTATTTATTGTGAAGAATTATGATGGGGCAGGGCTTCTGATACAGCTCTCATGTCCAAATATGTGTCCTAAAATTGAACATCAAATTACCATGAGATATGATTATGCCCAACGAACATTTATTTTCTCTGTCAAATTCAGTTTTTCAACAAAATGTACAAAAATAATGCATGAAGATGATTGCAGGATTCATTGCAGCATTAAAGTACCCCTCCATTTCCTCCATTTTTTTCAGGAGGTTGTTTATTAGGATCTGTGTGAGAACAAAGTGTTTTCTCAGTCTGTCTATCTCTTTTAACTCATGAGGAGCGCGGCCATGCGTTTTAAATAGGGAGAACAAAAACTGTTGATAGCATCACGGTGGCGCAGTGGGTAGCACGGTCATCTTCATGTCGGCTTTATTCCCTTTCGGGGTCGCCACAGCGGAATGAACCGCCAACTCTCTGGCATATGTTTTACGCAGCGGATGCCCTTCCCTGCCGCAACCCATCGCTGGGAAAGCAAAACCATACATGTTTAACATAAATATTAAAGTCTAAATTCCAACAGAGGCGTCACGGTGGCGCAGTGGGTAGCACAGTCGCCTCACAGCAAGAAGGTCGCTGGTTCTAGGCTCGGCTGGGGCAGGTGGCATTTCTGTGTGGAGTTTGCATGTTCTCTCCGTGATCGCGTGGGTTTTCTCCGGGTGCTCCGGTTTCCCCACAAGTCCAAAGACATGTGGAATAAGTGAATTGAATAAGAACAATTGCCCATAGTGTTAAAGTGTGAATGTGTGTGTGAATGTTTCCCAGCGATGGGTTGTGGCAGGGAAGGGCATCCGCTGCGTAAAACATATGCCAGTGAGTTGGCGGTTCACTCCGCTGTGGCGACCCCGAAAGGGAATAAAGCCGACATGAAGATGAATGAATGAATGAAATTCCAACAGATTAAATCCCCAAATATTGGATTAGCACCTGTCAATTCTATACAACTCTAAAAGAAAACAATCTGCAATGTTCATCACAATTTTTGTTTGTCTGAGCCTAGTTAAAAGTCTCTCTCAACAAAAAATAAATGTTTTGCTCACACTGCAAGGTGTTGCATACAGTAGACACAAAGGAAATGTATGAGGAAAAAACTCATTTGTTTTCAAATGATTGTCAATTCTCAACATAACTTAAAAACTCTTTGCATATAAAGCCAGCAAGATCAGTGGTGTTTTAGGAATACTGTTGGTGATGTTTTCCACTTGAATGGATGTAATTGCATTATGTGGCACACTCATCAACCAGAAAAAAATGAGATTTCACCACATCAGCAGCAACTAAAAATATGTATACATCGTAACCATGGTAACCAACACGAGCGCCCACATATTCTGCAGTTCAGTGAGTTCATCAGTGTAGATAAAGACTCTTCCGTTATGCATAATATTTTAGTGGTAAACCTGTCATGAGAGCTATACAAATATCTGCTGTAAAACTGGAATTACTCAAACAACTGAGTCTACATGAAGCATCAATTGTGAATATTTGTTTTTACTGTCTAACACTATATAAGTCTCAAGGTTTCTATATGGCTGGAATCAGTACTGTATATGAAAATAAAAAAAGCTCATCGATGTTTTCAGGACTAAAAACAACAACAAACAACAGTTTCTGTTTGAGTTTTCTTATGTCATTATCATTTGCCTGTTTTGTTTAAAACAGCAAGAGTAGTGCTCTTGAATGATGCAGTACGTGGCTGATTTTTACAACGTGGTTTATTATTTTGAGTCGACTGACAAGCCATGGCATACAGCTCAGTTTGCACCTCAGTCATACACCAAAGCAATCGTTGACTTGTATTATCCATTCTTGGGCATTGACAGGGTTAGGTAAGCCAACAAATAATTTGGATTATAACCTGGTGTGTGTTTACCCTAATGTCATGGACTTGTATTTTGATATAATACACTCATGTTTGACATGTGTGTGACATAATTCTCTGCATGAAATGTAGAGGGTTGCATTACTGATCTGGAGTGTCAAATCAGTTTCCATTCAACTGAATTGATGTTTCTTTTTCAGCGTTATATGCATGCCAGAAGTGCCATGAACCTATGCATATAATCAGTGCGCAATCATGCACGTGTACGTGCCTCGAGCCCAAAATAATGGGTGAGGACGGGAACTCACACAATCTTATTGTCCGATCGGTGCAAGTGATAAAAGTTCCACTCTGCCATGTCATTTTGATTTGTCGCAATGCATGATCGCAGAAAGTATGAAAGTACATTCGATGAGAAGAAGCTTACGGAAGCAAATAAGTAATGAAGAGCTTATCATGTTGGTGTTCGAGTGTGAAGAGTTCTTCGATAAGTTCCATAAAGACAACAAAAACACAGAGAAAAAGAGGAAAAATTATTGTCTTGAACTTTGATGTCTCACTGTAGTCCACCTGAGTTCCGGAGTGTTATTGCATCAACAGAGATGTGAAAGTACCCTGCAGTGAAACCGGTGCATTTGCATTGGTTTGTGGGGACTTTTTGAAATAGTTCTCTGCAAACAAATTAGGTTAAATAATCAATTTATATAAGGAGCTTGTCTTTTTTTGGCCAACTAATCAGGAGGTTCCACTTAACTAACCCGGTATATAAGCACAAACCAAATAGGCAATTATCAACATCTGTGCAAGCTATACCACCTTTTACCCCTTGCAATTTGTCTTGAATCTTTTGCATTGTCTAGTAGAATATCTTGGACTAATGCACCCAAATTGGATCCTGGTCCCAGGTCTCTTTGACTGCCAGGCGCTTGACCTTTTAAAAGAGATTTGGAAAAAATCAAAGATTAATATCCTTATGGTAAGTAAGAAAATACAATAAGAACATGTAAAATAATAAGATACAACCATTTGAATCCAATGGTAAACATTAATTTTGATGCAGAAATCCAGGTAGTTAGTGGAGATGAGAAGGAACACCAAAACAACATAGAAACGATGAACTGAGGAAGAAAAGGAAAAATATAAGGAGAGCTCTATGTGGTCAGATGGTATTCTTGGGAAAGTTTGCAGCTTTTGCAGTATCTGGAGCTCAGCTGGGGACAAATACCACATGGAACCGAGAGGAAGCCTGCAGAAGTAGAAAGGGCCTTCTGGAAGAATGTTTCACTTCTAAAGGAAAATGTTTGCAGCTGTTTGTTTAATGCAATGTGTATATGGGCATTCACTCTGTTTCTGAACAGTGTGTGTAACATTGTGTGCTGTTACCCATGTAAAACATTTCAAAACTACATTTGTAGCATCAATGATGCCCTTGAATTACATACGGCAATGTTCTTTTTTGCTCTTAAATGCCTGTGAAAGAAAATTAACAAGCAACCCAGAACCACAGAGCAATCTTCTTTGTTATGCAATCATCATGTTATGGTTGTTTAAGTCTGAGGTTTCATGTATATAATCCCATTTGGACGAGTGCATAACACTAGGCCATCCCCAGCATTGCTCAGGAATAAATTCTCTTACTTCACCTTTTATCTATGGCTGGCTATCATTTGCTTTATCTTTCATTTCTTTTCCTTTCCTTAGCCATTTCATTCCTTTCCATTTCCTGTCCTTTTCTTTTCCCTTCATTTCCATTCCATTCTGTCTTTCTTTTTCTTTCTTTGCCTGTTCCTGTTTCTCCCTATTTTCTTTAACTTGTCCCTCCCACTACCAACCCATTCTTTCCTTGCCTTCTACTGGCTACTCTCCTCTCATCTCAGACATTTATTAGTATGAACAGATATCTGCTTTGGCATTTGCTTTCCTAATTTGGCCCAATTCAGACCCGAATTCACATTTGCAGCTCCTTTATTCTCTGTTGGTCTTCTTTTCACCAAAACAGCACCCGATTCAACCTCCTGTAAAACTTCATGTGTGCATTCCTTACAAAGATGCTACCTGCTTTCACTGAGATGCCAACCTTTGAGCTTGTCTTGTTGAACTTGGCACGGCCGTAATATCATTGTACTCCAGCCTCACTTTGTGAAGTTCAACTCAAGTCAGTCTATTTTCATTCGTCAATGCTTTCTCTGTTTTCTGGCGTTTATTATATCCTTGCTGTTTGGATGGCACCAAGGTGTGGAAGTGGTTATTTGATACAGTTTTCCAGTGAGTACCTCTACCTTTGTGCTTTCTGAGAGGAGTAATACAGCAACTGTATTTTTTCAACTGCCGACTATTTGTTTGCTGTTCTTCTCCATCATGTTTAATTGTTATAGGGAAGCTAATGTTTTATCATTTTTGACAGAAATGAACAATGTGTGCCTGTTGGGGCAATTTGTTTTCCACTTTAAACAATTTCTTTTCATTTGCAAATGTCTTTGCTTGGTGTGGGATAAGTTGTTCACCCACCAGTTACCTTTCTTCTCCTTCTAAATGAGAAATCAGGTGCCCCTGCAGCACAAGGTCTCAGAAGTCTCGTTTGATTCTTCCACTGCTAACTAGGACCACTTTGTTTTTCTTGTCCCCCTGTTTTTTCTTCTCTTTTTTTCTTACCCCTTTTCACCAGCCCCCCTTCCTGTCTGCGTTATGGCAATTGGAGATGATTTTCTTAAGGCATTTGCACTCTGTACATGATGTGGGGTGCAGCTCTCCAGAGGCAGTGAGGGGGCTCGGCTCAGTCTGATTGATGGAGGAGGTGTCGCCTAAGCTCGCTCATCCATCACATACTTTATTTGGGTTTTAAAGAAGAGGAAAAGGAAAAGGGAGAGCTGGAGGGGGTCCTTACTCTTCCAAAAATATCAGAGCAGTGAGCCCACCATGCTTTCTTTACCCCCCTGTGCCTGAGCAGGAGGAGACGTGTTACCCTTGTGACCCAGGACCATTCAGCAGTCTCAGCACTGGCAACAAAAGACAGATAAATGTGGCCTGGATAGATTTAAAGCAGATTAGGGAGCAGGTTCCAGCTCTCTGGAACTTTCTGTTCTTCGCTCAGCTCTGAGGAGTAAAAGAGGGTTGTGTGTGTGGCTTGAGCTAACTCCATTGACAAGGTTTCTGTTTTGAACCTGTCACACTGACTGGACTAGCTGTGTCAGCTCTAGTGTGTAATGCATTTGCACACATCAACAGGTTTTGAAACACCAAAACATGCTTAAAAGGCCATCGGACTGGCCTGTTTCAGATATCATCATGCCAGAAAATAATTAAAAACTGCAACTTAAAAGAGCGTTTAAAGCTGTGCATACAGGGAAGGGCTTTGGCAGGCTTGCAAATCTTCAGACTAACTTGAGGCTAATAGAACAAGACAATTAAGTAACACCAAATTAAATAAAAGTAAAAAATATTTGACGATTTAGGAATATTTAGGTTCTAAAGCTTTGAAATTTAAACGACTGCACTGAAAATTAAAGTACTGAACTATAATCTGATTGACAGGATTATTAGCATTTAATTTTTCAAATGGGTATTTCCTTTGTAATTAATGATAATATTACATTTCATAGCCAATGAAACCACACAATAACCTGCACTGCAGTGGGATAGAAGTCCAGAATCACCTGACAAACACAATTTATGTTACTTGACAGGAGCCAGATGTGCAAATCTCCAGGTCTCCTGGAATAATTATATGAATAATAATGAGGTTGGTAATCCATCGTACACAAAAATGTCATCAAGTTGAAAAAAGTTGATTTCTAACTAGGAAGTACAAAAACACCTGCTTTTAAAGATCTATTCATGTAAACAAATCTACATCAACAGCCCAGATGTTCCCTTTCTCTATACATGTTAGTTTCAAATTCTACAACAAACACTTTCTTCAGAAACAACTGTTATGCTTCTCAAAACTGAAAACAATGTTGAAAAAAATATGTTTTTTGTACATTATATGTATTGTTTATTTTAAAACCAGCTTTTCCCTTCCACTGCACAATTTTCCTGAGCTGTTTTTCTTCCACGTTGGGCTGTTAATGTCACGGGAGCAGTTAGCAACATTTCTTGCGAGTCGGCATTATTCACGCTCGACTTGATTAAAACAGAGGAAATAGATTTGAGTTGCGAGAGCATCATTTACCCTCTGTCAAATGCAAGGAATGCAGCCTTTGAACTGTCCAGGCCATCGTCTTTACTTGTACAGTCTTTTCATTGACTTTCATTTGTTTGGCTCACTAGAGTCTCTTTGTCATAGATGGTACTGTTGCCAGGCTTTTAAGACATTCCGATATCCCTCTCAAATGCTTGTGAAGGAAAAACTGTTTGTTAAAATTCTTATTAACATTATCTGATAAAAATTATGAAGTGAGCCAAAGTTTCTTTCTACATCGACACAAATGCAACAATTCAACAATTCAAGTCATATTCACAAATACTAAAACTTATTAAAGGCTATTCTTGCCAATAGTTTATATTTAAAAGTAAATTCTTAAAGTACAGACACTGATCAGTGACCATTGTGAAAATACTTTGTTAATAATTGTATATATGAATGAAATTAAATTTATTTGGGGGTGTGAGTATCTGGGGGACAAGTAGATCTTTATATAACTTTGTGAACTTAGAAACAAAAAGTGGATGTTCTTTTGACATTTATAAGCTGATTTACCAATGCATTTTTGCAGTTAAGCACACCACAATTAATTATAATTTTTGTTCAATTATGTACGTATGTGCAATAAGACTTACTTGGTAGCATTCACTTCAGATGCAATATTCCACTTCTTAGCTTTATGATAATTGTTTTTTGTTAGTTGTTTAGCACTTTACTTATTGTATTGTACTTATGTTGTTAGCACGGACTGCTCCATTGTACCACAGAAATTTTTTTTCATTTGGCAATAAAGCTGATTCTGAATCCTGAAAGATTGCAATACTGAAATAATTTTTTTTATGTTTTAAAACTGAAATGTTTTTAATGGTTTAATACTGTATTAGCTTTCACTAGCTTTAAACCAACCCCCCCCCCCTAAATTACAATCACAAGACAAAATTTAACATTAAAACTCACTGCGTTTCCATTAATATAATTAATTATAGAAGCTAATACTATTGTACCTAAATCTGCTTCTAAAGAGGCACCAGGGAATAATCAGGAGACTGGTAAGAAAACCTTTTGTCAGTAAAAAAAAAGACGAAAATCTTGTACCCGACCTGCTACTTGACCCGCATGTTTTTTCAAGTGGTGCGCTTGCTGACATTTCTGCTGTCTAGATGCATAATATTTTTGATGAATGCTATTTTATTTTGACCCTGTATTGCAAGAGTGAGGTCCATTTCGAAGCTGCATGTGAAAATAGTGTTTGACATCTGCACCGGATAGTCAGAGGAAAAAGAGCTCAGAAACGGAAAGTCAACTTCACATGAGCCTTTTTTCCGTACTCTCTGAACGTCACAAATAAAAATAAAAATGAAACATGAAAATATAATTTATATGAAAGGAGGTAGACAGAATAGTAACGTAGAGGCCCACGCACGAGGTGCACACACCGTGATGACTTCTCTCCCTCTCTCTAGCTTCAGACAGCAGGTTTACTTACATTTAACTAAGACAACGTTTGCTAACGTGTCTTTCTGCGTGTCAGGGGAAGCTTCCGTCTTGAGCATGCGCAATCTGGAGTAAAACATTTTTGGAGTGAAAAATTAACTCTTGCCTGAACAAACCGCTCATTAATACTTGATTGAGGTGTAATAAAGTATAAGCCTATGTATTTCATAAAAAAATGTTGTCTAGTACTATATCAATTATAACATTTTAATTGGCATCTTTATTTCAAGCAACCCGACCGACCACAACCCGAATATCATTAAAGTATTTTTGGATTACTCGTAATGGTTGGTAACCACGAATGACTGTGGGGTCAACCCACGCATCACTAGTTGGAAATGTGCATAATTCACTGGAGGTCATTAGCTTGGACAAATATTCTCTAAATTTGTATTTGCAGGTATTTCCCATTTTTTGTAGTTTATAAATGATAAAAGAAACTTTGGCATGATTTTGAACACTTCAGCTCTGTTTTGAAATTCGATGGCTTCAGTTTTGAACACTGAAGCCATTAAATTGTTAAAAATTCCAGTTAAGTTCTCTGCTCTCACTCCTTTGGGCTTCCGCACACCTCTTTTGAAACCATCCAGATCTGCAGACACACAGGCATGATTTTGTGGCGTGTAATGTGGGGCATACTTTTTTTAATGTCATCACAACAGAACAGTGAAATAGACTGAGAAATGGGTTGAGTGGTTCTACTATAATTATTAATACTTTTTTTTAACGCAGATAAGCTTCAATTTCAACAAAGTGTCCTCAGTTTCATTTGTTATTGCTCCAATCACATAAAATCATAGCATTATTAGATGTTCAGACAGCATTGAACTTTACACAGGGAACAATTGAGTGACCGAACTTTGCAGTGTAGTGTATTACAGACTTTACGCTGAAGTTGTTTTGAATTCTGGCTGTGTGGAGACATCGTCCAGTGCTACCACATTAAGTGCCTTGTTAGAGTATGTTTCAGTTTGGTGACATCAATCTTTAGATTAAGATGTTATTTATAAGAATCCGGTTAAATAAGTACCTTACTTTTAAAATACACCATTTTCTGAGTAGTAAAGATTAATGTTATGTTATGTGCGCATCTATTTGTTAAACATCCAATCACACAAACAGCATTTTAAAAGAAATTGTGATTACTTGTAAATAATTATTTACTGATCAACCACAGTATCCTTCTGAATCTTTCATTGTAAGAAGTCTTGTGGAAAAAAGCAAATAAAAATCCATGCAAATTTAGGGTAAAACTTCACAATAAGATGATATATCAAAGCTAAAACATAAATTAGCGATTATTTTATGAAGAGTTAACATGGTTTCTCATTATATCAGTTAGTGCCAGTTATTTATAGTCATTATATCAGCTTATTCTTTTCTGATGGTTAATTAATGCATTATTTGATACTTTTAGATCAACTAAATTCAAAATGTGTTTGATGTCTTCATGAAAAATACATATGCTAACTCATCATTAATGAATCAATAACTCTTCATAAATTAACGGTTAAGAAATGCATTAACCATTTAATTCAAAATTATCCAAATTTGTATACCAAACCAGTCAATTTTAATGTAACAGTAAAAAAAATTCAATTGAAAACTTTTGTAAAGGCTATCCTGGTTGTAGTGGAAGCATACTGAGACAACCTCCAAGCAGGTCTTAACACACTTCTTTTGTGAATTTTGTTATTCTTTTGTGCTGTTTGTCCCAACTAGTTAACATAAAAGAGGAAACAAACACTGAGTTTAGTGAATCTAACAAAATTAGATAGCTATGTACCCATCCTGAGATTTTTAGTTTCATTCAGTCATTCATTCATCCATTCATTCATTCATTTTCTTTTCGCCTTAGTCCTTATTAATCTGCCAACTTATTCAGCATGTGTAACACACAGCGGATGCCTTTCCAGCTGCAACACATCGCTGGGAAACATCCATAGACACTCATTCACTATGGACAATTTTAGCTTACCCAATTCACCTGTAGTGTAGGACTTGTGAGGGAAACCGGAGCATACAGAGGAAACCCACTTTAATATGGGAAGAACATGCAAAATTTTCACACAGAATGGTCAACTGACTCAGCCGAGGCAACCTTCTTGCGGTGAGTCAATCGTGTTACCCTATGGGTAACCGTGACGCCCTGATTTTTTGTGTAGTTTAGTATAAATGAAAGAGCAGAGTAACCTTTTGATATGTCTTGTCTTTTCTGGCTAAGCTTTAGGCTAAGAAAAAAGCTTAATGCAATCTTTATTCAAACAACCCGAGAGAGGTTAAGAAGCCATATGCTCTGCAGACTTCATTTAGCTCTATCATTATCTTTGCGTGTTTAATAGAAGTGCACTTACAACACCCCACAGTGCATCGTTTGTCTTGAGTCACAGCATGTTGCTCAAAAATGACACAGTAGTCATGATGATGTGAAATGGAGTTGATTGAACAGGAAAGAAAACCACATCAAAGAAAAATTGGGCTCTGACTCAGCACCTCTGGTATTTTAATGTTTAGCTGGAATTAAGAAGCAAGTTCTTTGTGTTTTCAGATACCTTGATCATATTAACAATACATGTGTATGTAGTTTCACTTTGGAATACAAAGTAGTGGGGTAAGGGGCTAGATAACTAAATGTATAGGATAAAAATGTAACTTCGTTTCTCAGATTGGCTGTACTACATCTTGATAGATGATTTGTCTGTTATTATTTATTTGAAGTACTGTGATAACATGTTAGGCCACTGAACAGCACATCTTGAAAGCTCAGTCTGCTTTGAAGCCTGTATCTTTAAGCGACCTTGTCGATGCAGTAGAGCAACTTTGTGTCTTGTTGCTGTGCTCAATTTTGCCAATTCCTCCAACTGTCTTTCTTACCATCATCTTGATAGCAGAGTTTGCCATCTCCTCATCCCGTTTTAAGGTTCCTACATAGCTGTTATGTTCAGTTCATGACTTGGTCTCAACCTACGTGTGAGATTGATCATCATTAGCACCTGTTTGGTATAACTGGTTGTTCAAAACATATGACTATAATCCTACAAAATCCCTAACTTTGTGCAAGCATACATACAAGAAATTATTCTGTTTTCAAGCAAAAGGTAGTAACACTAAGTGTTGATTTTATTTTAGATTCAGATTCTTTTGTTTGCAAAAATTTCACTTTATAAACTGACAAAAAGTATCATTATTTCAATTTATGAAAGTATTCTTTGTTGACATGATTATTTACAAACCTGCCTAAAACTTTTTCACAATCCTGTATTTATAAATACTGGAATTAAATTTTTTTTCAAAGGAGAGCACTCTATATTGACTCTTGTTGACTCTCAAAAGATTACCTTCATTTTTTTCACATATGAATACACTTTATTGTCAGGCACAAGACAGACGAGGACCCAAGAGCGTCACATTTAACAGAGATTCTTTATTGAGCGATTGGGTACAAGTGGAATGGAGCAGACTTCAATGCCCAGCGGGCTGCGGCTCGTTGCGCTGCTGGGAGACGAAGCCCTCGAGGTCTTGATCGGGTAGCAGATCGATGAACTGGGGCAGGAGAGCAGAGTGTAGTCAGGAGCTGGCAGCAGGTCGGGTAGCTGGGGCTGGGGTTCAGAGCGTAGCGGTATACAGGCAGTCGTTCGGTTTCTCAGGGCAGGAGAGTTGAGCGTGGTCGAGACGGTCCGAGTCGTCAACGGGCATTCAGGTCCAGAAGACAAACAACAAGCAGCGGGAACAGAGAAACAGACAGGTAGGGAGCAGGTATCAAACAGAGCCAGTAGTCACAAAAAACTTGCCTCAGCGTGCTGTAGGTTCGCAGACGATCTGACACCGACGGTCTGAAAACAGGTGCTTATGTAGGGAGAAGAGTTGATTAGTATAAGCTTCAGGTGTGGTGGTACTCAGCGCGAGAGCCAGGGGTGTGGCTACAAATCGTACTCAGCTGTAGTGGAAAACTACCGGGTGAGAGAGAGACATCGAGTAGACGCGTGACATTTATACATTAACACAAAGATATTTCCTCTATTAGTTAATTGAGTTATTGCTTTGATTCGTTTCAGAAAAGGTTTGGAATGCTTAATAAATTAGGTTTTTGTAATAGAGGTTATTAAAGAAGTAGATGGAGAAACTATTCAGAATAAATGTTTTAATTATGTTTTTACATAGGTATTACACAGGTATACTATTACACACACTTGAATTCAATTGAAAGGTGTAGAATAATGTAAACTCTACTTCTGACATTTCTTGCATGTTTTAGTATTTTTCCCTCATTAAAAATATGTCTCAAGTCATATTGATATTGGTTTCTGCATCTTTGTCACTGGCCAATCAGAGAACCGCTAATGCAGCTGATCTCAATGAAGAACGAACACGCTATCTGACCAGGAAGTGTAAGTGTAACAGAGTAGCAAAACACTTTTTTTACAACACTGAATTCAAGAGGAATTACAAGGCTGGCTCTGAAAACAGAAGATTTTCTGACTTTTCTGATGACGAGTGATATTGGGAGGCGCAGGGGTAAACAGTGCATTTTGCGGGGAACAACAGTCTGCCTCTTTTATGATAAATACTGCTTTTTAAAGGTCATAAAGGGTGATAGTTTAGAGGGGTCATATATTTATTCTAAATGATTGAAAAAGGTTATAATTTGGCACCTTTAAGTCAATAAGTGCACCGTTCAAAAAAAGTTACATTTACAGTCTGAGGCACAGAGCTATCATTTGGGAAGTAAAAGAATAGTTTTTTAATACTCCTGGCTCAATAGCTCCAAGGTTCTCCTTCCTCCTCCTGCCATATTATTTAGACGAGGGGTGGAGAAACCGTTTATCATTAAACAATGAGATACAATGAAACAGTGTTGTTGATCACCCATTTTAGCCAGTGCATCGAAGTCTGGTTGTAATTCTGTTGTAGCAATTGCCAGAACAGATCTGAGGTGTTCATCACAGAGCTGGAATCTGTGGGGTTCATTATTGGTGTTCATCACACTAAAAGCCAGTTCACACACACATATGTAGAGCCAAACAACACCAGCATCCTGCGTGCCATATTCATGTTTGGAAATTTGGCAGCACTTAATGAAACATAAAACTAATCCAGTTTCAGGGAGTTGAACTTATCCTTTTAACACCATGTCACATTGGAGATCAATCAGTTCCAACTGCAACTTCTGTGGCACCATTACCGGGTCTTGTGAGAAGGGACATGACACCAGCTGAAGTGCCCTGTCAATTATTCCAAAATCCCAAACCCAACAGAATTCCTCATGCAGGTCTTCTAGTGATTTTTTTTTTTTTGGATGTTGCAGGCCTCTTTTAACATAGCCAGTGTGGGGAAATGTGCAAATGACTTGTCTGACATTTGTCTAGAAAATAAAACGAGCGTGGTTTTGAAGGCTCTGACATTTGCTTGCATTTCATGCACAAACAGATTTTTCCTTTGTAGCTTCACATTCAGCTCCTTCATGTGTGTCAGTATGTCCACAATAAAAGCTAAATCACAAAGCCAATCTGTGTCTTTCAGCTCAGGAAAATTGTCAGTATTCTCAAATAGCTCCAAAAAGGAAATAATTTCTTGTTTGAGCTCTCACACATATTGACATACTTTTCCCAAACTTAACCTAAGGACATTAGAATGGTAAAGTAAGTCTGCGTGATCGGGGTCAGCTTTTTCAAGAAAATTAGTAAACTGACAATGGACTTAAGCCTGCTAGTTAAGTGTTCGTCAATTACTTCAATACGAAGAGTTGATGACCTGGATGATAAGTTAATTTTTTCAAATATGTTCTTGCTCTCAGGACATAAAATACTTGCTGTCTCTGCCCTGCACTCTTTAAGAAACTCTCCTCGGAGAAAGACTTGCTGGCTTTTTCGAGTTTGACTGCCAGTAAATAACTTGTCTTTGTGCTTGCTTCTTGGATGGAAGTAGCTTGAAGGTGTTTTTCTGAGCCTGCAAGCTAGCTACCAACCTGTCAGCGGTAGCCGTACGTTCTTGTGTTGAAAGGTTGCTGGCATAATTAGCATGTTTGGGGGTGAAAAAATTATGGCTGATGTTGTATTCTTTTAAAACTGCAATGGTTCTTGGCAAACAGACTTGGACCAACTTAAAATAATTAAAACATTTAGGCGTCCGGTCATTCTTAAACACCCGGCACTCGCTGTTGACCTTTTTTTTCTTTGACATTGCTGCAGATGGGTTTTGATCTGACCAGTAACGTTAGAAGAAGAGAAATAGTTAGAAATGGCCTGGGTTCCACTAAATCAATGACTTGAAATACCTGTCGGGCGGGCCGAGTGGCGGGCCGGCTTAAAAACCCAAAGGCCGTATGTGGCCCGCATGCTTTAGTTTGCCCACCCCTGATCTGGAGAAACAGCAGCTCTCAGCATGTTAGCATGAGAGTTCGACATAAAGGCTTTTTGTCATCATTCCTGCATGAGTGCCAGCATCAGGGTGGGCTCTTTATGGTGTGGCAGGCTCAAATAAGCCTGGGTAGTTATTTAACTTTCTTTAACAGTATGGTGGGTGGGAAAACAAAGCAGCACCTAAGAGGAACACATACCTATGAGCTTGTTAACACACAGTTTGGAGTCTGCTAATTACCAGAGAGAAGGGGAAATATTGGGAGTATATTTCAAATCAAAGCCAAGAGTCATCTAGGAGTTTAAATGGAGTTGTAGTTAAAAGATTCAGATTGTATAGGTTGTTGATGCCTTGGTATGAAAGTAAATAAGATATTTAGGTTGTCGTTTCTGTCTCTTTCTTATGTGTGGTCAATCTTGATGTGGCTCAAGGAGCCAAGAAGGAAATGGATTTTTCCCTCCTTCTGCATCTCCGAACATTTCTCACCACCATGAGCAAGAATGCTGGCATTAGAAAAAAATACTTTAGGTTTATATTTGTCAAAAGAGTATTTTACTGTACTGACTGTACCAAACTCTAAATTCTATTGCTTAAAAATGAAATTACTTTGTGATTTAATGAAAACAAAGAACTTTCAACTAACTAACTAACTTTGTAGTTGAAAAAACAAACAATGTTTTTTTTAAATTCAGATCGCTAGTTTTGATCTTCATGAACACTCTTAGGGGGGTCAATTATTTTTACATTTGTTTGTTTAAGGTATATAAAAATTAAACCTTCAGTCAATCACCCTAGTGTGATTAAATGAAGGGGTGTGGTTCAGTATTCCGGTGAAGATTCTTTTGCTAATGTAGAAGAAAGAGTATTGGAAACCGTTACAGTTTACTGCACGGTACAGCATTTCCATCTGTTGTTTGGTCTGTAACTTCATGGAATACAGGTGGTTTAGGGTGTGAATTCAGTGTCTCTGAACACCACAGAAAGCACCCAGCAAACATACCCATCTCTTGACTGGAAGCCTCTGTTATGTAGAATATTTATATGAACGCGAAGAAAAAGGAGTTGAACTAACAGTATTAAGAGACAAATCTATTATATTTTATCTGGTAAAAATGACCAAAGCATCCTCGGTTGAGCTGAATGAAAAGGATACAATCTACCGATTGCCACTATTACCAATCAGGTTGTTCCACAGTCAACAGTGCAGACGTCACAGGCTTTCATCAACATCAGCCAGAGCTTGTTATTTCAGACCTATTTGAGACACAAAAAGGAAATGGAGGGATTTTAGGAGGGATATTTTTTTCACATGCTTAAGAAATAAACGCGCAGTTCAGAAATTGTTCTGTTCAGGAAAGGGAAATAATTTGTTTTTGTCCCCGTTTGGTTACTATTGTCACAAATGATAAACTGCATTTCCAATTATGATTGATTTCTTATTTCTTATTTCTGTCTTGTTTTTGTGATTTTTGTAAAAAAAAGTAAATTTTCATTGAAGTTGTGAACTTTAAAATGTTTTACTATTAACAGAAGGTTTTGAAAGAAGTGTTTCAATCTATCCAATGCAACTCTTAAAAGAAAACATTTCAAATTTCTAAAGTAGATGCCCTTGACCTGCAAGAGTTTTCTTCCATTAAGACTTAATTTTGGAATGTAACACACAAAGCTGATTATACCTGCAGCCAAAGCTGTGAAACCGGGTCCTCTATAAAGTCTTTTCCAAGTGTTTGCTTTCATTATGACTCAGCATTGTCTGACCCATGAGATTGACTTTCGTATGGGCCCAGCAATTATTTTTGGCAAATCATTCACTTTCTCGTACTTCTCTCATGCTGGCTGGAATTCCTCCAGGAAAGCCGAAAGAAGCCTGGCACTTGCTTGCAGCCAGACTTGGGCAGCTGGGATCTGGAGGGAGTTCCCTGTAGTTTTGGAGTGCTCTGGCACCAGTCACACCCCCTACCACACACCCTGCCTTCTCTCACTCCACCTTCTTGTGACACAATACAGAGGAGCTCTGTGCCTCTTTACACTGCTCCATGCCCCTCTGAGTTCACACACACGCACACACACAGCAAGCTTCCTTAAATAAATGGGATTTCAAAGGTAGAAGAGTGCAGCAGGTGCCCCCCTTTGGTTGGCAGAAGCAGGCACTCACTCAAAAGCTTCCTGTTTTTTTGTTGCAAGCATTTGAGACTCTTCAAAACTGTTCAAGGAATAATAGTTAAGCTGAGTGTTTGCTGTTTTGCATTCTGTTGCAGTCAACTGGAGCTGTTTCTTCAGCTGGAGTCCATAATTGCTAGAAGCCGTTGACAGTTTTACCCATGCAGGTAACATGCTGCTAACCAACCTACCTTAAAAGGCTGCCCCTTGTTTGACACCCTCCCAAATGGTTGGCTGGTGTTCTTTGTCACCCAAAAAGCAATGAAAAGAGGAATTCCTTGTTAATGGTCCATGAAAGCTGCGATTCACCACGTATTATTGTTCAGGCCCTGGCGATTCTTTCCATATTACCTCAGTTTTGTAAGTTTCAGAAAAGCTATCCGTCACACTCTGGGGTTTATTTTCACATCACCTTCTCTTGTCCTGCTGTTCTGACTTGCTCGGGCAGATCTGTGGAATACAGCGGAGTAATCAGTGGCCCAGAAAGCCTTTCCAGCTGGACACTTGTCACCCGTGATGGAGAAAAACCATGACAACCTACCACTTCTAAAGGACCGCTGGCGTTGTGGAGGTCAGTGCCCTGCCATGAACCCCCTCATAAGTAAACAGACATGATGGGGAAGAACTCTCAGTCTTGGACTGTTTTCGTTTCAATAATTGTCTTCATTGTTCTCCAGCCACTGTTGGTTATGGTCGCAAGCTGTTTGGTAGGCCCCTGTCTGTCTGCCACCTCCCTAGGCTACCAGTGGTAGTGTCGCTGCCTCATGGTTATTCACTTGTGCCAGGACTGAGATGCCAGTTTAACTGGTAAGCCTGCTAGTGACACTGTTGATTGAATTAATGAGGAGAACACACAAAAGACACAAAAGTTTTAATTACTATTCAAATAACAGATTTTACAATGCAAACATCATTTTATCTGTCAAATATCTTTATGTTACTGTCATTGCTGTGATTTAATGATCTCTCAAGAAATGTCATTGAACACTAAGCATATAATAATTTAAAGAAATGAGGTCGATTTGCATATGCACACCAATACATGCAAAATTAAATGGAAGATTTGAATTAGAAAACTTTGAGTTGAAATGACTATTAATAATGTTAACTCAAAAATGTGTCAATGTGTTCAATAACTATGTAAACCTCCAGTTTTCTAAAAATGTGAAGTGTTCACCCAAGACACCCAAGTGATCCAAAAAAAGCTGAATTACTGCATTTATGAAAAAGGAAAATGTAATTTGTGTAAGAATGTAGTACCTGTACGATAAAAATGTAAATATAAATGAAATTATAAATATTTACTTAGAATAATAAAATAAATGAATACATGATCAAATAAATAAATGCATTAATAAATAATACATTCTACAACGTTCTACATTCTATAATTCAACACATGTTTAATTATTCTTTTTAAATTCTTAATTAATTAATTTATTTATTTCCACATTTCCAATTTTATTTATTTATGGATGTCTTTTTTCATAATGATGTAAGCAGTTACTAGAGCAATAGTCTGTAGCACATTAACTACACTATTATCATTATTAAGCGTGACTCTGCTTTTGGAGAATCTTTAGTGGCAGAAGAAATTATTCTTACTAGGCATTTAACAAACTTGTTTAACGATCAATATTTTCAATCAATTCAGATTTAGATGCTGGGTGAAGAGAGTACGGTATAGACAGAAAGTAAGTGATGTAAGAGAGAGGGGACCAAGACCTGGAAAAAACTTGGAATTTTATTACCGTGGTGTATAACTTTGCAGTTAGCCCTGCACAGCACTGTACCAACAACCAGAACGTGTATACAGTAGTATACTTCTCTTCAAATTGAGCTAAAGTAAGTACTGCTTTGAGATTCTTACATTGTCACAAAACAAGTGCAACCATCCTCAACATTGGGAGTTCTTTCTGGGACTTGAATGCCTTTAGGTTTTACATTTTCTTTATGACGCTTTGACAAGTTATTTGACTTAAACGTATAATTGTTGTTCAGAATGAGTGTGAAGAGTTCATGCAAATAAGGGAAGCCTCCTGGGGGATATCTACACCCTCTCTATCTCTTACTCTCTTAAATTTCTAGTCTTGCCTAGAAACATCTTCACACTATATGGCTGCAGAAGATGATCCCTGCCAAACAAGCGTGGGAACTGACCTGCATTTACAGCAGCCTCATCTGTAGCCTGTAATGATGGAACCTCAATGACATCATACACGTTTTGGAACAGACCTCTGTTAACTGTGCAGTACGCTTCATCCAAATACCAGTGGCTAAACGGAACACACACGCCGAGCTGAGCAATGGAAGTCAGATGGTCTGCATTTTCTTTCTTCCTTCCCCCTCTCCTGACTCAAATGTAATTGGCTGTCGGGATTTAGAGAGAAAGAAACCGAGGGGCCTCTGCAAGGGTCGGCCTCGTCTGTAAATGACGGAAAGTGAACACAGGCCTTCGTACAAAGTGGAATCTGATATAATTTACCCCAGGCTAGAGTGTTTGATCTCTACCTACTTCAGGGTGCTTGTCAGAGCCTTGGAGGGGGACTGGGGCAGCTTATAAACCAAAATGTCTGATGTCATATTCGTGGAAATTATTGTCATGTGTGGGTTGACATTTTCAAATTTGTGGACTGTAAGAAGTTTTGCTTCTGTTTTTGTTTCATGCTCTCTGCAGAAATGCTGTCATATTTAGTTTCCAAAAGGGCTCCTTTAGTGTTAAAAAGCTGACGTAAATTCATTTCTCTTCATTGTTGTATCAAAAGCATTCTTAATTATGCATTGTTTTATCATTCTTTTATAAATGGACCAAATATGTAATTCTGCCTATCATTATGTTAAACATATCCATTTGCTGTTTGAAACCCGAAAATACTTTTTTCCTTCTCTGAATTCTGATGTTGTGATCTGATTGGTTTAATTCACCCAGATTTTCAGAAAAAGCGAGTGCGACATTTGTTTTCATTCCGCCAGGAAATTATCAAGAAAAATGTCTATCGTTTTCTGAAAACGAGCGATTATAAAGATCAATTGGCATACTGGCTTTACAAAAGTGGGCAATGTTCATAGCGTACACTGTTTAAACAAATGTCCATTAGTGTTTCTCAAAGCAGGTTGTGGTGTCAAAAAGCGATGTTTTGGCCTGTTCCCTGACCGTTTTTGGGAAGAGTTTATTTTCCAAGTTTGGCCAACCCTTTGTCAGCATTTGGAAAAATTCTCTCAAAACAAAATGGGATTGATTGTTTGACATGTGAGTGGGTTTTGGCCAAACAAAGCTGTAAAATAAATTCTAATTTAAACTACTGTGAGACTACTATAGTGACATTGATCCTGCCTAACAAACTTATTTCTGTGTTAAAAAATGACTCTCGAACTCTTCCGTACTGCTTGTGCAGCCTCTCCTCATTTTATTTCCTGAAACATGAAAAACTGTGATAAAATATATTATAGACCTAATTTTTATAATTTTCATGAACCATTTCCATATCCTAAACAAAATTACCCATTTGTTTTCATAAAGTGACAAATGCAACATAATTACTTGTAGATGTCAGGGTGAAGCATTTGAAGGCTTCTCCCGTGACTGAAACCTTTCTGTATCATATTACAGCCTGTCAGGAACAGCTCAGTGCAGCCAGTGATTCCTGCTTAATAGTCCTCTGAACACTGGAAACATCAATCATGCACATTGCTGTTAGGTGCGAACATTAGTCATCTATTTTGTGTGTGTGTGTGTGCGTGTGTGTGTGTGTGCACCTCGCCGTTTTGGTTAACATCATGTTACTTTTGGAAAGTAGTTGGGTTGCACTGCTGACAGCCGGTAAAGGAAGAAGCCAAATCCAAAGACCTCACACAGCTTTCGAGAGCCCTGTATCAATGACAGGATGAGGCTTTTTCTTAAAGTTAATATAAATTATCTGATGCAACAATAATAATCCAGACCTGCAGGATACTCTAGACCCCCATTTTTTTTCCTTATTTTAGTCAAATCGATTGCTGAGTGAATTAAACAGTCAGCACAACATTTTACCATTAGGTGAAGGTACATTTTACCATTTTTTTTCTGTACAGCCCACCTGAAAAGTTGCATAAATATATTTTTATAAATTAAACTTATTTTTAGATTTTTAATTTAACACACTTCCATTAAAGTCAGTGCTAAATGGTCTGGTTTTGTTAACCCAAATATATCAAAAGATTTCAAGTAAACTCACTGAGAAAACTCAGCTATAGGACATTTGTCAGTTCATAACATTTAATATAACATGTAAAGGACTAACACCAAACTTATATTCTAGTAAATATTAAAACCTCTATTGTCCCATATAAAAGGTTTGGATAACTACAGCGCATAAACTTAAAAAAAAATTGTATATTGAAAACATATATAATAACAAAGACACTTAGAATAACCCTAAAATGTAGTTTTTTTTTTGTTGAGAATTTTATATATTTTTATGAATCACCTTTATAATGTTTTAACAAATTTAATAGAAAAAATAAAGTGAAGAGCTGTTTTTATATAAAAAATAATCTCTGAATTACTGTGTGATTTAATAGGCACTTAGTCAAGACAAGTTCGGCCTGAAAATGCAACCTCAATTACCCAGCTCACTTCTACTTCCACACACACTCACAGCCACTTACTAGTTTAAATAAAGTCAGATCACTATCGCCATGAAGTGAATGAGCGTTTGTGTAGAGCGTGGATCCGTTTACTAAGCCAATCTGTAAAAATTATCCTGCTGGGAAGCCTTCGGAAGCCATCATTTATTTTCTTAGCGAGATACTAATTGACCAGGCCCTCTGTAATTTGTTGATGGGGATTCATGAGAGTCATATGTGACTTCGACACTGAATGCAGACTCCATTTGCAACCATTTAGTGTGCAACCAATGCTTGTGAATCACTCACAGTGTGCATAGCTTGAACAAACAAGACCTGATGGAATGTTCGCTTTCTTACCATCAACAAGTAATTTGCGGTTCTCTTTGTGTGGATGACGGGGACAAATGCAAGGATGAGGTTTTCTCTCGTTGGGGCAGAGGACTTTGAATTATTACAATTTCCTACTATGATTATTGTATATTTTCAGAGACTGAATTCATAGCGTTCGACCACACTCAAGCATGTGCCCACAATCCAATTCAGATGTCCCAGTCAGACCAGTGGGAACTCTATTTGACCTTGTGATGATGTATGTTTCTATGTATCATTTCTGCAAAATAAATGTTCCCTCAAGAAAGCCTGAATTTGTCTCAAGATTGGTTTATTTTTTTTGTAAGAAGTGTTACTGTCGCCATTGTTAAATATGATGTCAGCTCTTTGCTTTCCAAGTGTCAGAACTTAGATTGATTAGGTTAGCATTATGTAACCAAAAACAATGAAAGAGAGGGCGACACTGTAAAGCATGGGGTGTTTTTCTTGTGAGAAACCTTTGTCCTTCTGAAGGTGCGCCAGACTTGAGCTAAGCCCCTGGAAAAGTATGAATAAACTCAAGAGATGATGCACTTTCCCCTAGATTTGTGTGCAAACTGAAAATGTCCACTGGGAGTCAGTTAAATACCTTATGAAAGCCCCTAGTGTGTGGGTCAGTGTTCAGGTGAGCTTAAGTGGAGATTAAACAGTCATCTGATGATTAAAAGTGGTAGGTCGCTCACAACTGAAAGTGCACAGCCTCATCAACCTGATTTCCTTAGGTGAAGCACAACTCTGATGAATGTGCTAGTCACTGTTTTCCATGTATTACAGCAAAGACTTTCAAACAATAACAAGCATAACGCAGTTATGCAGTTGTGGTCAGTTATGCAGTTGTGGTCTAGTGGATAAGGAGATCGAACCTGCAACCTGTGGCGTCACGGTAGCGCAGTGGGTAGCACGGTCGTCTCACAGCAAGAAGGTTGCTGGGGCAGGTGGCATTTCTGTGTGGAGTTTACATGTTCTCCCAGTGAACACGTGGGTTTTCTCCGGGTGCTCCGGTTTCCCCACAAGTCTAAAGATATGCATTATAAGTGAATTGAGTAAGAACAATTGCATATAGTGTTAAAAGAGTGAATGTGTTTGTGAATGTTTCCCAGCGATGGGTTGGAAGGGCATCCGCCGCATAAAACACATGCCCGAGAGTTGAAGGTGGATCTCCAACAATCACAGCTGTGGTGCCCTTGAGCAAGGCACCAGTTTCCTGACTGCTCCATGGCTGCCCACTGCTCTGGGGGTGTGTTCACAGTGTGTTTGTTCACTGGTGTGTGTGTACACAGGGTTACATGCAGAGCACAAATTCCGGGTGTGGGTCACTCCATATCAGGCCAACAAAAAAAGGAAAAGAAAATGTGTGTATGTTACATGATAAAGTGACCTTTACGGGGTATTTTCTACTGGCCATCAAGGGAGACTACACAACTGTGCAACTGTGCTTATTATGTCTATGACATCAGTCAAATATTGCAGAAGTTTATTGAAGCTATTGAAGCTTAAAGTGGGTGTAGCCAGATCTTGTCATCTTAGTTGATTGTCTGTCAATGGTGAGAGAAAATGGTTTATGAGATTGGAGATGGACAGAACCAAGATGTTTCATAGATGGAATGAAAATGTTAGAACACAGTTGTTCAGTCTCTGTACTTTTGTATAACTCTGTCAGCGTCTTTTGACAATCTTGTTCACCATTTTATGTTAATTGCTTTACCTTTCCTTTGTGTGCCTAATGCTGGACCAACACAATTTTCAGTTGCATGATTCAGCTCCTGATTAAATCTCAGGGGTTAAAAGCCCATGATTTACGTTCTCCCACCCTAGAAGCTGATGCTCAGATGCAACCCGGCTGCTCACACTGTGCGTTGTCCAAACATGGACATGGCACTCTAGTTTACGCAACTACTACATGAAAAACCTGGAAGTGGAAGATGCACATTGCTCCTGAATTCTCACCAAAAACAAACCAGCTGCCTTGCTAATTTTGCAATTCTCTGTGCAGAAACTATTACAATTATTAGGAGCAATGACCACCCAACTTTTTTCGCAATTGTTGCCGTCATGGTATCTTTCAGAGGTCACATCTAAAAGGCTTGCATGAGCTTGCCAGAGTTCCACAAGTTGACCCTTCACAAAATCGCACAAATCCAAATCCCACGCTGGCAGTCATCCTGCTTCCTTTCTCAAGTTTCACATCACCATTACAGGTGTTTGCACAAACGTAGCGTGAGATGTTGCATTAAGTGTCTCGGACCAAGCAGGATTTCAAACCGGTTTGATTTTCTTGCTACCACTCAATCGTGGGTTGGGAGCTGGTCGTTAAGTGTTAATTGCCTCTCGATACCCCAGGTACACTGCATGGGCCACGACACCCAATTCAGCGGAAACTCTTGGCAAAATGAACTAAAAATAGCACAGTGTTTGCTCGGCTTTGTCATACATTGTCTAGAGTTAGTTGTGATAGTTTAGAGCACATGGTAATCATACTCCGCCCTCTATGAGACTACCCATCAGTGTTAAGTTGCTTCACCTAAATAACCCTCTTGATCGAGTCTGCTTTATATTTCTAACAGTAATATTCAGTTATTTATTGGTTCAATAAATGTCTCCTTGTCTTTTGCTGATCAATCCTCAATTATGTGTAAGTTGACAGTTCTAAGGTTTTTGATTCCAGTTTTATTTTAGTGTCAGGTTTTCCCATGGTGGATCCTTCTATTACTTGTTTATTTATTGAATAAAGCTCTCAACGTTGAATGGCTGGTCTGCACTTCTGCTTTTTTACACTCACCACAACCTGACAAAGTCTTGTGAGCTCAGAGGCTCCACTTGACTTTAGGACTGTTTCAATGCTTATGGGAATACTTGCGCTTTTTCATAAATATTTAAAGAGGAAGTATATATCATCTTGGATCACATGTGCTACCCACAACTAAAGTGTGTTGGTCTTCTGCATCCACACCTGTGCTCATTTGCTGTTACAGTAGTGATTAAGTGGAAATAAATGGTGACCTTTGCTTCAGGTTCAGATGGGTCCGTCATTCAGGTCTGACTAAACTACAACTCTCAGCAACCCCTGTATCTAGCACCTGGACTTTTTAAAGAGATATGTTGCTCAAAAATTTAACTGCTGGGATTAGTCAGGTATCATAATGTGTTCACTTTCACAACTGATTCACTTCAGTATATATTCAGTATAAACAAAAATCTAAATCAGTTTGCACCATACTATAAACACCATTTTTGTTATCAACATCAAGGCCTGGGGACACTGGGATGTTGCAGATGTTTAGGCCCTTGTTACAAAAGATAGGACACCAACTTTAGCATACTCGCCAACATATCAGTTACGAGATCAAAATGTAAATACACTGTATATAAATTCTTTAAAAACAATTGATTTACAAGGTGATTTTATCAGTATTTTTGGAATAATCTGCTGATTGAACTGGTGCCATTATATCCATAACACCTGTCGGCTCTCGTTATCATCTTTTTCAGTTGATCAGTGGAGAAGATACAGCTTGCTTTTGTTTACTAAAATAAGTCAATACTGAAATAAAACAGATGTAAGGCTGTTTTACAGTCTTGTTGACTTTTATTTGTCTTTTTGTTTTTCAAAAGAAGAACAAGTGTGTGTCTGTATATATTTTAAAAATTTTATTTCAACTGTACAGTTTCCTTTTAAGATTTTTTTTTTCATCATTAAAAGACCATTCACAAGCTTGAGAGTAAACTTTCTTGGCCATAAAGCCAACTTGTGAAACTGATTTTAACAACCCACCTCACCCAAGTTGAGCATGAACTTGTCGACCTCAAAAGTTGCACTACTTTTCATGCGTCCCACCCAAGGACAGCTTGGTCCAGCAGATGTTGTGGATCTGGAAGCCGTAGCCGTGTCAGTCACGTGCCAACCTCCCTGGCCAAGCTACCAAAATGGGCATTTGTGTTGTGTCTGGCACTCCTCCCTAGTTCTGTTTGATTCTTTTAAATCCAATTCCCATTAAATCATTATTTTAAAGCCCCTCCCTCCCTGCCTCGTTCCTCCTGTTACCCGGGTGCATGCAAATAAGCCCTGAGGTATGTGTTGGTTATCTCCTCGCTGGAGACATGCCCTTGTTGCTTCATATAGCTCAGCTCTAAAGCACCAGCCATTGATAAGGCTAATGTCTCTGATAGTCACCTCACTTTCAAGTCGCCTGCACAAAACAGCCGGCTTTCTTTCATGTTGTTTTCCCAAGCCAAGGACAGACAAGCCTCCCTGCGGGACTGAACTGGCTAATCAGTAATAGCTAACTTGTTGAGTCCAACTCAGTCTGATTCTCTTTCATTGTCTGTCTTAAAATGCTTAATTTCATTCTTACCCATTTTTTTCAGGAAAGCTGCCACTTCCTGTAAATCTAAAAACTTGATATTTTTTTTGTTCCTTGCTGCTTGGATTTTAGAGGAGAGGAGTCAGCTAGCAGTGTGGTTGTGAGGAATAGCCTCTACTTTTCTCATCTTCTTCTTAGCTTCTGCCACCTGTCTCTTCTCCCACCCCTCCTTCTCATTTTCTATCTTTTCCTTCTTCTCTTCCATTTTATTTGCTCTCTCTGGTCCAGCCATGCAGCAACTTTTGGAGTGAAGATGAGGGTCAGCAGGACACTGGACAGACAGGGAGGAGCATCCCAAATATGACACATGGTGTGAAATTAAAACATTAGTACCACTTTATGACTTTATTTAACATAAGCCAAAGTAAACTGATTACACGTCTGTTTCACAACCAAACAGGAGTGGCCGTGTGGTCTGGATTTATTTTTTGTAGAGTATTAAGTGTCTGTACTTGATGAACCCTGCAGTGTCAAGCTAAGCCTCTCGCTATTAAATTGCACGACCGATTAGCAGGCAAATTTTCTAGGAGGATTGACCTGGTTGAATGCGATCATCCAATTGCTGGGTGTAAATCTAGTGATAGACAACTTCTACATCCAAAAGATCCCACATCCAGCTGATGGTAGACCCACGACTGAAGTTAAAGTGTTTTGTACAGAAAAAGAGCCAAAATTGTTGCCTTTCTAGTGACATTGAATGTGCAAAAAAATGGACACTTAACATTTTAATTACTGACATGGAGAAGACTTTGAAGTACATATATATATACATATATATATATATATATATATATATATATATTATATATCTATATATATCTATATTATATATATATTATATCGATCGATCGCTCGCTAGATAGCTAGCTCGCTAGCTCGCTATAGATCGATCGCTCCTAGTGATAGCTCATCTCACCATCCTTTGTATGTAACGCTTCTTTAGCCTTTCTTTCAAAGCAGCTTCACAAGTCCTCGTGGCTCAGGTGAGTAGGAGTTCCCTCTGTGAGGGGACTCTCGCTTACATGAGGACAGGTGCTAATCACCTCCCCAGCCTAAAGAATGTACAAACTTAAAATCCATCGACAAACAGTTTGCCGGACAAGACCTGAAAAAAAAAACAAAGACAAACAGTAACTAACAAATGGAGAAACAACGGTTAGAAAACTGTAACGCAGACAACCAACAAGTGATCAGCATCAGCTGCAGGAGGAGAGATAAATAGATGAGGATAGGTTAGAGAGGAACATTGAACCACATTGTTTTTTCAAACAGTTTGTATGTATATGGTGCTCAGCACCAGATCTGTTTAGACAAATACCAAGAGATAATTATTGAATGCCAGTTAAACAGATATGTTTTTAATTTAGTTTTGAAATCTGTGAGCGTAGTAGCTGCGGACAACATCCGGGAGTTTATTCCAGAGCTTCGGGGCTCTATATGAGAACGCTCTTCCACCTCTTGTAGATTTACTAACCTTTGGTACAATCAATAGTCCTGCTTCTTGATCGGAGAGAGAGAGCTGGAATATATCGTGAGAGGAGACTGCTCAGGTAGGCCGGAGCCAAGCCATTCAGCGCCTTAAAGGCACAGATCTTGTAGTCAATGCGATATTGTACAGGAAGCCAATGAAGAGAGCACAAAACCGGTGTAATGTGATCATATTTCTTTGTTCTTGTGAGAACTCTAGGTGCTGCGTTCTGGACTAACTGTAATTTTTGTAGCGTGGCGGCCGAACAGCCGGCTAACAGAGCATTACAATAATCCATTCTGGAGGTCATGAAAGCATGCACAAATGTTTCTGCATCTATGATAGACAGCATGTTCCGCACTTTAGCAATGTTCCCGAGGTAAAAGAAAGCTGTCTTAGTAACATAAGAGATATGGTTCTTAAACGTCAGTTCACTATCTGTAATAACGCCAAGATTTTTAACTGTAGTGGAAAAATTAACAGTGTGTCCCCCCAGTTCCATATGTAAAGCAGAGAGATTCTGTAATTGCTTTTTAGAGCCAATAAGTAATATTTCTGTTTTATCGGGATTTAGCATAAGGAAATTTTCATCCAATCATTGATATCAGCGACACATTCTGAGCTCTAGATAGATAGAAAGATAGACAGATGGATGTAAAAATTCAATATTAGAACCAAAAGGATCAGTTTGGAATGTTTATTTTTAGCCGTGGAGCTACTGTCTATTCTGGGATCGATTGAAAAGTGCTACAGCAAAAATGATCCAATCCACTGTTGTTTGTTAGTCTCTGAACAACATTTGACAGAGTAATGTAACAAGCAAAACTAAAACCTAGCTTCCATTCCTGAAAGAAATTGAATGTTTTTATTTGATTTTACACAAAATGTATCAAAAAGTATTTTCAAAATGCATCAATCAAATAATGGCACCAAATGAAGTAAACTTCTTTCCAACCAAAAACTTCTATGCTATGAAGAATAATGATATGTCAATAATCATCTCTCTCTCTCTCTTTTTCTCTCTTCTCTTTTTCTCTCTTCTCTCTTTCTCTGTGCATGTATATGCAGTTGTCGTATGTGAAAGTGCAGAACAACATTTCAGTGGTCCCTACGATTTATGTAGACCTGTACTTTTATTGTTTTTAGATCTTACAGCAGCATTCAATACTGTAGACCAGCAACTGTCTTTAAGTGAAATATGTGGGTTTCTTTCTGTGCAATTATATGGAAAAAGGACTGAAGAGTCCCTCAGGGCTCTATTTTAGACCCTATTTCATTTGGCTTTTACTCATCTGGGTAATTTGTGGGATCTGAGCAAGCTTTTGCTCCCTGGTAGACAGTGTCGTTGTGGTGTGATGTTCTACAAAAAACTTTGAACTGAATTAAATTGAGTAGGCATGTTCTCATTTGAACATACTTAAGCAGTTAAATTTGTTTAAAAATACAATAAATACACATACAATTAACTTTGATGAAGAATAGCAGACTCGTGAGACTCAACAGTTTGGTTTAAACATATTGGCAAATATTTACACTTGCCATGCTGTTGTCCAATGCAGTTTTGTGAATTTGACAATTGATATAAAAAAAAAGTTTTGCACTTATTTGAGGCATTTGTCATTTGTTATCAGCACATCCAAATTGTGCAATTTCATGGTTAATGTAAATGCTACGGATGCTTGATAAGCTCACCTGCATGGATGAGCGCATTAGTGTTGGTAAACTTTTATTATTGAGGAACAAATATTTTTTTAATCAAACATGAGTTTTTAGGTAACAAAACTAACATGCATCATAAATACAATTTTTTTTCTGTGAAATTCAATGATGAAATTCAAAATGTTTTTCTGTTTGGGCACATAAACAACTTTATTTTTTCATGAACGAAATGAATCGTTTGAATGTGATTCACAAAAATGTTCCAAATTATTTCCAACATTTGACGTTTATGAGGATAAAGAAATTAGGACAAAGTGGATAAGGCCATGACATCTTAAGAGCACTCAAATTCTTTCCTGTGGATATTTGAACACATTGATGCCATCAACAGAAACTTGATGATGTGTTTAACCTTTTGTTGGATTTGTTTGCTCCAGTTGACTTTTTCTCTCCGCTCATCTCTCATTTTTAGTTTTGAAATAGAAACACTGACCCACATGAGGAAGCTTTTTTTCTTGGATAAGAGGTCATGGAGGCTCTTGGCTGTTTGTAGTGCTGCCAGCGGCAAGTAGCAAGTCAGCAAACACAGGCCAAAGGGTGACAATCACAGCTCTTAAACTGATGGAAAAAGTAAAGGCCCACGGAAGAAGCTTGCCATTAATCAAGCCTATTTTTGGCCTGATATTTGGGCGGCAGCTTTTATGCTGACTATCCGTAGAAGACTGTGTTTATTTTCCCAATCCTCAGTGACTATTTTAAGGCAGTAATCTTTAAAGTTATAGCATAAAACATTTTAACCTTCAGTTTTAAACAACCAGTTTCCTCAGGGCCACATCTCACCTCATTACAGTACATCATAGCCTCTGTGTTTTTAATGTGCAAATGACAGGTTTTTCCCATGTAGAAGTGTAAATTATACCCAAAACACATCTTTTACATACATTTCAAAGGTTGATTTTATAGATATGGAAATCAATGTCATAAATGCAGACAGCAAGTGCTTTGTAAATGTTGGTGTGTTAATAACCGTTTGCATTGCGTATATTTACTATCATTATGCATATAGGTAGTATTCATGAAACTTCCTTTGAAAATTCTTAATTTAGTTTTGACAGATCAAACATGTTGACCTCAACAAAGGTCAGACTCCTTGTTTAGGCTCTTGGTGGTTAAGTTTGTGATTTCAAGCTCTGTTCTCTGGAATTTCTTATTTGGCTGTCAGGAAGATTCATTCATTCACAGCTCATGTGATGTGTTTAAGGAAATGACTTGAGCACTGAAACATTGTTCAGTGTTATCTCATTTTTACCCCTCAGGAGGTCCCTAACAAAACTGAGAACAACACACGAGGCACAGATACAAAAGATACAAACAAACACTGCTTTATGTAGCTGACAGCACCTTGAGGCTGCTTTTGAAGAGCAGCATTTTGCTGATAATGTTTTAATGATTGAATGTGTACAATCTTAAAGATAAAACTGGAGATTGTTCACCTTACTAATATTAATAAACATTCTCTCTCAAAAATATTCTAGAACATAGATGATGTTCACAGACAGTGAGAGCAGCTTCCATGAATGGAAAACAGATCTTATGCTATAGTCTCACTGCAGGTCTTAAAACATAATTCAGATTTTTTGGGTGAAATTAATTTTTTTTTGTTTTTGTTCACATAACAAATAACATGCACCTGCTCTTCTGTACGAACAATCTGACACGCGTCAATGTGACACGTGTGCAGAATAGGAAACTACGTCTCCCAGAATGCACTGCTAACAGATGAAAAGACAGTAAACACTGAAGGCGTAAATATCTGATCAGAGACAACTTTATTAGTATTAGACAGTATTACAGAAAGATTAAGATGGAAAGGAACACAATTTTTTTTTTTAATTAGGCTGCAGTCTAAGCATAGCTTAAGTGAAAACCTGAATATCCAAGCTAAAACACCATATATATTTTAAAGCCACCCTTTACCATTATTATTTTAGATTTGTATTAATTTCTTTTAATAAATGATTACTAATAAAAACTCTCCTGCTTTTGTTTTTTTCTAAAACCAAATAACCTGCAAGCTTTCTGTTTTTATACATGCAAAAAAATACATCGCATAATATTAAAAATAACGTGTAAAACTATTTAACAATTGTATTAATCATAACCGCCTCAGACCATGCGTTCATTACAATGGCCATAACTCTTAAACACTTTTTTAATATTCTGTACTATTTGACTCAATTTGCAGCATGTTTTTTACTGACAGTTCATGCTTTGTATGTGGTAAATTGCAAAACATTTTATGAAGAATGCTGAAAAAAACATACTATTCTTCAAACTGCTCTCCAAACCAAAATAAAACTTTTCAGTTTTGTATTTTATCTTTTACTGTTCAATAACAGGAAAACAATTTTTTATTTGCACATACTTCCAAATTTATATTTAAATGAATGGATGAAAAACATGATTTATATAATATAATATTTAACTTTTTTCAGAATTGTTGCTAAAAAAAGTATTAGTAGAGGGACTCCATGCAGGCTCCTCCTTAGCAAACTGTTCTCCTCTTCATTGGCTCTACTTTGATTTACCCATTCTGACTTCAGAAAAAAATTAAGGATTTTTCATCATGGATTCTGTCACTCCCACAAAACCCAAAACCAATTCAAAATCAGCAATTCAGGAATATATAATGGTGGCTTTGAGTGGCTCTTGGATTCTTCACGGGTACTAGTCTCATGAAAGCATCCTTAAGGTTTCTCCCAAATCATGATGGAAGAGCTGGCAGCAACACTGTAGCCAAGCTTTTGCTCTCATCCAGGGATTTTCAACACTTCCTTCAAGCTTGGCTGCATTACACAACAAAAAAACTAAATAAGACAGAGCCAGATCTGGATCTTTCTAAAAAGCGCATCTTGAGGAGAAAGACGACTGGAACTCATTTCGAGCAGAGGAAGTCTTACTTTTGGTCATGGTTTTAAAGTGAAGCAGGCTCTGAACAAATGTTATTTTTTATGGCTGTATCTTCAAGCGATCTGTTGATGCCTGTCTTGCTCTCATTTGAAAGCCACAGAAAAATAGACAAATGTGACTTCTGTAAAAACTAAAACCTTGCTTCATAAAAAAAAAGAACCTACTGAACATACAGACCAAATAATGATTTTCATCTAAAGCGTTGAGGAAAATCTCACTGAATAAAGTTACTCTTTCAGTTTTCTCATCCTTCAGTGAGCGCTTAATAAAAGTCAGGCGTTCAGAGCTGATTGCTGTCAGATTAGGTTTTTACAGGCAGTGGGTAATACAAAGCTCCTGTTTCATACCTTGACACAGCACAGACTTCAAGACAGTAACACCTCAAGACACTATACTTTGTGAAGGGCCATGGGGCTACTTCCGGCCGCTCACGTTAGCCTGCCGCTAACCTTTTTTTTCTTCTCTTTTTCCCATGGAGCAGTGCCTGGTAGGTAACTAAACGCAGATGCTATCAACACAAACCTTGCTTGTTTTCCTTTGTTTGAGTTTGAAACAGATCCGATGTGCTTGTTGAAGTTAGCCAGTGCTATGCTAACAAGAGAGGGGCTCTGTTGGCAGACAGGATGTCCTACTGGCCTAAAGGTATACTGCACAGATTACATGTCATACTTTTCTTAGTTGTAAAAGTTTTATCTAAAAAAAACCTCACACAAATTAAATGGCGCATACTTAAGCAGGGTTTTATGACAGAACTCAAGAGTGAAAGATCCCATCACCTGAGGTGGAATTTAGGGGATTTGCCAAATGAGAATTTCATTGAATTTCACTATCAAGTGTTGAATAAAGTACTCAAAATTGTTACTTGAGTAATTTTTTGTATACTTTTAAAGTGCTGAGTGATTGAGTGAAGTATTGTCATTTTTGTAATATTAGATATAAAAATAACTTAAAAGTACAGAAGTAAGCAGTAAAAGTATCAGAGGAGAGATGTTTTTTATTACCAATTAAGATTGTTCTGATTTTATTTTAACATTTTAAAATGTTAAAATAAAACATTTACTTTTTGATCTATTTTTGACCTATTTGATCATCATGTTTCTTACAAATATTTGGATTTGTAATGAATTGCAATAATATAGCAAAATACAACTGTTTTCAATTTCTGAAAAAAACACACACCCAAGTTTTACTTAAATGCATTAAAATAAACAAACACTGTCCTATTGGAAGAAACACCGGCCATATTTTGTACCCCAAAATTATTTTTGTGAACTTATTAAATATAATTAATTTTAATGACACAGACACAGGACTAACTTCCTCCATATTTTTATTTTCACATCCATTCAATGATGTTTATCATTTATAATAAATATTAGGGATGGAAAAAAGAACAATCCATCGCAATTCTTTTTCTAACAATTCAGAATCAATTCTCAACAGTTCAGAATCGAGTCTGTGTTCAATCAAACTGCGAGTGCATTACGGAAACATAACATCACTACACTTGCCTTGTACATTTGATGTCAAATTCTCTCCTTTTAAACAATGGACAAACTACAACCTTCAAATGGCAATGGTTCCATTTAGAGCTAAAGAGACAGCTTTCTGTCCCAAATGCGTTAGGTGCCAGCTTCACTCAAAAAGATCCTCGAGACAGTAGCAAAGCTTCTGCCGAATTCTGAAAAGGCAGAGCAAATTACCCTCTCATTAGCAGGTTTCATTGCCAAGGGTTGACCCGTAAAGTACTTAAAGATTGAGACCCCTAATGACTACATGACCCCTCTAGACCAGGGAATCTCAAACTTTTTTCACCAAGTACCACCTCAAAAAAATGTAACACTCCAAGTACCACTATAATGAGCAACATTAAAATACACAACTCCAGTATAGCCACATTTACATTAAATTTACATTTATGCATTTGGCAGACGCTTTTGTCTAAAGTGACTTACATTAGGGGAGAGACAATATGCAATCTGTTTCACAGTCAAACTTCTCAGCTTCTCATAATAGAAATTGTATCAAATGATCAATAAACCAAGGCAGTGAGGAAGATAAAGACAGAGGAGGAGGAAAAAATAAATATATATTTTTTTTATAGTAGGTGTTCCCTGAAGAGAAGAGTTTTCAGTTGCTTTTTGAAAGCTGTTAGTGTTGCTGCTTTCCTGACTGGATCAGGGAGTTTGTTCCAGCAGCCAGGGACAGTGAAAGAGAAGGTTCTGCTGAGAAATCTTCTGCCCTTGTGGGACGGAACCACGAGTTGCTGTTCCTTCTCTGAGCGCAGGCTTCTGGAGGGCATGTAGGAGTGTCTGAGCTCATGGAGGATAGACATGGGCTGATCTGGAGATAGTTTTGTATGCCAGCGTCAGCGATTTGAATTTAACCCGAGCTGCAATGGGGAGCCAAGAGAGGGGAGTAACATGATGAAGAGGGGAGTAACATGAGCTCGTTTCGGTTCCTTGAAGATAAGACGAGCTGCAGAGTTCTGGATCATCTGCAGAGGTTTGAGCGCATTTGCTGGAAGACCTGCTAGGAGAGCGTTGCAGTAGTCCAGACGTGAGAGGACCAGAGCCTGAACCAGAAGTTGAGTTGCATGTTCAGTTAAGAAGGGCCTGATCTTTCAAATGTTGTGCAGTGCAAATCTACACGCCATAGTTGTCTTTGTGATGTTGTCTTTGAAGGACAGCGGTTCATCCAAAATCACTCCAAGATTCCTGACTGAAGGAGAAAGGGTGACTGTAGAGGATTGTAACTGGATGGTGAGGTAGTGATGCACAGAGGGATGGGCCGGGATTTCCAGAAATTCTGTCTTGGCCATGTTGAGCTGTAGGTGATGGTTCTTCATCCAAGTAGAGATGTCATTCAGGCAGTCAGTTATGCGGGTAGTTACTGACAGGTCATCAGGGGGAAACGACAGATCGATTTGACTGTCGTCAGCGTAGCAGTGTTAGGAGAATCCGTGTCTGAGGATGATAGGGCCCACAGCATGTAGGCCGTCCCCTTCAGAAATCAGTTCAAATAAAAGATCATATTATTGCTAATACCCCAGCCAGGAGATTGAACATTGATCATTGTTTCAGTGACAGAGAAGTGTATTTCTCAGGTGGTAAAAAAAGACTTGACAGTGGTTTGGAAAAACATCTCAAAAGTCAGAGATGGATCGGATATCACACCAAGCTTCCTCATTCTGCTCTTTGTCTCTAAAGGTGAACCCTAAAGAGACAGGTTTAAGGCCCAGTTTTCAATTGCCCTATCTGGTTTCGAGAACCAATCAGAATAACTTATTTTGCTACTGTTCATGTACTTTGGGAAGTCAGCTTGAAATGCGCTATATAAAATAAAGTTAATTATTATCATTATTACTATTATGGGCTATGTACATATATTGCATAGAAATCATGCAGACTAATTAAATGTCTTCTGGATTTAGTTTAGTAGTGTCCCCAAAATAAAGATAAATTAACTTGAACCCTTCGGATGGGATGCTGTCCTTATTTACTGTACTGAGCTGTACTGTAGTACTGTATACTGTACTGGCTCACTCATGCTATCTTGTGAATGTGTGGCATTTCACTGGCGAGGTGCTCACGTTCTCTCTCATCCTGCTGATAAAGCCCAGCATGCTGTCAAAGGCTGCCAGCGGAAATAACAGGAGCTAAAGTCGATAAGATTGCTGCAGCTTCGGCTTTATCAGCCTGGCCTGGGAAAAACACCACGAGTCTGTGAGGGTGATCTCCGAGTGCACCCACAGAACTCTGGGTTCTATTGGGGTGTGTTCGGCTGAGACTGAAGGATGTGTGCAGAGGGACACTGCTATAGATCATTAGTCTTTAGATCTTCCTGGTTTGTGTCTTACACTGGTTGGAATGTGGATGAATCAGGAGCGGTGTGAATCAGATTGATCTGCACATTTCCCCTGGGTCTTTTTACCATCCGTTGTTCAATTGTGTGATTACAAATTTGGAAAGTGCTTCGACTAATATAAGCCTATGTTGTAAATGCTATGTTCTCTTATTTATGATGTTGAAAAGTTGTTAATTTCATATAGTTAAAACGTATTAAGCTCAAGCTCTTATGAGATCTCATATATATCAAAATTATGTAGATGTGAAAAGGAAATAGTTCATATAGCTGTAGAATACATTTTATTATAATTACAAAAATGTATGCATTTTGCTTAACACATTTTCTTGTCTTTTCAAAACAATATATTTACAATGATTAAAACAAAGCTATATTTAATGATGTAAAACTGCTAATTAATATATAAATGTTAGAACTAAGTTCAAACGACAAATCTTTCAATAATTAGTCACTGCTTCCATTACAGATAATGTTCACATTTTATTATCCTTGTTCATAACACTATGGGTACAAAGATTTAAAACAAAGTGTTTATTTTGAGGACAATTTAGTAAATACAAATTTAAATTAGTAACATTTAGAAAGCCATCCATCCATTTTCACGTCGGTTTTCTTCCCTTTCGGGGTCGCCACAGCAGAATGAACTGCCAACTCCTCTGGCACATGTTTTATGCAGCGGATGCCCTTCCAGCCGCAACCCATCGCTGGGAATTATTCACACACACTCATTCACTCTTTAACACCATGGACAATCGTTCTTACTCAATTCACTTAAACCGCATTTCTTTGGACTTGTGGTAAAACCAGAGCACCCGGAGAAAACTCCACACAGAAATGCCAACCGATCCAGCCGAGGCTTGAACCAGTGACCTTCTTGCTGTGAGACGACCGTGCTACCCACTGCACCACCATGATTTTCTAAAGTTAATTTAACTAAAATATTAAATTCTTGTCCCAAATATTTGACACAAACCTTTCCAAAATAACTGAGTAGAATTTATAATGTTAGATCAGTCTCCAGAATTATAAACAACAACAACAACAACTTTTAAATAATTCATCTGATTCAAAGGCTTGAAGGTGGAAATTATGTTAAGTAGATGAAAATTTCACTGTTAATATTCTTGATATTAAATATAAATAAAATTAGCGAATGATTATTGTATTTTATATTACATTATACACTCTTTCTCGAGCAGACATACATTTTTAGATTATGCATTTAATGTTTCGAATGATCTATTCTTTTGTCTCTAAGCATTTCATTTATTTAAGTATTTTAATGCAATTATTTATATATATATATATTTAATTAAGTATATATTGTTGTATTTACTTTTATTTCAGTTTTTTATTTATTCATTGCATTTATACTTATCTCTACTATACATACTTTTTTCCCCTCCTACATAGCTTATTATTTGGTTTGTTTTTTTAAGCATGTTAAAATAGAATGATTTTTGTTTGCAGTACGTTCAGTTGCATTCACTTTTGTTTTTATTTGGTAGTTTTTTTTTGTTGAGTTTTACTTAAACCATTATGTATAATATTGTAAGCTAGTCAATAGTTTGTATTTAAAGAAATGTCTGTACTAAATTAGTTGTGTCCTTTAAAATATTGTGTTCAGGAATCAGTTACTGATCGAATCAAGAATAAAAAAAAACGTAAAACATTGTCTGTTTTCTCTTTCAAGACATGTGAATTTTCTCTCTCTCTCTCTCCCTCCTTCTTTTTCCTCTTCTCTCTTGTCCCCTACTCGAAAGCCCTTCTCTCACCCCTTCCTCCTTCAGACCCACACCCAGTCATGCACCTCTCATGTCAAAGTAAAGCATGTCACACCCTGTTCAGCTGCATTTCCTGTTGCTCTTGAATAAAAGTAGTTGTGCCCCATCCTGTTGTTACAGTAACATCTGTCTTAGCAGGAATGAGTCCTTTGCAGACAGTGTAGTAACTTGTGCTGCCTACAGAGGGTGCAGTGTTTAAGAACAACTGGATGAGCTAATTATCTAAAATAATGGCCAGATACTCGAAAAATATTTGGCTCTATAATGCTAACTACTGTATCCTGGTTTTGCTTAGCAATGGCTAATATATTCGTATGAAGCATTGAAAAATCACATTTAAAAATGTATATATATTTTAATTTTTTTAATGTTTACCTAACAAAATGTCTCTATGTTTTAAAATACCCTAATTAAGAGTAAGCCAGGCAAAAACTGGCTCAGTGAGACGGTTCTGTTATAATTCATGAATTAATGTGGAATTTCTAAGAGATATTTATTATTGGCAAATCACTGGGACATGCTCTACACATACAAAGTTGTTGCCCACACCTTGTTAAAAAAACACTTCCCAGCAAACAGTAAAAAAGTGCTGGACAGTTCAATGTCACAACCAGATCTTTCCTAGTTGTGCCTACCTTGATTACTGTGAATAAAGCGGTTGTAACATTTTAAGGAAAACATGGTATAAATCACATAAATAAATAAGAGATGCATGACAGAATTGTTTTTCTTCCTCATTTTGAGACACTTGCACTGAAAGCATTAGTGCAAAATCTGATGCATTTATTTTGTTGTTTCTAGTCAAGTTGCTCTGTTAGCTTTCATAAGTTCCCATAATACATCTGACTCATCTTTGTAGTGATCTCAACTGCTTCCCCAAAGAGCGGCAAAACATCTCCTCACTATAATTTCACAACCGCTATTTTTATACTGTTAGAACAATAAAAAAAACAAATAACGGGAAAAAACTTGACATTTTTTAAAATGTTTAAATTATTAAAAAAAGATCATGTTTATACTTTACTTTAATTGCTAGTAAAACTAAGGGTACAAAGTCACAGGTGGTCTGTTAGGAATAGAGTTAATTATAGTTTACCATTTAAAGCATTGTGTTGGATAACCTTGGTGCTGGCGTATAAGAGAGAGACAGGGTGTGTGGGGAAGAGAGAGAGAGCCCAAAGAAATGACGTAGTAGGCACAACCTACTTCCTAGGACGCAAAAGCCTCCGGGAAGAAGATTTTAGTCTCTCTCTTGCGCTGGCATCCGTGCATGCTATAAATGAGTGTTTATTTGTTAGTTTGGTGAAATTAGAATAAAACTGCCGTGTCCTGTACCTTTGGAGTCGTTATAATTAAGCAGAACAAATATCTGGGGACAATTTCTGATGATGAGTTGAATTTGTCATTTAACACTTAGAAAACTAAAACCATTTGGAACAAACAGTGACATGCTAAAGAACTTCCACTATACATTAATTGAAAATTTACTATCATTAACCCTGATGTACTTTTACTATTCTTGACTACACAAACCTGGACATAAAAGAAAGAGAAGGGGGAGAAAGTCTACCTTTGTACCCAGACCTTATTAATCTTATTGTGATGATTACTCACTTGAATGAGCTACTTGATGTACTTGTGAATTGACCTTCAGGGACTAATGAAATTGTTTGAGTTTGGTTTAATATATGTCGCCGGTAAGACTTGAATAAAAGTGAATAACTTGAATAAAAGGCACCAGCGAACACTTGTAGAAAAAAAATGGGTCTTTATTCTCTACTGACTTGCAATAAAACAAGCAGCATTAAGGAAAAGAACTTAGACTTAAGGGTTGGCAGTAGAAAAAGGAAATGTACACAACTGTCTGTAGCGGTACACTCTCAAGTAACGTAAATTACAATAAGAGGACAATGGAAGAGAAAACAAAGGTAAGATGACAACGGCAGAGGTCTTTACATTTCTGAAATTGAACACAAAATACACATTCATGAGAACACTCAAATGTAGTGAAGACAGACAATCCAAAATGGTTTCCCAGCATCCCCAACCACAGTTTAAAACCATTCAACATTATTTACAGAACAATATGGCCACATCAGGTCTAAATACAGACAAATAGCTTGCCGATGACTGAATACAGATTAACCTAGATCACATAATGGCGGCAACTCACCCGGTGCAGCATCCGATTTTGCGCCCCATTGGAATGTACGTTCCCTAGTAACTGCGCATGTGCAGAGAAGCTCAGCTGGAGCGAGGGAGAGCCAAACAGGACACATTTCCTTTCGGTTTATTCAAATGTCGACGTTGAGCTGCGATAAAGTTCTTAAAATAAACTTGTGTGTTATTGTTATTCATTTTCACAGTTGTGTTTGTCTTAAACTTCAATTTGTGTTAGTTTATAATTTAATAGAGAAACATTAAAAACGGACCAAGTAAACGTTAAAAAAGGAACATAAAAATATGTTCCCCTCCACAAATGCACAACCCTGTACACACAATTATACTAATAATACTATTCATATTATATGTTTGGGTGGTATCAATGCTAAACGTGTAAAACAACTTGTTAGCAAATCTAACTTGTTAAACACTGAGAATATTAATACAACTTGATGGTCAATTAGTGTTGCTACATCTGCTGGCATTAGGGATGCACCAGGCCACTCCAATTTTGCAATTAGCTGAAGTATAAAAATGTCAAATGACCACAGAATCATGTCTCTTTTGGCTCCGATACTGTCAGTATTTTTTAATATTGTCACTATTGTATCAATTGACAACCTTTGGAACGCAATTATGGATCGCACTTTGTATGATGAAGTTTTGGCATACAAAACGACTGGTGTATATCCTGCTAGGATTGAGAAGCAGCAATAGTACATTATTCGAAAAAGGTCTGGTAATTTCAGAGTGGAGGGTAAGTGAGCTGTCATACAATTAATTCTATATACATTTTGTGTTCTACATTTTATGAGTGTTGTTTTCAGTCAGGATAAAGTTAATGTATTTTGCTTTCATAAAATTGCTATAGGTTGTATAGGAAGTTGTGGTTGGAGCTAAGGAGGCAGGTCAGATTTTTTCTGAATTCCATGCTAGCCCCTATGGTGCTCATTGTGGGACAGAAAAAAACGAAGCTTGCCATTTCAGCAAAATTCTACTGGCCTGGAATGGGAGTTGATATTGAGAAATGGGTAAATAAAAAGAATTTATATAAACTTTGAATGTCACCAATTATACAGAACTATTTCATGTGTTTTCTTTTTCCCAGGTCTTGGAGTGTTGTCAATGTCAATTTACCCGACCAACAATCAAGCAGGACTTGAAGTTTATCCCAATATGTGTATGCAAACATCATTTGATATTTGTGTAAGGTTTAATGAAGAGAAAATGTAAACCAATTGTTAATTCAAATTTCAGGTTGAGCAGCCTCTGGAACTTCTGGGATTGGATTTGGTTGGAAAGGTCACAAAAACCTCCAATGGAAATGAATACATTTGCGTAATAGTGGATTATTACAGCAAATGGAGTGAGGCCTATGCGATTCCAAACAAATCTGCGGCAGTTGTCTCTCGGTGCATTGTTCATTTTTTTTTATAGATTTGGTGCACCTAAACGCATCTTAACAGATCAGGGCTCAGAGTTTGTTAACCAGGTTATTGTTTCTCCCTCAATTCATTTAAATTACAGTAATTACCATTGTAGTGTATTAGAATCAAATACAATGTTTTCCCTTCTGCAGATGAATAAAGAGCTCTGTAACTTTCTTGGGATAGAGAGGAGTCTGTGTGCCCCATACCATCCTCAAACGAATGGACTCGTTGAGAGACTGAATGGAACCATTCAACGCTGTGACGTTAACTAAAACGGCTTTAATTGAATGTTAAGAATTTGGTTTTTACTCTAGAACATTATGCAAACTGGTGAATGACAGACCTGAGAAATGGGATGAATTTCTCGATGCAATTATGTTTGGTTTAAGAACGAAGACTCAACTCACCACCCGATTTTCCCCGTTTTTTTTAAATGTTTGGTTTTGAGGCCAGATATCCATGTGAGGTGCCAGAGACTTATGAGGTATACAATAATCACAATTTAATTAAAAACTATTTATATTGTCACATAATAAATTATTGTTGTTGTTGTTTGAAGGTTGATTGTACTGTAGAATCAGTAATTGCCGAGGATACTGTTTCAAAAGGCATTGCGCTGAAAGAAAAAGTGGACGACATAGTGAAGGACAATGTACAAAAAAGACAAGACCGCAAACAGAAGACAGCACAGCACCACTCTTTTGAGGTCGGCCACAAAGTGTTGAGAAAAAATATAAGGACCCTGCAGAGAAAAGGAGGCAAGCTTGAGCGCAGCTGGTGGGGTCCTTATGAAATTGTACGTTTGAAGGACAAAAGTGCTGATTTGAAAGATGAGGCTGGTGTTGTACATCCCAAAATAAGTACAGACCACCTAAAAAAATTTAAACCGCAAGGACCTCGCATTCCCCACCAGTGCATCAGCCACAGATAAAACAAACATATGTCCAATATAAAGGTGGAGTTGATTGTGAATTAAGGTCAACTGCAGAAGAGCTCACTGGACAAAGCCTTAACACACAATCTCCTAAATCCGCACCAATCGATCGGTCTATGGGAACAACTCCACATATCATCACAGACTCACCTTCATGCTCTCCCCTAGATTTATCTCAACTGCATATGTCTCCACCTCATAAGTCTCCCAAAGTCACAATGGTTTCACCTATGGCCACCATGGATTCACTGCTTCCATGTATGTAGTAATTTATAGTTTTTACAAAAAACACCTATGTGTTTGGGTGACCTACTCTATGCGTGTATAAATATATTTATTTTTATATCCCTTAAAGGTGTTCGGAGTGCCTGGGCAGGAAATGATTCCCAAGTACTTCTTTCCAGGGTGGGACCTTACAAGATTTTTTTTAGTTATATACAACAGACTGGACCAGGGATCCAGTTGGAGAGTGAGGTGTATATGTTCTACATTATGACCTGTTGACCTCTTACTTAAGATGTAAATTTGTTTATATATATATATATATATATATATATATATATATATATATATATATATATATATATATATATATATATATATATATATATATATACATACATACACACACACATTTGCATTCTTCTAAAAGGTGATCAATGCATACATGTCCTTGGCTGTGAAGCAGCACAATTTGACTGCTGTAAAAAAAAAAAAGCTTATTATGTGGACACGTTCGCAATTTCCAACTTCTGGAATAGAAGGGTGGCTAAATTCAAGGTACGAACATAATGAAGACTGTGTGTGTGTGTGTGTGTGTGAGATTCAGTCTCTTTTCTGAACAGATACTAACATCTTAATTGATCTATAAAACTGCTGTTTTTCAGTTTGACCCATCTGACTATGGTTTAATAATTGGCATTGTCAATGAGGCAAATCACTGGTTTGTTGTAGTAAGTATTTCAATATGCATTTAACGATCATTGGATGTGGGGCTCCTCCTTTTTATGGTCTTTGTCCTCTTTACTAGGTTATGTACCCCTCACAAAAAAGACTCCCTTGGAGAGTCAATTATAAGAAAAAAAATTGTTTGGAGAAGACCAGGTAGTATACATTCTAATAATTATAATCAGTGAAGTGGTAATAATTTAGTTTTTTCCTAGAGCCCTGATGAGAAAGCAGGGTATTCCTGTCTCTCATTGGACATGTGAAACCCTGCCTCACCCACTTCAGAGAGACACCACATCTTGTGGAGTTTTTGCTTTAAAAGTATATACCATTAATTAAAAAATATTACTAAAATTTCTACACAATTAACTGTTTCTTTCTGTTGACTAGTTTGCTGAAAATTTGCTTCAAAACAGAAGTCTCCAATTCTGTAGCAACAGGTGTGATATAAACCAATTTCGATTGGAAATTGCCATCACCCTACTGCAGCAATCAGGCATGTTATTTTGTTACGTTTCTATAGTTGTCATTTCCAATTTCTAAGAAGTTGCAGATCTACATCTTTTGTCCTAATCAATTGTGTTTTGGTTTTAACAGATGATTTAAGTGAACTCTTGTCACTTTTGTGGTGAGGTGGAGACTTTTGAGGATTCAGACGTTGTTGCCTGGGTAAATTGTCTTTATTTTTTTTTCTCCCTATGTTTCTGAAACATGTGCTAACCTACAACTGTTTTCCACCCTCAGGTTTCTTGTGATGGCTGTGACCGATGGTTTCATTGCAGTTGCTTAAATAACCCTTCTACTGAACATTCGTTCATGTGCTATGCTTGTACAAATAAATAAATTGATCAAATAATTTTCTGTTATTGTGTATTGATGTCAAGGAAAATGTCCAATTAAGATGGTTATCATTCCTTTTTAGCTGTATTGATTTATTTCATAGAAACAAATGTAATTGTAATTCACTCTGAAATAGCAGCTGACCTTCCTTACAAATACACCTCAAATTATGCTTTGCTTCAGAAAACTTCTGTTAAATTGCCATTACTTACAAAGCTGCTGTAAAACACTTGAACTCAATTTCATTATTTTATAATCAACATTTTAACAAATTATTATTTAAAATATAACTAAAACAAATAAATGATAACTTTATTTTTTCATATAGACATTTCTAATAAAAGTGTCTTTATGTAAACCAAGGGGAACAATAAAATTATATACACTTTCAAGCTTTGGCGGTTTTATTAACAGCGTGAACCTTTTTGGGCATTCTGACTTTCCGTAAATACAGCTGTGATTTGGGCGGATTCTAAGCGATTCACAAACTAAAAGTACGTACGGTAGCTTAGCAACTCTGCACGATCTCTGTTGTTGCGTAAAGGGAACGGAAATTCCGGAGGGACACCTGATCGGATGCGACACCGGCAGGCCAGCTCGGTACTACATGCAGGCTTCTTGCAGTTCAGCTTGTCTGAATCAACTCTCTCCCCTCTGTGTAATCACATATGCGGCAATGAACTTTTACCGTTTAACTTTATTCCTTTTAATGAACTTAACAATCATGAAAAGATTAAATAAAACAACATACGCGCCACTTTAGCCGCTGCTGACCACTTTACGATGCTGATTTTTACTTGCCCCAACTCGGCCACACAACACAGCTCCCTCGCTCCAGGCACTCCCAGACGTCACTTGTGTTCCCAGAGTCTAAACCCCTTTACTGTTTTGGCATCAAACCGAGGATGTGCCACTCTTTCCTCACCAATTCAGCCCAAAAACTCCAAACGTTCACTGTCTTCTGTTTCGCGCTAAAAAAAAACGGACATGCATGAAAACGGAAAACACAGAGTTTCTTAAAGGGCCAGGCACATCAATTCACCCCAGCAAGAATAAGCACATGCAGGCACTGTAAAAGTTTGCCGCTCACTGTAGGCGAACAAAAATACCCCTTAACTTAGCTTCTTTAAAGATGCTATTTTGCCCCGGTTACATATGTAGAAGCCATTTATCAATTTATCCGGCATTTTCTTACTGTATGCCAGACAACGCTGTATCTCAACCAGAACAGGCCCTGATGTTTTTTCCTTATTACATTCTTATCATGCACATGCTTTTCTCTTTCTAGTCATCGCTACAGGCTTCACCACAGATTCTCCAACAGGTGAGGAAACTTCTGTTGACTCTGCTGTCAATGGGTCTGGTTCAGTGCTCTTAGTCTCACTGGAACCCTGAACCACCTCAACAATGTTCTCAACTTCCTCACTCTCATCTCTAGACCTACTCCCTGCTTCATAATTGGCCAACTCTCGTCTATCGCGGTAAGGACTGAGGACAGGCAGGCTCATTGAATGGTCAATTTCTTCCACAACAACACATTCTTGTTTCTAGGTGCTGGTAGGGGCGCGTTGATTTCACAAGGCCTGAGGTTGGCTCTGTGCACTTTTCTTCTGGGGCCTCCTTCCACTGGCTCTAAAGTGTAAGTCGAACCCTGGACTTCCCTCACGATATGGCGGGTGGATGACCATGCATCCTGGATTTTGTTTCTTCCAAGGGGTCTGTGTCGAAGGCACACTTGTTGCCCTACTTCCACTAATGGGCAATAGATTTTCCCTTCGTGATGCGTGACTCGATCAGCAGCTTTTCTTTCAGCGTACTCTCTTGCTCTGAGATGTGCATCCAGGAGTCTCTCTCTATGTACACTCAACCAGTCCTGACCTGGTGTTGCATCAGGTTCTTGCCCCAAAAGTGCATCTATTGGCAGGTGTGGTTGAATACCGAATTGCAACTGGTACGGTGAATACCCTGTGGATGAGTGCATGGTCACATTGTATGTATATACCAGCTCTGCTAAATGTTCTTGCCATCTGCGCTTTTTCTCAGGTGGGAGAGACCGTAAGAGATCATGCAGAGTCCTATTAAACCTTTCGCACTGGGGATTCCCTTGCGGATGGTGTGGGGTTGTTCTGGTCTTTCTCATTCCGTACTGTTTGCAGAGGTCAGCAATGATGGCGCTTTCAAAGTTCCTGCCCTGATCTGAATGCAAGCGCTGAGGCACCATATACTTCAGGAACCATTCTTTCAGCAGGACTTTGGCAGTAGTATCTGCCTTCTGGTCACGGGTGGCAAATGCCTGGCTAAACTTAGTGAAAACATCAGTCACCACTAAAACGTTTTCACGCCCATCACTTGCTGGCTCAAGAGTTGCGAAGTCCACCGCTATCACTTCCAACGGACGGGAGGCTAAAAATGGGGCCCATGGGGCTTGAATCTTTGGCTGCGGCATCGTAGCAAGCACACACCTTTGACAGTTCTTCACATATTTCTCAACATCCTTGTACATACCTGCCCAGTAGCATCTCTGCTTTAGCAGGCTGAGTGTTCTCTCTATACCCTGATGCCCCAGCTGGTCATGAACACTTGTAAGGATCAGCTCGATCAAGCACCCAGGTAACAGCAGTTGATGACCTTCTCCAACTCTCACCTCTTCAACCACCCGGTACAGAAGTCCATCCTTCTCACTGATCTTCTTCCATTGTTTCAGCAGGGACAACACTGACCTTGGCAGCTCTTTCCTCTCCTGGTGAGTTGGCTTTCTCCTTCTACACCAGAACCTTCTGAATACACTAAGAGTTGGATCTGCTCTTTGTAATCACTGGAGGTCTTCCTTGGAGTATCCTGGCATGGTTGGAGTATTTGCGCAGCAGTCATCGTCCTCTCCCATTACGCATGCTTGGATCTGTGAGACCTTACAGTTCTCCATTCCAGTAACCGCTAGTTCAGGTTCAAGGGTGGTTCTGGTCCGTAGGGAATTGCACAGGGCCACACATCCATCATATTCTGCATCTTCCCCTTGAGATACCACTTCCTCCATGCCGGGTCTCCTAGGCAGTGCATCCGCAGCTGTGTTGCACCTTCCAGGTCTGTATTTCACCTCAAAGTCAAAGATGGCAAGTTGAACAGCCCATCTTTGCTCAATGGCCCCTAGTTTTGCAGTCGCAAGGTGGCAGAGGGGATTATTATCAGTAATTACAGTAAGCTTGGACCCCAGCAAGTATCCTCTGAACTTCTCTGTTACTGCCCACTTCATGCCTAGGAGTTCCAACTTCATGCTGCTGTAATTCCGGTCGTTCTGCTCTGCCCCTCTCAGCCTCCTACTGGCATAGGCAATCACCACTTTCTTCCCATCTTGATGTTGATATAGTACAGCACCCAACCCTTAGTTGCTTGCATCAGTCTCCAACACAAAAGGTAGTACGAAATTGGGGTACCAAAGTGTGGGAGCACTTGTAAGCTTCTCCTTGAGGGACTCAAAGGCAGATTTGCATGACTGGGACCAGAGCTGTTTGAGTGACTGCCTTCCTCTGTTTGAGCTACTTGCCTTCAAACAGGCATTGACTGCATCATGTAGAGGGCCCGCAACTTGAGAGAATCCCTCGATGAACCTACGGTAGTAGCTACAGAAAACAAAAAATGATCTCAACTCTTTTAGGGTGCTCGAGACTGGCCACTTCTGGACTGCACTGACCTTCTCTGGGTCTGTGCTTACTCCCTGCGCAGAAACTTTGTGACCCAGGAACTTAACTTCAGACTTTAGGAAGCTACATTTCTTCACATTCGCCTTCAGTCCTGTGTCTCTCAACCTTTTGAACACAGTTTCCAGCCTCTCTCGGTGTTCCTCAAAGTTTGCAGAGTACACCAGGAGATCGTCCAAGTACACCAAGGCTATGTGGAATACCAAATCATTCATAATGGATTGCATTAAGCGCTGGAATGTTGCAGGCGCGTTACAAAGTCCAAAGGGCATACGATGATACTCATATAGACCAAATGGAGTGACAAACGCTGTATTTTTCATGAACAGACACTTAGTGATAGCCACTGGCAAGGTCGATTGATGAAAATTTCTCAGCTCCCCCCAATGCATCTAAGCTCTCATCTATTCGTGGTAGTGGGAAGGCATCTCGTCTGGTCTTCGCATTTAACTTCCTGTAATCAACACAGAGCCTGAGACTGCCATCGGCTTTGCGGACAAGTACAATGGGCGAGGCGTAAGCACTTGAGCTCTCATGTATCACACCTTTGTTGAGCAACTTCGAAATATGATCTCCTACTTCTTAAAACTGATTTGGGGGTATGTGCCGGTATGGTTGAGAAATGGGCATATCATCCTCCAATGGTATCTCATGTTTCACTCTTTCAGTGTATCCGAAATCATCCTTAGAATTGGCAAACACATCAGGGTACTTCTTGAGAAGTACACACAACTCAACCCGCTGTTCAAGTGTGCCCTCTATTTGTAGTTCATCTAGAAGTTGAAACTCGTTGAGGTTGACCTCTGACCCTTTAACTGGTCCTTCAACTTGGCCAGGTTGTTCAGCTGAACTGTGCCGAAACTTCACTCCACAGGTGTTACTCTCCATTTGTTGGCAGCTGGTAATCAGACCCCTTTTGCTGGAAGCCAAACATCATCTGGTGAAAAATTCATTACTTGGATTGGAAACACTCTGGCATGAGGGGGTACTAGGGTAGCGACTGTTATCAACCCTCCTGGCAGGGGTACACTTCCTGGTTCAAACAAGGCCCAATCTTCACTTGGACTGTGGCGACAGATGACGCAGGTACATGGAAACGTCTTTTGCCACTGACTCTAACAACCTGCATCCTGTCACTAAGCTCCACTTCCTGAACTCTATGGAAAGCTTCACTCCACACTGAGTCTACTTGGCCTCCTAAAGTGTTATTAAACTCTGAAATGACAAGCTACCGACACCGCTGGGCTATGTTTATCCCAATGATGCCTGGTGGTGTCCCTGGATCTGACACTTCTCCATCTTTCACGATCAAGAACCCACACTCTGGTATGTTCAAAGCTATTACTTGGATCTCTAACTCCACGTACCCTATGTATGGCAGTGGTAGTCTGTTAGCAGCAGTTATTTTGAGCCACTTAGTAGTACACTGGATATCCTGATCTTCACCGTGTAGTTTTTCTCTAAAGAAGGTCTCGGTTAGGGTGCTTACGTTACTCCCTGTGTCTAATAAGCAGCACACGGGTTCACTGTCAATGTGAACTATGACCTCCGGACAAGTGCCTACAGCACACTTAAGAAACCACTCTCTGGTAAGTGGAACATCACTGGAGCCTTCAGATTTCCCTCGCATTGCTCGGCTCACTGCAATGGACCAACCCCATTTCCCTGCAAGGACCCTGAGACAGGCCTAGACTGCGGTCTTGTACCAGGCGATGCAGGACAGGCCCTTGCTACGTGTCCTACACCCTCGCATTTAAAGCAGATCGGCTGACCATCGTCTGTGTACCTAGGTTTGAACTTAGGCCGTGTCGCACTATCGGGAACTGAACTGGCCTTCCTGGTAGTGAGCTCATTCACTGCATTTGTTAGGTCACTAATTGCTTTTCCCTGTTGAGTGATCACTTTTACCACCTCCTGTAGCGCTACACTCCAGTCATATGTGGAAGGACTATTTTGAGGCTGACTAGAACTTTCACAGGGGTCGTTACTCTTAATATTCCTGCTCCTAGCTACATTAGTGTCACGCTGTTTTTCCTCAATGCACCACAACATGGCCTCATCACGAACACCAAATAATGTTCTCTGCGAAGGTTTAAGTCTCGCACGCCCTCCACAAACTGATCTTTAAGAGTTATATGAGAATCAGGAAATGCATTCGAGGACTGTTGAAGAGCTGCATTCAACAATTGAGAAAGAGCATGAGAATACTCTCTAAAACCCTCCCCTTCATTTTGTCTACGAGCGTAAAATATGTGAAGTAATTGTGGTGTTGTGCGTTTTTCACGAAAAGCCCATTTAAGGTACAAAAATAGCTCCTGTGGCTTTTTATTCTCTCCCCCCATCCGTAGTTTTATCTCATCCAACGCTGAACCCCTTAAATGTGAAAGAATGAAATCGGTCTGACCTGCAAGGTTTAACCCTCGAACTCACATAACTCGTTCAACTTCTTCAATGAACTCATCAACAGTTTGATTGTCAGAACAATGATCACCACAGAACAGCACAATCTGACGCTCTCTAGGGATGTACACATAGGATCGGGTGTTGGCAATATTTACGTTTGCAAGGCTGAAAGCAATTCGTCATGTTTCTGTCCCAAATCTGAAAGCTGTGAGTGGAGCTGTGACACCGGGTTACCTCCATTACCATGACTCAGAGCACCAGCACCGTTCACCTGCTGGCTGCTCCCGGGTGAGGCATCTGTGTCTCGATCCATTCTCCGTGGCAGTCCTTGGTGTCAAACTACCGGTCACCACACTGTCCATCTACAGAGATCCTTGAAAGGGTCCTTTTACTGTTGTCAACCTTGGCTTCTGCGATGACTCCACTCGCAATGAAATGACACGAAGCTCCTCCTCTACCCCTACCGTTGTCCTCTTCATTCACTCCTTTCTAGAACGTTATTCCCTTTTCGCAACCACTAAAGCTAGCTCAGAGAGACCCCACTCCTGGTACCAAAAATAGGTGTCGCCGGTAAGGCTTAACAGGTGAATAAAAGGCACCAGCGAACACTTATAGAAAAAATGGGGTCTTTATTCTCGACTGACTTGCAATAAAACAAGCAGCATTAAGGAAAAGAACTTAGACTTAAGGGTTGGCAGTAGAAAAAGGGAATGTACACATATGTCTGTCGCAGTACGCTCTCAAGTAATGTAAATTACAATAAGAGGACAATGGAAGAGAAAACAAAGGTAAGATGACAACGGCAGAGGTCTTTACATTTCTGAAATTGAACACAAAATACACATTCATGAGAACACTCAAATGTAGTGAAGACAGACAATCCAAAATGGTTTCCCAGCATCCCCAACCACAGTTTAAAACCATTCAACATTATTTACAGAACAATATGGCCACATCAGGTCTAAATACAGACAAATAGCTTGCCGATGACTGAATACAGATTAACCTAGATCACATAATGGCGGCAACTCACCCGGCAGGCCAGCTCGGTAGTAAATGCAGGCTTCTTGCTGTTCAGCTTGTCTGAATCTACTCTCTCCCCTCTGTGTAATCACATATGCGGCAATGAACTTTTACCGTTTAACTTTATTCCTTTTAATGAACTTAACAATCATGAAAAGATTAAATAAAACAACATACGCGCCACTTTAGCCGGTGCTGACCACTTTACGACGCCGATTTTTACTTGCCCCAACTCGGCCACACAGCACAGCTCCCTCGCTCCAGGCACTCCCAGACTTCACTTGTGTTCCCAGAGTCTGAGTCCCTTTACTGTTTGGGCATCAAACCGAGGATGTCCCACTCTTTCCTCACCAATTCTGCCCAAAAACTCCAAACGTTCATTCTCTTCTCCTGTTTCGCGCTCAAAAAAACGGACATGCGCGAAAACGGAAAACACAGGGTTTCTTAAAGGGGCCAGGCACATCAATTCAGCCCAGCAAGAATGAGCACATGCAGGCACTGTAAAAGTTTGCCGCTCACTGTAGGCGAACAAAAATACCCCTTAACTTAGCTTCTTTAAAGATGCTATTTTGCCCCGGTTACATATATATAAGCCATTTATCAATTTATCTGGCATTTTTCTTACTGTATTCCAGGCAATGCTGTATCTCAACCAGAACAGGCCCAGATGTTTTTTCCTTATTACATTATTATCATGCACATAGTGACTGTCAATTTTAAGGAGAAATGTGGTATCATTTAGGCAAACAACAGCCTTTTCAGCAATAGTAAAATATATGATTTAAATTGGTATTACGAACACTGTTTTCTCACTGCTTGGATTAGTACAGTCCTGTTTGCTTTCCTTTCTGTTTCTGCTTTAGCTGTGTTGCATATAGTTTAATGAGTCCAAGTTACATCTGATTCCATGGATCTTAGTCATGATCGGAACTGCTTGTGCAAAAGAGCGATAAAACGACTCTTCACTATCATTCCACCAGCATATCAAATCTTTGAAGTTAAAGTCTGGAGTAGAGTAGAAGTTGCATAAATCCTGATATGAAAGTTGGAACCAAGTAAGCAGACTAAACCTTGAGCTGTATTTGATCCAGACACTCTTGTATAAAATATCAAATTCAGAGCAGAATCAATTTGCTGTTTCACCCTTTAAAGGCATAGATGGATCGAGAAATATGTGCACTTTAACTTGTTTGAATGCTATCTTAATGTACACAAGCAGTATATAAGGCTACTGTTTGAGTTAAAAATGCTCACATCTGCTTTATTGTCACACCTGAGGCAGCACAACTCAAGTTTGACATTTACATTTTTATCATTCCCAACCAGCTCCAAGGAAGTCTCCTGTCATGTGAACAAACGTCTCTTTTTTTGTGGGTCAGGGAGCTTGCAGGGCATAGCTGACCTTTAACTGCAGTGGTTTTGTCAGATGAGAAGGATTCAGCTATTTAGAGACTAAAATGGTGAAATCAGGCAAATTCCTCTGCAGAAATAGCATTGATGAAATGAATTCCAAGACACTCAGAATTAGGTTTGAGTCTAAAGAGCAACTGAACACAGACAATTTACTTCATTAGTAAATCCACTGTCTTCTGTTCAATGTTCACTAAAAGTATCACCAGCTGTCCTGAATTATTTCTTAGATTTACAGTGTGCTTTATTATTTTATAGAATTATATTTTTCTGTGGCCTGACTCTGCATTCTTATCATTTTAAGAAAGATATATAGCATAAAGATTCCTTGAGCATAGAAATGAAATGATTCCTTCCTCACAGTATATAAAGGAATGTTACTGTTTGGATTATTGAGCAAAATAGTATCGATGGTAAGTCTGGTATATTTTTGTCACTGGAATGCTTTGGTTGGAGTCATCTAGTTATTTTGTTAATCCAAAAACTTGTTATACCACCATAGATGTATTTAATAAAAACAATAAATGTATTCATAAATAAATAAATAGTTGAGTACATATATAAACACAAAACTGAATAAACAAATAAACATACAAAAACAAAATTATAATAATTTTTATAAATAAATGCAATCATTAATAATAAAAAGTTTCTGGCAGACTGACAGACTGATGATTTTAAATCTTTAATAAAAACTAATGTGATCCAAACTACAAAACTTAGCAAACAATGTTTTTGGCAGACATTTACTTGTATATCCTTAATATTCCAAGTGATGTGTCACATTTTGGTGGTTTAAGTTAGATCAGATACTAAAGTGAATAAAACTTTTGGCATTATATTGAGAGACATGAATATAAAAAAAAACTCAATGCTTTTCCTTTTAAAACTTAATATTTTACAATTCCTTTTTTAGGTAAAAAAAACAGTGCTAGATATTGAGAAATGTTTGAAATAAAATGCCTATACACTTAAATCTAAAAGATTAATGTATTCTATATACATTTATAATCATATTCAGTGATGGCTCCATTGTACCACACACACAAACGCACACACACACACACACACACACACGCATACACGCATGCGCGCACGCGCACACACACACACGGCAATAAAGCTGATTCTGATTGATGAATTAACCTTTTACTCTTGAAACGAGATCATACCTCCTCTTTAAAGGCTTGCATAAAAGATTGAGTGTAATCTTTTCAGGTCAGCTAGAAGACAGAATGTATCAGTAGTAACATGAGCCCATCGGCCAAGCATAAAGAAGCTTTTCATGCAGATCAGGCAGAGATATAATGAAGTCAGCATACTAAACCGAGGAATAAAGGACTGGGAGATGATCCGGATGGGTTGAGTTAAGGTTGCCATGTCCACTGTTTCTCTGCAAGTCACTTCCTTGGCAGCGCTGAGCTTCAATGATGCTGATTGTCATGAGCCTGCACATAGTTTCGTAGTGTAGACATGCTTTCCTCGTTCCTTGCACTGGATTACATCATGACTCACGTCATGAATTTCACCAGAGATTCTTCAGCAGATGCATCTGTGCATTTGCATAAACATATATTCAGTAATGCTTTAAAATACTCCTCTTCCTTAGCATAACTACTGTAAGAACGAGTTCCTGCCGAGCTAACAGGGAACTATCTATTAACTCTGCATTAACTACTAGGGAGCTATCATTAACTATTCACTGTCTAATGTCAAATGTAGTTGAAAAAAAAATATCACAATATTGATCGGAATCGGAAGTTGCCTCCCTATCAGGAACCAGTTTTAATAATCTAGTATATAAATATATGTATATATTTTTTTCATTTTTTAAACATTTATACAAAAACAGCAACACGTGCTGCATGTCCACTGTTGCAGAGATGCTATTGGTTAAAGCAAAGTTCATGCTGCAGGTGAGTGTAAAGAATAAAGAGAGAGTAAACAGCACAAAGACGCAGGATAGTGCAGCACGTTGAACCTAGTTTGAAATTCCATCTCACGAGTCTTATACAGAGAAAGCTTTGTCAGCCATTTTCAAGAAGCTTTGCTTGTCAAAGGTACTCCATGTTTCATTCACCATGGACATCTGTAGTTCGTCCGTTTCTGTGTCTTAACTGAGCCTTCTTTGCACAATAGATTGACTCAAGTTTTGTTCTACACTATGAAGATAACATTATTAAAGGAGTAAAATTAGAGCTAAATATAACAATGAAGTCTGTTCCTTAAGAGTTGTTGAATATTAAAAATGTAGTTTAAATAAATCACATCTGTTTTTTGAGGACAGTGTTCTTTAATCATTGTTTATGTATCAGAAAATTGTCGTATAGGGACTTGGTATCTGCAGATCCTTAAATCCAAATGACTCGGACTCAGAGTTGAAAAAAAACTTGATTGGACATCCTTAATCACAATATGATAATTTCAGTTGACCAATCGGGTCTTTAGTCCTGTGTGGTAATCCTGTGTTTCTGAGGTGAATGGAATATGAAGGAATGTGTCTGTTATGATGGCAACCCTCTAAAGAATGTGATTAAACTGATTGTGAGAAAAGTTTATCTGTTTTTTTCCATCTTGAGGGAAGGATTAAAACTGAAAGACACTAGCATGAAAGAAATTTGGGAGGGGTTCTCAATGTAATTTCATAGCTATGTTTGTTAAAATTACCAGAGTCTAGAGGAGGAGAGAACTCTATGTCCGGACATGGACACAGACACAGACACAGGCTCAGCCATGCATGCTTTGCTGGCTAATTTCTAATTTGACTTTCTATTAGATTTGACTTCTAATAGCTTTACTGATTTTTTTAACCTAATAAATGTAACCAATGAAGGTAACTATTGAATTAAGCCATAACTCCGAAGTAACATCCATTATGAAATAAGTTTCCATTAACAAATTGTTTTAGTAATTACTCAGTCAGTGAGTATTTCATGCTTTAAATTTCATAATATATCTTTATTGCTATTATCCACCCAAGTCAACCAGCATCATTAAAAGACATTGATGACGCTAAATTCTAAGCTGTTTTTGATACCTAGAATGGCGTAGCATTTAGAGATTATTAATTATATTAAGACTTTTGTTTCTCTAATGAATGTGAGAGATTGATGTAAACTATTCATGTTGTTTAATGGCCAGCTGAACTGTCCATACACTATAGATATTTGTGAAAGTTGTCCTACTGCCTTGACAAGAGAAGACAAATCAAAACATTAAAAAGCTACATTTGGTGACCATGCACATGGCTCGTTGGTCTAGGGGAATGATTCCCGCACTTTGTTTTGGGAGTATTTCCTATAATCTCGTTATCCTCCGATTTATCATCAAAACATTTTCCTAATTAAAATCATATTCTGAAGAAAAAAAAGTATGACTTTACAAAGTTTGCTCAGTTTCAGTTATCCCATTTTACCCAAAGTTTCACAAACTATTCAAACAGGCTGAGAAAACGATTAGCTTTACAGAGTTTAGAGGTGGGAACTAACCAGACTTTTATCAGATCAGATACAAACTCGTTAGATCAGATTTTCTAACAGCAACAACTATCCACAATCATTCAAATCAAGATTTCAATCACAATTCTGGCTTGAATTTGTCTCTGACAGCGAGTTTTTTTGTTATATTACAAGGGAGACTAATGAGGGCACTGTGTCAGACTCCTCTGAGCTCTAAATCATTATATTTAACATTTATTTCAAGATTATAATTACATTGGGGTTTTTTAGCATGCATTTTTTTATGAGAAATTTTCCCCACCTTATTTTAAAAGGTTATGATTTTTTTAATTGGATATGACAGCTATCTTCATGCTAATTTTGTTGCACTGTAATAGAAAATATCATATGTCAATTGTATCAATTTTAATAGAAAATGTCGACAGGCTCCACTCATTAACTATAATAGTTTATTTCTGAGCGCTATTAAGTCTGGTATCTGCCTTGTCTGTATGTCAGCATCTACAGCCAAAACCACTGCCAATCTAGACCCGTGGAGGTGTCCGCTTTCACAAGGTGATGAATCTGGCAAAGACCCACTCTACAGTGTGGGCCAGATGAGGCAGTTGTGGGACATCAGAAGTGTACAGATAAGAAGAATAGTAAGAGGAGACAAGGTTATGGATTGGCTACAGCTGCAGAAGCGAGTGGTCAGCTTAGCAGACAGCTGAAAGATGGGGAGGAAATGACTAAAATAAACTGTATGAGATGTGTACAGCTTAGTTCTGAGCGCAGCACTGCTCGGCTGCAGCTAACACATCTGGCCAGAGACGCACACCCTGTTGACGTAACGGACATAAATATTTAAAGCAGCACAAAGGTCGGGGAGTTGATTTGCACTGATCAGAAGTGTGAGAACACCAGGGAGAGAAAAAAAAGAGAAGGGCTTTGATATGCACCAGTTGTGAGTCAGCAGCTGAGGATGTGCTAGTTAGCATGTGTGCTAACAGTAACGAGGTTTGAGCGATTGTGTGGGAAAGGTTATAGGCTCTGTTTAGCTTACCATTGTCCAAGGATTCCTTACTAGACAGAACCATATCTTAGTGAGTTGTGCTTTTCAGTCCCTGTGCTGGGAAACACCTAGCATCTCTGAGTTGTTTGTTTAGTGAGTGGCTCGCTGACCTAGAAATGTCAAACCGCTGTCCTAATGCTACTGAAGGACAGACACAATCAGTTCTTTGCAATCACTCTCAAACTGAAACCCTTCAATGTATGCTTCATTTTTAGAAGTGTTTTTTATGCTTGTTGGTACACACATGCTCTGTTGTGGGCAAACAAACACATTCTTACTGTTTTCCTTGCATTGACATTGAGAATAATAAAAGTGCAATTTGCATGATATGTTTTTTTTTTCAAAATAATTCTAAAATACACATGCATGATTTTATGCAGTTAAAGTAGTTGTGTACTTGAGGTTTCCAAATGTTTTCAGTTTAGTTACAGTAGCAGAACATGCAACCATTCACGTAAACATGGATACTGTTTTGAGAAAACTAGACCTCTAGTGGCGAAATAAAAAGTGCAGAAAACTTTTCAATTAAGGCTCTGTCTCAATTGTCTCCCAGTATCAATTATCTTATTTGATGCAGACTTGCAATCTCTAGGGTGTCCAAACATCCAATTTTAAGCTCTGAAGTGTGCTCATCAGCACCCCCAATGCACCCTTAAAGCGGGCTTCAGGTGCCCCACAACCCAGATTTGTTTGCAAATGGTCAGACGATTGAAGGGAGGAGCTTACAAAGATGTGAGATATGATGGGCAAGAAACACTGAATTCACAGCAGATAACGTCTTTTTTCAAGTTGAATCGCAGCAGTAGTGTGAATACCAGTGTTGATTTTCTTACTCGCATTGAGAAATGAGTCTCCATATTATGCACTTTTAAGAGCATTTAGAGTAAATAGATGACCCTCTTAGTAACATCCAAAAGCAATATTTACCATAAACATTCACTTTGAATCATGCCAGCTTGTTGGGCTCTGTTATGTATTCCGTTTAACCCCTGCTCCTTCACACCTTTGTTTCTGCAATGCCCTCTATTGAACCAACCTCTCAGTCAGAATTTTATACAAGTATGCTACTCTTACACTTCTGGATCAGACATTCTCTTTAGCCTCGATTCTGAATTTAGATGAGCTGTATAAGTGTTTCTTCTAATTGGTCATTGGGAGGTGCTACAATCATCAAACCATTTTGACCTCTCTGAAAAAGAAAATGGAATTACGTAAGCATACATGAACCAATCTGAATTGATTTGAGGCATGTTTTTGATGAGAGAACACACTAAAATATGCTGAAATGTAAGAAAAGTATTTTATGATTTTACATAATATGGCACCTTTTAAAGAAAAAATAGTCTTAAAAGTGATGAGGCACAGTTCAGTCTAGGCACACCTCAGTTCTTGGTTCTCCCTGCTGAACTTTGATCTCCACTCTTCCATCTGTCGGTAAGGTCTGACAACAACTTCCTAACAAAGAGCAGGGTCTAACCAGAGGCTTCTGAGTGTGTTTTTCGTGTCCAATCCTGTCAGACAGGGCACAAGCAACTCTTTGTGGGCCAGAGGTGGCTGGGCACGGTCCAGAGAACTCCATGCAGCTGTTGAACACTGACAGCAGTTGTGTGTTGCACATCCAAGTGTGTGTTCACAGCTTGCTTTAAGATCTTGATATTGGACAGAAGGCCTTATGTGAGGCAAATATGCGAATGATAAAAATCATAATCTTTAGAGATGATTGCATTAAAAACAGATGGATTGCCAAAACTTTCATCACATTTGTAAATCCATATTACAAAAAAGTAAATTTTTAGAAGGGAATTTTATATACGTGAACCTAATTATTGTTAATTAATGCTAATTAACCTCTTAAAAGAAAACACAGGACACATTCATGGTGTAAATGTTTGTGATGCATTTCATGAATCTGCATGTATGTGAAAACATAATGTTTTTTTTCTCATATCTGTAAATGACAAATAAAACGTTGAATTATCGTTTGAGTTACAAAGGGACATAATATCAGAGGATATTTGATGATTCAGGAATTCATGGGATCACAGATAACTTTAAGGAAAAATCCTGGACCAAGACATTGACTGTTATAATGTTTAGAAAAGCTAAAAAAAAGGTTGCCAAAGGTTAGGTTGCCAACAAACATAATAGTAAGGAAACGACAGTTGCTGTTCTTATTGTGTACTGGACTGATGGCTCAAAATCAAACAAACTCCCCACTTTTGGAATAGTTTACAGTTGTTTAAAAGCATAGTCTACCAACCACTACCAAAACCAGGGTTTATAGTTTTTCCTCTATTCTTTTGGGGCTATTTGTTTGAGGTACAATGTTTTCATAATTTGACTTCCTGGTTACCCTCTTCCTTTAAATGTGAACTTCCTGTTTTGTCACTGTTCACATTCTAGTGATTCTTTGAAGTAACTCCCTGCAGCCCAGTTGGCGCACTATCCACACTTTTATGGGTGCATAATAAAAATTATTGTGTCCCAAACTGTAGTATAAATAAAAAAGTATCTGACCGGTGCCTGGGTGTGTTTTTTTTTCCAGTTAGGTTGTGAAGTGTAGATTAATTGCCGCTCAAACAGCTGATACTACCCACAAACCACTGTGTTCGGGAAGGAGTTTTATCTTGGACCCAAATAAATGAGCTCTCGCTGTAATATGACTTACTTTTTTAAGATCAAGGACATAAAAAGTAAAAGCAATACAGAGAGTGCTATATCTATTGTTAGAATAGTTTTAATGAAGGAAAGGGAAAGAAGGTACAAAGATGAATGACAAATTAAAACTCAATGACTACATGTGATGTTGGGACAAATAACATAACTTCATAAAATTCAATTCATTATTCATTCATTAATTCATGAAATTAAAACTGTGAAATTAACAAAATGTCTAGGATCTATGTGCTGCTGTGACATTTATTAATATTTTAGTTTTGAGTAAGCTTCTTCTTTCGTTTAAAGCTTCTCTTCTGGAAAAAAGATGAAATCCTCATTGGAAAGTTATACTGTGAAAACAAACTTGCAGAGATATTTAATATTGTAGAAAAGGAGACCTGATTCTGTACATCATAGTTTGGGAGATTTTGCCTTTAACTTCTCATATCTCACATTTGTGAAATCTTAAGTAGTGATGAAATAGTTTCCTTGCTGAGGAAAAAGATGATGGTGCTATTATAAAGTGCACACTTTTTAGTTTTTTAAATATTATTAAATATTTGCTTTCATTAAGTTTGTTTTTTAGGGTTTGGATATCTCTGAACATATTTTTGAACAGAATATAGATTGAAAAATTTTGTCTGCAAGGAGTAATGTTGGAGATGTTGAAATAAATCTACACTGTTAAGTAATCATTAGCTTAACTTAATTGGAAATACTTTAGAAAAATAGATAGAATTGCAAGGTGTTACAGAAAAGTAGTTGTAACAAATAAGGTCATAACTACAACAACTTAATAGTAATAGGTTGGATCTAAAGTTCGCCAGTCTGAGGCAGGAAACTCCAGGGCTGAAAATGAGCCCCACGTATGAATCTTCATTCATAGTCTACAATGGTGACATGGCTTCCTCTTTAGTGAATTGGGCATATGCGCACCACTTTAATGGTGGCTCGCCTTCACACAAAGATTCTGATTAAAATGTTTAAAATACTCAGCTGATTACAGTAACTCTGATGTAATGAATAAATGAAATGGTAGTGTAATAACTAAAAACACAACATACCTATGTTATGCTTACATGTGGGAAAATCGAGATTTTTAAAATAATCTCATTCATGACTTTCACATCACATGACTTTCACCAGCCATGTCTTTTCTCGCCAGGGCACCAAGGTACAAAAAACGTGTATGACGCATCATTGTACTTTTCAAATTTTCAAGCTCAAAACTGACTGAATGTCTTTTCAAAGACAACTCCGTTTTTCTTTATTTTCGTTGCCTCTTTTTTCTTCTTGACAAGGTGAAACAGTTCCATCAATGTGAGCAGCCTTCAAAAGAAACATCTGCGTGACAGTGTCAGCTGTGAACAAACAAGGCTCAGAAGTCCTCCAGGATACAAACAGAAACATAGACAAAGACTCCTAAAGGAAATTATTCTGCCCTAATCCTGCGTGCGCTCGTTTAATGGGAAGGTAAACCGACCGGCTGGCAGAACGAGCGCACACTAAAGACATTGTCCAGCTCTTAAGTATTGTTCATTTGTTTACTCAGCTTTTTATTATCCAGACATATATGAAAGAAGTTTGCTTGAAGGAGAGATTGGAGGCATTGAAGAGGTGCGTTTGGACTTGATGCCAACGCTCGATTTTGACGCCCACCTGGATGACGGGCTCAAACCACACCCGCTAACTAAAGAGCAGCATTCCAATCATTATGTAAAAGTTCTTTTCTCTTTTTAGACGGAGAGAAAGACAGTCTTATGGTGAATGCTTCAGAGAGGAGAGTGAAAAAGGAGCAAGGCCTTTTGTCTCAGCAGTTACTATTTCTCTTCTGTGATTTATGACTCTGCTAAAAATGGACTGACTGAGTTTACTGGGTAGTTTAAAAGATACCCCTTAGACTCCGGGGCCATGTTTGGATTTTTTGCCAGATTTTTTTCTGGAGGGGTTTATTTTTCCGGTGGTAAAAAAAAATAATAAGTACATTTTTGAAAAGTCCATTAAAAATGGCTGTCAATTGCTTGCTAGCTCAGAGAGCAGGATTTAAAGCCATATTGGCCAATTAGATGCCTCCAAAAGATGATTGACAGGTTCCAGAGAGAAAATCTACAGTTAATAGACCCACTGTTACTCAAAATAACTCTGCTCTTGTGTCGTAGAATAATAAACTCTCTCTCTCGTAGAAAATCACTCCGGAGGCAGGGTATAGAACAACAGCAACAGCGGCAACTTTATTTTGCAACAAAACCTGAAATGGTGCTCTAAAGAAAGACTACGGAAAGCTACAGGTAAAGTCCAGAAGGAAGAAAGCCGGGGGAAAAGAGAGCGAAAAGTCTCCGCGTACGCGAGCTTAAGCTCTCCCTATAGGGGACAGGCCCATCGCTGCACGGAGACTCCACCCACTCACCCAGTCATCTCCCTCTCAGGCTAAGACTGTTTACATACATTCAATATCATTTTAAAATGCCAAAATAGATAATTACCAGAACCCATTATAATGAATGTAAATTTCTATTATACCAGTTAATTGGATTAGTCCAAGAATACATATTTGGTATGTTTTGAAATTAAATTTTTAAAAATATATAAGTAATTTATTTAATTGACTTGCATATCTGCCTTTAAATAAAACTAGTTGTTTGTTAGAAAACACTGAACAGGGTTGATAAAATGACTTCATTAGAAATGTGTCCTAGAATTGAAATAGTTTATTCTCACAGTTCATGTCTCAGCCACTGAATGACAAATTGCCTCATACTATATGACATATTTAACAAATCAATAGAGCTAGAGCTTCCAGGAACTGTCTTCTTCCTCTTTGCTTTCTCACTTAGTATATATTTTAGGGGTTAACTTAAAGAATTCACAACATTTCCTTTAGGAGTGATGGTGAGTTCATTTTTATGCCATGGCCTTGGTGTCTCTCCAAAGCATTTTATCAATGAGAGGTGTTGAAAAGGTGTGAGAACCCTTTGATCGCTGCTTGCTGCGTTAATTTCTATTGAAGTTGATCAAATGGTAATCAAACAAGTTTGTTACAAATGGTATTAAAAGGATCTGATAAGGACACATTTTCACAAAATATTAGGTGTTGGTTGATGCTAAAATAACTAAACAATGTGTTTTTGGTACATTTGATATTCCAATCCCTGTACTGTGTTTTATGGACTGTTTTTGAGCATGAGTAAAGTATTTGACTTCATTCAATTCTATTTTTTTTATTGACCCAAAATGTGACCTAAAATTTAAATGAAACGCTTTGCAAGTGGCCTCAGACTCGTATGATGACGTATTAAAAAGTTTTAATGATTTTTTGTTGTTGTTGTTGTTGTTTTACTTTATTAAGTTCAAGGAATCCTGATATTTTAAAATTTGCCCCTTGGTTAGCAGCCATCCAGCTAGCACAGAACTTTTACGGTGGTGGCTTTTATTATTGTGCTCAAAGCATTTATGCAAAACACCAATTTGAGAGTCTTTAGTGGGGCTATATAGCATATAAAGTAGGTTTTTTTCAACATTGGCACTACATAGTAAAACTCTTGTTTTTCTGTTGGTGTTAAAATCTGTGGTAGGCTCCCCTTCTTTTGAGTTGCCTCAAAAACAACAGCAACAACAACCACAATATTGTCACATGACTGCATTTTGGTTAATGTCAACAAGTTCCGACAAGAACATAAATCATGATTAAAAGTGATAAATGCTGTAATGTAACAGTTACTGCAAGTCTGAGCCAAATGAACCAATCTACGAGTATGAAGCACCCTAAATTCTACATAACATGACTAAACTTAATTAAACACAAGAAGTTTTTATTGATTTACAATGGCAATTTTTCTGGTTGTACAAATATCTGACTCTTTTCACAAATAAACTCAATTCTTTGAGATCCGTCCTCATGCAAGTTCAGACATTAAACAAAACAAAGACCTAAATAACATACACATGACAGTCATCTATAATAAAATGCCTTCAGATATGTTTTTAACCACATTAGCACCTGAATGAATCTGGCAATACCTTCGGTCTCTTTTCACCATTCAGCACCTGTGTGATTTCTAAGCAAAAAGGAAATTGTCTTCATTTGTCTTTTCATTATCAAATCAGGTGGTTTCATTGAAAGCGCCTCAGTAGAATCATTGACATTAACACACTGAGTCCTCAAGTTTCAAAGACATGTTCTGGGAGGGCGATAATAGCACTGCTTCTAAATTTGAAAGGAACAATAGAAGAACTTTAGTCTCACATCATTTATCTCTGGAGTTTCCTGAGACTGTGAAGCCTCGGATCTGCTCCAGACATCTGCCCATTCACACTCTTTTGTGTATGTATTTCTTGCTCACTTTGTTCACATTGAAATGTGTGTTTTGACAACTTCACCTCTCAGTAGCTTTAGGGATGCAATCAGCCTTTTGCGCACCAAATAAGCTGGGTTTCTCCCTTCTGGTCTTTCTGGCCTGCTTTCTCCCATTCTTTCCAGGTGAGCCAGACTAATCAGTGCTGATAAGTGGCTGACAGCACTTAAGACCCGCCCACTCACCTGTCAATCCACTAGAGCATGAAAGAGTATTTATGAGATCCTTTTTTTTCTTGTTTCGAGTTGTCTTTTAAAATGAAAGGTCACAAAGGCGTGTTTTTTAACAAGTGCATGGAAGAACTGAGTTTTCCTTTCTAGTCTTTCACTCATCGTGTTTGAAGAATTATATTGCTTCAACACTGTGTTGATGTGTTAAAAGAACATACCAATTTTTTCTTCTAAAAGAGGCACAATTCTGTAAGTTATAGTATGTTAAATAGTACGTTATAGTACGTTAAAATGGAGTGAGAACGTTGCAACTAAGATGTGCAGGGTTTATGGCCTTTCTGGACCGTATTAGGGAAACCCTGTTTTAAAGTGTTTTCACATAAATTTCTTTTGATTTGTGAACCAAAGAAGCAATTTTATTACTTATAATTATTTTATTAAGATAACAGTAAGCTGTATGTATCATGCATCTCAGGATCATTAACTGCTAGACCAAATGTATAACAATTTAGAAGAATTTACCAGTTGACCACTCTACCTTTAAAGGTGTACAATTAAATAAATTCTGGAAATATGATACAGAACTGATTGTGCAAACTGTATTTTTGCTAAGTTTTTGCTCATGAGCAAGAGTACTCAAGTTTTGTACTAATGTAAAAGTACAGCTACTTCAGTGATAATCTGCTGGAGTACAAGCAACGTTACCAATCTGAAAATCTAAGAAAGTACTGATAGTACTTAAGTACTAACTTTTAACAGTAGGGTGTTTTTCTCATGCAGATCTTTGAATTAAGCATATTAATTGTAGAAAAATTAATACTGATCATCATTCATAAAAAAAAGATGCCCTTTTTGAATAGTTGCCAGGGGTGGTGAAAACATTGCAAGCCCAGACACTTATAGTGGAGTCCCTATAATAGTCATTATAAGGGGTCCCACCATTCTTGAGCAACAGAACCAGGAAATCCTAATTGTAGAATTTGCACTCTTGTCAGTTCTAATGCGTTTCTTCAGAAATTGTCCAGGGCTAAGCTGTTGGGTTAATTGATTAATATAGTATCATTTTTTTCAGTTTTCTTTATTCAAGAATATTTTACTGAATAAAGACCTTTTCCCTATTTTCCCTAAGGGAAAGGTGCTGCAGATATTTATTGTCCCCATAGAAGCATCAGGGGCCATAAATAAACTATGTCCAACAAGCTTTGCTTCTTCAAAGAACATTTATGTGATTTTTTAAAACATTCTTTTTGTAGAAAAAAAAACATCTTATGTAATTGAGGTAGGGCTTCCACTATGAAGTAGAAGGGAAGGTTTAAATGCTAGTTTCTTCTCAACAAAAAGCACTTATGGGCTTTTCCAGAAGTGTTTTTAATTCATCGTTTCATTTTTATGTAAAAAATGCAGTTTTTTATTTTTCTTACCTTTTCCCCAAGCATTTTAGCTCTTAACTTCTTTTAACTCCAAATCTGCAATTACTGGAAAAGTTCATGTTAAAAATTCACTTCTTGTTACTGATTATTTATGTGGATTACCAACTATTTTTAACAATGCCGGATCTACAGGTCCAGATTTTTGAGGTTAAGAAATTGTTGAACTACTCCTTGTGTTTTGGTTGACCAAATTAAAATATGGGTAGAGCGCAGTATTTATATTTGAGTTACTGAAATGGTTATGTCCTCACATTCTTTATTTGCAAGAGTGAAGACTGCATTTTATAACTGAATTTCTTCCAGAGGAATGTTAAGGAAGTTTCAGGACATTCATTTCTTTTCTTTGACTCCTTTTGTTTATTCAGTGATATTTTATATTAAATCAACAAAGATACTTTTAAGTTACAAGTCCTAAATGTAGAAAAGATGCAAACGATCATCCATTATGCATTTTGACATGATGTGGTTTTAATTTTATGGCTCTTCTGAACTAGGAAATTTAATTTCCCGCTCAAAAGAATGTTTCAGACCTTTTATAAATTTTTTTTAATCTCTTTGGTGAACACACACCCAAAGCAATCCCTGTGTACAAACACAGCAGTGAACAAACACACAGTGAACACACACCCGGAGCAGTGGGCAGCCATGCCTGCGGTGCCCAGGGAGATGTCAGGAAACTGGTGCCTTGCTCGAGGGCACCACAACTGTGGTTGTTGGAGATTGGAGAGCAAGTGTTTCATCACTCACCACCTTCAACTCTGTGGATCTGAGGTTCCGACCGGCAACATTCCGATCACAAGTCTATCTCCTTATCTACCAGACCACAAATACCACAAAGTGACCTCTAGAATTAGATCATGCTCACTTAAATGATCTACACTTAAATTATTTGCATATTGTAAGTTTGAATTTCCAAAACAGATTGTAAACAGAATGTGACCTTATTTGTCATCAGTCAATGACGGGCGCTAAAGATCTTTGAATTTTTATATATTATATGACATACACATACAAGTTAATAACAAGACATTTTTTTTTATTTTTGAATGCGAATTTTTATAACTAGACCGAATACAAGAAGTTTGTTTTACTCGATCTTTTGTCATGTGCTCCAGCAACTGACATTGCAGCCGTTGTTTATTTACAGGATGAACTCAACCCAAAAAAAGGTTTCTTTAAAGAGCCGAAACTTCACTTTTTCCACTTTCCAAAGTCTCAACGGCAACAAAAGGCTGTCTGCTCTGAAAGTGTGGGGTTTCTCTCCTGTGAAACTGGCCTTCATTAGGGGAATTCCACCGATTTCACTACAGGAGGACAAGGATTTTCCACAAAAAAACAAGAAGATCCATCCTACACGCTCCACTGGGCCGTAAGGTTCAGTGCCTTAGCCAAAACCATGAAGGCCCTGAACATCAAAAGCAAGTCAAAGTTATGAAAGCAATTATAGAACAGCATAATCATTGTTGTTTTCCTGTTTGTTTTGTAGGTGGCCATGGATTTTGCATAGGGACCAACAGATTGTGCAGAATTTGAAGTAAGTACTGCTGAAATTTTTTGTTCAATGCTGCTTGTGAATAACATTTTTAAAGACACCACTTCTTGACATAAGACTGCTGTTTTTATGTAAACCAACCATTTTGTAACATCCATCAAGGGATGACTGTAAGCTGTTTGGAAAGAAACATGAACTACCTATTGTTAACATGATGAAGTTGTGTGACTGTAGACTAACATATCCATGAAAACCCACACTTTAAACCTTTAGTAGTGGAGTTTAACTTTACTAGAAAACTACATGGAAACTTGCTTTACTGAACAACATTTTTTTAAAGGATAAAACAAGTTACATGCTAAACGTGCTAACAAGTATCAACAAAGAAGCTTTTACATTGTGTATCATTTGATTTTCAATGTAATAAAGAAAACAACATTTTTTATTGTGTGCTCTAAACAAAAAATACAAAAACAAACTACTGTAGCTACTGTAAACTACAAATCTGTAACATGACCCAATGGTTTAATTGCGTTAACAGCCAAGGTTGCCAGATTGAGATATTTTTTGAGGTGTACTTTTGGATATGTTTGACTGGAAAAATGAGCATTGGATGAATTTAAAAATGTAGGATGCTTTTAAAAATATTTAACGGTGTTTACTTTATTATTATCATCATTTTATAAATATATACCTAGCCCATCTCTAGCCCATCTAACAGGCATTTTCCCAAGGGATTTTGTTGAAAAAGAACGAGGGACATCAGCAAGTTTAAAACCTCCCCAAGCAAATGTTGTGATGATTTGGTTCATCCAAATTTTAGTCTCATGTTTGGCTTTCATGAACTGTATGTAGTTATTAGTGTTTAACATTCTTCAGTTCAAGAAAAGAGTAATAAACTTTGAAAAGGTAAGATTCGTTCTTTTGGGCCGGAAACTGATGCTCAGATCTGGCAACCCTGGCTGCACACTCCCAAAAGGAAAATTTAAAACAAAAAGTGTCGAAAACTCATGATTAGTTTTTGCATTTTTTTGTTTTGAGAACACGAAAAATATATGTTTTTTCCCCTTTTTTTATATCAAATGAACAAACGACAGATGCTGTGATGTATGATGTCCACGTTTTCAAAAGTAATGTTTTTATTTCACATTAAGATTGTTAGCCTTTATTGATGGAATGTAAACAGAGGAAAGAGAGGAGGCTGGGGCCAGGAAATGGCCATAACCCAGATGTCTTAAAGTCTAGCAGTGCATTATTTCATGCTTACATCTCTTTGGCTACAATTGCTGATCGCTGGTGGTTATGAAATTAATTAAAAAACTGACCATACCAATGCCTCAAAAACAAAACAGATAAAATCGTTTCTTCATAATTGATCACTGCACTAGAAAGTTTCTTAGTTTACTGCGAACAGATAATTTGATTTACTTTATGCATTAAAGGTTATTGCTCTTAATCTGCCAGTGTTGGCTGTTGTGTTGTCAATATCAGCTGCTGGCAGATTAAAAAACTCAATTCAAATGTATTCAAATGATCAGTGACCGTTAGAGATGTGTCATGCTTTTATTTGTTTTGTAGGTTGATATTCATGTCTCTATTTGTCAGTGTCAGGAATAAAATCATGTAATCATGAATGAATAGTACAAATCTTGTGCAGGTTCCCACAAATAGCTAAATACAGACTGCAATGTGTTTGGAACATTGTGAAATTAGGGGCTAATTAACTCAATAAATTATATATCAGCATTTACCTTTACATGAACTATGAAGTTATGGCAGAAGAGATGTAAAAATTATGCTTCTTTTAATACACTTTTGCATTTCTAGTATTAGAAGTAATATATTTATAATTATTATTAAATCTTGAAAAGTTTATTTTAATAAAGTTAAATTTAATTAATTGGCTTAATGTGAATGTATTGAATATGTTAATTACAGAATACAGAATTTAGATTAATTCAGTTCATTGAAGACTTTTGGTTTGGTTTTGGATCAGCTTTCTCAATTACCAGTATATTTTTTACCTCAAAATTGATGATTGCTTGATTGATGTCTTGGTTTCATTCTCTGCTAAAATCTGTCACACTGCAAATGGAAGCGGCGTATAGGCATGGATAGCAGTGAATTAGGTCAGCGTGTGTTTTTGTGTAACCATGTTTTGTCACAGTGTCCCTGCTGGCCAAAAGTGTCATGCCATGTTTTATAGTGGGGGATTAAAACCCATTAATCAATGACTATAAACAAAAGCATGTGCTAATTATGTTCTTCTAATTTTATCGCATTTATTAAATACTATTGGTTTAAAACATAATAAAAATCATTAAAAAGTGCGATGTTGACTACAATATGAAGCCATCAGTTTTGACCCTAACAGTCTGAAGAAGTTTTTTTTATCTTTTAGTGAAAATACTACTAGTTCAAGATGATTTAGTATGTTTGGTAGTTTTCTTTAGCTAAGAAGCGCCAGAAGGCTGTTTGATGCCAAACAACCAATCCTTTGTCGGTTAGCATAGCGTCATGTTGTCACCACATACACTGACCGAAGTTAGCCACAGAAAAAAATTACAGAAGTGGAGAGTATGAAGGTAAAATCGTGTCAAAATTGGGCATGCTAATATGATAATTATAGGTGCGATAAGAAGATGGAACGATGGCTTTTCTTGATCGTACGGCTGAACTTAGTTTCGAGTGGAATGAAAATAAATAAATAAATTCAACCAATCAAATCACAACTTCAGGATTCTTGTGGTGCTGTCATAAAAATGTAGCCAAACCAATCAGATCTGTAGTTTCATAGGATGACCTTTGAGGCTGAGAATACAATACTACTAACAAGACTTGATAGGAAAATACACTAATTTCTAATTTCTAAAGATAGAAAGGGTTTCACAAGTTGCCTCACATAAAATTAGCTTAGCAGTGCAAGTGCATTTGGTGAGCATAAGAGCAACATACTGGGCAAGCTGGGAAGTGACCCAGGCTCATAGACAACGTCTGAAATGGATCAGCTGAAATCTTTATCTCTTTTTTTTATTTCAAGTATCAATTGGGAAGAAGGGAGGAGGTTGCTTATATGCTAAATCTGTGGTTTCTAAATGTTGGCTAACTCATCCCGAAACAAATTTTGCAAATGATAATTACTGATAAAGTTTCGGGAGTAACACGTTGTATAAATGGCTCAAGTTCTTTAATGCACCAATACAAAAGCAGCAGGTATACTCAGCATCTTGACAACTAAACAGCAGTCCCTCCTTCTCACCAATGCCCCACTATAAGCATGGGGGATATCGAGGGTCAAGGATACTACTTGGTTCTGGTAACTCTGTCATCGAACAGCTTGCCTAGTGCTATGTTGCACTCATCATATTTGCTAGTGAAGCTGGATTAATTCTGTGTAAGTGAGAGCTTGTGAAAGTTTTACTTAATGTTTCAACAAAAATGTATGCTTTTTCAGTTACGGTTGTCCTGATATGATATCGGTTTTACGAGATCTGTTTGTCGATTTTACGAGATGATTATATCATTAAAATGATATATTTATCTTGTAAAAATAATAAATATGTTGTAAAAATGAGACTGTTATGTCTTGGTACATCGTCGTTGTACAGTGATTATTTTCAGCCATTTCTAATCTTTGGGGACAATCATTGAACAACCCAATCAGACAACATGGATATTTTATATCTTAAAGTCTAAAAACATTTTAAATGGCGATGATAAAATGTCTTTGTGGTTTAAGCCAAGGAAAAAGTAAAAACGAACAAGTTCACTAACACGTGCCATGTCTAGCCGGAAGAGCAGGAATGGCAAAATATAACAATGTCACGAATTAGATAATTATGCAATTTTCACTACATTACTATGTTGTTTTTAAAAGATAAGGATTTCATGTAAATGACACAATTATCTTGTAAAAACAACATAATTGTCTCTTTAAAACTGTAATCAACTCAAATCAACATAGTTTCCTCATAAAAACGACAAAACGAACTTGTTAAAACTATATAAGTAAGTTGTAAAACTACATAATATGTCATTTTTATGAGAAAATATTTAGTTATTACGACATAATTGCTTGTAAAAAAAAATGTTTGTGGCAGTAATGAGCTGTCCTAGGTTTAATCTCAAACCATCTTTTTTTCTTATTGTCGATCTTTCAAAGTCCCATGAACGGAATCGGTAGATCCATAACATTTAGAAACCACCAGAAATGATGTTATACATAAAAGCTTCACCTCTGAAACCTGCATTACAGTTCAATTCCTGTAAACTTGGTCATGAGGGCTTTCAATGCTATTTATAAATCCTACTCATTTCTAAACATCCTTTCACTCTCTGTAGATCCTGATGCAAAGGTACTTTGTACTTTCAGTTTAGCTTCTGAAATTCTCTTATGTCAGGTCCTTGTCTGGATGCCAATGAGACCAGGATAAACTTGCAACTGAGCCACGTTTGTTTTTTGTTGGTAGTAAAAGTGGTGCTTAAATAACTTGCAATTTCTGTATGTTTTTTTTCTTGAAAATCTATATGTATGTATCTACCTATATGCATGCATTGCATAACGTTGTTTGCTCTGAGTGGACATTTAGGAAAAACAGGTGCAAATGTTAAGAAGAAGGCTGTTTGCTAAGTGTCTTAGAGCTACTACATTAAATCATGTTTTCATTAAAACTACTTTTGAGATTAAATTTAAATGTTTCTAGTGAAAAAAAAACAAGTTGTGCAAATGCTTTAGTGAATGTGTTGTTACAAAGAGAAACCTGATATAAGAATGACTTGTTATGTTTTAAATCAGCTTTTCATCTTCCCACTTAACTTACTTTCTTATTCGATCTTTAGCTCTAGATGAGCTTTGGAAGCCCTTTTCCTCTGCTTCTGCTATGGTAGGTTCTCTTGAAGGGCTTTAGCTTGTGGTCAGGTATCCTTGTGGTGCAGACATGCCACCCAATCTCACTCTTATTGAACCCATCTGTCTTGTTAGATTGTGTGTCATTAGTTGTGCTCTTTTAAATGTCACAATTGGAAGGCAGCCTGTATCACTTCCTCTTTCATTACAGAGGCAAAATAAAACTAACTGTTCTTTATAGGACTAGCCTGTTTCCCTTAAACTCCGGTATTTAAATTTCAACATATTAAGGTTTGGTGGCCTTTTCAAACTGTATTTATTTAAAAATGAACAGTTTGCACAAATGAACCACTTCACACTTGCTGTACTAAATAACTGGGTCACGGCACCACTTTATTTAATCTCAGCTGCACCCCCAAAAAACCCTCAAGACTATATGTGAAACATTTTTACATTTTGCAACTTAAAATGGTTACCTGCACTGGCTTTTAATGACATTTTTCCACCAAACTGCCCCAATGCCGTAATGGCTTTTCCACCTTGTTCTGTATCTTATTCATTACCATTTTATGCTGGTTCTAAAAGAGAGCCGAGTCAAACAGAAGTGGTACTTTTTTCATATTGGAAAGAAAGGCATGACATGACATGTTGACTGCTGACTGGTCAATTTTTAAGCTCACCGATTGGCCAGTAAGAACATAGATAGCAAGAGATAGCAAGCTCAAATTATTCCATGACTCTGCTGCACTTTTCAGCAGTTCTTCTTGCTGTCATCATCTGTCCTTTAAAACAGCTTTTAGTTTGAGTGTTATACAGTAAGATACACGGAATCTGGAATTCCCCTCTTTCCACAGTCTCCATTGTTCTGTGTTATGTCTGATCAGCTTTTTGCATTTCTGTCGCAGACTCACTATGCACCAAGCAGAACTAGACTGATGTAGGGGAGTGAAGCATCTTGAGTTACGTGTCTTAAACAAGCACACTTAGAACTGATACTACTACTCAGTAGAAACACAAAACCGAATCGAGGCTAGTTAAGTCAAGCCAAACCAAGCTGTGGAGTGCTGTTTCTAAATTTTGGTGTAAAATAGCAGAAGTATCTTACTCACCCTTTAAACCCCTGGGTCATGGCACCAATTTACCACATCATTATAGAAAACACACAAAAGATGTATCTTGATTCTTTATTTACTTTGTCTGTTTAGAATTACTTTTGTAAGCTCTTCTGGGTTTACCCAGACTTTTACTTCAGAGGAGTTGAAGATAGACACTGTCTTAATCCTGTGATCCTGAAAAGCAGGTTTAAGAAAAGGAGAGATAGATGGAGGTTTACATTAACAGAACCAGAATTTTCTTCATTACTGTCTTCAGAAATTCCAGCTCAACAAGGTACCCCATCTCCAGAAGGGTAGTAGATTCAGTAATGGCAATACCAAGAGTATCAAGAGTATGTTAATTTCAATACACATCATAAATTGAAAAAAGAAAAAAACCTCAACTTGTCTTTTCGTACTGTGTATTAGATAAAGTTGCTTGCAATGATGTTCCTAGGCCTGACCAAGTGCACAGCTTTCTAAGTTTATCTAGATCGTTTACAATACATTTGTAAATTTTTCATTTTTTTTTTGTTTTAAATTTTTTTATTCTTTGTAAAAAAAAAAAAACCTTCGATTCTGTGATCAGTTTGAAAAATGCAATAAAAATAACATAACAAGCGTGAGTCACTTTTTGTTTTCTAATATTCCTCCTAATAATAAGCTTCAGAGACCTCATTGTAATTTGTGTAACATAGGCAAAAAGCTACAAAGCTGTTCGGCGAAGGGAGCGTCTGCAAAGACGCAACCCCAAAAACACTCCTGCATAAAAAGACCAAAAAGAACTCTAAAATACTCTACTTACATAACAATCAGCTCATCTTTAAACATTTTTTTGCGAGTTTTACTACAAAACTCCTTTTAAAAAGGAATTCCGAATTTTTTTTTGTTTGTTACAATTTATAATAGAGCATAAAACGGTCAATAGCTTCTGTCCAAAACACGTTTCAATCACCACATTTAGGTCAAAAGTCCCTTTTTACAGGTTGGTTCTGCTACAAAAATCATTTGGAGAAAGTTGTAAAAAGATTTGTATTTATTATATATACATTTGTAGATTTGTGTTGCATTTTTAATATCTGTAATTATGATAATATAGCCAATAGTTAATGTTCAAAACACTCTACAATCGATACAATATAAACCTGTTGGTTCTGCTTCAAAACTAAATTATAGAAAATAGTTCAAACAATTTTTCATAATATAAATATTAAATTAAAAATATATATAATATATCTACAGATAAAATACTTTAAAAACTTTATTCATTTAAAAAATCATACATTTTTCTTTTTTATTCAGATTTTTCTCAAAATGTAATTTTTTCCCAAAGTTTTTTTTTAATGTTCCTTTTTTTAATTGAAAATCATAATTAACAGAAACATAAGTTTAATGAGTTTAATTAAACAAGTTTAATGTCTACTGTGATGGAGGCCAAGTTTGAAGGGGTTAAGCCCAGGTTTTCTACTAATAATAACTACTAATTTCTACTAGATACTAACTTGAAAACAGTTCTAGTAACCTCTATTAAAATCAATTCCCTGTATGGCATTCCCATCCAGGTCATGGCAGCAGTAACTGTATATGCCCCAAGAAAAACAAGACCATTTTAGGTAGTTAATAGAATAAAATATATACTTATTGTGAATTAAGAAAAGAACCACCAGATGTTTCAAAATGTAAGCTATGATGCAGCCAATGCCAAAATCAAATCATGTGCAAACCCTTCGTAATCAATCTGTTCTTGATGTGCTCACAGTTTGGGTGGTGTGTGTGTATTTGATATGGACTTTTTGATATGTAGTCTTTTTTGCAATACAGTCCCAAGGGGGTATCTGGTTGACTGTTGATTTGAGAACTGGATAAAAGTCTATCAAACAAAAAACTCAAACCAGCACAAAGCAATGTTATTCAGCAGCCTGTTTAGAAGTGCAAAAGGACTTGCTGAAGGAAACATCTGCCTGCGTGTTGCACTGAATGCACCAGATCACCACCAATGACAGACTGAGGGAGGTTTAAGGGCCTCCTCTGCACAGACACACGAATGCAGTCTGCATTCACAACACATGCATCTTCACCTTGATTCAGGCTAAGACCAGCTAGCTTTAGCCTGTGGCATATTTTTGGATTAATTATCTTACATGAATATCTTGTTGATTTTTTCCGTCTTTTTTTCCAAACCATTGCTATCACCTGTTTGCTCTGCCAATTTGATTGTACAAACTGCCTAATATTTAATGTGAGATTTGTGATGTGTTTGTGAGCATGGTCGCTGACGCGTATTAAACTTTATCATCAGACATTAAACGAGGTATGTAGAACGAGGTATGTGTTTTCATGTAGAAAACATTTTGAATTATTGGAGTATAGCCGCATGCACAAAGATATATATGACTAAATTGTAAATTTGACTGAAAATTCTACTTAAACAGGCATATTTTGTCAAAATGAGTCTCTCTGACTCTCACCTCCTCTCTCTCCCTGTCTCTCTCCTTTCTCTTGCTCTCTTTCTCCCTCACTCCATCTTACTATCTTTTCTCTCTCTCCTCTCTCTCTCCTCTCTATTATCTCTCTCTATATATATATATATGTGTGTATATATATCTATGGCTGTTGTTCTCTACTTCAGTGGCTGAATTATTGCTGACTTACCCTGTTGTTTTATCCCAGTCATAGAAAGTTTAGTCCTGTCTATTGTGCTGTTCTATAATTTCATATTATTTTTACGTTCGTTTGCTCACCCTCAGTTGTCTGGAGACCAGCTCTGGAGCTTGTGCTGCATGGTGCTGCCCTCGTTAAGGCCAGTCCCCTCAGTTTAGTGACCCCAGGAGGGGTGTATTGAGTTCTATTTATGGAGATTTCCTGGGGGTACTTTTTGGTTGTCATTTTGCCTTGGAGCTGGAGGAGAGCGACTTGTCGTTTCTTTGTGATTAACTTTGCTTTTGGTTCCGCTGTACTCCTCAAGAAATCAAGTTCCTTTTCTTTACTTACTACTGTGTGTTTGTCTTCCCAAAAGCCCTGACAATATGTCCACATATAAACGGTATTACCATGTACTGGATTTAAATATATGCAATTTCAGAAAAACAAATTGTCTAGAATATGAAACAAGTGCTAAAACATTAGGTCCATTGTATTGAGCGAATAGTGTGAAGGGGTTAAAGCCAAATTATCAGGTTCATCAGGTTTCCCTCAAACATAGCACTTTTAAGCTTTATTCTACAGTCGGAGGCCTGGCCAAAGCAGCTGTCCTCTTTATGTTGCTGTTCAGTTTCCCAAACACATAAATAGTAAACGGGGGTAAAGCATGATCAGACGTTATAACAACAAAATCCCATTTAGCAAAAGGGAAAGCACAAGCTTGCTCATTCCCAGAGAGAGTGGTGGGAAGAATCGATGACTTCCTTTCCTGAGTCTCTGAGGAGCAAAGACACAGCAGGTCCCGAGGGAGTCTACCGTATTAATAGTCCACTCGATAAACTAGTAAAACTGGTGAGAACTTCTCATCAATAGATCAAACAAGAGATCGCGTGGAGAGAGCATCTCCCAACCACGAGCGAGTAGTATCTTGTATCTTGGATACAATAGCCGAGTAGCGAAGGTGTGTGATGTGAATACGTTGAAGAAAGCAACCCGAGATTGCGCTTTTGAAGTGTTCATCCAGGATCCATTGCTCCGGAATTGTCAGGCATTAACCACAAGTCTGTCCCAGGGCGCAATGCCCTGAGCAAGGGAGTGGGGGGATGTTTTCTCAGGTGAAGTGTTCCTGGGCTTTGTGTGCCACCATGAATCTGAATCTTAAAGAGGAGGATCAGAAGCAGATCAGCAGCGCTCCCCGATTGCTTGGCTTGGCTCTCACATTGGATCTCTATGGTTACCATCGGGGAAAACCCCTGCAAATGCATGCATGACTATTCATGTGAATATCAATTATGGATCACATGTCAAGCTTGAGACGCTTCCTCCGTGTGAGACAATCGAGCTTGTTGTGGAAAAAATAAGACAATGTTTATTTAGTAATATTTATTTATAGAGAATCTTAACAGCTTAGCTGACCGAAGTGCTGTGATTCTACTTATCAAATGAATGAAATAATCTCAGAGTGTACATTTTTCTTAAGCTTTTACAGTATTTTTATGGGATTATTTACCCTTCTAAACTATTAAAATTGCCAAATCATTTATACTCAAGAAATAATAAAACTAAACTTCACCGTTTCTCATTTTGCACACAGAGACTCAGATCATGAGTGCAAAAGTCTTCCAGCCGCAACCTATCGCTGGGAAACACCCACACACACTCATTCACACTTTAACACTATGGACAATTTTTCTTACTCAATTCACTTATACTGCATGACTTTGGACTTGTGGGGAAACCGGAGCACCCGGAGAAAACCCACGCGATCACGGGGAGAACATGCAAACTCCACACAGAAATGCTAACCGACCCAGCCGAGGCTCGAACTAGCGACCTTCTTGCTGTGAGACGACCGTGCTACCCACTGCATCCCTGTGACACCACTCTCAATTCATTATTCCATTTCTTTTGATTCTAGCTTCATGTAAATGAATGCTGGCTCAAGCATCACCATTGGTTCAGCATCTCTGATTGACAGCTTTTGTTTTAGCCAATCAATCCAAGAGAGGAAGTGGAACACTTTTGAAGTGAAGGTTCAAAAATTTGCTCAATAATTTGTGATTGATATGCTCTATGTAAACAAATGTGCGCGCATCACGTAAGCAACAAGCATAGGATTTTTTCCTCATGTTCACCATAATGCAAAGCTGTCTGTGCACAAGAACTGGGAGGAGCGTGCCAAGAGAACAAGGGATAATTGGCACAAATAAAATGCATCCCAGGAAGTGTATAAACTCCATGGTTTCGGAATTTTCACATGTACACTAATGAGTTAGAAACCTGTTTCAATGCATTCAATTGTGAGGTTTTTTTGTATTTACAAAAAATGTTTGTATTTAGACCCATTTGGATTTTATTCACCTTCCCGTTAAAGAGCCAAACAGTTTATCTGTGTCTGTATCTGCAAGCAAATTCTATGATCAGTTTTCATACACTGTTGATATTTTGTTCTACTCCTGATTGGTTAGCATGGTTGGTAATATGCATCAAAGTTAAAATATTTGGACACAAACTCTGCATTATCTGCATATCTACAGCACATTATTCACACAACATTTGCAATATCCACTCTTCTCTCTCTGCACAGAATCAAGATTACATCTTCCCATTGACTTAAAATCCTCCGCAAACCTCACACGTTCTATTCTTACATGTCTGGACATGCTGTTACAACACACTGTTTTCGACATTTATATATTTATATTGATATTTATATGAATTTATATGAATATTTATATGAATATTCAGTCAGAAATGAAATATAATCAATTAACATGCATCTATGATAATAATAAATAAACCTTATTTTGTGAAGCACCTTTAAAACAATGCTTCACAAAGCACTTGACAGAACCAGTGCAAAGTCAGAATAAAACAAATAAATGTGGGTAAAAGAATAAAACAATGCAGGAGCAATAATACATGTAAACAAAATAGTAACTATAAAAAAATAAAATGCAAAAACACACAAATTAAATACCAACAGTTACAGGCCAGTTTAAAAAAGTGACTTTAAAGATGATATTTAAAAGTGGTGTATCTGTGTAAGAAAAGGCCCTGTATCCCATGGTTTTAGTGCGTGTGCGTGACACTAAGAAAAGAAAAGTTCTTGCAGGCTCTGACAGTTAACGGTGTTGCATCAAGATTTTAGCAGAAAAGTACTTACACAAACGTCAAATATCACTTACTGATATGAACATTTGCACCATTTAAATGTTTTAATAAATGTTTTTGTACATATTCACTTTTTATGAATGAGACCTCAGGAAAAGATGTGTGCGTCTGATCGTGACATCTGACGTCTGCAATCCTCTTAAAATCCAACTCATACGAGATATTCTAGAGGTAGTTGAAATGGCCTTTAAATAATACCACAATACTTTAAAGATATATGGCATCATTGTTATGAAACTATATTTTGGATGAGAAAATCTTCCATAAAAATTTTTAAAAAAAATTTCAAAATCATGCAACTGTACACAATATGTCTCTTTATTGACATAAAACACACACATTACGACTTACAATACAGAACATAAAAAGTTTCCCTTCAAATTTTCAGTTAAATATAACTAATGCTTTAGTGATGTTTAGAGTTAATGTTTGACAGTTTTATTTTTGTAGTTTAGCAGGTTGTGCTCTCTGATAATGTCGCAATGTAAGTACTACAGTACCCAGAATGCTTAGCGTCACAGCGTGTGTGTTCAGGTCACATTTGATTGTGCTTGGTTCCAATTCTTGATTTAGCAAATCATGAATAAGCAGGCATGTGAAAACGTGCTAATACATATATATATATATATATATATATATATATATATATATATATATATATATATATATATATATATATATATATATATATATAAACGTTGCGATGTCATCATGAAGACGCCCGAAACATCTAGTCTAATCTAACCTTTCAGTCTGAATGATCTAAAAGCTTTCGAGAATCATTCTGTATCCTCGTTTGAAATCTGTTGCTTAGCAAACGTAGAGCATATTGCGTCATTATGTCTGAATGATATGAACATTTTTAACGAAATTAATAATTGTACTTGTATTGTCATTGACGATACAATATGGTCCACCCCTAGTTTATTCCAGTCCTATTGGAACTCAATTATTGTACATTTTTTCATGAAGTTACCTCCATTTGAAATGCATTGAGGAGTTCCCACAGCTTGTACGATTCCGTAACAATCACACAATATTTTCTCCTTCCATATTTGAGCTCTTCTGAGTGGAGTGGTAGGTTATTGAGGACGGGTCCATGGTCCCTGACTGGGCGCTGAAGAACCAGCGCCCTGTACATACCGACATACCACACTGATGGATGAAGACGTCCCAGAGCGAGGGCCAACCAGTGAGCCCACCCAGCTTTGTCGGCACTTCGCAGTCTACCTTCCACGTTCCTCCTCAAGTCCGATCGAGGATCAAGGGCAGGCCGCGCGTCAGGGGACTCGGTAATGAGTGTAGAGGCCCAGCCATCACTTTCAAGCTTTAGCCCAGGAGTCTAATTTCATCAAATGCCATTTCCTGCAGATAAAACTCAAGCATTTCTCTTTTTCTCTTAATTTCGGGGTGGGAGTGAATGACATGACTTCAACAGAAGGAATCTGAATAATCTGCAGATCTGGTGGAAGTAATGCCTTGTGTCACGTTTATTATCCCTGTCAGCCGATACACATGCTCAAATCTAGGTAACCGCTTATCTGTGGTGGCCGTGTTCATCCCTCATTCATTCAAACGTAACGCATCTATTTAATAGCGTAATCAGGCCTGCATTACACTATTACTGTACTTACCCAAGACCCTGCAAATTGTTTCCAGGTTTTTAAGAAAATCAGTTAAGATAGTTTTCAGACTCTAATGCATTTATTTAGCCTGTTTTACCATTTTTGGTTTTGTGTTTAGACTACACAGAGCCCAGTTCACTACTTTGATAACTTATCCAATTGTTGACCTCAGCAGAATATCATTTGCTCTTGGCATTCCCACAGTTGGATGTTTGTTGTGTCAATGTAAGTGAGACATTTGGAACTCATCTGAATGGTTCTGTCACAAGAGAAAAGAACACAGATAGACAATGACAAACACTGCACTTCCTTCCACGTGTCTCTGTCTTGATCACTATCATTCATAAATTTGCACACTCAATGAGGTTTGGAAGTCTGGCAGTCCTCTCCATTATCTAGAACCTTTCGCCATTAGGCTGGAATGAGAAACCATCATAGACTTGTCTCCAGATAATGTCATGGTCCGAAGGGACAGCAGCCCGAAAGTTTAAGCCGCTTCCTTTTTTGCTTTCTCGGTTCATCACTCCCGCAACACTTTCATCGGACCTCACTGTCATTTATTTATCTTCAGTGCCCCTCTTTAAAATAACTCAAAAGGATTAGAAATCTTTAGAAAATTCTATATTGGTGCCTTATGTATGGGATGTTGGCCGAAACTATTACTGCAAGCCACCAAGTGTATGGGCACAAAGATGGAGTTGGTCATGTTGGAGTTGGCCATCCTGTAACGATCTCCGCTAGGTCCATTCTACCATTGTTGCCCTGGGCATGCCACTTAACCCGCATTTCCCTGTATGGATGTGTGTGACTGGTGGGTTGCGTTTCGTGGTGGACAGGAGACTGTTAGCTCGGATTGGTAGCCACGTCCTGTCAGACTGCCCCAGGGCAGCTGAGGGCTACCAATGTAGCTTATCACCAGCAGGGTATGAATGTGGAATGAATGAATAATACTTTAAACATTGTAACGTGTCTTTGAGCTCTGGAAAAGCATTACATAAATTGAACACATTATTATTATTATTATATGAAATAGACATAGAGTGTGATGTCACCCATAATTTTTTGCAGAAAGAATAAGGCATCCGCCATTTTCTTCTTTGCAAAGTATCACTGCCAGAAGGTGCCAATTTGCTAAATTGTAACCCTGCAGTTTATGCAAAACTTCCAAACTTAACATTACTATAAAAATCTGAGAAATAAAGAAACTTCTTTCCTAGTGAGTTGATATGATTTCAAAAACCTGAGCCAGGAGTGTAAAGTTGAATAGTTTTAACATGGGAGTGAATGATGACCTGCTCACTTCTGGAGTCACTTCTCACTTCTCAAGTGGTCAGGCGACAAACAGCCAGATGTAGTTCTCCTCTGCAATCACATAGAAAAGGAGGATTTCTCACCTTCCATTTTATATATATATATATATATATATATATATATATATATATATATATATATATATATATATATATATATATATATATATATATATATATATATAAAATTGAACAGTTGTTAAGCCCGACTTTAGCATGATAAACAGCCAATCAGAGTTGACTATCAGTTAGCACTCTTAAACCAAAGTTTTTTTGTTTTATCTTCAAATTAATCCAAAACTTTGCACACACTTTTATTTAACTCGTTAACGAGCACTTCATTTAAATTGACTTATTGCCATTGCATATACAAACCCCAAATATATTTAATTATGTCACCAGCCACTCTATAGCAACTAAACTGTTTACCCTAGCAACCATTTTCAAACTAATTTAGGATCCGTGAAGATGAACTTCAGGAAGTGATGCTGTAAAATTGCACCAAACTCATCATCAGAGGTATATCCAACATTCTGTTGAATATTTCTCCATTAACTTTTCAGCTGGAATCAATAAGGGTCTCTATATTTGTTGGAAAAAGTATCTCTTCTCAGCAGCATCTTCTAAACATTAGAGTCTGCGTTAGCGCTGCAAGATAAAACAGTTTTATTTATTTATTGAGTTAGTTTTGTCAGTGATAAGCTTGTGCAAAAACATACATAGGCTTAGGTATTCCCCGTGCATGGTTTGAATCCTGTTTGTGACACCATTTAGTGTTGGTGAATCGAAAGGTCAATTCTAAAACTCAGATATAAATAACATTTTCTTAAACACGAAATAATTAAAAAAATTAAACACGACAAGCAGGCTTCAACAAACTTTCAGATTTATTTGAAGAGCATAGATAATGTAAACAAAAATTGATACCGCTCAGGGTCCAAACTGCATGATTTTAGATGGTAAAAAGATGGTTGTGTGTATATACACATTTTGATCAGTATTATACAATGCATGATGTTCAAAGTTGCCTTATTTCATGCCACATTTGTCACATTTCAATCCCATTGCTGCTTATTAATTATTCTGATTAAAGTGAATTAAATAAACATGTTGTTAAGTCATTCAAATGCCAAGATACAAAATTTTTGCAAAAACATCATGAAAAATAGCATGTGAGTGGTTGCTTTTAACATCCTGCATTACTGGTCAACAATTTGTATGTACAGTACCCTGTAAATTTAAAGTTTTGCAACTTTGCATATTCATAATATTTGTATGTGTGTAGAAGTTTATGCAGCAGCAACAGCCATTTTTAAATTCACAGAAATTTGCCAATTTCACAAACCATTTTTGATCAGGAACATATTGCTATTATTGAATTGTTCACATGTGGTTTGTGAATTAATCGGTGACTGTATGTGATCATTTCTTGACTGAATGCTTGAAAACTCATTTAAGCAGTCACCATCTTGCACATGAATGTTCAGACAACACTATGCTCTTTATCATCATTTTCTGACATTTTTTACTTCTGTTTCTTGTGTTTGTCTCTTGTCTTCCTGTCGTGTGCGCCTTTCTCACTTGCTGTTTCCTTTTGACTGTGCTTCATCATTTGACGACTGAACCATGTGCCGTGTAACAATTTTCCCCACAGTCATCTCAAAGAAGTACCTCTCCACAGAGTCTGTTCTGAAAGAACAAACTTGCCAAAATTTAAATAGTGCAGAGACTTTCTCATTACCTCACTGTGTATTTTTAGGTGGAGACACAGGAGGAGGCCTCAAACTCTCCAGCCACAGGAAAATCAAAGACGAACAAAACCAGAAACTTTGAATCCTGCACACTATAGTGCAGCGAAGACTGCATGGAAATTGTACAAGTAGTTCATGTTGCTTCCATTCTGATACACATAAAAACATTTAATGACGCAAGTAATGGTCTTGCCATCTATTGTATTATGGGAACAGCAGTTGATGCCTGAAGAGAGATCACGGTTGTCATCACGTCATCCTTTGCTACCCTTCAATCAATGCACCTCTCCCTCTACCCGTACGAGATGTGCCTGTGTCTGTCAAACGGCATCTTTGAGGAATAGAGGGAGTTTTGCTCAGTCTGCTGTGTCTGTGGGGTTCAGCGTTAGCGGGGTGTTCCCTCCTGGTTTTCCTCCAGCAAAATTATCTTCAGCTGTGGTTGAAGCCAGATGATGACACACATCTGGGAGTCTGGAATCTGCCCAGAGGAGGAGACTCTTTTTGATGCTTCTGCTTATGCTGCAGTCATCAAGAGGATCTTTCACTATGTATCCCATGCTCTCTTCAAGGAAAGGCAGGAAAAGTCTTTTCCAGTCTGTTCACACTGGTTTTACGTCCTTTGGAAATTAAGCAAAAGATCCAGAAGAATAAGAAAAGAAGCACGATAAGATATAAATAAAGTTAAAGGGATTTTTTTTATATAATCTAAAAACTTTAGGAGTAAATGGTCCCCTTAACTTAAGCTTTAAATCGTCTTTAGAAATTGTAAGTTATATGAAATTTTAGAAATGGTCATGTCACATAGTGATTGACTTCAATGGGTTTTGTGTAGTGACAATGAGCAGCAGGAAGCTCACGCAAACTGCAATTCTTCTACCGGCCACTTGAAGCTGATGGTTCACTTTTACTAATGCCCTTGTTAAAACTGAAAAACTGGCACAAACTCTGACGTTGTTCTAGATTTTACCTACAATATAATTGTGAGAGGGGGTGGATGATTTATTTCATTATCTTATCGTTTAATTTATACTAAGACTTAAAAACTTTAAAAACCGGACTTTTATAATAAGGTAATATGATTACTGATCAGTTTAAATTAACTTTTTTTTGAAAGCTTTATTTCTACCCCATAGAAATTCACATCTTACTCTTAATCCACATTAGGCCTTTGTGAAGCTGATGTTATGTTTTCATCTCTGCATTTTCTACTTTTTTTTTAGATTTTTTTACTGATATCATTCAATATTAATTTAATTTAGTGTAGTCTAATTTAATGTAATTTAATTTTATTTCATTTCATTTAGCATCACAGGGGCGCAGTTTGACCTTAACAGCGGCCATCTCAGAAAGGCAGAAAATCTCTCAACAGAACCCACCGCATCCAACAGACTTGCACTGTCGGAATAAGCCAACTGTTCTCTGTGGTTGTCTCTCACTGAGTCGCTCACGTGTGGAGAGTGGGCTCCAACAGAAAACATGCTTACGTCCGCTTTGTGTGGGACGACGTGATCACGTGACCCTCAGTGCGTTCGCTGATTGGCATTTTGAAAAAATATGGAGAGGGTAGAGCGCTCCTAGCGGAGCTTCCCATAGTTATCAACGACATAAGCCGTAGTGACCGACTGATGGGGAACCTTTTATTTCACTGTCCCTAGCCTCAAAAGCAATTAAATACTCTATTTTCTAATTTCTGGGAACAATCTTAAATCATTTTCTATTCTTATCTTTTCTTCTTTCCTTCTTTGTTTGGTTGATCAGCTGAGACAACTTTTGTTGTGAAGAACTTAAGTTTGACTTTGTAATAAATTGCATATTATCTCTTCCCTTAATGTAAATCTGTTTAAATAAAGCAATGTTTAAATATTGCTAATTTAGGGTCTTTATTTTTAAATGTAGCATTTATTTTACTACGTACAAGGCAACAAGTTTTTTTTTTAATTTTGGTGTTGTTAGTACTTTATGTTCAAATAAATTTTTTTGCTGCTTGTGGGGCTGCTCGTTCATGTCACTCAGTCCTTTCGCAGTGAGCATGATGTGTCCGCAGGTACTTCTTTAAGTTGAAGGTAGAATTACAAGCAGTGGAGAGCAGCTTTCTCCCCAGACAAAGGGTGCACTTCACCATCAAGTTATTTTCCTTTTTTAATAATCCAAAATAATGACTGAATCTCCACGTGTCAAAATTAGCTTTCTGTTGCTGGCAACCATTGACTGTATAAAACATGGACAGAGTGGTCGTGACGTCAGCTATAGGGTTCTGGCAAAGTCAAATGAAGCTCAAAATGGGCATAGCCAGATCTCGAAAATGCGTCTTTAGAGGCTGAACATAGCCCTAGTGAAGCCGTCTGATTGGCTGAAGGTTTCATTTTTATACACTGCAAAAAATGCACTCTTGGAACAAGAAAAAAAATAAAAGTTAAACTCTTCCTATTTCAAGCAAAACAAATCTGCCAATGGGGTAAGCAAACTTGACCTGTCAAGAATTCTTAAAATTAGAAAAAAAATTCTAGCTGATAAATAGACAAAAACTAGAATATTTCAACTTGTATCTAGTCTCTAATGGCCTTAAAACTAGACAATTTTTTTTAATTGTTTCAAAAGTGCTTTTTTGAAGTACAGATCTCTTCCATCAAAGTTAGTACACAACTGGATGGAGTTTTAAGATCTGGGGTATTGATTATTTAGTGTAGATCTTTTTTCTTATTTTCTTTTCACAAACATTTGAGTCTTATATCAAGAAATCAAATGTTCTGTCAGACATTTTACTTGATCTTGACTAGAACTAGAACTAGATTTAAGATTTTTTTCTTGTTTCAAGATGCATGTATTTACCAGTTTTTAAAATTGATTTCTTAAAATAAAATATCAATAACATTCTTGATATAAGAATATGTTGAGTCAAAAATTCTTGTTTTAAGATTCTTGATTTAAGATCAGTGGCAAAATCGGCAAAAACTTGTTTCACATAGTTTCTTAATTCAAGAAAATAAATCACCAGAATAAGAATTTTTTTTTTCTCCTCAAGAAAATATAAGTGTTATTTTCTCAAAATAAGCTAAGTAATCTATACCCAAAAAGAAAATTCTTCGTAAAATGAGAAAATCAATATTTCCAATCTAATTTTAAGCATTTTCAGCTTTGCTTAGAATTCATTTTTTTGCAGTGTATAATTTAAACAAACAAATTTAAAAATAATTTGTTTGAATGTGCCTCTCTAACCTATTGTCATCATTTATCACTCATCCTGCTGCTGATGCTGGTCACCTGTTTGTTGTCTGTTACATTTTTCTATCCATTGCGTTTCGTTTGTTAGTTTCTGTTTTGTCTATGTTTGTTTGTTTTTTTTTCAGATTCTGTCCAGCGAACTGTTCGCAATGGTTATTAAGTTTGTATATTCTTTATGATGGGGAGGTGACTAGTACCTTCCTCAGTCAGCGAGGCTCCCAGGGACCTCACAGAAGGAACTCTTATTTACACTACCTGATCCTCACTAGGACTTTGTAAAGCTGCTTTGAAGGCGACTGCTAAAGAAGCAATATATAAAAAAACTTGATTGATTGATAACGTCAAAGCTTTGCTTAAAGCTCTACTTGTTTTTGCAACTCTTTAATGCATTATATCTGTAATTGAAAAAAGCACATTTTGAGTGCACCTGAAGAACAAAAGAGTTAATTATTTAGGGTTAATTATTTATCAGACTCAAGCCGAAGGCAGCAAACACAAGAATATTTCTTGTTGCTTATTATTTTTGTGGTGTTCATGAGATTATAAAGGCAAGACAAGGCTTGGACTGAAGCACTAAATATGTTCAAGTGTACTAATCAACTGTGCTCTTTTTCACGGCGCTGCACTCTAGCCATACGTGTGTTTATATGAGCAACCAGGAGGGGTTAAGTGATGTTCTCTTCATTAAGGTGGTTTTAAGGGTGTGTGTTATGACATCACCACAGGGAAGTTTTTGGAATGTGCAAGGCCAGAGGCTTTAAGCGCACCTTGTTTTCCCTCAAGCCTCAGTCGCATTCTCACCGGATTGTGAAAAAACAGCTTTTGTCAACTTCGGAAACACGTTTAAATACAAGTGCAACCTTTTTGTTTTGACCTTCACAGCAACTGTGGTTGTTGTTTTTTTTTGAAGCTGTACAAATATGTAAAATTGCGCCTGTATAAGGGTGGGGCTTTTTGAGCGACAGCCACAGAGCAACCCCTAGGGTTGTATCAACTCAGTTGTGCTGTCCGTTAGCGAAGATCTGCCAAAATGAAGATGGGTGACTTTACAGAATTTAAGCTTTCCAAACACCCAAATACCACAGTTTTATACATCTACGTTATTTACACAGCATCAATTGCTAATTTTTTGGCCAACACATTTTTTTCTTGGCTCATCTGGACTCCTAAACAATGGCACATATTTGGTTTTGGAAGTGTGACCTGTAGTGGAAAAAATGTACTTTTACCTTTACTAGATTATGTTAAAGCTAAAATTGTGGTGCACTGTTATGCTAAAGAAGATTTTATTTTCTTTATATTTATTGGTTTTGTGGTCTAGTGTTAAAAGTATAAACTTGTTACTTATTTTTATGCTGATAATTTATACTTAAAAAAGTTCAGATGATTTAAATGAATCCTAAACAGATTGCATCGTTTTTAACTCTTTAATACTCTTCGAAGTGACTCCATATCTGGGTGCACTGTCAGATCATCAGAAATTTGTGGGATTAATCCGGAGCCAACTTCAATACATTTTTAAATATGGAGAGCCAGATCAGTGGTGACAGCAAGTTTCTACTAAAGAGCTTTCTAATTACGGATAACCTTGAAAAGACAATGCATAGCTCTCGCAAAGACTACTGTAATGCATTATACCTTTGTGTTAAATGGTCCATTTTAAACCATCTACAACTGGTGCCGAATGTGGTTTCTCAAATGCTAACCAACACTTGATGTCATGGTCATATTATTTCAGTGCTGTCTACCTTTTATTGACTTTAGTGTGGATTTTAAAGTGGATTTGTTTTTAAAGCATGTAAATAGCTCTGGTCTACTTAACTGAAATCTTGGAACGATTCTAATTTGTCACTGGAGTCAGCTAATTAGCATCTTTTGGTGGTACCAAACAGCTTGATGAGCGCTGCGTGGCTGTGGCAAGTCGCCTGTCAGTTAAGCTGAGGACTATACCTGTTGAAGACGAAACTAAAAACTTTCTTTGCTCAGACTAGCATATGGTTAACAACTTGTGGCCTTTTTATTGTGTGAAATTGTGTTGTTTTATCTGAGGTGTATTTTGGCAGTTAGATGATCTAACATGTTTTATTTAACTCTTGTATAATGTTTTCAGTTTTCATCAAAAGAATAATTATACAAGGATTATTATTTGAAACTCAGATTCATTGGCCTTTGCTTTTCTGTGAAAAACATATATCCGAAGAAATATTTACTGAGCCTACACTGTATACCCTCTATACAAATATACTATACCCTACTGAATACGAGACATGTGAATGTGTGAAGATAGTAGATGCTTAACCTTTATTCTGTCTTTCCACACAAACATAAATCACACATAAATATTACATTTTAGATTTTAGTACAAATGCGTGAATTAAAAGACCCAAAATGCAAACACTCCAAGACACTCCAACCCTGCCAAAGTAACAATAATGAGAACACCACACATGGTTTAAATTCTAAATGTGAAGAAATAAGGTTAAAAAACAATAAATAAAGTATTTTTGCTGTTTAAATTTGTTTAGCTGGCTAAAGTAAATATCTTTTAAGTATTTTAACATAAAATGTCTTGATTGGGATTAAAAATCAATGGGTCCACTAGACCTGCAAAAACACTGCCTGAGTAACAATAATATGAATGCCACATAAGGGTCAATTCACTTTAATTATGTATTGATTATGAAATATTGCAACATTCCTATTTCCAGGTTATGAATAAACTGTACATGTCAGTACTGACTTTTAAGAAATGTGACGTAATTGGCATTAAATAAATTAAATTTGGACATCACATGTTAAAAGTACGCCCATCACATATTATGAATTAAAAAAGTTTGATGTCTGACAGGCTTAGTCAGCATAGGCCAGTCTTTTTAAAGGGATTGAAACTGCCATACACATTACAGAGATTGAAAGAGATGACTCAGAACTGTTTCCACTGAGGTGAACAGTCTCCATCCTGTCAAACAGAAACGGCCCATGCACCTTTAACCGAAGGCATTGTGGAACTGCTCGTTTATTTCCTGTAAGAACCAAAGAAATCTAAGTGCAACACAACAGTGAAAGTGCCTTTAACTGAAGGACTCCAAATATCTCTCTTTCTTCAGATTCAGCTACAAGAAATCTCTATCGATGTGAATCATGTCCAGCTCATTCGCCTCTCATACTTCCTCTTTTTCATGTGGATGGTTTCCTGCAGCCTGGATACAACAAGGCCATAGAGGCGGATACGGCCCGAGGAGGGCTTTCAATTTATACAAAGAGAGGAGCCTTCATCCTTCCTTCCCTTTAAACCTGACATCACTGATAGAAAGCTAAAAGAGGAGGAGGCATTGTTGGAGTCATAGAAAAGACTTATCTTTGCTTTTCAAAGCATGACACTTGATTGCTGCCTTGGTCTTACAGGAGGCTTTGATCAGGTTCAGCTTTCCATTTCCTGCAAAAATATATTTCTTACTTCAGAACTTACATAATTTCTTACCCTCTCCTCTTTGCATGGAATCTAATAAAGCAATGAACCAATAAAGTGAATTAGGATTTGAACTGGGCACCAGTGCACAAGAGCCTTTTATGTCTTTCCTCACAATATAAAGTTCACAGGGTTGAGCTCACAGGAAGGTCTCCAGCGTTGCAGGGGAATGCTTTGGTTTGGTGAGCAACTTCTGCAAGCAATCTCAAAGTATACCTTTGCAGTCAGACACAGTTTTGGCTCCACTTTCAAGTGTGGTCAATTTCCCTCTAAACAGGAATTCAGAGTCAGTTTTAAGGGTGCGACTGCAAAAAAAAGACTAATGCAGCAAGCTGAGTACTGTTAAACCACGTGCTATGCTCTGCACCAAAAGGAAAACTTTTCCTTTTCTGTGCAACCAGCTGTACTGTACTTCAGCAGCTCTGTGCACTCTAGCCAAACTGCCAGATAGTAATCAATTATAACCCTTGTCATTTGGGACCTCGGGTACAGCAGCTGGCCACAGGAAACACAAGTTCCTTAACCCCTAAGCCAATCAACTGCCTCCAGCTGTCCCCACATTTAACCACCATTCCGAGTGTGGCTGCTGCATGCTACTGACGACGCTCTCTCACCGGACTTTCTTTTCCAGTTCTTCCTTCCTAATTCTCAAAAGTGCAGACACATCCGCCTCAAGCTCCGACCACCACCCTCCCCCCTGAAGCGTCTCTCTCTCTATATATCTGTTTCTTTGTCAGTTCCTGCCTTTTTGACAGACTCTCTCTCTGCTGTTTCTTTTGTTTTGTTGCAGCCTCATTATCGTCCTTATTCTTTTCGTTAGTGTCACTGAACTTTGGGTGGCACTTCTTTTCTTGCTTGCGTTTTTTTCACAGGTGTTGTGTGTTGGGGGATTTGCATGTTCTCTGGATATCCAGGCTATGGAGAGCAGGCCAGCCGGCAGATCAAAGCCCAGCCCTGTAAAATGATCTGAAAGAGTCCCCCATTAGCATCCATCAGGGTACCCTGAAAGCTCTCTACTCAGCTGAGGGGGTCTGAGGGCCCCCACAAGTGAAAGGCAGACATGCGGAGGGAAATGGAAGGGGGAATAACAACTCAGTCGAAGACATAGAGGAAATATTTTAGGAAGGGAGGAAAATTCCCATAACACTCCGAGGCCATTTTTTTCTTCTCTCTCGGATTTCTTTATAGTGTCAGGCCTGATGCATTGAATATCTCCATATGTGCACCCTCTCCAGCATGGAATCCACTCTTACCCTCTTTCATCTGCTGGCGGGTCAAGGTTAGTTCCGACAGCATCAGGGATTGAGGGATTCAGACTGGGGCATCCTTTGGTGTTAACAAGCACCTCCATTTGTCAGCTTGATGGCTATCCTAATCTCTTTCTGAACTATTTTGGAAAGCACCGTATGAGCTTTCGCCTTTTTAAGAGCCTGGACCATGACTACAAAATTGCCATCTGGTTTTGCATTAAATATATAGTCTCTCCAAGTGCTGCAACAAACCCATCTCATAGCTCCCTCCACACTAGGGTCTCACAAAATTTTTGGTGCCCCCATATGGAAGCGAACAAAGGGGCCCCACTGAAGCTCAGTTATGTAATTCTATGGCCCTCCCAGACTACTTACCCGCACACATGCTCAGACACACTCTGCTTGTTTGTCCCTTTGTGCCACTGCTCATGCATATGTTGCTACATGTTTTTTAAATTAGACTGCTGCATGTACATTTTCCCATAGTATTTAACGTTGTTCTCATTTGCATCTTGATTTGCATTGGAATCTGTGGAAAATGCTGATGTTTTCAAAAAGCATCTTTGAGGCTACATGTATCTGTCCTACAAACGCATGTCCCACTTTGACATGCTGAAAATCCTGCTGTTCAACAGAAGATGAGTCTCAGGCACTGAGAGAAGAGGATGTGATCTCACCCGTTAAAAATCCAACCTATGTCGTTTGCTGCTCATGACTTAATCCAGGCTTCTTCTTTGTGCTAAGCAGCCCCCTCCGCAGCCCACCTCCTTTTTCCCTCTGTCCCCAGTTCCTGTTGGATAGAAGAACTGAAGCTGGAATTGGTGTCTACTGTGCTATTAAAGAGTTTGGCAGATGTAGAGCAATCTTTTTTTCATTGATGCAATCAGTTTGGAAATGTGTCAAAAGTATCATGTTGCAAACATGAGTACTGGTTTACATATAACGCACTGTACATTTTACACTTTACATTTATCGCACTGTAATCTTGAAATTAATTTAGATTAAAATGGCTCATTTGAATTCTGCCAAAGGCGTTCAGAATATATGCGCTATCTTAATAATGACTTTAAAGAAGTCTAAAAGAATGTGTTTCTCAAGCCAGGTGGCGCTTTAGACCAAGAGCTCATCTCCTGTTTTCAAAATGAATCACAAACTTTTTAGAAAACTGTTCTACTATCATAATTGGTGATGAAAATAAATTATGTTCAATAAGATGTACTTGAGTTTACTAACTGTTTATTCAGTTAAACGTTAATTTTGAACTGTCAGCCTACATAAGAGTTTGTGATGAACTATTAAAATTAAATTAAGTTATTTAAAATTACAAAACACAGCGTTCCTAAAACAAAGGAGGAAAGTTCTCAGCTGGCATCGATCGTTGTTGTTATCAATGTTAACAGATGTCTAATTGTTCTCAGTCAGTGCCACACACCTTGTCTCTACCATCTACTCATCTATGCGGACGGGCTTGCCTTCATTGTACTCTAATATAGTAGTTTGACGACGACTCTTCCCCTGCACTACATTAGATACTTGAGAACTACACTAAACTAATTCCGAATAGCACAAGGTGCAAACAACCTTAAGGCCAAACTATACTTAGCTTGTAGTTAGCATTTTTATCACACAAATAGTGATCAGTACATAGCCAGCGTGCAACATTGCAAAGAACTATAGAGAACTATATTGTTGACAAATGGATCAAAAGTTTGGAGGCGTGACGCACAAGTATTGATTCAAGATCGAGGTTTCCGTTGGGGGGGGTTTCTTAAAAATTATTTTTTTCTAAAGCAAAACCTATCGGCTTCTTAGTGGTATCATGTTAGCACATAATGTTTGGTTGATGTGATAATTGTGATAATTTCACGGAAGGCATACACACAGGTTTAAAGACTCTATATTCATCCAGGCTAAAATATCAAGGAGAAAAGTCATCATAGCTTGCGTTGTATTGACTCAGCCCTTAACCCAGCTTTGAGAATAGATTAACAGCACTATTTTTTTATTGTCAATAAGAGTCTTGTGTTAAAGCTGTATGTTAACGGCAAAAACGGCCTACCACTACTACTAATCAGCCTCATCCAATCTGATTAATCTGTACTAATCTTGTTTCATTTAAATACATTTTCTGTTTCTGGGCCATTATGAATGGCATTGACATGACTCCCTTCTGCCTTTATTTTGTGGCTGTTTTACACGGTCTTGATATTGTACATGTTATTTACGCTTGGATGATTTCATACTTTAGAGTATACTAATCTGATATAGGTAAATTGTTGGCTGAATGCATCTCAATTAGGAGCTGCAAGGGTATGTATGAAAGGGCTTGAAGCATTGTAATCAGAATTTAAATGTATAAAAATGTTGATCAATAACATATAAAAAAAAGTATACTCAGCCAATCGGATTGCACTAAAGCCAATAATTCTACTGCACAGCAACTGTCCTGGCAGCTGTTGGGACGCGGCAGATGATGGTGGCACATCATAACTCTGGCTGCTGTGAGAAACGCTGACAATGCTGTGGTTGCAGCCTGCAGTTCCTGAGGGCAAAGGGCCACTGTTTTAGCACGAGGACACACAGATGTTGCTTAAAACGCTTTTCCTTAACTTTCTTTCATTAAGATCTGTTGTTGTGTGTTTTGACATGAATCAGGACAGCACAGTAGCTATAAATAGTGTTAGGCAATACCTAGCATCGGCTTTTATTGCATTAAGCATCTTTTAGTTGCAAAGTATTTTAGTGGTATTTAGATTGCAAATTCATTCAGGTCTGTCATTAGGCTTTGGAATGAAATCACATGGCAGGATCTTCACAAATAATTTCTTGAGCAAGGATTAATCAGTTTCTGAACACCTGGGGAATTACTTTGAATCTGAACTTGAGGCCTGAGTGTTTAGTGTTAATGAATTTCAGGAATGCCTCCCACTCTTTCTGTTTAACGGTTTTTGATCTTGTCTTCAATCAGTTTACTCTAATCTTTAGAGGATTCAATGTTCTCATAGCATACTATTATCAACACAACTCTAATGATTCAGTAGGTACTGGGAGTCCAAGGTGCAGTAGGCCCTTGTTTGACAATTCAAATATAGTTAGCACTGTCTACCAATTGGAACACTCAGATAAGCTTATATATGGGGGAGTAATTATGTTTCCTTCATATGTATATGTATGGTTCTTAAAAACCATAGTAACAAACATTAGCCGTTCACTTTATACACAGCGATCAATTTCCAGGTTTGCTGATCTTGGAATAAAAAGAAGAAACTAAGTCTTTACAGGTTTGTAACAACATGAGAATGAATGGCTAAATTAGATTTTTTTAGATTGATTATTCCACAAATACAACTCAAATAAAACATTTTGTATACCACACACTTCACATGCAAAAACTCATTTTGTAATGTGCATGATGAGATTTGTTTCACTTTTATCCGCACTTGCACAAAACATACATTTTCTTTAACTCTCATTTTGCTTAAAGGAGTACAATCCCTGATACAGCAATTGTGTGTGGAAATAGTGTTTTCTTAAACTTTTTTAGCCATAAGGTTGGCAAAAATGTTCCCGCACCTGCATTCCATAGCACAGCACATGTCATTACCTTGCGCCTAACATTACTCCTCCTGCATCCCTCTACTCATAATATCCAATTGATTTATTTCTGATTGTTTGAAGCTTGGAGCGTGTGTCTGGCTTTGGTCCATATGAGAACTGTGCTCAGAGGTCATCTATAACAATCATTTTCAATGCCTCATTATTCTCCAGCCAAACAACCCAAAGACCCAATTTCCTTTTGGCTGTCCATAAAACTGACAGATGGCAGAAACCTGGATGGACTTTTTTGAAAGACTCTACAACTAGCAAATGCAGAGGAAAATTCAGACTAGGGGGGTGAAACCAAAGTTTATCTTTAGCTGCTTCACAATATAGTTCTAGTGCAAATATGTGGTCTTCTGCATTTTTGTTGATGTTAAGGTCTCTACACATCTATATGAATTGAGATTCGCACAAACATTTGAATGGCTTCTCAGAAGGGTGCAGTGATGCTTCTTGTCCTTGGATGGCACTCATCTGTAATGATGTGTTGTTTGTGAAAAAAAATTGTTAGTAAAGACTTAATAAAATCTCTTTTTGGGGAGTGAATTTTTTTATTTGGTGCGTGGGCACTACACTGTTGATAATCACAAGAAGCCAGTGAAAGTTCGTTTACCAAGATTTGTCCATTTGGATCTATTTTTTGTCATAACAGTTTGTAAGTAGATCAGATTTTTTGAAAGTCTCTCAATTTTTGAAAGTCTCTCGATTTCTGAGGAAAACGCCTTCGTGATAAATACAAGGCCTGGAACACCAGCTGAAGAAGGACTTGGCCAGCTCCCCCCACTGTTTGAGACTTGAAAATAGTTTCCTCCAAGCATGGCTCAGGCTATTGAATGACCTCTTTACTTTTTTTCCAATAATAACCAAACTGCTACTCAGCATTTAAACAGCTCATTCTTCTTGTTCGTTTTTTTTTTTTCAAATCTCTAGTCCTTACTTTTCTTTAAATTTCCATTGCTGTCATCCCCAGCTAGTGCAAGCTTGAAGCTAAAATCTAATCCAGATTGCTGTAGACTGAAGGGTCCAGAACAGAGTGAGTAGGAGGGCATAGGGGGCTGGAGTGTAGTAAAATGAGTAAAACAAGCCTTTTATCCATTCCTAGCAGGATGAATTCTGTGGTAGCAGTTTGCCATTCATTAAAAGCTTGGTTTAAAACATTTATCATCAATTTGTACTTTCTTTTTTCATATTCTTTTTTTTGGTGCTATGAGCACTGGTTACAGAAAGACAGAGATGGGGGCGTAAATTGACCTTGAGTTTCTTCTGCCATCCTTCACTGCAGCCACTGACCTACAGTTAAAATGTCATTAAACTCTCCCCATGTGTTTGAAATGTCATGCCTGATGAGAGAACATGTATTTGCTTGTTATGGATTTCCTATGGAATGCACACTTTCGGTCATACCCCTTTTTCATGTTTTAATAAGCAGTCATTACAGAGTATTTATTTTCCTACAGGGTGTGGAAGCCAAACCTGTTGGTACACTACTGATTCACACTCCCCCAGCCCAAGTGGTAGACAAGATGGGAGGATTTGGAGATCAAGGATGAAAGGGTAGAGGTCACCAAAAGTCTACAGGGTGCGTTTAGATCCTCATGGCCAATCAAAATTATTTGGTTCTGATGAAATGAGACTCCGTGATTTTATGTAGTTTGTTTTACTCGACTAAAGCTGAAAGCATGTTTGTACCCACTCTGTTATTTTTTGTGTCGGAGTACTGTCTCTCCATGATCAAAGATACTTTACATACACATGAACGCATAGAGAGGGAAGTAGATGGTGAACTTTATGTGACTCTTCAGTGAATAGTGAAGGGAAGAGCTGTAGCCACAGCAGGACAATTCCAGTGATGGCGACCATTCAAAGACACAGGAAATGCTTGACCTTACACCCTGAGAGACGGCAACAGCAGCCTACTTGTGTTAAAGTTGTTATTGGGTGTCATTACATCTTGGAAAGGATGTAGGACTACATAATAGAGGGAACCACCTTTGTTGCACCATCCTGAACATGGTTTGCGTTAAGATAAAGTTGTAACAGAGTAGAAAATTAAGTTAGTGGAGTATGTAGAATTTAAGAGGTTTTAAAGAATACATAAACCTAGGGATGTCACTTGTCAACAAACAAATGTTTTGGGCTTCTGGCCAGATTCTAGCCAACTTTGAATAACTATGGCAGTAACTTATTCATACTTGTGCGGAGACTCCCTAAAAGTGCCCCATGATGCAAACATCATGTGAGCATCATAGCTTTAGGTTGTGCTCACACTGAAAAGCTAGAACTGCAAGTACCAGGATGAGGTAACTGCAAAAACTCATCTGTTACCAAAAATCTGCTCAGACTGCGTACCAAAACATGCAATGCATGGAGGAGAGCCTTCAGTCTTCCTTCTCCTCTTTTTCAAATAAGTCTCCCTCTTTTCTTTCAGCACACTTCAACTACAAGTATACCGTAACTCATCAATGGTGCAATGCTAGCTTTAACGGCTAAAACTAATGGAGTGCCATTATATTTACTATTTGAGTAGAAAACTTGAGATTCTCTGACCTATTTGTTGGCTCTCCTCAAAGCAAGATTTGTTTGAATATTTTTGTAAAAGGCTTAATAATAATAACATTAATAATAATAATGCTTTCAATTGATATAGTGCTTTTCCAGAGCTTAAAGATGCTTAACAGTGGTTAGAGCATTATTCAATCACTCCACACTCTGACAGGACGTGGCTGCTATTATACAGCGTCCTGCCCACCACCAAACACCACTAGTTACACACATCCATCAAAGGCTTATGTGCAGAGATACCACAGCAGTTGTTTATACACTGCAACATTGTCTGGAACAAGGTGATTGGTTGGGAAAGAAAATTTCCACCAAAAACGCTGTTTGTTTACTTTGGAGTGTGTGTATTTCTTGTTCTGCTCACCCGATGACGTGTTTGCTTTGAGCAGGCTAAAAATAAGAATATTGGCCTATAAGTACCTTTAACTTTGGTTTTCAAAAGAAAGCAATGCATTGTTTATACAATATTGTTCTGTGTGACACTATAAAGAGCGGAACTCCTTGTAGGGGCATTTCACACTTAAGTATCCTGAGGAATTCTGTGCACAAGAACATGAGATTATAACCCATCATCCAGCTCATACTCAATGAGCACCTTTTAACTCACTCAAATTCAGAAAATCAAGAATTATAACGTCAAGATGGTTAACTCAGCTTTAGAGCTGTTTTCAAAAAAAGACTGAACCAATAAATACAGTTATTCACAATAGAGACACGTCTTGCTGGAATTTTTGCAGCAATTGTTCGATTTGCCATTCAGATTTAGATTAAGATTCTGGATCGTAATGTATTCTGGATGTCATTTTCATTCATAGTTCAATTAAGCGAACTTTGTTTGTATCAGTTGCGATCAATAGCATTTATCAGCTGTGTGCATCTTTGTCTTTCAGTGTGCATCTTTATTTTTTTAAATGTTGGCCCACGAGCCCACGAGCATTGCCATTACACCCTATGGCCATCCATGCCTGGTGGCTTGCAATGCTCACACAGAAAACAGCATAAAGCGTTCTACAGTACATACACTAGGAACACAACTGTTACTGGTGAGTTTATGGTTTCCCAGATATAGGATTACATAGACTTCGGTTGATGCAGAATTCCACACAATATTAGAAGCTTTCCTTTGTTCGCTCTTTAAAAGTCTTACATGGTGTACCTTTAATGAAATAATTTCTGTGCATTCTTTGAAGTTCATAACAAAAGTAATGTTATTTATTTTGTTCTAGTCGGTTCTCATGGGTTCAGGTCAGAGATCAACTATCCCTGTCTCAATTTTGCTAATTGGATACATGTAACAACATTACCTTAAGGATGGTTTTGATGAAACATGTGACCGGAGTTTAAAGAACCACCCTCTTTTCTTAAAACAATCTATTTCACCCCATTGACCTTGTTTATGGACACCATGGTCAATCCTACTATTGAGCAGATGAAGGCTTGACAAAGAGTGTACGATTCGAACTGGAGGCATGACCACTTAGTTCTGTAATGAATTCCCATGCTCTCCAGCGTTGCGTAGGATTTCAGAGGTAGCTTTACTGCCATCCCCCTGCTGTCTTTCTCCATGACTGGTCTGTTCATAACTGCTTCTATTCACTTTCAGACTTCCTAAAGCAGTCAGGCTAAGCAGCGTTGAAAGACCTGTTGCTTTAAAGGTCTTTTGGTCTCTGCGATGCATCTTTTATGGCCAACGATAGTTCAAAACGGTCCCTCCCTAGTTCATTAGAAGCTTGTTGTCTATTTGCCCTTTGTGGCATTCTCATGGAGAGGGTTGGGGAAGACAGGGGGGTCGACCTATCAGTCAGGAGGTCTGGGAGGCCTGACCCTTGACATGCTGGGAAGGTCTGGCTTGTGGAAGTTGAGCCCTAGAGAAATTCAAGGGGGAGCTCTGTATTTCTACCCACATCCCCAGCAGAGTTTCTTTTCCCTCACTGAATGGCATTTTAGAAAATATTCACACCCCAGATTGAAGTGGACAGTTTTGAATCCTGATGGAGGGAGGGTAATGGAGATTACTTTTCTGAAGAGACAGGGAGATGAAGTGGGTGGGGGGAAGCTGAGAAAGAACCAGAGTTCTGAGAGGGGAAGAAATGGTGCGATTCAGAGAGAAGCCCTTGTTAGGGAGAACATTCCAGGTCTGGTTCCTTCCATGGTCACTGTTTATTCCTTTGCTTTGCTAAATATAGTGCTCTCCCTTCCAGAATGATTCAGGAAAAAGCCTGCATCCCTTTTTATAGCCTTTGCATGACACAGCAGCATGTCTGTTGTTTTCTTTCCTCGTTTCCCCACTCATCCCCCTGTTCCCCTTACACAAAGCATCCCTCTGTCTTCAGAAAACACATGTATTACATTGGGAGTGCGGAAAGCAAGGGTCACAGTCCTGTCAGTAAATGCAATGTAATTATGAATGAGCTAACATGATTAAGGCAGAAAAGTGACTGAAAGGTAAGTGCCGGCTGTGATGTGGACTGGCTCCTCAAAAATGTGAAGGAATTCCAGAGCTAATGGATATTGAAAGGTTTTCCATTAAGTAGGCAGGAGGTGGGCAGAAAGTTAAGAATGAGTCAAAAATGCACACGATTCATTCATGTGCTTTTTCTCAGCTTTTTTTCTTGATGTTTTCAGGCTTCAGGCTTTCAAAGCACTGAGAGAAGTGAAGGTGACTTTTTAAAACAAAACAAAAAAAGTGTCCTCACAAACACGAGTAGAAAAAACCCATCTGCCGGGAAATGGTAAAATGCTGTAAAGAGTCTTACAGCAATCTAGTAGAGGACACCAGACTCCTCAACCCTGAAATTAAATCGACCAATCATAAAGCTTTTCTCAGCTCATCTGCACTTTCCTTCAATGGCTGGGAAATACAGCTCACACAAAGATAAGAAGAACATTGTTTATGAATGAAAATTCTCTCATCAGTCATTACCGTCATCTACATTACTCTCAAAACTTCCTCATTTATCACAGACTCAATCGGTTTGTGTTCAAAACGAGTCCATCCAATGGAACCGCCCAATTCATCCAATATGGAGCCGCCCTTGAAGGAGGGGGCTATATTAGGATCTAATGAGACTCCTCTATTTAACTCACTTGAAAATAATTTAAGTAGTAACACCTGATTGGCAGCAGTCTAAGTCAGATGATTATCCAACAGTATGATCTTCATCCTCTATTAAAAAACTCATCTTCCGATCAACAACCTGTCCAATAACTATTGTGTATATCGTAATCACTTCCTGTATTAGACTCTTCACAGTATGGGAATACTTCGTTAGAAGTCTGCGTCCATCTTCTTTACTTAAGTGTCTCCTTGATATCCAATTATCTTCTCAGCATATCCAGTGTTTGTGTCAAGGTACCTGCAATTGTGTCATGTCTCTGCTTCTTCATCTCTAAAACCTGCAAAAGAAAACTATAAGGACAATAATGTGTGTTTTATTTTGTATTGCATTAATGTATTGTAATAATTTTAATAATGTATGTATTGTAATAAAGTGTGGGAAACCACTTTCTCCACAATTATGAACTAGTCTTAGCCTCAGACCTCGCATCCATGAAACGTTGGGTAAAGGTCTGATAGTTTGGTGCATTTTTATGGAAGGCACTTCAAGAATCCTGAAGTCATGATCTGATTGAATAAAGTTGTTTAATAAAGTTGTTTCCAGGAGAATCGAGCGTCACATTTGTTTTTGTTCAATGGAGAAAAAAAGATTTTACTAGCTGTGTGCCCCCTCGATTCAATATTAGAAGATGGTTTTATTCTTCTAACTTTTCGTTATCTCTCATCTTCTCTGACTTGTGGATGTGGTCCCATTTTCACACTCTAAAATGTGACGCTATGTGAAACAACATGGGATTGTTTTTTCGTCATGTCAGTTAAACATGACAAAAAAGCAGCCAAACCCCCTAAACCCTACCTGAAGTTCTGGCTATGCAAAACCTTGAATATAACATTGAACTTACTTCACACAGAAGAACAGTGATCACATCCGACAGCAGAAAGGTACAGACAGTTACACATTCACAAAACCACTCACTGTTTGTATAGCTCAGGTTTTAGTCTTGTATTTTAATAGAAACCTAGTGATGTCCGCCCTTTATTTGGCAATGTTGAGAATGCTGCAGCATAAATTTGGTCGACTTCAAACTTGTTAGTGTAAAAATTACCTAAATTTTTTTCACATTTTATACTTTTCTCTTTGAAAAACATTAAAAGGGTCAGGTTACAATGTGATATATCAAAATAGGTCTTCTATTGTTTTGTAATGTTTTTAAACAAAATTCTTGCAGCTGATTGTGTTAAACATGCATCTTCTTTATCATCTGGAATCTGTGCTAACCAAACCCTGTTCATGTTTCTCCAAGCCATCATGTTTCTTCATCTTCAGCTGTCCAAACAGGTGACCAACTTGGACCCTTGATTGGTAGTAACATAGACAAAATTTGTATAAAAAAATCATTACCCTGCTGACCTGAGAGTGGCTTCAACAATGTACCTCAAACTCCCATCCATTAGCAAATCAGAAGAATTTTATTTTTACGCAGGTGTAAAGATTGCTAGCATCTGTGTCTGTTTTCACCAGCATCTAGGGAATTTTTTTTAGGAAATGGAGACGGGAAATTCAGACCGAATCCCTTTGAATAGAGGTATCATTTGATAAAAATCTAAAACGTCTTGGAATCACTCCAAACACAACAAACAGTTTAAGGACAGAATAGAACCATTTGGATCAGATAAAGTCACTTTCAGGCAGTTGGGTGTTGTGGGTTTTACTTATGTAACGACTCAACATTATGGCCTAAAACATTTTCCTGCACACAAAGTAGATTCTGGCTATATGTCATGCAGAAGCTTGGTAAGATAATGAGGTTATGATTGAGCAGATGATTCTTCAAAAGTGGAGTTGAGCTAGCAGGTGCATTTAGCAAAAGAAACTGTTTTTTTCTAAATGACTTGAAAACCCAGATCGTTTTATTTTACTTTAGAAATGACTGTTACTCCATCAGTTGGACCTGTGAATCTTGTCAATAGATACCATGGCTTGATTAAAATAATTTATATAAATAATATATGTAATTCCATTTCCTGGTGGAGGAATGCTCCTCATTGGAAACACTAATCATTGACTCATGCACTTATACCTAGTCGGTCACATAAAACTGGTTCCCCTTTGTTTTAAAATGCAACCTCTAGTGGTCAGATTTTAATGGCTGTACTGTACTTTTGCTGCATTATTCAGATAAGCGAATGGACTAAAGTGACTCAGAGCTTTGTTATGTTATGTTAAGTTGCATGGCAACTTATAGAAACAGACTCTGTCTTTATTTGACCGGTAATCTGTTTAATATCTCTCTTGCAACTTTCTTTTTGATGCCTTTACTGTTTGCACCACTATTAAATGAATAAACAATTATCTACGGTTTCTTTTTCAGGTTATTTCCTCTATTGAACTTTGCTACTTGCTTCCAGAAAAACACTTTCTACATGTTTGACAAAAAACAGTGCTAGATTAAGACTCAACTCGATACATTTTGTATAAAACAATACAGCTTGTCATGTATTTTATTCATAGCTGATGTGAATGACTCAGGGGCTAATGAATAAGGGATTAAAAAAAAGCAAGTAATTGCTATGTTTTTCCTCTCAAGAAAAAAAACGTGGGTGTATGTACACAAAGCATTATTTGATGTAGTTGTACCTATTTAACTAACTTCAAAAGTGGGAATGTTACAATAAACAGAGATTGGGAGAGTATAAAAAAAATCTACACTTATGAAAAGTAAGAGTAAAGTAACAACTACCAAACTTGAGTACAAAAAATACCAAATCATCATGTAGTTTTTTACTTGTTACTTCGGATCTGAACAATACAAAACTAAATGCAGATTCTCAAACTTCTGGAAGACTGTATAGATATGTCACTAAGAAGAAAAGCTGTATTTCTTTGCATCTTTGAGAAAAAATAAACTGAAAGAGGGGCTGAAAGAAAAACAATGCTGAAAGGTGGCGCAGTGGTGGAGTTGGTCATCCTGTAACTGGAGGGTTCGATCCCCGCAAGGTCCATTCTGCTATTGTGATCATTGTGCTTTCATTAAAGGACAACTCAGAGAAGCCGGAGAAGAACTAATTTCACATAAGTTTATCAACACAATGACCATATTTGTCTACTCTTCTGTTGATATGCTTGACTTTACAGATAACACAATTTAATGACTTAACACTGCAATACTCAATATCGTGTTACAATTGCCAGCATTATAAGACAGTGATGTTGCAATCTGCTGGTATTCAGAGTGGAAATGACTCTTTCAACAATCCGCATTTATCTTTAGTTTTAGGGAGTGGAGGCAAAGAAACTGTCATAAATTCCTCTGTTTACCTCAGAAGTGTGACAAGGACTCTGGTTCACTGTAGGCTAACTAGGTGTGAACAAGCAGTACCATAAAGGCAGAGTTTACAAAGCACAGAATTGAAATGCAGTCTCACGCTGTTGAAGGAATGTAACATCCAACTCTACTGTGTAGTGTTGTGTCTGACATGTAAAAGCTGCAATTCCACAAATCCCTGAAAATTTCCCTCTGAATTAAGTTCACACAATAGCTTTACAGCCAAAACAACCTCCACCCTTCTTAAATAAACCCAAACAGAATCATGGGTCTGTCCTGTTCAGAGGTTCTAGTCTTCGATTAATTTCCTTCATGGCTTGAGTGTTGGGGGTCTCCATCATGCAGATGTTCAATGTACAACAACTGTTTTATCTGCAACCTTTGATTTATTTGATAGTTCCCTTCCCCTTTCATTTTTTCTCTATCATGCTCTGTCCTAGCCTTTATCTCTCTCAGCTGTTCTACCGGGGCGTGTTATGGGTTCATGAAGCTGGTATGCAGCAGGAATCTTTGGATCAAGGTAATTTCACTCTATTTGAGATTTTCCCAGGATGTTAAGCTTTCCTTTACCTTTGTGAGCCTCAGCGAGCGAGATAGCAAGCGACACATGTTGCAAACACACACAAACGCACACACGGTGGCTCCTGGAGTTTGATGCCGGCCGCAGGGCAGGGGGAACTTGAAAGATACAGATCATAAATTACACCCGACACTAGAATTTCCCAAAAGGATCAGATTATTGCAGGCGAACCTAAGTGCAGGGATATGCTGTGAACTCGTGTGTGGTAAGGGGTGCTTGATTTGAAATGGCCCTACTTTGCAGAGGCCTGAAGGGGGGAACAATTTTCTTACAAAACATGGTGGTGTTTTCAGAAATCAGTGTTGCATCCGTGTCTCAAACTCAAACAAAAGGCTTTAACCTTGAATTCAAAATGCTAATAAAGTCACACTTTATCACTGATGAATCTGGTGCTTTTTCTGAAGATGTTTCAGCAACACATGCAAGAGGTGATTGGAAACAAACAAAAGTATTCACTGTGATTGGTGTGGTATATGTGAGGTGTATGACTGGCTTTCAAGGTTCATGATCCAGTATGAAAATGTCCTTCACCTTGAGTTTAATAACTTTACCAAAACAAAAAATACAATTTATTTAATAATAATGGTAAAAAAATATGATTTGAGTGGGTTAAAGCCTTTTTAAAGGGACCATGAACTGAAAAACTAAACGGTGCCTAAAATATTAGTGGTGATGCAACAACAAAACAATACTGAACTTAGAAATCAAGATGTTTTTTCTCATTATAGCCATTGAAGAAAAGTTACAAGCTCTTGAGACACTTTCTGGTGATATCCCTGTAGCGACGATATTCACACAGCTCCACCTTCTCTCATGTTTAATGGATTTATACAACATGTGCCACACAAAGCATGGAATCTGCTACCTTAAAATAATTCGGAAATCTTTTTTTAAGATTAGCATAAAGAATATAAATTCGAGCTCACTGACTATACTTAATAGCCCATCTCTCTACCATCTGATCCAAATATTTCAAAAGTGCATAAAGTTTATTTGTAGCTCAGATATAAAAAAACTGGTGGCCATATTCATTTACCAATGGAATATCACACTGTTAAAAGTAGAGGCAATGATGCAGATCACGTAAGATAGTAACTGTATTGTCTCCTAGCTTCTTGTTTTCTTAGAATGTTAATTAAATAAATTTTAGTAAGGTCAGAAATTGTCATAATTGGCTCTAACCAGGTTTTCTACTTAAGTTTGTTACTAATCCAGTATATAAACCTGCACACACACACAAAATCAAAATAGGCTGTTATCGATGTTTATACATGCTGTCCTACCTTTTATCCTTTTACCACGAACTTGGGATGTCCTTGTTCCAGGTGCCTTCCTAGTTTTTGACCTTTTACACTGGGACCTTGCCAAGTCCTCTTAGTTGCTTGCGATACTACATAATTATATGCAAGACATAACTAGTGAATGCAGTGTCTGTTGTGAGAAAAATATTCAATAGTGTGTTTAGAACTTTGAGCACTTACTGTGTCACGCCACATTTTATTGAAATAATTTGTTCATTGGACAAGGGCACAATCTAATTAAGTGAAACTCAACTCATTTTCTGTAAGCACTTTTTTTTGTTAACTTCCACTGGCTCTCGCAGAGGTTTTACATTTTACATTTACATGAGACAAAAGTAATGACCTCAGCTTAAACACTTACAAATTTTTTTCTGATGGATGCATATCATAATAGTTTACATTTCTTTACATTTGCATGGGATGCAAACATTGCCCTTGGATTGCTGGTAAATGCAGAAAATATCAATCTGGATTTGGTTTAAAAAAAAACCCTACCTGCTCAAATTGTTTACTCATAAAATAACAACTGAGGAATATATATAACTCAAAGTCAAGTCTGTATTTTTTCTTTCTTTTTTTTTAACTTGACTTCCACTTTAACATGACACTACAAAAGTAGCTTACTGATGTTTGTGTGAGCACACTCATTAATACATGTAAGGTCAACCCGCTATTTTAAAAGATTGTCTAACTTGAAGTACTGTAATAAAGATGCCGTTCAAATTACAATTATGGAACCATAATTGATCTGTCACATTGTTTTTGTCAATGCATGTTTTTAGGCATCTCATTGGAAAGCGATCAGATTGATCAACATTTTTGTAATAAAGCACGCAAACTTTTTGGGACTTAGTGGTGTTAATCTAACAATTTTGAGTCATTGAGTTAACATTTAACACTAAAATGTTATCTAAGAATGTAAAGAAATTTGGATCATGACTACTCCAGGAACTGATTATCCTGAATCTAAAGTAAGACAGAGATGCTTTCAAATGGCAGAAAGGGTGGCTAAATATCAGAAATATCTTTGGCAGGCAAAGGTATCTTTGGGAGACTTACTTAACAATTTTGTGTCCTGTTGTAATAGCTCTTCCAGTATTTGAGGAGTTAGTTAGATTAAAACATCCATGAAGATGACATTAATAAAAACATCTCCAAAAGAGTTTATTGGTTAGCACTACTTCAAAACCTGCTAAATGTGGCAACACCTGAAACCTGTTGAATGTGAGAACTGGAGAGGCTATGACATTGCCTGATTTTGGAAACCCACAAGTCCATATACAAAAACTAGGTGACTAAATTAACCATCTCAAGATGCCAAATACACAGTGCAGGTGTGAGTGTGGGATTTCAGAAGAACCTGCCAGGATTAAAAGACAAATGCTAATGTTTGGCTTGCCTTGAAACAGCACAAAATTGAGCTTCGGTGTGGTGCAGGTGGTTTTCAGCTGAAAGAAGAGGCAACATGTATCTGTGCACCACACAAAGTTTTAATTTAGTTTCAAGCTGGTTTTAAACAGTGTTTCAGCTCAAAGCATGTTTGATCTCGACTGCTACGTTGTTGACAAAGCTAAAGTATGCTTTGCTCCCAGGTGGAACTTCTCAGGATGTTTTCCCAGTCTTATAAGGGGGTTAGTCATAGAAATTCGGAATGCCATTTTTGTTGCTGACGAATTCTTGAGGGACATAAGCTGCCCCCGGAACGTCCTTGCATTCTCCGGCAAGACTTTTGTTTCTCTGTGTGCCTTCTTTGATTGGTGGGAGAGGGAGAAAATGGGCACTGGAATGGTAAGGTATCAGCCAGCAGCTGTTGCGTGAGTGACAAACTCAAGGGCTTGTGATATGAGAGGCACAGGGGAGAGGAAGACAGCAGTGCCCATGCTCTCCTGCAATCATCAAGAACTATACCTGTAGCTACAAGTGAGATGTCAGAGGGAGTATTTACTCACAGGTTGAAAGGTCTTGGTGCATGCTGAGCCCCTGTTTTGATGGATGTTCAGAAGGAACCAGGAGCCTGGCTTTATGCATGCAGCTCATGTGCTGGCAGGGGCTTTTGACAGGGATCTACATTGTCATTTTTTAGACTAGACAGGCCGTCTGAAGAAACGGTCTGTCAACACTTTGTCCAGGACGGCTTTTGAAGTCTCTAATGATGATGAGTTAAAAATAACACAGATTCCTGCAGTAGTTTTTAAGCAAAGCATTAAAAGCCTTTCTGTTAAAGAGGCATGCCTGTAGGTATTTTGTGACTTTTTCAGTCTAATGCACCTGCTGTGGGTAAATGTTTCCTGTAAATAAGATAAAATTGTGAGGCAGTGTCACAACAGCCCCTCTAGCACGGAAGCAGAGCCTTCATTTTCAACCTCCCTTCAAACGTTGATTGCTTTTATGACGTTTAAGCATGAAAAAATTTAAACAAAGAAACATCTAGACAGCAGTCTATGCTATAGTAGTCTTCAATGCTATAGCCACTTGTGCAGTCATTGTGAATATGAGCTAGATTTTGTTGATTGGGGTTATTTTAAAGATGGGGAAATAACTGTAGCATGTAGCTTATAACATTCTTAAACAAAATTTTGTTTTTAAAATAAAAGACTTTTAATTAATTTGGTATTACAGTTTACATAACTTTTTACATTTGATCAATTTTATTATATACAGATTTAAACTTAAATTTGAATATTCATTACATTACCTGAAATAGTTATCATCATACCTGTTCAAATAAATACGCCTGTTTAAATAACTGCATCGTTATAGAGTTTTTTTCATTGGCCGTGCCATTTTTGTCCAAATTTATTGGTTGCGGCATACCACTTAATTGAAGGAAAATTTTTTTGAATGAGCTTCTGAGATCACTTGTTTTTTTAGTGCTATACCAGAATATGTTTTCTTACAATGTGTGTATGTAAGGTTAAACAAAGCAAAATTCATTGATTATTTTTTTCTGTTTGGTGGTTTGGTGGTTTCCCAAAATATTTTGGGAAAGATGGCTACATTTTAGTAGGACAGCTGCAGTTGCTCAACCATGACAATAAAGTGTAAAAACAAGTTCTCTTTTTCTGCTTGGTTATTTTCTTTTACCTTTGAATACTAAAATATGTTTTATTGTTATCTGATTGAGGTGTTAATGTATTTTAGTTTCAGCTGAGCAATTATTCTCAATGACATTATAAATATATAAATGTAAATATATTTCACAGTTAAACAGCATTGAAAATTCCACGTGACAGAAAACTGTTTCAACTGAACAATTGCTATTTAAATATAAAAATCTAAAGAGAGTATATAAATTGATATCTAAAAAAAACAAGAAAAAAATAACATTGTTTGGGAGAATTTAAAATTTTACATCTCTAGAGCTCTAAAATAAATCGAAACAGCAAATGAGTTATTTATTTAAGCGAATTCTTACTGAAAATTAAAAAGTTTTTTGTTTTTCTTAATTTATTTTCTTAATTCTAACATGTTTTTCTATTAAAACATTTATTCCAAAATAATTGTGCATATTATGATCAGCATTAATTGATGAAATTAGTGAAATGCATTTAATCAAATGTTTTGATTGTTTTAAACACAATTTAAGCATGTTAAGTGTTAATCTTTTAAGACTATAGAGCTCGATTGCTGCATGCAATATTTCCTGCAGTCGTTCAGATTGTGTAAAGGAAGCTATCTAGGGTATGAAAAATTCAAGAAGATGTAATGTGTGGGGTCTCGAAGCGTCACTCTCTGGGTATAATTGCAGGCATCCGGAAAACAGCATGAGCTGCAGCCCCGCTGGTGACGTCATTATTCCGCGAAAAAAAAACATTAACATGTCTGAATGTAGAAAGGTGATCCACAAACAGGCATTTGAACCCAGTGTCTTTGAATCAATATTTGAGAGAGACTGCCGTGGTGTTCTGACGTGTTCTAGGAGTCTTTCATGCTGTCTGAATTAATTTTTTTACAGTGAGTCATCACGTGATGGGTGTGATAACGGGACTTAAACAATTTAAAAAAAATTACATAATTAAGTGAATATATAAAAGCGTTTACAACTAAAAAAATCTGAGACTTCCAAACAGAGTATATCAAAGTCATTTTATACAGAGAAAGCTTTGCTTTGTTATATTTATTGATTTTTATCAATAAATTTTTTATTATTATAATTATAGTACTTATAATAGTATAGTACTTTTCTAATATAGTACTTAGAAAAACAAACAAATTAGTAAATGAAGCGCTTATGTGTTTAATTAGCAAAACTATGTTTGAAGTTTTATTTCCGAATAGTAGGAAGCACATATCAATGTATATTTCCGCTCATGGAATTAAACTGTTTATCGTGGAATTGCACATGAATACCTTCTTGGTTTTATTCGGATTAGTTTCCTTACCATTTGAAGCGATTATTCTTCGATTTGAATTAGGTAAAGGCTAGCATGAAACTCTGTACAAGCCGACATTTCACGTGTCGGGTGCTGGAGGGGAATCCTGCAGTTTGCAGAATGCGCATGTGTTAAAGAGAAAATCAACAGATTTTTCGAGTCTGCGCTTGACTCATTTCAAGTCCTAAATTCATCTCTTTTTTAATACTGCTGGCAGGGGAGGTTATTTGGTCCGTGGTTCATTCTTTCCAAAAATAATACAAATTTCGCTTTGTCGGTGTTAAAGGTTTTTGTCCTATTATTAGAACACTTATCCATTTTGTTAACAAAAAAAAAGTGATAAATATTTTTTATATTTTTATTTAATTTCTAATCTTAAAATAACCGCTCTTACATAATTTACCTTCATGCGGACGTAAATGTAAAATATATTCATGTAAGTAAAAATATTACATTTTCTCATAGCACAATACTAAATTATCTTGTGTCTTTAAGACTTTTTCTTCGCTTTGTTTAATATGGACATCTCTGTGCATTTAAAGTTCAAATCGAGTGATGGCAAACCCTTTCTAACGCTGAGAAGGTGGATTTCCACACAGCAAGTCTGCCCAACAACAATCCAGCAGCCTCAAGAACTATTGGCTATGCAGGCGCACAAAGGGGGAGGAAACAATCTAGCCAGAGGAAAAACCTTTTAAAGAGACATTTCCTATCATGTTTAAGGAAATTCAAGAGTGACAACTGTTGCTAAAGAGCAGGCACAGTGGTCAATGAGTTCACGAATAACTCCAAAAAGTTGTTATGCACCTTATTGATCCATCACACAAGTTCTTTAGCAGCAGATGCATTTTATATGTATTATTGTTGGGAAGTATTTCCATATATACACACATATTGCAAATACATATTGTTATACGCAGAATACAGAAGAATATCTACTTTAGCAAGGGACTAGGAACCACTCGGTTGCTATGTCTTAATGCTCTTTGTTGCATTTCCTCGAGAGCTATCTCAGCGACCACAAGTGCAGCTTCATAAGAGTTCCATTTACACTTTTTGCATAACGATGTGCGGTATGATCAACAGGAAAGTCTGTTCTGGATTTAAAGAGTGGATCAATGCGATATGATCTGCTGTTAGAGCTCCAAACATTTGGGATGCACCTTCATCCATCCCAAACGTTCTGAGGTTAAACAATTACATTTGAGGAAATATTGTAGAATTCTATAAGTTGGTACCTTTTCATTATACACACAAAGTAGGTATAGATTGTTATATGCAGAATATAGTAGAAGTCTACTTTTGGAAGGGAAGAGGAACCAGCATTTAGTTTGTAGCATTTAGTCTATATCAGCTATACCACAAGTGCTGCAGCTTCATAAGAGCTCCATTTACACTTTTTGCAGAACGATATTAGGCAAATCATGTAAAAGAAAGTCTGTTAGGCACTTGGCTTTAAAAAAAAACCTGGCCGATCAACTGATCAATAAATGCACCATCATCAATGTTGCCGTGCTACCCATCTCCTGGAGGTTCTGTGAGTGCAAGAGGGGAGGAAAATGAGAGGAAGGGCCAGCATGTCGCGTCTGGCCAATAATAAGATCTGCTGCTAGAGCTTGCGTCACCAGCCCTCCATCTGCAGAGCTCAAATGTTGCAGAGAGGCACAGAGCAGAGGAGAGAACAGTGGGGGAAAGTTTGCTCGAGGATCAGGACTAACCAAGAGGCGACTCTAAACTGCTTTCATATGACACAGCTGCTTCAGACCTCTCCCAAACAAAACCTTTGAAACCGAAAAGGACAATCATGGAACTGCTTTGTCTCGAGATGGAAAGCGTAGTGAGAGCCTGTCCCGACCCGAATCTTCTGTGCGATGACAGGGTGCTGCAGAGTTTGTTGACCATCGAGGAAAGGTTTCTTCCACAGTGCTCGTACTTTAAATGTGTTCAGAAAGACATTCAACCCTTTATGCGGAGGATGGTGGCAACGTGGATGTTAGAGGTGTGTGACATTTTCGCGATTATCTGCAAAGCTGGTGTTTTCATCCTTTGTGTAAAGTAAGAAGTGTTGAATGCAACCGAAAGAGCTGCTAAAGTGTTGTGGAAAGAGCGGATGCGCTCTCGTGGTGCTGTTTATTTCGTTGCTGTCATGATTTGGTTTTTAGAGCGCTATCTTCGCAGATGATAAAGAAGATGTCAGTGATCACAGTCGGGCTTTGCTAACGTTTTCGGTGTGTGTAAGAGAAATGTGCGTTTTTTATTAATTTATAGAATAAATATTTCCATGCACACGTATGCACTTCAACGCTTGCCGCTGTGCAGCTTGCAATCGCCATGTTGTTTTTTCTTTCGCAACTATATCACAACAAAACGCGTTTAACAAGTCTTTCCAAAAACATGGTTTGATGCAAGAGCGTGTGGGGCATGTGATCATGGTTGAATGTTTCAGAAATTGTCCTTAAATATTTTTGTATCATTTTTTGAACGTCGGACTGCGGAAGGGGCGAGGGCCCGCGTTGCTTCCAAACCAAGCGTAGCATAGCATTGGAATTAAGTTCGTTTTTTGTTTAAATCTTCATTTTTTCTAATATTTAGCACGTGATAACGTTAGAATAGGGTCTGATCTTTATTTACATGTTTTTAAATATCAGGTGGGTTGCGGAGGAGAATTTGTATACATTTCTGAAAATTAATTTCGGTCCGCTGCTGCCGCTCTCTTCGAAGACCGCATGGCACTTCTCTCGCAAAAACACGTTTTTATCGGAGAAAACATCAATTAAATCACCTGACAATTGTCGGGAATGATAGAAAAGAGTCTGATCTGTATTTAGACGTGTGTTAAGTTGATGCTGATAATTTTTTTCTATTTATAAATATTTTATGAAAATATGACGAATTAAAAAAACGGACCCTCATTGGTGTTCGCCGCCTCGAGTGATTGTGACTTGAATTAATTTCTTACTGAATGAAGTAATGGAATGTGAGCCTGTTCGTAAAGATTCGAATCCGTATGTTATCTGAGAAATTTGCACGTTGATATTTTAGCAATGTCGACAGTCTTTATGTTAAACCAAACGTGTTTGCGACGTTTGCGGAATGAACTCAACGCATCAGACAGCCGAGAACCGTTTTTCGTTTTCTTAATATAAATATTTTTAAAGGTTGGGTAGCGTAAAGCCATCATGAGTCATGTCAGTAATATTTCCCGATTTTTTCTCGGAATTAAATTGTTCTCTGAAATTGTGCCCACCCCCTTTTCCAGGTCTGCGAGGAACAGAAATGCGAAGAAGAGGTTTTTCCACTGGCCATGAACTACTTGGACCGATTTTTAGCAGTGGTACCCACAAGAAAATGTAATTTGCAGTTACTGGGTGCAGTGTGCATGTTTCTTGCGTCTAAATTGAAAGAGACGCGTCCATTAACGGCAGAGAAGCTGTGCATCTACACCGATAACTCCATCAGACCGCAAGAACTGCTGGTAAGCTTTAGATAAGAACTAGCTGCATATTTAAATGACAAACTTGTTTATTTGAGCTGCTTTGTAATTAATCACGTGCATGCTCCTTGTATGTGTGTGCACAGTGTCTAAGATCCAGTTATATAGGTGGAAATCCAAATCTAACACCTTTGAAATCTATATGGCCTGTTTTCCCAACTTTTAAGGATTAGAGAGCAGTCACTTTTGAAAAGTTAACACTAAATTCTGTTTAAAAAATGCTGCAGATTGATGGATATTCTTCTCAAGCATCTAAACATCAGCTGAAGTGTTGTGGAGTGCGTTTCTCTTAATCGCATGGGGATTACTCCATCTTGTGGCAACTATGCGAACCACCAATACATCAGGGCCAAAGTCTCCTTCACCTGCACGTGCTTGTTTGAAAAAAAAGGCTCAATTGTAGTGGGAAAAGTGTAAAGCATGCTAAAGGGTTCTTTCCAATCAAGCACAAACCTAAATTAAAAATAATCTTTTATCTTTTTCATTCATTTTTTGTAGAAAAAGTATTATTTTTTCCTCTCTAATTTGACTTTTGTTTTCATTTGCATTGGGAATTTCTCTCACATGGCATTATGGGATTTAAAAGTGTGGGTTTCAAGTAGAGTACCCGACTGCATTTCATATACAGTAGATTACTGTAGACCTCCATGGGTTTTGCCAACCAAGTAGATATGTGGTCAATGTCAGAGAGGCCCCTTTGTCTTTGGTCCCTTCTGTTTATATTTTGTGATGTAGCAAGGGCTTCTGCTGTTAAGTCCAACAGATGGAGGAAACCAAAGATCAGCTGTCAAGTCATATCTTCATTTTTATGCGAGTTTGCTGGCAAGTTCTGGTAAATGAAACCACAACGGCAGCCTTGGGGTATGACTGGAGGGCTCAAAACGAGGAAGTGGGTGAAACCTGCATGAAGTCTATGAAGCAAGAGTGCCATCGTTTTAGGACTATTTGTGCACGGATGAGATTAAACTAACTTGATGGATAAAAAAAGATTTGAGGATGCTTAATCTCTTCTTAAGAATAATAATATGACAATTTCAGGAAAAGAAATTCTTTAATGTGAGACAATGTAGAATAAAAATACACAATTACCAATATGAATTGGTTTACACAGAAAAAGTACAGTTTAAATGCAAAGACAATGTTAACTTATGCATAATATGTGTATAATGTATGCAAAAAGGCCAAGCGTCTACATATATAGCTGAACTTCTGTCTCTGTGTCAGTTTGCTAGGTCCCTGCGGTCAGCTGATAAGGGATTTCTGGATATCCCTAGAGCCAATTTAAATCTAGGGGTGACAGACCTTTTTCTGTGGGTTTGGAGTGATCTGCCTCGAGAATCCGTCTATTAGCCAATACTGTGACTTTATAGCTAAGTTAACGATTGATTTAAATTCTAAGGCTTATTTGTATGGTTGGTTTTTCTACATTCTATTGTTGACTGTATAGCACTTTGTGCAGTTTCCCTGTGAAAAATATACTGTAAAAATCATTTTTACTTAGTAACTATAATAACTCCGTGTCGTTAGTCTTCAGACTTCACATTCACATGGATATGGATACACACCTCAGAAGCAACAATAACTTGTTAGCATTTGCACTTTCGATTGACTCTCTCTGTGAATAGCAGCACAGAGAGAGAGGAAGTAGAGAATGCACGCATCGGAAGAAGACATTTCTTGCATTTGCAGTGCTGTAAGCTTTAGCAAAACTCTCAAGGGTTTGAAGGAAGAGAAAATGCCTTTACTTCTCAGAAGATAACGTCAACCAATCTGGGCTTTCTTGTTATAAGTTAGGGAGAGCACATGCTCTGTCTGAGTGAGTCTTGAGCTCAGTCATCACCATACTCCCATTGAAGCTTTCCCCTAACAGTCACTCCCTCCATCGTACCCAACCAATGCAAAACAGGAAGGAGTTGTTAGATAAAAAATGCTGTCTATCTGGTTCAAAGTAAAGAATTCATATTTCACTTGTGGTTGGGTCAAAGCAGGGTCGCCAACTTATAACTTAAAGAAAAACCTAATGCTTGGGATCACTATCGAAGCATGCTTTTTAACATTAGGGTGGATTTGCCAAGCTATATGAAGAGTCAAAAAGGGGTCTCTTTAATCATACTACCTCCTTATGTGAACTTTATGAAAGTTCCTTTATGCTGTTCACTTGGCCTGCATTATGTCATAGCTAAAGGAGTAGCCTGGAGGTGAAGTTCCTAAAAAAGGTGGAATCTCCCTAATCAGAAAAGCATCTTTTTTTAAAATATTTTTACTCTCATTTCTTGTTTGATTTTAAGGTATTGTAGAAAATAACAAGCTTCAAACAATCTTCCCAACTGTCACTGGTGGACAAACAAACAAACGTGGAAATCATTTATTTATTTATTTCAATTGTTGTTATACATTGCAGTTTTGCCACATATTTGTAAATAAAAACATCCTGAATGTTAAGTTGTGTTTCACAAATTCACTTAGATAAAATTGCCCAGTCGCAAAGAATTTTTGGCGAGCGATAATAAGCGTGCTGGGTGAATCCCAGAGCCTGAGAGCGACCCAGGCCTGGGAATCCCCCCCACGAGAAATGAGAGGTGAAACGAGCTGGTGGTGGATTTTTTGCTTGAAGAGTCAAAATGAGAAAACTGACTTATTTAAATACTTATAAGATGGCCGATGACCAGCAGCAACTGGGACCAATTAGCAATAATATGACACTACACTTTCCCAGCGATGGGTTGCGGCTGGAAGGGCATCTGCCGCGTAAAACATGTGCCAGAGAGTTGGCGGTTCATTCCGCTGTGGTGACCCCGAAAGGGAAGAAAGCCGACATGAAGATGAATGAATGAATGAATGACGCTCCACCAAAAACAAATTCCACGGAATCGCATTCCCCGAAATCCCATTTAGGGTACACAATCAATAACATACGTTTTGAAATGGTAAAATTTTGGAACATTTTGACGTTTGTGAAATTTCAACTCTTATTAATACAAAAAGTTTATAAAGGGAACCTAAAATATCAGACAGGGGTTGAAACTGGCAACATTTTTTCCCTATGAGGTTGATATTTTAGTCTGCATTCCCAGTTAAGCTGGCCAGGTACAGTATATACAATCTGAATTGCCAATATTTAACTGAAGGGGGCCTACATTCAGCCTTGTGGCTTTAGCATTTCAGCTTGTAGCTTTCCATAACAGCCAAGGCCAAATGGTGTCATTGAGGCCCCAGAGTATTACTGAAGCTAGATTGTGTACTTTCAGAATGGCTTGGAATGTATAGCAGCATCATTTGACATGTAACAGAGCTTGATGTGCAGTTAACAGAGCACTTCTGTTCACTTCATATCTTCTAGTTCTTCAGATTCAAATCTTCAATGATTTTGTTAACAACTGCATGTTTTACAGGAATGGGAGCTGGTTGTCCTGGGCAAATTGAAGTGGAACCTTGCTGCAGTTACTCCAAATGACTTTATTGAGCACATCATAAGGAAACTCCCTCTGCCAGAAGATAAGCTGGACCTGATTCGTAAACATGTGCAAACTTTCATCGCCCTTTGTGCAACAGGTAACATAATCGATGCTTTCAAATACAGCAGATGCTAGTGAACTATTGTGGCCTATTCAATCCCCTTTTGTTTATTTGTATTATAGTATTTGTAGCTGAGATAGCGTCTGCTAATGTTAAAATATGGCAAAAACAAACAAACAAACAAAAAACTTTACATTCAGGTTAAAAAGGACTAAAAGGTTTTCTCAGCTGGCTAGATTTGAAAACAGATAATCTATTCTCAAATACCTATATGGTATGTAGATATCAGTTGCTAGATTGTTCTAAAAACTAAATTCAGACCTTCAAAATCCAGAAACAGGCCAAAAACGGAAAATTAAAACTTTCACATTTTTATTATAACTGTCAAACATTTTGATATATTGCATCATCACGATCAAAGTGGCTTTGCAAAACATCTGTGTTTACTCCCCACAAAGCCTGAAACTAAAGACAGCTTCTATGGGTTCCGAATCTATGGCAACTTCATTCAGGTTCTTGTTGCAGGCAAATTATGCTATGCCATCTCATTACATTCATGAGAAAGTATGTGGACTGAAATAGCGATGTGTAATGGAGAGAATTTCTCTGGAAGCCGTATGTGCTTGCCTGGTATGTTTGGAGGGCATATCAGAGGATAGTCCTGAATGCAGTGACACTACAAAGGGGAGTTGTATAGTTAAGGACATTCCTGTGTGCTGGTGAGCCAGAGGTTTGGCTTTTTGCTCTTAGAGGTGGACCATCTTTAGAAGATCAAACATGGAGATGAACGTGAGGAGTGTTTTGTTCCAGCCGGGGCAAACAGTGAAGCATGTCATGTTTTCATATCTTATCCCCTCTTCTCACGCCTCCCAGACGCTCCAGGGCATGACGACTTTCCCATAATCAGGAGCCTTTGTGGAGCTGGTTCTCCCAGCCAAGCCTGCACCCAGCATCACCATAGGCGGTAATGGGATCCATTGCAACACCCTTCCTCAGGCCTCTCTTTCCTTTCTGCTTGAGGCTACTGAGCTCCCCATGAACCTCAGAAGATAGTTTGGGAAACATGGGTTTGATGGGATTCATAGAAAGCGCTGGCAGCTCTGATTTTCAAGTTGATTTGTGCTCTGGATGCTTGGATGATGTTAATGGCCTGTGCTATTTGGAGATATTGTAATGATGGAGATGCCAGTGGAGAGAACGTCTGGTGGCATCTTTAAACCAACCACAATCTGGACGAAAAGTTTAAAAACATGTATTCAAGAACTATAACAGTTTTAAACAAGACTGTATTGAAGGTGTCTATCTTTCAGCAACACGGTTGACATTCCTTGCAAATTCAGCTGATTTTTCTTTTCTCATCTGAATTAGAAAGGAACAATTGTCAGAAGAAGGATTAAAGAGGTGAAGGGTAGTTCCGTTCAGGCTGGCATGTATAGGCTAGGTCCGTATTAATTAATAACAAGGCAGTGGGAGCTTTAGAGATATGCAAATGTTGAAGAGACCCAGACTGAGTCTTTAAGAAAGGGGACAAAAGAAACAACTACTCCCCATTTCATATGCAGAGACATGCAAGTGTCCATGAAGAAGGAACATCTGATCAAATGTCTCTCCAAAAGACAGTCTATTGATGCCCTGCAGAGAAACAAGCTAATTAAACCGATTAAATCTCATTCAAGCAGATTTATCTCACTCATTCGGATTTAGCATCTGTTAAAAACCTCAATCCTGCTTAGAGAGATGGAAGTGTGACTCATCTGATGCATGCTATCCTATAAACTGTTTGTAGAAGTTATGCAATAATCCAATGAACACTTAGAACCTGTTTACCACAGACTAAAGAAGAAAAGCAATCTAATTTAAAAGACAGATGTAAATGCACCAAGAACACTAAATTGGGTTGACAGTCTCAAAATTATACCGGAATGCAAGACGTTGTAAAAAGTTTTAGTGTAGAAAATTTTAGTGTAGATGAATATATGGCCTCATCCACAAGTACACAGATCAGGGTTTAACCGTAACCAAGTATTTGTGAAAACGCAGGCTTAGATGATTTTTATTTGAAACGCTACAGATTCGTTTCCATGTGAAGGCATAACCGCATTTCTTTGGTTACAGGCGGAGTTTTAGGTTATAGGAGTTTGTTTTGCATGTCATTGAAAGAATGATGGTTGAGGAGTCGGCTCACTTTACTCACTCTTCGTAGCGATTTAGGAGCGTTTTAAATGTTTTCATTTGTTTTTTTTACTAGCAGTGCTTGTGTAGAGAATGTATTGTTTTTGTAAACAGGGTAAGAAGAATGTCGGGTTTGTGTGGAGATGGACTAATTTGTTGTGGGATAGATGGTGGTTGGGTTTAATAAATCACTAGCTCATTGCTTTCTAGCAGCTTTAATCTGAATATACCCTAACTACGGTATACACATGAAAAGACACAACTACTAGCGTCGATGCAAAATATTTTTAGTTATTTTAGTCATTCATCATGTTACAGCTCCATAAAGGTATCCATGCAAACCAAACAAAACATTTCAATGAAGAGTGTGAAGTTGAAATAACGAGCTTCTCCAGGGCAAGGCTCTGTTTGAGTCACTTTAAAGCTGTTCAAACTCTTCCAGGAACGACCCATCACAAGCCCTGGGCGTCGCAGAAGATACATATGTATCCTATATTCTGTGTAAATGTGAATAGAAACTAAAACGTTAACCTTATGTGTAAGATTGATCCATTATTAGACGGGATGTAAAACATTACGTATTTATGTAGACTGTGAAAAGCTTGTTTCGGCCTAAAAATGAAAACTTCAGATTCTTTACTTCTCAGTGAAGAGGCTCCGTTTCCTCCCACACCAGCCTGACTGCTGTTGCTCAAGAGAATAGCACTGGAGCAAAACTCAAACAAGTTGCTACAGGATTTTAACAGTCAGCGAGGGTTCCTGTTTTGAATGCCTCTGTTTTACTCTGGGTTGTGAGAGATGATGATTTGGGAGATCTATTGAATGTTAGAGATAATATCAGAATCATTTAGCAAAATGGCATACACAGCTAAAAAAATAGAGACAGCTGGGAAGGATGAAAACTGCAGCAATACGGTAAATTTGCAACACAGCTGTAATATCTCAAATGTTTTGTTTTAATGGACCAAATACTATTCTACAGTGGATGAGAGGTGCAAATATTTTGCAATTATGAAAGAAAAATGTCAAATTTTCTGAAAGTTAAATAACACAATCCCAAAAGTACAAACATATTAACAATTTATAAAACACAACGACAAATTCAACAACAAATTAACAATTCGTTAACAATTCAAAAAACACTAAAACATTTTGACCAAATGCAAAGGGATTGTACCATTTGAGAACCAACAACTTTTGGCTGATTGTACGACATTTCTTTCAATCATGACAAGCACTCAAACAAGCCGTCTTTAAACCATTTCTGTAGTTTTTGCGAAAAAAAGAGGGTTGTTATTATTCAAATTACATTTATTATTTACCAACCAAGTGACTACTTTGCAGAGTTAGTCTATCAAAAATACATCTATTATGGTCACTGATGTTAATATGCACATGAGATATTGAGTCTTGGTATTTGAATGTTAAAACAACAAATTGGACATTAATCATTTTCTCTCCATTTAATAATGTTCTTTTGTGAAGATCTTTCACATTCTGGCTTTTTCTATAAATATCTTTATGTTGGATCTTCACAGATGCACGAAAAAAGATTTTCTGCGAACAAAAACCCGTGCTCATTTGGCATCTGATTTATTGCCCCAAACATTCCACTCCTAGGCTGTTCCTCCACTTAATTTCCACGTTAAAAGCACATACAGCACATTGCACTTCACCAAGAAGCTTGCTGTTGGCACAAGTCTGGGGATGCAGTGTGGCAAGGGCAGGAGAATGGTCCATTGAAGGGGGTGAGAGGCTGGTATACCAAGGCCAGCCAGCCGCCGCTTACTAGGAACCTTCCATCACAGGCGTCCCCACTCAGCTACATACACTGTTTATCCTCTGCATGAATATCAATGAAGGCCCATAGAATGCAAGCATTCTTCCTTCACCACTCTTTCAAACTAGAGGTCTGCTGCTAGCACGTGCACACTCTTGTTCCCTCAACAAACTTGTCTTGTTTGGAGTGTGAAAAATCTGATTCCAACCCACTCAGCGAATGCAAGCTGTATGTGGGCACCTATTTTCCTCTGTGTGTTTCCAGTATCCTGTTTCCAGTGTTTGTAAGGGAGAATTAGTTATTTGTATATTGCTGGCTCAAATGTATGTGGTATTCACTCTTAGGTGTCGGTAAGTACATAGGAACCTGATTTATGTGATTTATTGAAGAAAAGTAGACATGGACTTACATCTTTGTGAATTTAAATGGATTTATGTGGTTTTACAAAAACTAAAAAGTAATCACATTGATCAAAGCACATTCCCAAATGGTTTCCATTTATGGTGCACTACCATTTGTACCACTGCGTTATACATGCAACGTGAAAAAATCTGCATCACGCATATAGAGAGAAAAAAATGTTTTAGATGAATACAACAAACATATTTCCACACATTGTAGCATTATTATGGTAACTGAATGCTAGCAACAGACAACTTTAACTGTAACAATATATTAACAAATTTATGACTGCTTTTCTCTTGTAACTTATTGGAGATATGCAAGATGGTGTAACACACTAGTAATTACTAGAAAAAAACACTTGAAGCAAAGTCCTCTAATAGCAAAATGAAGACACGTATCTGCTTTAATCACACACACAGATACATTGGAACACATTAAACTGAAATTTCCATAGTGCAGCAGAGCATCCGGCATTGGCCTCCCTTCAGCAAGCAATCAACAGAGCACAGGTGAGCTTTTAGATCAACGTAGGTGAAGTTAAGGCACCTCTCTTTGCATTCGTGTTGAGCATAGATTTCTTCTTCATCATAGTGCTCTCTTTTTAACAGAGTTGAAATGCTACGTTGGTGTTAACGCTGTTAATAACATTTTAATGGGACTTAATAAAAACATAAAAGTTTTGAAATGAACACACATTTTTATTAATGGGATCATTAACAATCCCTGTCGGAAGTATAAAGTAGTGTTTTAACATTTTGAAATGAATTCAGTCGCTACTGACGATAGCAGTCTTGATCACGATAGCTGTATGTTTACGGCCACATAGATTCTTTAAAGGCAATGTAACTGTTAAAGTCAAAATGTAAAAATAATTCTGCTACTAGTATAAAATGCTTCTGATCTAATTAAAGTCAAAAATCTATGCTAAGCTATGCTATGACTGTTATCAACAGATCAGGAGAATAGATTACAAAAATTCTTGAAGAGAGCTGGAAAAAGGGTCTTTTTCCCAAGCAACTGAAGTGTTTGTTCCTTTATTGGCATAGTGGTTTTGATGATACGGACAACAAAAATTTCTAGCTATTAAGGGCCATAGTTATGTTTTCCAAAAAAAAGAAAGAGAAGAGAAATCCCCCTCTGAACCGTCATGCTCAGTTACAATTCAGCATAGCAATATGGTAATATCAAGACTGGTGTGGAGTCCAAACGCGGCTGTTGATCAGAGGAATGCTATGGGGGAGCGAGGTGGGTAGGAGGGTCTTTTCTTCTGCCAAAAGTATGAAGGTCTGGAGACTGACTTAAGAAGGATGCCTAGTTCCCCCCTCAGCTACCCCTGCTGTCTGAAACTCCGAAACACCCTCCCCCAACACTCATCTTTTGTGTGGATGTCAAGTTGAATGGGAATTCACAGAGAGGGTTTGATGGTGTATCTCTCAATCGGATGAGATGAGTTGATGATCCTAAACAATGAGGCCAAACTCTCTTATCCAATAGACCCAAGTCCTCCAAAGCCTCCACTCAATGAATATGCTAAAAGATTGCACTGACACTTAAATCCTTGGTTGTTCTAACATCAAAGCAGGAGCATGTGTGCCATTCAACCCAAGGGGTATGTGTCTTAAGGAAAAAAAACCTGTTGGGGTGAAGAATGACTAAAATCTTTGAGGTAGGGGGCAGACAGCCTAAGCTATTTGGTTCTTTCTTTCTTCCTCTGGCTTCCTCCCCCTTTTGAAGGCAATCATCTTTTGGGCCCGTTTACAAGCTGTCCTATTTGCATTATGAATGACAGTGAGAAAGCTAACAAGGTTATTGGTCTCCAGGATGAACGCCTGTGACCACACGTGGAAAAAGGACCTACAGCAGTGAGCACTGGCAGGGGGACTGTGCCTCTTTATTCCATCCTTTCCGAAGGCTTTTTCAGGGAGCACACGATTTACTTAGGAGTCGGAATAAAGAAAGGTTGATCTGCATAGAGAGACTGAAGGAGAGGGGTGCTGTGGGGGTGCCTTTCAGATTCTTTTCAAGCCCAGTGAACTCTCATTATCCTTGCCTGCAGTCCTCAGAACTGCATGGGGCTTGTGGAAGCGATCTTTGTTTGTTGGAAGATATAATTCCAGAATCGTCTGACATGAACTTTTGATTTTCTCTTCCTCAGATTTCAACTTTGCCATGTATCCTCCATCCATGATTGCAACAGGTAGTGTGGCAGCGGCTATCTGTGGCCTGCATCTCAACAGCACTAACTGCTCTCTGTGGGGAGACAACTTAACGGAGCTGCTCGCCAAAATCACAAACACCGAAGTTGTGAGTATTGCTGTTTTAAAACTTTAATTCATGCAAACTCTACATTTGTCATTTTTGCTGTTAAAGCATTTGTTGAGTATGTGTTTCCATATCTGCTGTTGTTTTTTACATTACAATTGTTAGGTTTGTAAAAAATCAGTAAAGCTTTTAAAAGTCAAATCAAATCAGCCAGAAGAAACTGTCCCTATGTCAGGGGAGAATCCTTGTATGCTCTTCTCTCCTCTCACCTTAAAATCAGACCCTGCTGCTAAGGCAACATATGCAATACTTTCTGATCAATCCAGTCAGATTCTTCCAAGTGTGCTAATGTTTCTTCTAGTGGGGATCTCCAAGTGGAGTCGTAAAGAGAGATTGCAAATACCAGAGGGTTGTGAGGATCATGAGATTTTATCAAGACACACTCAATGTTCTCGAGAGACTGAATTCAAAGCATTTTTACAACACATTACTGGAATAACCATATTCTATTAATTTTTTTAGCTATATCCTGTTAGAAGAACCTGTGCAGTTCTCCAATTTACCCAAATGAGCTTGGGTACAGCTCCAAATTAGTTTCATATTCAAGAGTGATTTACTGTAAGAAACTCTGATGGAGTGCTAGGGGAGGCGTCAGGGATACGATAGCATTGTCCAAGGATGGTACTTAGGGTGCTGTTGCACATGTTTGTTTTCATGTTACATTCGTGTTCTGAACACATCCAAAAAAGACAATAAAAATTAAGAGAACGCCACCAAGAAAATCTTGTGTAGAGGTCGATACAACACAAAATTCCCCAGAGTGCACTCTGCTGGTAAAATGCTCGCTGACTCAACATGTGGTGTGTGAAGTTGTGCATCATAGCTGAGGAAAAACAAACAGCACTCAGCAGCAGTAAAGGTGCTCAGTGTCTGGGAGTGTGAGGTCTAGAGCATGAGGAATGAACTCCGGCTCTGTGAACAACTCGTCACATTGCTGGACGCCAACAAGCCGTAGCTTTGAAAGCATGCAGGCTGGGTTTTTGCATGCTACCCTATTTGCAATGAGCTACAGAGCCTAAGAAGTTGTTAATTTTTGTTGATTGAGGACCATTGAAAGACGACAAAATCTTTTGCACTTTTTTCAAGTCAGAAATGACGAGAATCATAGGCATATTAGGGATTTTCGTCATGATTTGTGAACTAGTAGAATACCGTCATTGACATGGAAGCAATCACATAGTTGGTTTACATTCAATTAAATATTTAAATATCCAAATAACTCTTAAAAACACAGTGATTAAAAAAACACATTTATTGAAATTAACTTTTTACTCAAAAAAATCATTTACATGAAACTGTTTTGCCAGGTTTTTTTTTTTACCTAAGTGATACTTCTGACAATAATAATTCTGAGTTCAGAATAATTTGTATTACAGATTAGCCCTGTTCACAACAGTTTATTTTTACAGACACCTGGACTCTCTTTTCCATGGTTGGTAATCAACTCATATTCGGCTTCAATTAAAACCAGTTTAAAGCTTTTTAAACCTGATAGTTATAGTTAGAGTCCTTTTTATAAGTAGAGTCCTTACCCAATTCCTCTCAATGGACGAGATGAGTGCTGAACCCCAAAAGTGGTCTCAACCCAGAAGCGTCACAACCAAACATCCTCAAATTTTACTTTGTAGAAATAATCAAATGCCTCTTGTTGAAGAAATGTCAAAACATGTTACATGAGATATTTAGCTAGTTTTGTTACCGTAGAAACAGTAGCTGGCTATTTTAGGTGAGTAGGACAAGTTCTAATTGTATGCTCTTGCATTCTTTTAAGTGGGGATTTTTATTAAAAGTAGGTGAAATTCGAGTATGGCATGCCAAGAATCCTTTTTGCCTCAAGTCACAATGCCATGCAAACACAAGTGAAATGTTATTTGGAAAGAGAAAAATTATTTAGAGAATGACTTCAAGGCATTTTTTTACTCTGGATCATGTGTTAGGCCTCTTGCATTAGGCCTCTGGGACATCTTAATCCCTTTCATTTCTCAATGCTATGGTGGCCTTGCTCTGAACCCGGCAGTCTTTCCTTTCACTTCCTACTCAAAGACAGAGAGAAATTTCTGTGATTGTGTCTTTTTTTAGGTCTCTCCTGTCCAAGTCCTAGTGAAATCTTCTGCATCTTAATTAGATCAGCATTGCATTTCCAGTTGACATTCGTTATACATTAGCAATGATCCGGTGAGATAGAGGCTGTTTGGATCAAGGAGAGTTTGGATTAGGCAAAGACCACCCGCTCCAACCTCCACCAAGTGCCACCCTCCTTTTGATCGACCGTTTGCGCAGCTCTCATAGAGCAATTCCTGGTTTTACTGTACCGGTAGTCACACACTGAAGCCATTAGTTGCCTGAATTAAGCCTTTGAGGCTTGGCATGTGCTTGGTTATGCAGCTATAAAGCACAGCACACAGGAAAATGTCTTTTAAGAAGTCGAGCCTGGCATTCTTGTGGTCAGACACAGGCAGTTCCTTTATGTGTTTTATGCTTTAGTTAATCTTCTAGAAGGAATTTATTTTACATGACTAATAATGGGCTCTTCATGGTGGGAAAAAGGCGAGAGGAGAAAGAAGGTGGCCTTTTGTCATTTACGAAGACACCAACCCAAACTTGACACACAACCTTAAACACCTTTCATGCTACTTCTCATCAATAACTCTGGCCAGGCCCTGGAGCCTCGCATAACACAACCCAATCAGTGTTTAATTAGCATTAAATGTTAAAGGAATGCAGCCACTCTACAAGCAAAACATTCTCCACGGGCCCTTCCCATGTGTCATCTATTGCAAGCTTCCCACAGACGCCTGGTGTGTGTGCCTCAAGAACAAATAAAGCATGGAACTAGATCTGTGATTAAAGTAGTGTACATTCATTTAATTTCTCTAGAGGGCATCCTTATGCATTATGCCTTATGCATAGTAAAAAAAAGAATATATGAACAAGAGAGTTATCAACTCAAAGTTGTGGTAAACATTGGCATGGAATAGAAACGTTTGTACCAAATATCAAAGCCATTCCAAGTAGTATTTCCTTTTGGTATTTGATATGGTAAACCTATATTGTCAGAGAGATGGATCATTCATGGCATATTATGTTTCTAACAAATTCAAGATTTAAATAACTGTCAAACGTTTCAAGCAAAGATTAAATGAGAAAAATGGTTTCTTCGCTCTTCTCCTGTTCGACTGATTTTAACTGATTTTGATCTTTTCATTACCAGAATTCTCGTACCTTTTCCATTCACATCATTAAATGCCACTCTGGGGGCTTGAATGATTTTATAATCTTGGTTGGCTTTATGGTCACCCACAAGAAGAGCCCCTCAATGTCTGTATTCTCCTCTTCCGCAATTTCTTTGACACGTTGTTCTTCTTTTGTGTTTCCTGTCATGTGGTTAAAATAAGAGTGTGTATTGAGCCCCTCAGCTCCCACCTTTCTAGATTGTGCCTCATGAAAAAAGGTGATATAGCAAAGCCAACCTAATTTCGTTTGCACCTATCATTTGGCCAGATATGTGAGTTCACATCAGCGCCTATTGTTTTGTTTTGTTTTTTGGCTCAAGGCGCATTCACATTCAAAACTGAAGACCAAAAATTTGTCTAGTTTTGTGAAATCTTTTATAGTTCTGTTTTACATTATCAGACCCTTCTACTATAAACTTAAGCAAGTTTTTCTACAGTACGTCTTTAACTTGATGATTCTGATCTTTTGCAGGACGTGTTAAAGGCATGCCAGGAGCAGATTGAGAGAGTGTTGATGAATAACCTGAGGGAGGGTCGTCGGCAGCAACAGAAACAGCAGCAGCAGGAACAAGGTGGACCGCACAACAAAGCACTTGATGACCAGGACCAGTCCAGCACCCCAACTGATGTTAGGGACATTAACTTGTGAGCTCACAACGGGAATCAAGTGATCGGTCACCAAGCAACAAAAAAAAAACAACAAAAGACAAAAACAACAAAAAACAAACAACCCCAACAAAAAGTGCTTGCTAGTCTTTGTAGATTTTTTTCATTTTCAAGTAATAAAATGCTCCCGTAACGAAAAAAAAGAGCAAAAAAACAAGCTATTTTAGATACAAAAATAGATACATTTCAGATAACGCCAATGCAAAAAGGTGCCTCAGACTCTTAGAAGGGAAGCGTGTAGTGTTTCTGTACTCGTATTATAAAATTGAATGCAGAAGAAATTATGTAAAGGGCTTTTCAAACAGAGAGTCTACTTTATTAGGCTGGCTTGAAAGGGTACAAAAAGTGGGGCTATGTTTTTTCCTGTTTTGTTGTGATTTTTTTTAAGGTTATTAATTTTGGTTCATATTTGAATGCCTGAACTGAAACACTCAAAGCGGTGTGAATTGACACACTTGAACACTTGTGTTTTATTATGCATCAGGAAGGATTCAAAAGGAACGATCGTATGCAAAGAATGCAGGGCACTTTTGCAAGAAAAGCAGTGGCTTATATCACAGACATGATGGTATTTAATTATTATTACTATATTTCTTATTAAACAATCAAGGTGATGATGGTAAAGTCAGAGACACTTCAGATAAGCTTTTTTCAAGCTGCTTGAGTGCTTGCATTTACGTGCAGTGATATAGTTGCTATATATCAGGCACCCCTGTGTTAGTAATGCAGGTTTTCTTTAAACATCTACCTGCACCTGTTGGTCGGAGACAGTCAGGGCCACATGGTCCACAGCATTGTGTTTATGTGCCTTAAGTTAAATGCTTATATTAACTGGCCTGGAATCTGCTTGAGGGCTGAGCCCAGCACAGGACAAGAGAAAGCTGAGGGAGAATTTTTTTCCCCCTGCATTACAACAAGAAGAGTTACATTTTGTGGGCAATGTTGTCTTTTGAGATCACGAAAGATGCAGTTGTGTTTGTTGAGAGAGTTCTTAAGGAGCTTATGATTGCTGATCCCGATGCAAAAGAATGTCATGGAAAGATTGATCACGGGTGAGGAGGATGTTTGGCTGGTTTTGAAGCATGCTGCTGAATTGAGGATGCTGAATGAAAAGCAGGAAAAGCGGCCAAAGGAGAAACAACAGCTATGATTTTTACAAATAACCTGATATTTAAGATCTTTTATCTATTTTGTTAATTTGTTTGTCCTATAGTTGTCTCTTGTTTGAACTTTTTTGATCTTAACCAGTTTCTTTGACACCGCTGGCTCTGGGAAGATTACTCCAATGTTTTAATTAAGGAGTAATTTGCCGTTTCCTGTTTGGGCTGGTTTCCCTCATTCCGATTGTTCTGGAGTGAAAGCGTTGGGCTGATTGTTAAACAAAGCATTGTTAAACAGCAAAAATACAAACGTCTCCTTGATTTGCACGCTTTAAGGGTGAAATTTAAATGAATAAATTTGCAGGATATTGTTTCCTATAGTGCCTTGAGTCTGATCTGGACTCCCACTCTGTTTTGCCATAAGATTCACAACCCAGCCTTCCAAAAAATGTGCTGCTTCCAATGGACAAACTGGCATTGGTTTTGAACACTTCCACGAGTTGTTACACAGTGGCTAAAAACAGGGTGCGTTAGCAGCACAAAGCGGCTCTTTTATGCTGAACTGTCATAACTTACCTTTAAAAGGGGCGGTTGAGCTTAAGTTTATGTTCGTCTGTATGCGTGTATGTGTGCGTGTCTTTGAGTGGATGAGGAGATGTTTTAATGCATTCATACATTTCCTTGCTTGTTCTTAGTGATGCTTGAGCTTCACTTATCCCAATTCTTCCATCCCCACACGAACCCCCAAATGTTGTAAAGGTACATTATGTAAGATTTTGTGATCGATATCAATGTACTATCTAGTACTTACATACATTTTTTCAGCTTCAAAGGTATAAAATCCTAGCTAGCATCATGCTACAAAACAATCCGTGTATCGCTAGTTTATTTGATTTTCAATTGAAAAAACCAAACAAAAAATGAAAACAAATTAGTTTTTTTTTTAAGTTTTAAAAAGAAAACAAAAAGGAAAGCAAATGTGTTTTTAATTTATTTTAAAATGAAAACAAATAAAAGAAAAAAGAAAAAGTTTTTTTCTTATTTTATTTCATAATGACAACAAAAAAGGAAATTTTTGATTCTGTGATTGAAAAGAAAAATGTAAAAAACGAGTTACGAGCTTGTGCCTCTTTTTTTATGTTTTTCATGAATTTGTGTAAATATAACGTTCTAGAGTGAAGCTTTTGGTAGTTTTTTACTGTAGTGATGGGCAAACCGATGAATCAAACATGTCGGATTGTTTCAAAGCAAACTCCTTATTCGCTTTAGCATTTTTGTTTCGATCACAGAATCAAAAAATGAAAGAAAAAAAAACGAATTAGTTTTTCCTTTTTTGTTTTCACTTTACATTGAAAACCAGATGAATGAATGATGCATGGATTCAAATCTTGACCTGGTTTTGTTACCAGTTGTTATCTCTATTTTTGGTAATGCTTCCCTCTAGTGGTGAAATTTAACATATTGTACCTTTAAAATAATGTCTTTTTCATTTCATAGTCTGCTCTGAAAATGTGTTTTAGTACTGTTAACAGATTGTATACATGTCTTTGTGGGTTGAATATGGACCGAAGTTTTGTTCCTTAAGGGGTATGTTACTGTATTCCAAAGTGATGAGATGGAGAGAGGGTGAAGACATCAATCAAGTGTCGATGTTGTTGTTATTATTGTTTTTCCGCTGCTAAAAAGCTATGTTTTTTTCATCGTATACACAAAAATAACATTACATAGTTGTGATGTCACATCAGTGTGCTGCTATTTTATAAACAATTGTATTTTAATTATTGTATTGCTTACAGAATACATTGAGGATACAGAAGTAGAGGGTAAAAGAAGAACATGAAATGAGTATTCGACTGGAAATGCTCTTTGTACAGTGTGCCATTGTTTCTTTACCTTTTAGAATTTTCCTCCTGTTCTTTCTCTGTCACATTCTGTAAGCGTGGTATCTCTATACCTCAGGTTTACTGGACATAAATGGTTTTTCCCATTACCTCACATGACTCACACCAGTTTTTCAGGACCTGAAAAGCACAAGAGTGCACAGAGAAGAGATTAAGACTATTCACATTCAAAGGAATTTGATTCCTGATGTAAATTAACAGGAAAGCTTCTGCAAGGACGTTACAAACTGTGGTTTGAGGAGATGAAAAATGGTTGACTTTCTTCATTTCAAACACGCTTGTTAATATCAAATAAGCAGCATCACCTCCTCCCGCCACTATAACCACATTAGTACCTCAGTTTTACTTGTTGCACAACCTCTGTTCATTAAATATCTGCTTTAAAGAGCGAGGTGCTATGTAAGTCCTGTGTTTCCTTTCCTGGCAGAAACATTGATATGGTTTAGAGTAACAGGAGAAATTGTGGAGAATCCCACATAATTCAGTTCCCAATTACATACTGTTAGCTAAAACAGTGGCTAGGTTTGAGTATCAGTTAGGATAGGGATTAGTTTGTGGACATTCTTTGGATTTCTGTTCAACTCAAATACTTTCATTGTGAGCATGAATGAAGTAAAATGAGAGGATGTGCTGTATGCTAAGGTCAATAAACATACAATAAAAAGTACAATGTCTCTTTTCTCCGATTCAACTCATGTTCTTAGTCGCTTTAGTGGCAGGTCCTGATTAACATAGTCTATGTTTTATTATTATTTTCGAATGTACAAACATCAAGGCAAAAACATAATTGGTAAATTAAGTAAGGCTCATAAATCACAAAAGCAAGGTAAAAGGAGAAAAAAAAACACATGACTTCAACAAATAATCTGATGTGTAAGATTTTTTTTATTTTGTTTGCCTTGTAGTTGTCTGTTGTTAGATTTTTTTTAACAATTGATATTTTATTTTATTCATGATTTTTTTTCAATGTACAAACATAGAGGCATATACGTGAACTTAAAATTAAATTAACTAAGTGTAGGTCTCATAAATAATAAAAGCAAGATAAAAGGTTAAAAACATACAAACAAATAAAAGATAATAACAAATCAAAACACAAAGCAAGTAAAACACATGATTAAAATAAATAAAAAGAGAAATATATGAGATTTCAAAGGGGCTGTTATGAGTTGTGAAAAATGTCCGGTTAGCTTTAGTTATTAGTATCTGAGAGTCGAATCACTCAAGGAATCAATTGAACTTGTGCTAGGAAAAGGAAGAGAAGCCTTCGAAACAGACTATTTAAATGAAAGTTTTTGGTACTTTAAGATGAACCTTGAAATGCAGAAAGGACATCGAAAAGAAAGAAAAAAAAACATTAGAAAGAATGTTGTTCTTCGAAAAAAGACTCACTAAAAAAAGATTCACTAAAATTGAATCGGATTTTTGCGCATGCGCAAAACTGCAAGTCTTTCACGAAGTTAACCTTCATAACTTACTAAAACTGTACTTATAAATGGAAGATGAGTGGCAGCGTGTAAAGGTCTATAAATAAGGTTCTTGAAGTTGAGTCACGACGCTATAAACCAACACTTAAGCTGCTGCAATGCTCGCTTTTGGTTTAACGATAGTCCGACAGTAAGTTGTATATTTTTATGTTAACTGCAACGTAGCTTAAGTTGAAGTAAAAGTTTGTGTACGTAAGATAGTCTTGTATAACAACGTTGTACAGAGGAATTATATATAATAAGGCACCGCTAGTCAATGCCTCCTGTTGTTGAATTGAAAACATACTTTCGCTCCTAGAAAATGTTACATTAGATTAGATAATTGCGAAACAATGCTGGTCGTTTCGACATGTTCTTCTTTTGGAATGTTTAGTGGGATATTTTGAAAGTTTTTTTTTCTCAATTCAAATTGTACTTTATTGACTCAACAACATACTCATTATATACGCTACTGCTGTTAATATAGTCAGAGTAACTAATGTATTTACAATTACGTTAGAGTAACATTAGGGGAAAAACCTAAAATTAATACACATATTTTAAGTTAAAAAAAGAAAGAAAATAAACTGAAACAAATTTCCTGGCAGTTCTAACAAAATTACAATGACAAATAAGTCGGAGGGATGTATTATCTCTCATCTAGTCATTTGTATGAGCATAATATAATGTATAACATCATATCATATCTGATTGGTATTTAGAATAAAATTGGTCCAAAAATTAATCTCTGTTTGTGGCACCTCTGTTGTATCTGATTAGAATAATATGGGCCCTAAACAGATCCTTTTGGCACCTCCGTTATGTCTGATTGGTGATTAGAATAATATTGGCCCTAAAACAGTTCCTTGTGGCACATCTGTCACATCTGATTGGTGTTTATGTTATCAAACTAACAAGGGTTAAACCATATCAGAGCCTGTGTAGTTCTCTAGTCTCTTTTGGAGATTCTTATGATCTATAGCTGACAAAAAGCTATTCAGTTGATCAGATGCATCCTGTAAAATAAATATCTCACCCAACGTTTACACCATAGAAACGATAAATTATTGTCATCCCTAGAAATTGTACTATACAAAATTAATATTCAACTAAAAAAAAATGTCTTGTAAATGTCTTGTTTTACTCAGGCTGCATCTGATCTGCGCCACTGTTGACTCTTCATGCATTAAGTCTCACTAAATATCACAAACGTGAAACTGGCGGGCTGCATCTCTATACAGTTTAGTTGTAAACTTAAGGAAGCACCTGATAAAGCTGACATGGTAATGCTAATTAGGTCCTACAGGCGTGTTTGAATGGTATAGGTTTTTGTGTGTTGAAGAATGATGGCAAGCATACTTCAGGATTTGAATTTTAATAGATTTTAATAGTAAATTACTATTCTCTTTTTCTGTTTAGGATGGTGTTTTTGAATATATTCATATTTGCTTAATTAAGTTTTACTATTTGCACTCAAGATTCTGTACCGCCATTTATCTGTGGTCTTGTCAGTTTCAAAAATTTTGTTTTGATCACTTTTTCCAGTGGTGAGACCCAATGCAACAAAGATGGTCTTTTACAAGGTACAAGGTTACAAGATAAAATGATGTGCTTGTATAAAACAATAAAGCAGTTAACCAGAATTAGCCAGTTAGCTACATTGTAACACCATCTTCTATTTTAGGTCAAAAAATTGACTCTCCACTTTCTGAAATTGGAATCTGTCAATCGGAGGCTGCAGGAGAATACCTCAGAGATGTTAACTTCACAAATGTCTTTGTCAGTAACATGAGAAGAGCCAAGCAGGTAAGCAGAATATAAATCTTCTCTCGCCACTAGAGGGAGACATTTATCCACAAATAGCCTGTCAATAATTGTGCAGCACTGCATGGATTTAATGGCGTCCTCTCTGAGCCCATAGGGTGCTGCCATGATTAACCACTTTAAAGTTACCTTTTTAAATTAAACTTTAAATAAACTTTTACGTACACGTCTTCAGTTTATTTGTGGCTTTGTTTACTGACAGACTGCTGAGATCATTGTAAGGAAAAACAGAACCTGCTTTGACTTAGAACTAGTTGAAGCTCCATCTCTTAGAGAGAGAGTAAGTAAAAACATGTATATTGTATAATAATTTAAGTAATACTGTAATGTATATTACTACCTTAAAAATATTGTTTTAGAGCTTTGGGATTTCTGAGGGAGGATTGGTTGTTGAAATGAAAAACATGGCTAGAGCAGCTGGACAATCTTTACCAGAGTTTACTCCACCTGAGGGCGAGACCATGGAGCAGGTTGGTACAATTAATGATATGGTGGAAAAAATAAAGCTAAATTGCATTTTGTGAATAAACCATGGTACATTAAAATCAACTTTATTTGTAAAGCACAAAAACCTTACACTCACAGACCAATGTGCTTCACATTTCAGCAAAGAAATAGAATTCTGCAGTAGCAGCCAGTCAGCATTAATTTGTAATTCAGGATATTTTTGCTGTGTCAACTGCAGAATCAACCAAATACTTGAATTACATTGGAAATCAGATTAAAATCTTGAAATGTGAGTTTTCAGAGAATGTGGGAAGCTGAAAAGTTCCTGGTTGGAACTGATGTTAAGTGTAAACATTTGAGGTGAGACTTATTGTCAAACCTTTTTGTAAACAAATTATGATATTTTACAAAAATGTTTAGCCATAGTGTCATGTTACTCTCTTTATCCCAACATTATCATGTGGTGCGTGATTTCCATCTAAAGCCTTCAACTGATTGAAGCACACGGTCAAGCTCTGTCCTGTCCTGTACTAATATAATGTCCTGTAATGTCCTGTAAAATAATTTGTCCTTTTTTTTTAATGTACCATCTAGTAGCAGAATATATATGGACATTTAATTTCAACATTAACATTCAAATTTTAAGTTACAGATGTTCAGCATTTACTGATATAATATTACTGGTACACTATAAAAAATGTTGAGTACCATTTACTCAGAAAAAAGTTAGGAATTGTTTTCACTTAGAACAGGTGAGAAATTTCAATATACTTCCCAGGTAAAAGCTAACCACAATGGCCTGTCGCTTTAATAACACAATCTCAAGTAAAGTTTATTTGAAATCTTCAAGTAAATTGTGTTGAGTCTTTGTATATATATTTTAACTAAGTAACGCTTATACAGTAAATGCTGTTACAAAATAATCCAAATGAACTTAAATTAACATTCCTCTTTAATTTTTTTATTATAATTTTATCATGATGTATTAAGTGTGTGGTTTCCTTGGAGCTGTAGATATCTGAACGTTCATTGTAATACAGAACTTCCTCATAGAACATTCCTCTTGAGGACAGAATTGGTTTAATCATTTGTTGTACTTGTGATTACTGATCAGGCATAAACATACTCGTGTGTAGGCGATGTGCTTGCCACACAGAACACAACATAACTGTCATAAATGGTGTCCCAAAAAGTGTCCCCCAAATTATGCACAAAACACTTGATTATACATCAGGGAACAACTTAACAACAGAGTTATTTGACTTTAAAGCTGCTCAAATCATTCCTCTATGATGTCACTCTATGTGCGCCACTGTCTCAGGGCCAAAGACGCATGCGCATAAATTATATAGTTGAATGAGTACGTTTAACTTGAATAGTAATTTTTTTGCTGTGATTTGATCAGATGGCAACACTAAAGTATATTTTACTAAAGTAAAATATTAAAGTAAAGTAAATATTAGTTAGGACATTGGATCTAAATTTACAAATAGATTTTAATAACAACAAATGACAAAGAAACTTTTAGTAATTTACTGAATTAAACATGCCATTTTTAAGTAAAAACGCAAAACAGTATTTATTTGTAAAACATACCTAAAAATAATGTCCATTATTTACAAGGTTGAAACATCACTTTTTACAGTGCACTTTGTTGATGAAGTCTTACAGTTTATGTAATTAATGTTAGCCCTCAAGCCCCGCCCCCTACTAATGACAAATACGAGTCTCAGTGCACAAGTAACGAATGATCCCAGGCTCACAGATAGGACTGAGAGTGGCAGTGCCTATAAATCTCTACTTTTTTGAGTGCATTTGTGACAAAACCAATATTTTTGTAATGTTTTTTTTATACCTTCGCCAGAGATTTTAGAAAAACTATGTTAGTCAGCAGTATGGCACTTGCATCTAACATTAATTCCTATATTTGACATTTACTGGGATTTACAATTTCAATTTATATACACATGTATAAACATTTTAAACATACAACTTACTTAATATAAAATGTAAAAGAAGACCTAAAAAGTCTTAAATGAACTGTAAAATTTGAACAGGTCTTGCTTTTCTTATGTAAAACTTGATCTGTTTTTTGTTGTTGCTTGAGGTTGCCAGAGGATTCTTCTAAATGCTAAAAAAAAGTAAAATGGTGTTTAGGGTTGCCAAAGTCTTAGAAAATATGCATAAATGCTCAAAAACATAAGGGATGGTTAGAGTTGCCAGAGTTTGAGAAAACACTCAATAAACACTCATAAATGCTAAGATTTTAAAATGGATTGTTAGGGTCACCAGATTTTGACATAAGACTCATAAATATTAAAATATGTAAATATGTTTTTAAGGGTTGCCAGAGTTTGAGGAAATTATCATAAGCAATTAACTTTGTAAAAGATATTGCTAGGGTTGCTGTTAGGGAGTTTGAGAAAACCTTAGTGAAGATAAAAACCATAAAAGCAATGGTTAGGGTTTCAAACAATGTATTTAAAGCAAACTGTTCATTATGTAAAAAAAGTTTTTGTATTTTATATTTGCTTTTGGTGTTACGATATAGGTCTTAAATTGATTGTTAATAGTTTAAAAAGGTATCAAAAAGTCTTAAATTTGACCTTATATTTGACCTAACCAGCAGAAGCCCTTATGTACCTGTGTTCCTTCTTCCCTTCTGTGCAACTCACTTTAGCACATTTAGCTTTGTGAAATAAATCACATTTAGTTAGAAATTCCCAATAGGATATTACTTTCTATCAATCACACACCTCTAATGCAGAGGACGTGTTTCTCTTAGGTGACAGTGCGCCTCAAAGATTTCCTCAAGATTATGTTCCAGCGATTAGCGAATGATCATCAACACAAAGTACATCATGCTGAAACATACCCAGAAGAGGTTACTGAGGCTCCTCTGGGACTACCAGATGATGGCATGTCACGACTTCCTGTCCACACACTGCTGGTTGGTCATGGGGCTTATATGAGCATCGCCATGCACTACTTTTTTGGAGAATTGAAGTGCCCTCTTCCTCATGGTTTAGAGCCAGGTCAACAGTTTTCTCTCTGTCCCAACACCGGAATGTGCCGATTTATTATCACTTTGAAGTGCTCCGATGAAGATCCTGTGCTTTCAGACATCAAATGCGTGTTCATCAACAGAAGAGAGCACATCAAGTTTGATGGAATTTAATTTTTTTTTTAAAGACAAATAACTGATTAAAATATATATCTGTTTTAATAAAGGTTGTTTGAGAATTTAGAAAAATTATTGGGAGAATAAATAATCAGTAGCTTCACATGTGTGGCTTAAATGTGTGAGGAGGATGTACGTTGTGTTATTTCAGCGTGGAAAGTGAAGGGAGCAGGTTTGCTGGTAACAGTCCAAATGAAACGAGATGGTCTCAGGTGACAAAACATTCAGGATAATAAGTCTTTGTCAAATGCTGTGATTTAGCTTGGTTAGTCTGATATTTTTAATAGTTTATAAATCTCTACAAATTCATAGAACAGGTTTTTTTTCACAACTGCTAAAGGGCAGCGCAAAAAAATTGGGCCTCCTGAAAGAAAAAAAAAAAATATATATATATATCTGTGGTGTAAAATACTAATGCATATATTTTTTTTAGATTTTGTGATTAAAAATGTAATCAACGAGGTAAAACTGAATAATAATAGATATGATTTCTAGTCTTTAAGTAACAACCAAATTGAGAGGCTACACATAGATGGTTAGCAAAGAAACGTTTTACTTAAGTTTTTTTTATCTAATTGCATTGACCTAATTACATTAGTTTTGCATAATTTTGCTTTATCTTCATAGAAACACTCACATGAATGTGATCAGTATGTTTTTAGTTCCCGGTGTTTATTGCAAATAAAATAAAGCGTAATTTTTTGGCCGAGAGAGAATGGAAGTGTGGGTGACACATTTGAGACGTGAGAACCCTGAGTACAGACCGTTTTGTTTAAACTCCTTTTATCTGAACACTAGATGTCAGGAACTGAATCTACCCTAGCTCACTCTTAACACAATAGAAGGTGTGTGGGTTTTATGATGTTTGTATGTGAACAGCTCTGTGTATGTTTGTAAGTGGAAATGGTGAAAACAGCCTGTCTCTCACAATGAATGCAATTCAACATCATGGAGTAAGACTTTTGTTTCTTAGCTTTTTAGGCTCCTCCAAGTATAATTGTTACCTGAATACAAGCCGTGAACCTTTTTACAATTATAAGTCTTGTGAATGCTTTCAAGCAACAATCACACTTTTCTATTTAAAAGTAGTCAAAAACTTGTAGATGAGGCATGTCTTGTCTAAACAAAACAGAACACAAACAGAACAACGTGTGATAAAAAAGATAAGGATATTTCAATTTAAAAAATTTGAGATTAGTATAGCTAATTAGAACAGGGAAAATCTGTCCATGGTCTGTTTTCATTTATATAAAATCAGTTTAAAAGAGACCTTCGATGTTTATTACTTTCAAATCCATTGTAATTTTCTTCCTCCATTAGCAAGACAACCTGTATTTAGATCTTGTAGAGTTGGGACAGATCAAAGTTTCAGTCTCAACTTCATTGCAAACCCTGCTTTGTAACACGTTTAGTAAATATGTCGGTGCATTTCTTTCATAAATAAAAGTTTAAAATTATCTTCTCAGTTTTTAAAGGTTCATTTGATTGGAGTATATGAGTTGGGTACTACTTTACATCTCAAAACATCACAGACCGTCAAAGCCAGGGCTACTCATGAGAAAAATAGAGATCTATTGTGTTGATAAGACGTGGAGGGCCGGGTTTATGGTAATTAATGCGAAGACCTCCCATTAAAGTATTTGATGTAATTTATGGTGAGTTTCACACAGACTCTTCTCAGATGGTAGAAAGCATTTGTTGTGATGGATGAGTTTTTATCGATTAGGTGGAGTTTGCACACACATCAATGTGCCACATTTCTGTCCAAACAGCTAGAAAATTTTTATTTTCCTCTGAGGTATCCTTTAAGGATTTAATTTGGATGATTTATTGATGTGCTGTGTATGTGAAATATGTACATTCCTCATGCCAAAAGTCTATGCAGGAGCAGGGCATCCCTAGAGTATTTTGTTGTAGTGGTAGTAATCGGGTTATTTGTTTCAAACATCTATGTTATGTTAGTATTGTCCGAGTGAGGAGTCAGAGACCAGGAAGTGAAGGGGTGTAAAGTGGGATGTTGATCGGTTGATTGCAGCTTGAATATAGTGTGTAGGTAATGAGTAGGTGGGATCATATGATTATAAGATTCAGAGCAAAAATTTGAAAAATGTGACAGGGAGCAGTGCAGCATAGAGTCAAGCAAGGAAAATTCTGAAATTTGAGGGAGCTTCAAAAAAGTGGACTGAGGTTGGTGTCAGTGCATCAACAACCACCACATACAGATACCTTCATGACATGGGCTACAGTTGTAGAAGTCTATGCTTCAAGCCACTCCTGATCAAAGTCAGAAGCATCTGTGAGAAAAAAAATAAAAAGTACTGATTTTTCCAACTCTTGTTTCAAGATGAAATCAATTGTTGCATGGCATTTGAAAATGTATGTTCTAGAGTTTGGAGGAATAAATGTGAAGCTTGTCAATATTCCATATGCTTGTGTAGATCAAGTCCCACTATTTGCAGATGATGACATTATTTTGCAGCGATATTTGGCATCTGTACACAAAACCAAAGCTACTGCTGGCTACTTCTGAAGCCATTATATAAGTGTGCTTGATTGGCTGGCAGACCACTTGTATTTGCTGTAGGCAGACAACTTGTAATCAGTGCTAAAGGAGAACTAAAAACGACGAGGACATAATCAAGCACAATCACACATTATTCAGAAGGTGTTCATGGGTTGTTATTGGTCACATCAAAATATTTGTAAGTACTTAATAATAAATAGTTAATAAATAATTTATAAATCATTGTTTATATACTAATACACATTTATAAGCAGTTAAAAAAATAGCTTTAAGCAATTTATATATTGGTATCTATATGATATGCTTATCAACATTAATGTCATGCTTTTTAATGTGGCAATGCTCTGGTTCACTCTGTGCTGTATTTTTCTTGACTCATGAGACTGAAATTAATTTTAGTAAGCATATTGTATATTTGATTTAATACCAGGAATAAAGCCTTTAAAGTTATATTTATATCTGGCTTACAAATGTGTAATAACATAGAAACATTGCTTTATAAATTATTAACTGACTATTTAGTTAATGCTTAATTACTGGTCGATAGTGTGTAGTTATTATAAAGTGCAATCAAATACTTTAATATAAGTTGCTCGAAATAAAGACTTTATTATTTCACTTTGTGTGTAGTGAACCTTACATTTAAACACAAATTTAGTCAGCCGTCTGTAAATATTACATAATAATACTCAAAAATTATAATACTCCAGACCAAGTGTGGTGCACATTACTTCATCTCTGTAAAGAATCTGAATTTTCCAGAAGGGTTTTATTTCTTCTATTTGCTCATCAGTCACAGAGTGTGCTGACATGTTCTTCAGCTGAGAACATCAGCTACTCTGACCTCATTTCACATGTTTATCAGGCCACCATTTTGAAGATTCCTTCAAGTAACGTCATGGACCCATATTATGAACCAAAGATAAACTGCTGGTTATTAGTCCGGCTGCCTCTTTAAATATCATTAATCACATTATCGTTCGAGTTCAGCTGATAGCAGTTCACTTCTGCAAAGGATAATCTACAACTGATTGTCAGAATTCTTTGAATCGTTTTCTATTGCTGCTAATGAATACTAATTGAGGTTACAGGAGTCAGCTGATGCCTATCCCAGCTTGCTTTATGCAGGACAGGTCCCTAGTCCATCAGAGGAGTGTTATAATATTTATAATATACTCATTTAAAAATAGGTTTCAAAATCAAAGCCAACATTACATCACAGCAACAGCTGAATTATACAATACAGTCATTGTATTATTGCACTTATGTAATGGTCTGATTATTATCTTCTAATATTGGTTATATATTATATATATATTATATAACAAGACAGGATAAAAAATAACTTTAGCATTTATTTGTAAAATAAAAACAAAGTATATTTTATAAAAAATATTGTGTGTTCAACTGTTTAGAAAAAACAAGAGAAAACAAACACACTACAAACAACAGTAAATCCATCAACCGCCTGTATTGTTAATGACCTCATTATTTTGGATATTTGGAAGTAAGTTTTAGTTGAGGTGAGAGTTAGGTTTTAGGATAGACCATTTATTTACACCCTTATGAACTTGACCAAGTGTGTGTGTCAGCTGACTTTGCACAAATCGCCACAGTCCAAGTTTCCACTGACAGTATCAGTTTTGAGTGAACTTGTTTTAGAAACATTCCTCAAAACGCATCATTCCACAATATTTGTCGAGTTACGCTTGGTGGACTGCAAACAACACGGAATAATGGTGACTGTCAAAGGAGTGGTGTATTTTAATGTTTAAAGATGGATTAAAGGGCCATGAGTCATGTCTGTTTTAGGTCAAGAGATCTTTAAAAAAATGAGTGTGAACAGCGAAGATGGAAGGGGCGTGGGTAAGGCTATGTAGAATGTGAGGCATGAAAAATGTTATGATCGACGCTCATGACCCCCTTATGAACCCATGAGCCCCTTATGACATGGACAATAAAGATGGACAATAGATTATCATTCATTCAAAAATATTGATAGACATGTGCTTCATAACCGACTCAGTTTTGACATGCAGAATCTATTTTAGTAGGCTTTCAGATTCCAAGGCAAAGAAAACAAGATAATTAAGACTTAAGTACAAATATTTGACACCAATGTAAGCATAAGTTTAAAAATATCGAAAGATTTTTCAACAAAAATGTAATGACACGTGTACAAAGCAGGATTTCATAAATAGGGAATTAAAGATAGAAAATACAGTTTTTAGAAATTAAAATATAGATTTCGAAAAATTAAAAATTCTCATAATGTTAACACACAGTAGCCCTTAGATGCAGAAAGAGGAAGCAGAGTACTCCAGTGAGTGGAGTTTGCTACATTTTTCTGGCCAACTGGTGAGCACAGTGACTGACCAATCAGCGATCAACAGGATGTTATGTCACACATTTCTTTCTAATCATAAAAAAATATTGATTTTACTCAATTTCGCCCACATCATGGAAGACATGGAAAAGGTACCTGTACTGTGATACAGACCCCGGTGGGAAAATTGAGCTGACCAATTACAAAACAACTTGTGTAAAAATAGCTATATTACATCACAGGTCACATGAGCTGAATGAACGCGAGTGAAAATGCATGGTTTTAATCTTAAAACAGAAAAATCTATTTTTAAAGTCTTGGTAAACTTTTCTTTTACAAAAACTATCAGTTATTAAAGAATGCACACATATCTTACACAATGTTTCTTTTATCAACAATATTTACTGAAGACGAAACACTTTTTAATGTATAATTCACATTTGAAACATGTAAATTGATGGGGATATATGAAAAAGATTATAAATATGTCATCCAAAAAAACACTATGAATAAAACATGAACAAAATCCTCTTGATTAAATACTTATGTGTAGGTGGCCAGCACCATCTCTTTTGTATTTATAAAGATTTACTCTTAAAACCATTACTGAAGCCCTGCAAAAACAGCAGGAAACAATAAAAAGTTATTATTTCAAGATGTCCATCATGCACTGTGGGTAATGGGAAAGGCTCTCCTCTTGCACAGATTTTTGAAAGCAGTGACATTGCAGCAGCTTGTTGTATAGATTAAACTTTAACCAATCTAAGCAGGTGAAAGGACTGATGAGGAGTGACCTACACTACACTCACTTGACCCCAAGAGCACAAAACCGGCTCTGGATTGCTTCACATCCTGCAGCTTTTCCTGCTGTTTCAATACAAGCTCTTCAGGGCAGCGCTTCGAATCTTTCATCTCAGGTGCCCTTTAATTGGTTCAGATTGGGTCTGATGGTGCCAGTTGCTTATATTTCCTCTCTTTTTCTAAGTGTGGGCTGACTGGACTCTTGGGGAGCAGGACATGTAGCGGGTCGTCACAGGAAGTGATGGTTTCTCTGGAAACATTACTGTTGTCTTTGTGACCATGATCCTTGTTGGTTTTATGGTAACTGATGTTCCTGGATCGGGGCTTCTCAGATCCTAGAGGATCTGAAGGGTCCAGGTACTGGCTTCTTTTTGGCCTGAGCTGAACTGCATCATTGCTCTGTGAACACAAAGCATTAATGGAGATTGGGTTTCTGAGTTCCTCCTTAAACTTTTTGTTCCTTTAAGGTACAATATGAAAGATGTCGTGTAATGTATTACCATTAAAGCACTTTTTTTTTTTTTTTACATTTTGGAGCTCTTTACAGCATAACCGAGTGAGCATTTTCCCACATTTTTAGGCATGCTTTACTATGACTCACTTTTAGTTCAGTTTAACTTTAAACTCATCATGTCGAGCCTTCCAATGAAGTTCTTAAACTCCCTATCCTGCTTTTTTAATATATTGTGTTGAATTTCAATAGGCAGTGAGAGATTTGTCAAGAGAAAAATAAAGCAGAATTGCTTGTCTGCTCAAGGAGACACTTAAAATGGAGTGTTTAATAATTTATAAATAATATATTGTAATGTTACAATTGCATTGTAATGTAGATACTAAGAGATCAAAGTTTTTTAGCTAGAATGAATGTACAGTGATGGGCAAGTCCTTCAGATGCTCATCTTATCTTGTTTCGACCAAACTAACTATATAATTTCACCTCTTTTCTGCTCTCTCTCTCCTTGTCTGAGACTGTCAAAATGGTCTCAAATTTCTCTCCATAATTAAAAACGTACCAAAAAGTAGTTCTCTACAATTCTAAATAAGTTATACCTTTATTGGTTTCGTGCGGCCGATGCTCTTTCTTCATCCGTGTCTATTTCTAACGAGGACATGTTAGCATTTCGATTTTATTTTAGTTTTTGTTTTTTCATTCAATCAATCAAAAGTTTATTTGTACAGCATTTATACATAACTTGACACTTAGCCCAAAGTGCTTTCCATGAATAAATACATCTAATTTAAAACAAATCTACAAAAAGAAAACAAGAAACAGGAAGAACAAACAATAAATAAATACACCAGCCTCTGTGTCTGCACATGATCAAGAACCAAACGCCTCCCTGAAAAGATGAGTTTTCAACTTGCATTTAAAAAGTGATTATGGTAAATATCTGGTAATAGTTCTCATTTCTAATGGAAGTTTGTTCCAGAGTTTTCCAGAGAATCTTTGTTGTAAAGATGTGAACTTTACTAACTCAACAAATGAGGTTATGTCACGGCTGGGGTCTGTAACCCGGGTCTCTGGGATGGAGACTGAAGTGTGAACCACAGAACCACAGGAGCAGTTGTGTTGGACCCAAAGGAAATACACTCCAAGAGGCAATCCAGGATACAAGGATTTATTAGAAAAAATTAAACTTCTTCAAGATTCTCCTCAATAACAAAAAAAGATAATATAGCAAAAAACACAACTCAGATTCTTCTCGGAATGAGGAATAAAAATACTCGGTCTAACAAACATATAAAGAAAACTCCACGAGGGGAGAAAACAAATAGACAATCAGACAACAGGAGAAAATAAAACGTCTTACTAGACGTAGCTCAAGACCTCAAGGGAATGCACAGCAAGTTCACTGAAGCTGACTCAAAAACCAAGTGAAGTCCAGAGAAAAAGTGACAACTTAAATATACAGGCTGGAACGAGTCACAGGTGATAGAAATAAAGTAAACAAGAGCACATGAGGAAGAACAAAGGCAAAAGGGGAACTACGGGGACCTCTAGGGGAATTGAGACAAAGTGCAGGATGGTGACAGGTTAATCATTCAATTAACATAAGTTCAGGAGGAGCTTGGCGATCTGGTCCCTCCCACCGATACTTTCAGTATGTAAGACATGACCTAAAATGACAACATCAACGTTGCACAAGCTATCCCTCCTTCCACCTCTTCGTAACTTCGAGGGAGGTATTCTCCGGGCCCAGGTTGCTACCTGGTCCCTCACAGCTTACTTGGACAGCTTGTCTAGTATCAATTTGTATCAATGTGTATCAATTTGAATTAAGTTCTCAAGTACTGTTTTAAGAAACAATACTCCTTGCCCTACAATCGGTGTTCTTTTCATATTTTCAGATGTGAAGTGAGAATTAGTGTGTCACAAACTGTAGAATAAATAATTGCTTGCCTATTGCATAAATATTTAATCAAAACTACTTTAAATTTTAGGCCCTATCCACACATACCTGTTTATTTTGTAACCAAACTTTTTGCTTATGCAGTTCGTCCACATGTACACGACGCAGTGTTCCAGCGTAGCTGGGATTTTTTGCAAATGCTGGCCAACTTTTTTGAAAATGCTGGTGAATCGTTGTTGTGTAGACAGCACAACCACATTTGTATTGGTTTCAGGCAGAGTTTGGAAGAGTAAGAGGAGTTTGTTGCAGCAGCTTTTGCTCAGAGCCCAGAGGTTAATAGGGGACATGCTCTTCTGACATAGACACAAAGAGGAAGTTATGTGAGCGAAATAAACGTTGGTCATTTATTAAAATATATAGTTTTTATTTTTGTGTGAGCTGTATTTCTCAGCCAATGAAGGGAAGGACTAATGTGCTTCAGTGCTGAGAAAAGCTTTCTGACTGGTCGATATAACTTCAGGGTTCTAATGGAATTGCTCTTTACAGCGTTTTGGGATTGTCATAGCGTATTCATAACATATCTGTATTTTGTATGTTTTTTTTCTACCCATGTTCATGTGGGCAGAAAAGTTTTTGTAAACAGGGAAAGAAAAATACTATTTTCAAAAATAATCGGGTTTTATTTCCCAGACCATGAATACTCAACCATACTAAAATGTAAAATGTTTGCTGAAAATTAGTATCAGCTCTTAGGGTGTAGTATAAGCATTGAGATTGGGATGTGGCAACAATCTGACCTCAGGTACTGAAAGGGCTAGATCCAACTCACAGTGGGAAGAGTTTGATGAATTATTCTAATGCTAAAATGTATGTAAGATGACTTTAAAGTGGTCTCATGTACAGAATAAAATTAAATAAAATTGCTCACATGCTGATAAATAAATATCTGTGTTACATGTAAAAATTGTGTTTTAATGTGAAAAAGATACAAGATACCTGTCACATTCTTAAAAACAACTATGGACCATGTTTATGTTACAAGAGGATTATACGGTTTTGATACGGCACATTATACTGCTGGAGAGCTCTCTTGTGATCCTAAATTAGTTTTTACTTATTGAACATCAAATGTCTTCCATATTGTACCTTTAAGGATAGAACATTTCCGAAAAATATGTACTTTTAATTAATGTTTAAATGTTGAATAAAAAAGGTTGACCAGAAATGTTTCACAGTATTGCGTATCCACACAAACATTAGAAAAAAATATATTCTTACTGAAATATATGGCTTCTTTCTTGTATCCGAACAGATTTTATAGATTGTAAAACCAGGTATTGATTGGCAGTCGTTGCCTCTTTTCTTCTGTGAAAGGATTCCTTTATAAATAAAAGGCATTCATATTACCAAAGCAGTACTCTAAACACCAATAAATGCCAATAATTCAAGTTTAACTTACCCCTTGTCTGGTGTTGAACAGCCCTGCGAATGTTAATCCTGAATGCATTCAGAAGGTCAAAACCATAGCTGCTGACCTTGGTTTCTATCACTCTCAGGTTGTCTTCTGTTGAATGTATCCAGCTGCTTTTCTCTTGTACTGGGCGGCAGGCTACTAGATTGCAGAAGCTAAGAGCAACAAGACAGAGAAGATGAAGACTGTGCATGATCACAGCGGCCCAGATTCAATCAGGAACACACAGGTACTTTGCTCGTGGTTTATATAACTGCAGGAAATTAGCTCAAAGATCATGTTTGCTGACTGTTGATCACTTCCAACGAACAGCTGTGGGTGACCTTTCAAGAATGCCACCGTGGGGGGACTGAGCCATGATTGGCTAAATGCCACAACAAATTTTAAGGATATAACTGACTATTCACAGAGTTACAATCCATCTTTGTTGCTCTGGTATTAATTATATTAAGTAAGATACATGTGTATTAATTTTTAAAGTAGTATAAAGGTTTTTTTAATTTTTTTTATTTTATTTTTAGTTATTATTAATTATGCAATTTTACCTTATTTAACATGCGAGACTAGACAGAGAACAAAAACTTTTTTTGCCACTGGTAAATATGACAAATGTCTGACCCAATCTCTATACCTGACTAGCTTCCCAGTCTGCTCTTGGCACAAGCACTCGCGTCATGTCACACCAGTCATACTACATCTCTTTGTCTAAACATCAAATAAATTGAACATGTGCAATCGAAACATTAAGTTGAATTCATGAAACTTATGAATGTGTAACGGTATCCAAGATATTGCAAAATCCATACCGATATTCACTTTCATACCGGAAGAGAGTCCACCCCTAATATATATATAGTATATAATACATTTTTACATGATCCGCAAGCTGTGGCAAATGACAATTGCTATAGATGCTATGTAATTATGTCATATGCCACATGACAACAAGAAATGTGACACTTTCTGGGATTTTCAATACTAAAAACTGTGAAAATGTTTGAAACTGAAGCACTTGCTCATCTAATTAAACACAATTACATATTTAACACACATTCATGTATAACAAATACAATGAGCAAACACATACCTCATGAGCCTCTCTAGCTCCAGTAGAATAATCTTGAAGGGTTGCAATCGTGTACTTTCTTCTTAAAATCCCATCAACATGACCCAGCTTTCTGATCTTTCAAATTCCAAAACATAAAGGACATAGGTTCCACCTCATATTTAAGATTTTGATTGAAATGATTTGACATGTATTAACACCAAAAATATGTATTTATTCTAAACTCTGAGAATTGTGACTTTTTATTAACTCTTTAATTGTAAAATAGACATTTTGAACAAAATATGTAACAGTTGCCTCTGATGGCAGCTACGCTAAGTAGTATGTAGAATGAGATTTAGAATCCCACATCAAATAAAACAGTAAAACAAAGGTCCAGGTTCAGATAAATGGATTGTCAAATTATCATGTTACTCCCAATCCTGTCCTCAGTGTGAATTTTAATATTCATTCATCTTCATGTCGGCTTTCTTCCCTTTCGGGGTCGCCACAGCGGAATGAACCGCCAACTCTCTGGCATATGTTTTACGCAGCGGATGCCCTTCCCTGCCGCAACCCATCGCTGGGAATTTTAATAATTACACTGTAAATACCCTGTTAAATATACGTATTCAGTCATATTGTTTTCAGGGTTTATCTGTATTTTGAAACTGGTGTTCTGTTCTGGGATAGTCTGCTGATTGAACAGGTGCCATCATTTCCCAAACACCTCAGCCTCTCGTTATCTTCATTTTCAGCTGGTCACAGGAGAAGGTAAAGCTAGAGTTTGTTGAGTTTGTACATTTTTTCCCGGTTTTATGTGTCTTTTCAGGTTGAATTAAAGTTAAAAGCCTATGTTAACAGTCAGTAGCTTTCAGAATGTAGTACAGGACTGGAAGTTCTCTGGATAGGAATTGTATTCTCAGCGTCTTCAAAACTTGGTTTAGATTTGTTTTCAACACAGAATCATAAATGAACATTGAAATATGTTCTGTAAAATTAATTACATTTCTTTTAGTGAATTTATCAGTTATCGTTTGTGAATTCATCATAATTTTGACTGTGTCGATAAAAGGCTTGAATATAAGTATTTTCATTATCAAACACTGCAAAATCATGAACTTGTTTTTTGTTCAAATTTAATGAATTTACAAAATTTAGTTGATGACATTGTAGTGTTGCTCTCATGTCTTGAATAACGTCAGGTCAGAACACAAGTTAATCTACAGATTGGTAATTACGGCTAACAGCTTGTAGTTTAGCGGGTAGTGACCAGGACTTGTTAGCGCAGGTGCTCCATGCTTCAGAGTTCAAATCTCTAAAATTACAACGCTTCTCTTACTTGCATCTTTCTCCACATTAACCTTCTCTCTTTAAACTATCCTAATTAAAGGTAATCATCCTTACAAAAATAGATTTTTGTGTAAAAATTCTATACAAATTCATTATTATACCATCAGTGTATTTATTCAGTCTTTTCTTTTCAAGAAAAACATTTAAAAGTGAAAACATCTGTGTATTAATATTATTCCTAAAATAATATTATAATAATATATTCCTAAAGGTATATTAGTTCAATTTATATAGATAACAGTTCCACAACAACATGAACATTCGAAAGGTTCATTTTGCCTTTACTGAATCATTGTGAATCAAGTTTTTTCAATGGGAATGATCTAAAAATGAACACAATTAAGTGGGATCTCACCATCAATGCTAGTGCATACTTGGTGTTGTCACCACTAGAAGTGACACTTGTTTATAATGTATAGATTTCAAAGAAAAAATATTAGTTGTGCTCTGCTAGGGAGGTGATTAGCACCAGACCCAGCTAGAGAGGCTCTCTATGATCTCACTCTCAAACATGCTCTACATGTTTGTTGTCTTTATCAGTCTGTAATATATAAAAAATAACAGTGTATAATATATTTATTTCTAAAATTCTAAATCAATTTTAATTTCTTATATGTATATAACAAGATTACACTCTACAAAAGTGTTGAAATTGTGAAACAAATAAAAAAAACCATTTTTTTAATTAATGTGTAATTTGTTAACAAATCTGTAAATAAATACTTAACTGTTCTGAGCTTTCAGAGACAATTCTCGCGGAAAAAATCACCTTTACTCAATTTTTTTCTGAAACCATTTTACAATTTTAGCAGAAAGTTTCTTTCTATATTATAAAGAATTTTGGTGAACAGGTAAAATATTTTAATTGCTAATTTATTCATCGCTTTTTTGAGTGCTATACAATTTTTTTGTCTAAATATCCAATTGTGTAAATCCATGTAGAACATTAAAAATAAAAAAATATTTATTTTTGGAGGACAAGGCTAATAATTAGTTTTTTTTTATCAATCATCAGTACTACTATAAAAACTATTTAATTAAATGTACAGTATTTGTAAGTGAAGCTTTTCCTTGGTATAGTGATTAAAATACTGTGTGAACTGCATTTGTGTGGTTCAAAATTCTGCTTCATATTCAAATCAGCTGCTGAATGAAACACAGTTGTCACAAAAACTAAAAAAACAGCCTTTTATTTTCACTGCAGTCATACAGTTTGCTGCTGTGCACAGCACATACGTATAAAAATAAAAGGAAACATTTTCATGTATTAGAATTCTTACTAATTGCACATGTTTTTTCAAATAACAAAATGATTGACAAAAAATGTGTTGTCTCCAACAAATCATACAATCCTTTCAACACACTGGAACTAAGGCAAAAGGTGAGGTATATGGTAGAAAAGAGGAGGGGATCTGGAGAGGATGCCTGCCCCTCAGTGCAGGAACATGAAACTGAAAAAAACACCAAGCTTTTGAACAGACTGGAGCACACAGCATTCCTTACGAGAATTCATTTCATTTCAAAAATGTGACAAAGAAATGAGTGGAACTTACATGAGAACAAACAGTTTCTGTATTAGCACTTGGGTTTAGGGCCTAACGTCTACATAGAACATTACTAATCAAACTTTTGCTTAACAACCATGCTTAACTCTCTTAATCTCCCATTGTATTGGGAGATCAGAACCACGAGAGTACAGTAAAGATACATACCAACGATTCATCATCATTCATCACATACTGTTCACATAAAAATGCAGTTTTTCTGACATGCCGTTCATTGCATTCTACGGTTATGAATCTTTTCTTACAGTAGAAATATATAGTTCACGCTTTGAAATAATGCAACAGAAAATATCTCATCATTCCAACAACATTTAAACTTTTTCAGTGTTTCTTTTTAAAAAAATCATCACTAGAGATTGCATGATCAAAAACTAACAGACACCAATATTACTTGATCGGTGTGTCATCAGCTGGTGCTGGTGCTGGTAAAATAGTAACCTTAATGTAACATAATGCATCTGTTTTTACAGAATCAACAGCCACAGCAGACAATGCAAGTTCAGTCTTGAGATCTTTTTTAAATGCAGCATTGCAGACAGTGAACAAGCAAAAAAAATAAATGTTGTACCTTCAATAGACATTAGTTAATTAGTATCTAAATAAATTAATTTCCCACTATTTACACACTCCTGTAACAAATTTTCACACCTGCGAGTCTCTCAAATATTCTTCAAAATCTTTGTTTCTGTTCCACAGATTCTACCAAGGAGTGAAGTGTCTACCTTTAAGATAAAACACTTGAGCTTATCGTATTCCAGTGTACATATGTCCCAGCCGAACCTCTTCTAAAAGTATCATTATTTTTAGGCTCAAGATCTCACCAATTGAACCTGCCCCTTCACTTCTTAACTTTGTTTTATTTAAAAATATCAGATAAAAAGACATTCATAATTTCATTCTGAACTGTAAATGCAAGATGAAAGTTGAAATCAGAGTCTGTGATTATGATTGAGAAACCACAAAATGTTTGATCTGAACAGAAAAAAGAAGTTATATTAAGAAAAATGTTTTTTTTAAAGCTGCTTTTATTGGTTCTTTAGTAATATTTTTGGAAAAATTTAATTCACATTTGAAACTTTTTTACTGGCTTTCTATTGTATTTTTTTATCTCTATATGTGTCAATTGCTTTTTGGTGGCACACAAAATACAGTTTACAAAAGTTATTTTGTTGCTTTTAATGCACCTCATTTAAAAATGGCAAACAATTAGAATAGTTTAGACCATTTAATGTGAGATTTGTATAAAAACTTTTTACAAAAAACAATCATTTTCCACCACAATCATTTTCATCACAGTCCCAGTTGCAATTTGAGATGTGCTATAAATTAAAATTATTAATTTCAGGTCACTAAAAATATTAAACATTTATTTTCTAATATTACTTTGTAGTCTAACAAACAATTTCTTTATACTCATGAAACTGTTTTGTGATTTTTTTTTTATCAAGGTTTTTGATCTTTGATCTTCATGAGGCCAAAAGTTCACCCGATTGAAGAAACACACAATGCAAAAAATCAACTTCTAAAGACTGAACAATCAGGAGATTATCATTGATGGTGGACAAAAGGATATAGATAATCCACTGCTGAACATAAAGTAACAGATTTAGGTCGACATGATGGTGAAGCCGGTGTCCACTATGACCTTGACCTTGTGACTATTACTGTTTGACGGATTCAATCACAATAATTCATTTCTTTGAATCAGTCAATACTTAATTGAAACCGTGCTCCTCTCTAAATGTTTTTTCTACTTTTAAACCACATTAAACTGTAATATTATACAGAAGAGCAAAACTTTTCAGCACAGAAAATTTACATTATCTAATACATTTTATTTAGAATTTGCCGAAAAATCCAAAATGTTCAAAACTGTTTAGTTTTCTTCTCTGTCTTTGTTTTCTCTGGCCTGTTTTTAAAGCTTTATTCATGAAGTTTTAGTGAAAAAATTAGTTACTATCAGTACATAGTAAAGCAGTTTAGACTTTAGAGGTTTCTATAAATGAAAGACTCATAATAATGTCATTGCAAATATAATGTCAATAATGTGATCTTTAAAATTACTGTTCTTCGTTATTTAAAGACAGCAAGTTGCAACTATTGGATTTGATTATTGGAACTAAATAGCAGTTTAATATAGATCAAACAAATCCTATTAGGGAGTGTGTAGATTTTTTTTGCAATTTCTCAAATCAAAATGTAGAATTCAGAATAAAAATGTAAATAGTTTAATTGCATGCTATGTATAGTCGATCACTAACACCTCCGGCATCATACCCCTCAACCAACATTCTAATGACTCCAGCTCAGTGGATTCAATAGTCTTCTTTAAAGGTGCCAGATTATGTAAACTTGAGTTATCTGACATTTCTACCATGTTTTAGTTCTGAATTCTGACTGATATGTGAGGTTCCCTCAGGCAGAGGGTGTGGCAGTTGGGGATCAGGTTAAACGGCACATTTGACAGAACCCAACAATCTGTGGTGATTCAAAGACATTGTTTTAAATAAATACTGCTTTTTAAGGGTGCAGTGATAATCTAGAGGGGTCAAATATGTATTACAAATGCTTCAAAAAGGTCATAAAATGGCACCTTTAAAACAGGAACCTCCAAAAACATTCAAATTTACCAGTCCAAGACATTCTGACCTTCCATAAAGCTTAAAACTCCCCATGAGAACTCCAAACATTCTGACCTTCACTAAAGCTTAAATCCCCTGTTAGGAACTCCCAAAAACAAATGTGAGCTATCAGATTTGTGTCTAAATATATATCAAAACCTCTCTTTCATAAAAGGAAAAAGCTGTTTTGTCTAAGGCACCAACTCCTCATGAGTACCATAGATAAAGAAGTACTTTCAGATAGATATTTATCCTCCAGAAGTTCTTCAATGCAGACGTGACACTTTGAGGTAATAAAAGGTATCCTGTTTCATTTCTAAATGCTGAGGATGTACGTCCAGTGCCGGCTCAGGTTTACACAGTTGAAGTGATGGCAAGCACCCATAAAACATGTGAAGGCAAAAAAAGCTCCTCGTATAATCAAAAGAACTCAGCACAGAAGAATGGCATGTACACAAAGTTCAGACGCAATGAAAGCAACCAAAATATACATATATTATTATTTTGACACGAATAAATAACCAAAGTTATTTTTGTTCTTTGCAGTTCACCTCTGAGCAGGATTGGGTTACTTACGAGAACATCCAGTATGTGCAAATCGGTGTGTTATTGCCAGTTCTACTCAAAGACGTGGGAGGAAGTGTGTTACAGTCATTGCTGGGGAAGCCTTAGGGCCTCTCTTCAAGCGGCCATGTTTGCTGAGGGCGATGTAAAAGCCTTTGTAGATGGAAGACTCGTATGCGTTGTAATTGTTGGGTAGCAGTGTCTCCTTGAATTTGCACTCATCATGGAAGGTCTTCTAAGATGAGAAACATTAGATTGTTAGTTTGGTAGAACTCATCACATGAGTGTCATAGGCCTTCCTATCACAAATCTCTCCTTCTCCATCCAGAAAAAGTGCTTTGGTACGATATACACAGATTTCATGCAGCTGAAGTTTTGAGAAAGAAAGCGAGGCTCTGGTGGGAACAAATCCGGAAGTAGTCGGATGGAATATTTTTCCTCGATGTAAGAGAATCAGTTATAGTCTGACTATTACTGACCTTTCAATAAAACACATGCATTTTCGGTTCAATTTTTTTACATCAGTGATGGAAAATCGTACAGCAGGCGCAAAATAGACCACACCATAGTTGTTTACAGTTACTGTTTGTTCCCACTGCTCAATTCAGATTGTTACTTCGTGGCTGAGACATTTCAACCTCCCCCCACCAACCCTGGTTGCCCACTATAGCTGCATTAACCAGGCCAGAGCATGAATAGTACCTGCATAGGTGACCTCATTGTAAAAAAGTAAAGCTTTCTCTGGTTTTTCACCTTAGAAGACCTTTCTGGATCCAGTTGCAATCTTTTAGGCACTCGTTGTGCTGGTGAAACTCACACAAACATGCAGAGCTTGTTCAGAGAGACGCCTGTGAAATTTCCATCACAGTGACTCGATCCCAAAACTACACGCTGTGAAGAAGACTGAGACCAGCTTGTTCTTCAGGCACCTCTGAGTATCGATTCACTGTTCCATTCTATTCCATTACATTTTGTGTTTGTTTGGTATTGTCTATAAATACCAGCCTTTTTTGTTTAAAAACTCCAGGTATCCATTTTTGATTAACTTTTGACAGTTGAAGGCTGTAAAGCTTCCGGTTGTCAAAACACTGTCTTCTTTTGGACAGTAGACAGCTATTTCCTGATCAATGTCTACAAAGCATCGTTCTGACTAAAGGAGGGGGGGGGTACATTGCAACATGACACGGTGCTAATCACCTGTTCATTGTTTCTGTTTCACTGTTCTAACCACTGTTTGATTCTGTTTTGATTATTTAACAATTTGTTTTTATCAGGTGCTATGCGGCGATCTGTTCAAAGGAGGATCTAAAGTTAAAAAACTCTTTAAGCTGGGGAAGTGATTAGCACCTGCCTCAGTCAGCAAGGCTCCCTGTGGTCTCACTCACAGAGGATTCCTCTCTGGAGGAGATATTTTCTCTGCATGTGCTTGAAAGTGACCCCCCCCCTTAATCAGTAAAAGTGTCTTGATCACTTTATTTCCCCCCAAAATGAGTTTAAACCAGGCTTTTGTAAAAAGTCAGAAATTACTGGTGAGCTTAATAATCAATTTTCTAATACAAATACATGCTGCCCCTTGGCAAAATTATGGGAAGATATGGGGTTTTTGACTCCCAGCTCTATAATTCACAAAACCTAATGACCTTTTAAGCTAAATAAGATATCAGAATGTGTCACTGTTATCAATGAGCAGCTAGAGTTCTCACAAGAACAAAGAAATATGATCACACTACACCGAATCTGTGCTCTCTTCTTTGACTTCCTGTAAAAGATCACCTGAGCCTAACTGAGCAGTCTCCTGTCATGATATATTCCAGCTCGCTCTCTTTGATCACAAGAAGCAGGACTACTGGATATTCCGAAGATTAGTAAATCCACCAGAGGGGGAAGAACGTTCTCACATAGAGCCCCGAACCTCTGGAACAAACTCCTGGATGTTGTCCGGAGCTCAGCTATGCTCACAGAGTTCAAAACCACGTGGTTCAATGTTCCTATCTAACCTATCCCCATCATTTATCACTCATCCTGCAGCTGATGCTGATCACCTGTTTGTTGTCAGTTATATTTTTCTAACCATTGTTTTTCGTTTGATAGTTTCTTTTCTTTTCTTTTTTGTCTTTGTTTTTGTTTTTTTCAGGTGCTGTCTTTGGAACTGTTTGTCGATGAAGCTTAAGATTCTTTAAGTTGGGGAGGTGACTAGCAACTTGATTGATTAATTGATAGGCAATTAAACTTTACATTACAATCCCTAAAGCAGGAGTATATGGTAGTTTTATTTCTACACTATAGAATGATCCAATAGGAATTTTTCCTTACCCTACCTAATCCACACTAGGACTTTGTGAAGCTGCTTTGAAGCAACTGCTAAAAAGCGCTTTAAAAAACGGATTGATTGACCTAAACTATCTATATTTTTTAAGTAGTAAATTAGTTTGTTCTATTTTTGTTTTTGATAACTGAAGGAATCTCTTTAAAGAGTTATTTTTATTTTAAACTTGACTTTATTTGAGGATCTTAAAAAGATTTGAAATATGCAGGGTGATTAAAAAATAATCAATAACAGAAACTTTTCTTCTTTGCAGATTTTCAAAGTTGCGTCATTCTTTTCAAATCAGCCTGTATTTATCAGTATGTGTATTCTGTTTACATAAAATTATGTAATTGAGGAGAAAACGTAAAATGTGAAAAATTGATTATTAGACAAAAAAACTGTAAAGTTTAAAATAAGTGAAATTGTATTAGACTTCTAAATACAGACTCTTATTTTTACACATTGACCAAATTACATTTAGTCTCTTTTCAAAACAAAGCTCAATTAAAATAATTATTTTATAAAATCTCCAATTTGTGAATCTGCTTTAAAACAACTGCAAAGAGTGGAAGAGTGTAGAAAGCCAAATTTGCCCACTGGTCTGTCTCAGTACATCAAGACCTTCTTATAATGCCAGTCTAATAATTGGCAGCATTGTCTATATCTATAATAAAATAGAATAAGGCCTTTATTGGTCACTATACTCTGTTACATGCAGCTTAACTGGACCCCTCCGACCAAAATATAGGCATCATATTACAGCGGGACAGACAGGTCGTCGAGAGGTAGCAAACGATATAAGGAAATATACAACAGGAAAGGTGGCTGAAAAATTAATGCCCCTCTCAAAGTGTACTTCCGTTAGAGCAGTGTAATATTGGGGGGGTGGGGGGTTCAACACATTTACATACACATAACATCACATAAGGATGAGGAAAGGGTAAATGGAGATAGATCCAGTCACAAGCAAGCAGACATCCAGATCTGCAGCTGAGAGCAGAATCGACGAACCCCGCCCACTCAGACTGGGGATAAAAGCACAGAAGGTGTCCTAAGAGGAGTTCAGAGTTTCTCGTTATCTTATTCTCGAGGAGACGTTGTGTTGGCTCCAGCAATTGCCTTGGCCAGGGCTGTCCTGAAGAAGTGGGAAAGAGCTGAAAGAGTACATTTTTCTGATTGAAGTTGGGTCGAAATCTGTCAATTTCACAAACCTCTAATGTCCATCACTGGCCTCCATTTTGGTCAAAATCTGCTGCATAGCCATTACTGTCATCCGGGTCTCGTTCAACTTGGGGTTTATACCAATTATCTGATTACTGGCGGCTCTGCTTACCGCAATTTAAATCCAGCCGGTCAGCTTGGTGGGGTTTTGAGCTTCACTGACACTTTTTAACAATGGCTGATTCCACAGGGCTCCACATAATCCCATCAGCAGAAAACCTGTTATCAGAGCTCCAAATAAGTAGACATCCTCAATGTCGTCCAGGGACAGACACTTCTCCCATACGTTTATCATGTAGCGAGGTGCAAACGTTTCCGCAGGGCAGGTGAGTTCCCCCAAACCCGAGCTTCTCGTTGAGAGGATGGTGTCAGTTGCATTCAGAGACCAGCTGATCAGATCAATAGTTCCTCATTTAGAGTTTAGAGAGTCTCAGACAGCACTAGACAGAGGGAGCCAGCAGCAGAAATACGGGGAAGGAGAGAGAGATAAATGTGACCGCCTTCGTCAAGAGCAAAGAGGGATATTTCGTTTACCATTTCGTTTTCAAACAGTACGTACAAAAAAGAACTGACTAAACCAGTAGCGCTTTGTTTTAGACACATACTCCCCATTCTGCAAGAGTTGTGGTGCTATAATACTTTAAACTTGAGCAATTTATTTATATAACCTAAATGTTAAATGTTACTGTGTTTCTGTGCAACATTATTGTGTTGTTTTTTTGTATGAAAATTGGGGAGTACCCTTCTGTACAACAACAAGTTCCTTATGTGTTTGCTCATGCACACTTGACAATAAAGATTTTTTTGATTCTGGTAATGCGTTTCTGATTCTGATTCTGGTGATGCGTTTCTGATTTCACTCTGATTCTGGTAATGCGTTTCTGAATCCGATTCTGGTAATGAGTTTCTGATTCTGATTCTGGAAATGCATTTTAGGCAGGGCTGGAGTAGAATCTATTTGCAGATTTATTGTAAGCAACAAAGAGTAACCATAATCCCAAAACAGAGTCAAGGTACTGCTGGACGACATGGCAAAAAATTATCTTACAATATATTTCTTAATATAATCAAATGATTGTACAGCCCCAGTTCAAACAACAAAACAAGTTTAAGGAAAATCCAAAAACAATGGTAAAACAACAGGCAAAGAATCAACCATAAGAGATAGCACAACACAGAAACGCTCGGTAAGTAGAGAAACTTATAACACTTTGTAAACTACAATAAGTTAAAATGGCCGCAAAACAGGAAGTGGTCATGGAGAGCTCTTTCTGTTGGCATGGCATTACAGAAGCATAATAATTGATATTATTTTGGGCTATACAGGTATATGTGCAATTTTAAAGGTGCATCATGTAAAAGTCCCTCTGGTGATCCATCACACAATAGCACCAACAGATCAACAGACTTTAACAAATCGTATTCAGTTCACATCAAGTACTATACTAATACCAATCCCCAAAAAGAATACTTTAATGTGAACACTTTTTTAGACTGAGACACTTCATGTGTCAAAGTCAGTAGCACATCTTTCCCAAGGTTAGTAGTTTCTGCCCTTCAAGGTCTAATCAAAAATCAATAACTTTAATAATAGAGTTCTAGTTGTAACTGAAAGATAACGACATCAAAACAAAAACCAATTCTTGGTTATGGTGCATTTAAGAACAAATAAAAAGAAGGAGTAACTACTGCCATAAATTTACCAGAGATTTTTCCAAATTTTGCCTATACAGTTTTACATGTTTGTCAATTGAAAAACAGAAATAAACTTAATTAAAAACAAATAGTATTACTTTAACATATTTGTATAATGTTACAACAAAATATAAACCAAGGGAATTAATATTTGTCACTCAGAGACAAATAGCAACTGGGAATCTAGTCCTGTCCAGTAAACACTATACAGATGGACAGCTGTTATTACATGTTCATATACCTTTTTCACTGACCAGCTCAAAAAGATAACAGCAGATGGCAGCTGTTTGGGATTTAATAGCACCTGTTCAGTCAATAGGCTATCCCAGAATGCATTGCAAGTTTCAAAACACAGATCAAAGCCTAAAAATCATGAAAACGGATTAATTCCATAAAATGAACATGGCTTTTGTCTGGTATTTTTACATTTTTCTTTACTTGGGTTAATTTGGGTTACAATCTGGAGATGCCGACAGAGGGCACAGCTTTAACTGAAGACACGGAAAAGATAGAACCAGCACTGATAGTCATGCTCTAGCTGATAAAATCCCAGCTAATAATCATATTAATTAATACGTTTAAATTGTAAATTGATTATAATATTGCCTCATTTTGACCAAATGTGATTGTAATAGTCTGGATTAGAAAAGTCTGAAGAATGTTTATAACAATAAAGAATCGTGGAAGGAAAGGCCATTAGTGTCAGTAAAGATCTCTTTAGAAATGGAAACTTTAATCTACATCAGTATTTCATTTGCATTCAAGGACTTTGATGTTTAATTTTTACATGCAAGGCTCATGCTGCTTCAAATGGGAATACTTTGCAAGATTCATACAAATTATTTATATATATATATATATATATATATATATATATATATATATATATATATATATATATATATATATATATATATATATATATATATAATTTATAATAACAATTATTTTTTGTTTTTGGGTAACTGATTTTATAAGTAGAGTTAATTTTATTGCTCTTACATTTTTTTTATGTAAAAATTCAAATTTTGTGAAAAAATACACTACAATATTTTTCATAAAAGTTAACATGAAAATTTAGTAATTTACTAGTAAAACCAGTTTTTCTATTCCACACATTTTAAGTAAATCCAGAAATGTTTTTATTTTTATTACAAAATATTAAATGAATGACCATTTCAATCGATATAGGTATCTAACAGCCTAATTACACAACTCCCTATTGTTTGTCTTCAATGTGTTGTAACAGAGTGGTCTTTAGCTCCAGTAGCTAATGATTCTGTCTTTCATCAGGAACATGAGGTTCCATCCAAATAGTCTACGAAGAGCTATAATTTGATCTTCCTTTAAAGAATACAATAATAAATATTATATTAAGCATGTTTAATTTGTGTCTGGTCACTCCTGCCGTTTACATAAACTGCCAAGAAATCTTTTAACAAAAACATGGTAAAACCTATGCCGTAAATATGATGTCATAGGCTTTAGAAGAAACAAATGAAGTTTGGGTAATCGGCCATTGGTCAAAAAGACAGGATTTGGTGGATTAAAAGTAATTTGAACAAAACTTTACCACTTGGTAAATGGCTCTCACTCACCCATAATTATGCAAAACTTTAACTCTTTATAAAACTTAATAAAAACTTTATAAAGTGTTTTAGTTGTCATGAATGTCAGTTCAAGCGATATGCTATTAAAAACCTGTTGAAGCCAGGGGTGTAATGTTTTTTTTACCATATGCATTTTTACCATAGCTATCAATGGGAACAGCAGCTAGACGATTAACTGCAGTCCATTCACATCTTATCGCACCACGAGAGGGAAACCTGGAGGTTAATCTTGATGTCAGATATCATATTTTTTTTTAAAAGAGTTGGATTGGAAGAAAGAGTCTTTGAGTACCTGCTCCCCTGACCACATTTCAGTAAATAATGATTAATGGGTGTGGCTACAGCCATCAAGCTGTATTAAGTTCAAAGAAAATTTAAATAAGATTACACAAACATGCATGAACCAATTTGAATATGAAATATTTGAAAAGTAAAGTATACAATATACACCACAAAGTAATTTTTCAGAATCAGAATTAGAAAGATCACACACAAGGAATTTGTTGTGGTTCAGGAGTACTCTTAAGTGTTGGTACAAAAAAACGACACAATAACGTTGCACATGAACACAGGTTTTATAAGTAAACTGCTCAAGTTAAAAGTAAACAGAATATAAAAGTAAATAGAATAGAATAATATTCTAGAAATAGAGGTAGTAAGAATAGAGTAAAGAGTAAAGCAATAGAACTATAACAAATAGATGTAGTTTTGTACTTTTCGTTAAAAAAGGAAATATCGGGTTGGATAATTCAGCCTTTTCTTTTTTGGAGTCTGTCATGTCTGTCATCGTATTCTGAAAAAATACAACTTGAACACGCCCTCAGAATGATCTGATGATCTGATAATCTGATTCATATTTTGAGCTGAAGCTAAACTTTCAACAATGTTCAGGGGAACCATAGAGTAAGATTGAATTTTACTCGTGTAAAAGGGCACATTAGGTACCATTAATCCCTTTAGTCACAGTACCATAGAAAAAGTGTGACCGGTCACAGCACAGCACTCACACAAGTGCTCCTTAACACAGCCTGAGGTCACATAGGCTGATTTTTAAGTTAGATGAGCTGTTAAAGGTGTTTAGAGATTTGAACATGTTGATGTCAAATGGTAAAGAGTATTTTTTTTTACTCTGTACTTAAAGGGTAATTTTTTTTCTCGATAAACTTTGAGGGTTGTCTAATTATTGCATTCACTTCCCAGCTGTAATTTCTTTTTTCTTTAAGTAATTATTGTCTGCTGCGGAGTAGTTTGTGGATGAACATAAACCTCATACACTGGACTGAGGAAACAAAGACGGGAAACATCTTGTCTCAACACCAACAAAGAACAAGATGTCATCGTGATTCAAAGCAATGTGTGTTTGGAAGATAACACAGAACATGCAGTTTCTTTTAATCAGCCATGTTTATCTTTCTTTCACTCTCATCCAACAGCTATCATTCTGCGCTCTATGCTTCATACACCAAGTCTCAGCCTCAGGCATGGCCACGAAACATTGGCTACACGTCTCAGGGGTTCATAAGCTGTGTTCTGACTGCAGTCCAAAATGACCAAATCTGCCCTGATATTTTCAGGACCGTCTGAACAGCTCAATTATGATTTTTGATGAAATTAACTGAAATTAAGCCATACAATTGCCTCTATTCTATATTTTTCCATGTTTACTTTCGTTTTGATCAAAGCCTTTTCCTATGCATACAAGAGCTGGAATGTGTTCATATACTGGACAGTCACATTTGTGTAATGTGAACGAGCACACACAAAAAAATGATTTCATATGAAAAAAAAAAAAATTTTAAAAAACGGAAATGAGCCTTAAGACCTGCAGTCTAAATGTAGCCAACAAAAAATTTAAGGCAGCAATTCAGGAATCCTGAAGCCATGGTCTGAATTTATCTGGATTTCTGGGAGAAGCGAGTGTCGCATTTATGTTCATTCCACCAGGAAACTAAGTTTAGCCATACGATTGAGATGACGAGCTATTGTGTGTACTTTAAATTAGCCATTCTAAAGAACAACTAAACATTGGATAACATTAAGTAACTTTTTGCAATTTTTCTAGTGACATTTCCACACCGAAATTATGATGCTATGTGAAGTCAAACAGTTTCCTGGGCAGGTCTTAACCATAGAAAGCTGCCAAACACACCGCCTTGTGTATGTGAGGTACCATACACCTAACCTTAGGTTGGCAATTACGTTTTTTTGGTTGTCGGATCAACTGATTAAAGCCGGACAGACACTGCGATCTTTAGAATTCTTCAGTTTTACACCTCACGAGCAGCTCCTGATTCACGATTGTATATTTGTAAAATCAAACTGGTTTAAAATACTACTCACTCCTTGTGAGGACATCGAACTGTTAAAGCAGCGCTATGAGTCAATTTAACACAACCTGTCACTCTGTTCATGCACAAACACATCTTCTTAGCCACTTCCTCGTCCATACACATTTTACCTTTTATTTTTAATAGTTTCCACACAGAGAATTGCAAAAATGTATTACAAACTGGTGAGATTTCTTTAATGAGTGACGCACATCTTTCACGTCACGTTTTTCGTGTTGGTCATGTCACGAATGATGGTTTGGAAGGCGTAAAGTGTGAGAACAAACATTCTTCGCTCTTTTAACCCCTGCGATTTACTTGTGCACTGAAAAATCACAGTATCTGCCCAGCATTTTGCAAAACTTGCATACCCCACCTTTAACTACTTTATTGGTTAACTACTATTCAATTGGTTGGTCTGTGGTTGTGATGTTTAACCTTTGTGGGGTATTCCCATTTTAAAAGCAATTTAAAGTCAATATTTTACTCCATGACACATTAGCATATATGACTTATCTCAAATTCAAACAATATAGGGTATATGTCTTGAATTATTGCAACCAGTCCCTACTAGAAAAATATACACTTGTAACATTTTTATTCTTGTACAAATTAGAAAAGGTTCTACTTGACCCAAAGGCCACACAAGGGTTAAAGCCTGAAATTACCACGCTTAACCTTGACAACAAACCCATGAAAAGTCAGGGTTTTTTTTTACAATAGGCACAAATGCATACATTTTACCACCTCACACACTTAAATCGAGAAACCTACCGTTCCATATAATCTCCCACGTCTGCTCATAGCGACAAACAGCTTGCTTTTCAGCCCGTAGAGACTCACGACTCCTCGCTCCACCGCTGAGATCTCAATCAGACCTGATCAGACACAAGAGTTACTCAACTGTAAGACGATGACAGTGGCTTTCACACATTCTTCTCTAGAGGACAAATCCGGATATGCACTGTACTTTTCTGCTGTGCTGGCTCATTTGGGATTCAGTGACAGATAGAAAAGAGCTCTGCAGTTCTGCCATGAACGACAAGCACGGGCTCTAAGTAAAATGAGTTGGCGTCTAAATTGGTCCCAGCATTCGTGACATGTTTGAGCCCGAAGAAATTCAGGAGTGATTGACACCAAGGGTTTATTTTAATAGATTGAGCTCTGCTTAAGGACATTTGACAATGATAATAAACACATTATTTAAGAGCACTTGATTTCACTCAGTTTCCAGACACCAATTCACATGATGAAACAAGAAAAGAGAAGATGCCACTCACTGTACTGGTTCTCATTGTGGACACCGTTAATCCTCCCATCTGGCAGCACCTGCAGGTGGAACCCGATGCCCACGTTGCAGTAGAGCCTTCGCACCCTCTTAATGCCCAGCAGATAGTCCCTCTCCCAGTTCAACTCCGACCTCTCCACCGACATTCCCAGCACGGAGCGCGAGAAGAACCTTTCCCAGCTCTTCTCAAGAGACGCCGCATTAGTCCTGGGGGAGGTGGGCAAGGAAACGACGATCCCGAGCAGAAAAACCAGCACAAGCCCCGCAGTCCACGTCCAGCGCCCGCCGCTCTCACTCATACTGATGAGGAGCCTTGGCGCAGTGGCCATCCGCTTTACCCGCGGGGCACGTGGTCCAAATTAATGCCCCTAAAAATACCACTCTTGTTTTTCTTCTTTCGGCATGGTGGCTGGGGATTATTTTTGGAAGGCAGGTCGGGGCTGCGGGCGTGTAACGCAATCGGCCCCTCGGTAGATGAGAAGAGCAGGTCGGCGGAGCTTGAGCTGGTGACCGCGACGATGATGATGACCATCTTTCACCTCTCAGGACGGGAGCACCACACACTCTCACCAAAACGCAAGCTCACCTTGCCTGGGAGGTCTTCAAGATGACATCACTCACCTTCAGGATGACATCACGCTGACCTCACCGGCTCTGTTCAAAGGCTGTCAATCCAGTCGTAGCCAGCTGGGCGATCGAGCGAGCGGCTCCGGTGCGTCCGAGCGCGAGACTGGGATGGGATTCGTTGGCAGCTCCCAAATAGGACCGGAGGTCATATGCGCGGCGGGCTGCTTCCTTATTTAGAAGGGAGGTGTAAAAACAGGCCAGTTGTCCCGGGAACCAATGTCAGTCTTGCAAAACACTTCCTGCGCGGTTTGCTCAGGAAGCTTTCATTAGGAAATATTTGGAAAACGATCCGTGATTATTCTTCCAGCTGAGGGCTCACTCTAAGGTGGGCGTAACGCACGTTCGAGCGTCGGCTGAACTCACCGGACTGGGCACTTGAGACGCCAAATTTTTCTTAAGTATCTTCCAAAATCCTCCAGGTGTCACTGCGAAGTGGGTTTTACGCTGTTAACGCTGACACACTTCCAATTTATTTCTTTTTAGATGGATTTTTTTTAGAGTAAAAGTGAAGGAAAACCGCTTCGTCGATGGTTGGACGGAAGGATTATGATGATGGATAATTAAGTAGCAGGTGCACAAATGAGAAACTGATTACAAATCTCCAACAGGTGGCGCCGTCTCACAAGATTTTATAAATTATCATAACATAAATATCAGCAATTTAAATAATAAGATTTTTTGTACATTTAGTTGTATATTCAGGGTCCTGCATGTGTTTAAGCATTGCAAATTAACATTGAAAATGACATACAATCTTGAAAATCTAATAATTGAAAGTGGAAACAATCTGAACTGTACATATTGATTATTTGAAATGAAATGCAATTAACTTTGTGGTAATTCTCTTATATTACTGTCGTAACTGTTTTTTTAGAACATGTAATTTTAGTCCAAGTGTTTTTCCCAATTCCCCAGAGATACCTCAATACTAATTTAAATTTAAATATCATCAATTCAGACTTGTATAGACTAGGGTATCAAACTATATATATTTCGTTAACATATATATATCACAATTTATTATCACAACATATTCCCCACATATCAGCAATATAAATAATGAGAATTTCTACATTTTCTCAATCACATTAATGACAAAATCAACTTTTCTCAGATAAACAAGGAAATCAAATCCAAAAAACCTAGCATTTAGAATAATGGGAAGAATAGCTTGAGTATAAATACCTTATATGACGAGAATTTGTAAAAAGAAAGAAAATAAAGACAGCTAATGTTGTGACTTCCTTAAGAAGTGAGATAATAATGTAAAGAGAGGTTTAAGTATGAGGGGAGTTGTTAGAGTTCTGTTTTGGTTTACTCTTTTAGGTTTTTATTCTTGTTAAGCATTTTCGATCATTATAGAGATTAGTATCTGTTTATCGTATATGCACTCCTGTCTTGTTTCACTGTCTTAATTGATTTCCACCGGTGTCTAGCTGTTCCCAGTTCAGTTGAGTTGTCACCTGTGTTAGTTCTCGTTTAGGTTCATTGTCTTTTCTTTATAATACTCCTTCTTAAAATGTTTATTATTGCAGCATTGCAAATGTCACACCTTTTGTCTTGTTGAATTTGGTAAGTCCTGTTGAAGTCATTTGTTTTGTTTTAGTCCTTAATCATATACTTTTCTTGCTTACTTTAGTTAATGGAGGTTTTCCCCCTTGTGGCAATTTTATGTTGTAATTTATATATATAAAGAGACTGACTAAGATCTCTGGCTGTCTTGCAATTGGTTTCTGTTACTACCCTTCTTTTATGATAATCCTGATAATGATATAATCCTGACAGGAGTCTATGTTTATATCACTAAAAGACCTGAAAGAGCACCTGAAGAAGACCTACTCTGATGAGCGAAGACCCTCCTGAACATGCCATGAATTGATGCACCTGAACACCAAATCAATGCAAGACCCTCCACATGGAGTGAGGTGGAAAAGGTAGCTGGGCTTAATGGTCTCTTGTATAAGTGTATTATGCTCCTGAAATCTGAAAGTGTCTCGACACTGATGAAGGTGGCGTGGCAGAGAGGGCAGATACCAAACGTAGGGAGACAGGCATAATGATTTCAGATCCTGAAAGAAATGGACTCGGCAGCAATTTATCAATGAATACTTCATTATTCATATAACAAGAGAGTAAGAAATGTATCTACGCAATTTAAAAATTCTCTATATTACTCAATGTGCTTGAGTGTATTTTATTTTACGTGTTCATTACAGTCAGAGCAATGTTATGTAATATCTGCTGAGCTACCAAACAAACATTTTTTGTTTAACTATAAGAATATAATATTATATATATATATATATATATATATATATATATATATATATATATATATATATATATAAATTAAAGTATTACATTTCATTTGTATTATATATATTTTATTTGTATTGGCATTTAACTACAACAGCCAGAGTTGAAATTGGATTCAGACAATAATTTGCAATCAATTTATCCATTTGCTTAACATGTTAACTAAGGCAAACTTGTTTTATAAAGCATGTTTTCTTCAAGCATGTGTAATAAACACCTCACACACAATTGAATACCAGTATCTTTTTATTCATCTATTTACTGAACTAATAAGCTTTTAACCATCAAGGTATTCATCAAGTTTTATAATGTGATAACACTCTGACAGATGAAGGCTTAACACGCAGTCTCTGAAATTCACTCGGAAATGCATGACAAACAGGTTAACATAATACAATCAGTTTTAAATTACCTTTTCATCTTAGCTTTGATCAGAAAAATATTTCTGATTCTTAAGCATTAACATGACATTTCACTGTTGAGCCTTGCACTACTGGCCAAGCATTCATATAAAATTATAAACTAATCCTCTTTGTTTTACCCCTAAATCAAAGAAGTTTCAAATATTACATAAATACACACCTTAGCAAAGAAAGGGTTGCACAAGACCTCCCATAGGGATATAAATATAATAATATATTATTATCCTTTAAAAATGTGTACAATAAAATAGCTCTTTACAAAAAAAGTCCTCCAAACAAAACAGGAATAATGTTAAGTCTTCTTTGATTGGTCCAGAAAGAGCAGTCCCTCCTCGAAGACCCCAAGCAATTCTTAAGCCCTTTTCAGCAGCATCGCCTTCTCCTGTCAGGATCTCAATGATAAGTCACGGATTAGGTCACTCTGCACTTTAGTTTCTGAGGTCTTTTTGGTCAAAGATGATGTGGGTGGCAAAGTAGATGCCAATGGCACCAAATATAGCTGAGGAGGCTATGTATGCTGTGACGGACTCTGTGAACTGGACGATCATGCCCATGAAGAGAGTAGGGAATACCTGAGAGAGAAGAAAAGTGCTGTCCAGAATAGCAAAGTCCAATCCCACACCGCGCTTTTCAAAGTCATCTGACTCCAAGCCACAGGGTGCGCCCTTCTGAGCAGGGAAGTGCTCTATTTTCTCACTTTTGTAAAACGCATGGCCGTTGGAGATGACAGTCTTGCGGCTGAGACCTTCAGGTCCGTTGTCTAATGTCAGGCAGATGGAATCCCTAGATTTGGGGGATCCGTTAGCATGGGGTTTTTTGGTTATTCCATTTTGCATGAATACCTGAAATGAAAGACAACAAATGTGATGTACAGCGATGTTGTTGTGATAAAAGGGAAACACTGTCAAACTGCATACTTGAATTGTTCAAAACAACTCAAATGATAAAACCTGAAATGATTCCAATCCTGTTTCAAGATACACATGAGTAGTAAAAAAACAACCTTAGGAGGGCTTAATTAGAGGAATAAGGTGTGTTCACGTAAGGTTGTTACAAAACAAAGTAGTAAAGTAACAAGTTCAATATAGGGTGTGCCATCATTGGGATTCAATGTTGAAGGTTGAAATTCACAAACCAATCGCAATTTATGATGTACTGTTTGACATTTTGAAAGCACCTGCTAATTGGCTATTAGCCTGTTATGGTGTCAGCCCCGTATTATATATATATATATATATATATATATATATATATATATATATATATATATATATATATATATATATATATATATATATATACGTAAAACAAATGAGATCTATAAAAGTACATAACTCAATTACAATTAATTTATATTAGTTCATTATATTAGTACATTTTTCTATTATATAATTTAAGAAGACTCAAAACACACCCTTTCTGGGGAAACATGCTAGAGGTGGCAACCATAGAGTATGATGTAATTACTTAACATCTATACGCTAACAGCACATGCACATATTCCTAGCCTTTCTCCACAAGCCAAGTGAATAAAGGTCTGTTTGTTTTGGGAACGTCGTCTCTATTGATTTTGGGACATAAACTAAGACACACAGTCCAATACCTCACCCAGAGATTTTAGCAGAGCATGTTTGAGGTTAAAGGCTATACCAGATCTAGATGAATACCAGATCTAGTATTGTAAGAGAACACTACTCGAATCAAAACAATTGGTATCAATGTGGCTCACACATCTGGACAAATAATGGCCACAAACAGAAAATAGCCAAGTAACCTTGGTTTATCAAAAAGAGAAATCGCATGGTTAAGCAATGCAAGCTGGCTCTTTTGATGATGTGTTTAGAGTTCTGTTGGGACCAAAAATATTAGCTGGCCAGAGCTTGATATAAACCCTCAGATCGACCTCATATCAGATAACAAGAAAAGAGCGATGAAGAACAACGTGAAGAAGAGATTAAAAAAAATTTGGACGAGAAGAATATGACCAGAAGGGCTGTCTTGATGGTTTTTGGCCACAAAGATGATAAAATCTTTGTTGCTGTGCATGTGGCTGTTGTCCCCCGAGGACCGATGGGAAGTTTGTTCATTTTACTGATTTGTTTTTTAGACGTTATTTGAATGGTTAATTTATATCATCCATCTGGAAAAAAAATCTGATCTTCTTGCAAACTGTAAAAACAAAGACTCAAAAATAGAGTCGAAATATAAAAATAAGGGTAAAATAATAAATGTAAACCTTCTTGCTTGATTATCAATAGTGTGTTCCAACACAGTACCATCCCTAAGCACCATCTAAATGCAAAGAGCATTACTGCACCAATATTAAACAGCAGAGGAGTGAAACTAGTGAAAAAAAAAACCCTGCAGAAAAGCCATCCAAGCAACCGGCAAATTTCAATTCATTTGTTATATATTACTGTACAGACTCCATTGATAAAGTTTGCACTGAATCCTAAAGGCTGATCCGAAAATATGCCAAAAAATGCTGTGAAGCATGCTCATACCTCTTTCTGTTTATGATAGTGGCAGGTGAGCGTGTATGGCAATGTCTGCAGTGTTGCATAAGCATAGCCAGTGAGGGCCGACATGGCGGTGACCAGCAGTACACTCTTAGACAAGCAGATGACCAGAGCTGAGATGGTGAAGCTGACCATGCTGCTCAGATAGACCTTTCTGGAACCAAAGAGGCATACCAGCCTGCTCATGACGAGCGAGAAGAAGGTGGATGTAGCACACTGCAGGAATAGGCCCAGGCTGCCCATACGAATGCCTGCAGGGATAACATTTGTTAAGACTCACAAAACAAATGTTCTGTAGCTCTCTATCATTCTTTGTCTAGAACAATTTTTCTAATGTTCAGTGTTACATCAAAAAGAATTTAGGTTTACTTCTCTATTTTTGACTGTGTGAGATTTATCTCAATAAATATTTTTTTAATCAATCAACAGAAATACTACTCTTTACTATACTCTCAAAACCAGTTTGTAGCACAAAGGAAGACTAAGTGTATGTATATAAGTGAAAATATTTAACAATGAAGAAGATTTAATGATTTCTATAGCAACAATCTTCCTCTGCCCTGAACTGAAGCAGAATAAGAATTAAGTGCTATTGTTTTAGAGGTGTGTTAGGATTGTTTCAAATTTTGGCATTGGCTTCAGAAATTGCATGTTGCAACTTCAGTGATTGGGCCATGTCTTTTAAAGCAATGTTTACAATTGTAAGAGGAGGACACAATTCTTGTTATTAAGGGAGAAATATTTGGTTCCCTTATGGGAATTGCTCCATATATGATTGTAGTTCTTTTGTTGTAATTTTGCATTATCACTCGCCTTCTGTAACTTTTCTTCAATGGATAAACTTGTTGGATGTCGGTCAGTTAATGTGGTAACGTTTTCACGCTCCAAAACAAGAGGCTATAATAAAAGGCATGTGATTAGTTTGTAATGTCAAACAAACAGACTTGGGCAGGTCTTGGTCAAAAAAAAAAAAAGCAGTCACAAACCCCAAACTTTCCCTGAAGGCAAGAGTCTTGCATGTAAGACTAATGTCTGTGCATCTTTGCTGAACTCACAGAGCAGGCAGATCCAATGAAGGTGTTCACTGCTCACTTCTCGCGAAAGGCATGAGGGAGGCATGCCCATTGTTAAAGCCGATCTATAAATGTGCATCAAGCTTACAAACAACTCTCTGCCAAGTGCACTCATGTCAATAAAAGTATCTATAATTCTGCGCTCCATCACGCTCTGTCTATGCATTGGTCAAGATTGGTGTGATAAGAATGCTAGGTACTAGCTAAACAAAACACAACACCGAAGACATCAAATGACAAGTTTTAATTACCTCATCGTATATTCTATAATTGTCACTCCATTCATACAACCACTGCTGCTGTAGAAGCACTATCTTTGGACTGCTCTTTTTTCCAAAATGGCATGATAGTAATGCTAATTGCTAGCTACCAAAAACACAACCCAGATAACAAAGGAAGGATATTTACTTCATGAAAGTTTGACTTCTTTCTCCAATGTTTAACATTGAGCACACGTCAAGAAAGAGAGCAAAAACCCTTGCTCTGCTCCACCTCAACCAATCACATAGTTTGCGCTTTGCAAAGCTTTGATGCGAAGTTAGAAAATTTCAGAGAGGCATGGTTGGCTTTGTAAGGGGTCAGCGCAGGGTTATGTAAAGATGCATACTTTGCGAAGGGAAATTCATAGGCTTGACGCACAAGTAGATTGGCCTTAAGATGGATTGATTATCCCTCTCCAGCTGCTTTGCTGCCCTTTGAAGAGCAGCAGACACCTCATGACGACAATAACCATTAGGTGTCTTTTCTCCCTTGTGGTCCCCAATCACAAAACCTGATCTGTGTCTATGCAATCCCAAAATGTGCTAACATGATGTGTCAAGCCAGCTTATATTGGCTGCAAAAAAATAGAATAAAAATCAAAATCTAATTCCACCCCACTTCGGATGCCACCCTGGGCAACTGCCCACTTTGTTCAGTGAAAACCACCACTGCTTATTAATGATGTTCCTGGTAGAGAACATTTTAGTTTAGTTAGGCCATAACTAACTTTTTTACTGAAAAACAGTTTCCTTTAGTGTTGAAAACATTTTTTTAGAAGTGAAAAACCCTACTTGCTTTCACACCAACAACTTCATCATGTTCAGGTAAAGAAAAATTGTGCTTCTCACTGGCGATGAGGTCATCTCAAACATGTTGCTTTGAGCAGCTGCCAATAATTGAGGTTACTCTGGAATGACTCTTAACAACTAATGTCTCAGGCCTGTGTTTGCAGCCATTGTCGGAGAATTTCAAACAAACCAGATTTTATATCAAGACCTGAAACGTTCTTTGAAAACGCACCACCACCAAAAATTCTTTTTTTTTCAAAGCAGTTAAATGCTTTGTGCTTGGCTGCTCTAACAGACTCCATTTGTTTGCTCACAGATCACAGCACACCTTGTCCAAATGTTTGGATAAAAGAACATTATACTAATGTCAAAGATCAGTGGCAGATACAGATGCTAGCTTAGTCAACAACAGGCTTATAATTTCTACTGCTATGCTGTGTTTATGAACATTGTATTAAGCTCAAAGTACATGGCTGACAGAGACCATATGTGAAAGTGAATACAAGTTCAGGGTTTATCTGGCCTATTGGATGATCTGGCCCCAAGACGGAAATGACAGACCACCAGCTATGAAACGAATTCATCTACACTTGTAGCTAAATGACACGACAGTGAAACGGGGAGAGACAAGATGTGTGAGTTAACTTGACAACACAAACATTCCTGCTCTTTAACAAGAGCCTCCAGAGCATGAGCAAACATTAACTCTAATCCTGTAATGATAATAAAGCCTACCGAGAAGGAATCTCTGATTTTTTGGCCAATATAATACAGGAGTCTAAAATACATTTAATCAGCCATTAACCTCTTGGGATTACATACTTTAAAGGAGACCTCAGATAAAAATTCAAACTTTTTAGCTGTTTGGAGAGAAATGTTTTCTGGTCAATGGGTGAGCTCACCAATCAGTAATAGACAAGATGTCCTATTATGTCTTTCTTCCCAATCAGAACAAACTACCATTTTGGCTTGATTCAGCCAGCTTCATGGAACCTATAATCCGAACCGAACTTGGTGGAAAAGACTCCAAAAGCATGCTAAGCCAGGTGTCCATTACAAAACAACTCGGAGGAAATGCAAAATCAGTGCTTCAAACAGAAATGACCAAAGCCTAAAATACTCTTAGCTGGTATTTGAACAACTTTCTCATTGAGTATAAAAAACCTCTAAACACTTACAGCAAATATTTAATTTCTTCACACAACTAATTCAGAAAGAAAAAGGAAACTAAACTTAATTTTCCTTACCTTCATCATAGCGTTGCCTTGGTGCTGAGCCTGGAGCAGCGCTGGGTACTCCTTCATAAAGTCCCTCACCTATAAAATCCGTGTAGAAGAGCATAAAGGACATGACTCCCATCCAGCTGCAGAGCTGAGCCATACACAGCTGGCGCATGACCGGTGGCACATGGCAATAGCTTCGATAGATGGCCGGTGTCATCGACCAACACGTCCTGAGCAGACACATTAGTGGGCCACTCTTCAGAGCCCGCAGTTTGCACTGAAACGCATAGCAGCACGAACGCGGAAAACACCGTGCAGGATCTGTCATTGTCACTTCCACACTGCATGAGGGTTCCTCTGAGACCTTCATGGTGACTAACAGACTGACTATAAAAATAAAGATGAGGAGAGAGAACAAACACTCAGCCTGACCCCCAAGGTAGTAGGAAAGCATCCCTCCACTCCAATTCAGAGCGGGTAACAAGTACCCTACACAGCCACCGAGGCTCACCATGAAAGAGAACATAGCAAAAGCTTGCCCACAGTCATCCCGCTCACGATAGAGGTCAGAGAGCAACGCCTCCAGTGGTGTAAAACACACCTGTCCACAAAAATCCAAAAGGCCCACACCTAGGATGAGCAGGCCCACCTGGAGAGGCCTGCCCAATGAAAGGTGATCAGCCAATACATCAGCATGGGGGATGATGAACAGAGCGAGAAGAACTCCCAGTGACAGTAGCCAGATGAAGGGTCGGCGACGGCCATAGCTACTATTGCAGTGATCACTGGCTGAGCCGATCAAAGGGATGAAGAGAAGACCCAGAACAGGTCCAATACCTAGAAGAGAAAAAAAAAGATGTATTTATGCATTTTTAATGGCAACAGTACTTGACAAATTCTTGATGCCTCACTGCAATCATTTTAGTACGTTAAAGGTGAAGATGTTGCTTTACATTGCATAGCAACCAAACAGTGAACCCTAGCAACATGTAGAGCACATCATAGAAAGATGGCAGTTGGGTTTTTTGAATCATTTAGATAAACTGGACTTCTAATTTACTAAACATCAATTCAGTGGTTGGACAATTTTGTTAGGTTTTTATTGACTATTGAAATCAAACTGTATATTAAGTGAAAATTCAGATTCCTGTTGAACTTCAGCACCGTTGGCAAGAATTTCCGAAATATTACATAAATTACAACCACTTTATGGCTTCTGTAATGTTCAGATAAATTAAAAGAAATTTTTAATTAAAATAGCAATTATTAACTATTATTACAATTATATATGGCCCAATATGACTAATTCTTTGTTATGAAGCATGTTTTTTGTGTGCATTTAAGCTATAAATGATCACGTGAGACCAGCCTTTAATAATGGAATCAACACCTATGGCCTGTTTTTGTCCTTTTGGCTCACTCCTAGGTCTCTGTAACTCACCCCATGGGTTCAGGTGACTAGTCTCTGGCTTCTCCACAGCTTTTCTAATTAAAGACAATGAGTCAATCCAGTGCTTGGCCACTGAGTCTCATTTTGATTCAAGTGTAGATCTTCAGAAGCTATTTTTATTCAAGTGTGTGCTACACAGATGACCCGAACATGGTCAGAATGCAATTAAAAGTTCACTGGAGTCAATTTATTCAGTCCTAAATGTGAAAATGTCAGCGACTTTAATTTAAGTCTAGTGAAAATAAAGTATAAATATTGCATCAATCTATAAAAGGTAAACTTTATTTTATGCACAATATAGAAAACATTATTACATGATCCATGGACCAAAATGCAACAGCGTGCATCATAAGCCAATGACTTAATGTCATAGATCCTCTGTTATTATATCACATGGCCATTTTGAGATTAACAATAGTTTAAATAATAATGATGCTTGACATTTAAATATCAAATTTCTAGACGCTCAAATCGCTTTACATCTAAAAGGGACTGCCTCTGAATCCAGCACCAGTGTGCAGAATCTACCTGGATGATGTTACAGCTGCCATTCTACCCCAGAACACTCACCAAACACTGGTTAATGGTGAATGGGAGACTTGAGGTAGCCAATCAGAGGAATGTATCAAATCAGAATGAAGAAATTATCACAAGAGGGCAAATTTGGCCTGGAATGGTGTGGTTACACTTCTACTCTTTTCAACAAAACATGCTGGAATTTTAATTCAAGTCAAGACCGTGCACTATTTCTCATCCAAAGTATGGTGCTCTTTTACATTAAAGGATCCCCATCACTGCACTGGGGCACTAAGATCCACAGGGTGAGCACACCCTGCTGGCCTCATTTGCACCACTTTCCACAGCAACCTGGCTTTCCCTTAAGGTTTCCCATCCAGGTAATAACCAGGCTACCGTCTTCCCTTATTCGGGAACCTGTCGTGAGTTGCAGGGTGGCATTTTGTTTTCATAATCAGCAACACAACTGGCCACAGAGTATCTGGACATTAGTGTAACATTCCATCAAAGGAAGATAAGGCTGCTGGTCCCAATCATTAGAGTTCAATAGTTATCATGAAAAAACAGGGCGAGTTGCCGTGCTGCAGTAGCCCTTTTTCCCTCAAACAAAACTCTCTTTTCAGTGTATCCAGTGACATTCTAATGGTGCTTCTGGATCTTAGTGCAGCCTTTGACATCATCAATCATGATATTTTACTGGTTAGGCATAGTAACCAGGTGGGCATCACAAGTTGCGCTTTAGTTTGTTTTGTCTCATAGTCACAGCAATGACCTGCCTGAAAGGTATATGTACCTTTTTATCTGATTATGCCCCATAACATGTATGGTGCCTCAAAGCTCTGTGCTGGGTCTTTTGTTTTTACTATACCTTTGAAGGACATCATCAGGGGTTTTAAAGATGTGTCATATAACATTTACGCTGATAACCTCTAGCTTTATTATGCCTTTAACCCAAATAAAATTTAAAATTCTAATTTACTACTCAACTGTTTGACAGCAGTTAAAGCTTGGATGTCTAAGAACTACTCAGTTAAACACAGCTAAGACTGAAGCTCTCATTGTGGTTCCAAAAAAGGTAACCTGCTGTTTGGGCTCTCTAGCTGGAAATGTTTATTCCTCCCTGAAAGGCTTGGGTATGCTTTTTGATCAGGAGTTGAATATTGACAGTCATGCTAATTCATTGAAACAAAACAGCTTTTTTTCATCTTAAAAATATTGCCAATATCAAGTCCATCATGTTTCAGTCTGAAATTGAAATGATAGTGCATACTTGTATTTGTTCATGTATGTATTATTTTAACTCTCAGTTCACATGTCGCAACAAAAAAGCAGAGACTGATGCTTGGTTCCTAATAAGATTAAAAAAAAGTTCTGCCACATAACCCTCTGGTTTTGGTTTTGACATACAGAACACTGCCTGGTCAGGCTCCAGAGTACTTGTCAGTGCTACTCCACACTATATGGTGGTACCCTGCACAAAGGGGCACAAAGCGTTTTATGTTGTGGCACCGAAGCTGTGGATTCTTTCACAAGAGCTAAAAACAGCAGCATCTGTGGATACTGTAAAAATGAGTTTTCAGGTGTTTTTTTTAGACAGGCTTAAGTTCATTTCAGTTGTATTAGTTTTGCCAGTTGTAATACATTTAGGTAGTCTCTGCCAGTTGTTTTGTCCATATATCTATTTTATTGCTGTTCAGATTTTTGTGATGTTTACAAACAAAGTTTCGAAAGTAGCATGCACAGTCAATTAGCGCAGGGCGGTCTCTCTATTAAGCTTGGAGTTCCACACTTTATAAGGCATTAGCAACACCAAAAAACAACCCTCCACCCTCTGCTTGTGCTACCAAGGCTAATGTCTGCAAGTACGCCCTCGTGAAGTTTACTATGGTTTGTTTCTATTGTTTAACTTGTTTTATTGTTAAGCACTTCGTGAACTTTCTCTGGGAAATGTGTTATATGAATAAACTACTTCTTCTACTACTCCTACTACTACTAATTTTACACTGTGGTCTACTAACTCAACTCTGCTTGGCATTGATTAAGTGTAAATCTGAATTATATAGATTTAAAACATCTTTTAAAGCACAATTTATGGCACTATGCAAATAGTGATACACCACAGATGGTATGAACAAAACAGCAGAAAAACAATGGAAATGGGGCACCAAAGCAACATTGCCCAACAGTCTCTGTTATATCAGTGCATGTTGTTTTCCTTAAAATAGAGGGCAAGAGCGCTTCTGTACACCATTAAAGGTGTCTTTGTACTTTTAGTGAAAGTTCAAGACAATTAATTATGCGACTCATTCTAGGTTCTGCACAGAGCATTCTATTTCTGCATTCCTAATTATTTTTGGAGCGCCACTGGAAACTCATGGCTTCGATCAGGGCAAGTTCATGGCTTTATTTTTCCAAACAATCTCACTTCCAGCTGGCTAGGTCAAGTCATTCTAGCAATGATCAAACTATATTAGAAACTAGAAACACATCCAGCTACACAGGCAATTACTCATTTATAAAGGACTTTTTGAGGTTTTAAAAAAGGTTTTAAAAACCTCTAGTTGTTTGATTTTGTAAACAGCTTACAAGTGGTTATGAATACAATGGCTCTTTCTTTTCTTTCTACTTTAGATTTTGACAAAGAGACTGGTGTGTAGTATGCATATATTAACAAGTCACATATTTCCTACAGGTCTGGTGCAAAGTACAGGCTTGTTAACAGCTTTTACTGTTTCAGTCGTCAAGAAAAATCTTGAAGACAGATTTATTTACCGCAAACATTACGTGGAAGCCAATTTTGAGCACAAGGCACAATCAAATCTCAAACACAATGACCAGCAATATTTTTATTAGATTGTCTGAGAATGAAGTTCAGAAGTTACGCCATTAAACTAATTTCGGGAATTACTGAGAGATGATCAGCATGGTCAGTACCACAAAATAACCTCATCATCCTTCCGATATAAGTTATCAGCTTATGGTATCCCTCAGACGTACAATTGGCAACTCTCCATCTCCCTATTGTTCACAACTTTTGTTTTACCAGGTCTTGGTTTCAAACATCACACAAGCGGAACGCCAGCTAAACTTCTGATGAGTTTGATAAGGATCCGTAAGTCGTGATTTTATTGGTTAAACTGTTCCAAATATAAGACTAGCTTGTACTGTTTTACAAGATTTAGGCATATGATAGAGAAATAAATATCTAATCTATCATGTCTGCATATGTTCCACTGCTTTAGGTACAGATGAGGATGGGGACTCATTTGTTGTTTTTGTCTAGTAACTCTCACCTTCTGTGACTTTTTTCCATGACTAACTCGTAGCATGTTGATTGCGCCCCGAAACAAACAACAAACAAGGTCTTGGCACACCTCTTGAAACTTTGCTTGAGTGATCAGCTGTCTCAACCCAAATTCCAAAAGCTGCAAAAGCTATTTCACTCACTTTGTCTGCCATTGAATTCAAGGATCACAATACATTTGCAGCTGCCCTTTTTTGTAACTGGTCATCCTGATGTAAAGAATCACGTGAGGATGGTTTAAACTAGTTTAAGCAAGATTCAGATACACTATGTATTGCAGGATTATGAGAAGAACCTTCAGTATTCTCACCTGGATGGACTAACCAGTGTCATAGCCAGTCATTGCCATGATATTACAAGATCAACACTTAAACAGGAAACAAACTGTAGTGCATTTTTACTACACATTCATTAATTTACCCTGGTTTAACATTCCAATCAGACCCAATCACAATTATCTTGTAGATTTTTTAGAATACATAAGACAATTATTGATCACATTGTAGCAAACCCCATTAAATGTCACCCATTATGAAAAGTCATTTGGAAGGTGTTTGGACATAAAACGAAAAGAGAAACATTTTTGTAAGATCCTTAAAAGTACAATGCTATTGAAATTTTTACCTGTTTTAAGACTGTATGTTATGGATATCTTACCCAACAATCTGTGATTTTTATTCACTTCAAGAAGTAAGCTTTACATGTTCTATTTTTATAACAGCTTGCTCTAAGCCACCTACAGACTCACACTGCGTGGTTGTCATTCGCAGACACAAGCACCACCTTGCCGGTGATTTCGTGTTCTAGTCGAGAACTTCTCAAAAAACAGTCGTAGACTCAAAATCAGAGGTAAAATCATACAGTCTGAACTAGTCTGGGTCTTCATGTTGAATAAGGCAATTAAAAATGTGGCAATCCATTTACTTTAGAACAAGTTCAAAAATAGTAATCACGCCTCGCAATACAGTTATAGCTATCTTTATTTTTTTTATGTATAGTCTGGTCTCAGGTTTTAATTTAAAAATGGCTTGACATACTAGCATCTCCATCTTTCACTTGTTTTGAATCCACCCCCGTCTAGAACTGGACATGTGTAGCATATAACCTATCCATTCGTTCACATCCCCAAGATTACAGTTTTTACATTTTCAAAATTTTTTCACTCCCATCATTTGCAGATTTATGCACTTTCTAAACCATTTCAAACTTTAAACTATATCCCAGTATCAAAAGTGTAAACAAAAACAGCATACAGTTGGGAAAAGTAAAGCATATGTGATTTATTTTTCAAATACTGCATTTAATTTAAGAATTTTATGTGTTTGTGTTCACCAGGCTTGTCTAAAGTCAGTCATTGAGGGCCAAATCGTTGAATTAATTAGTTTCAACCAGCACAAAACAGTTCTTAGGCAAACTAGTATGCATACTAAAGTAGGGTTGCTTTGGACACCCCTGATAAACACACTGCATTGACCCACTTTGAGTTCCATAGATTTAGCACAGTATCGAAAGTGCAGAGCCAGTAAGGCAACTCAGAAGTGGGGAATCTTTGCTCTCAGCTGTTAGCATGAAAGAAACCTGTTTGCAGAAAACCTAGACACTGGCTCCAAGTGTCACTATACATACCTAAAACCATGGTCATGTACTGTTCCTCCACGCCCGCTTCCAATAACAGTGGTGGCACGTATGTGATCCCGGCAGCCACACAGATCTCCAGGCCACACGTTAGTGAGTTCAACAGGACCAGACGCCACTGAGACCTCCATCCACTCATATTTACAACCCTGCTTTTGAAACTACTGATACCTCCTGGTTAAAAAACATGGGTTTGGGGGCCTGGGGACAAGGAAGTCGTGTGGGATGAGGGAGAGCAGAGATGCATGCTCTCAGTAGGCTTAGATGTGTTAGGGCATCCATCGTGTCCTCGGCATTCTTAATCTGAAACAACAGAGTCCAATTGAGGTTACCTTCAATAGTGTGATGCCTTTAACAAAATAAAACAATTAAAAGGGAAATAACTACACTAATGTCCTCAGTGTTGGAGTGATAATTTAAACAAGAAAATGCAGCTCAAAATGAATTGAGGTTTATTCAGTTTTGCTCATGAAAACTGCCATACGTAGGGCATTTGTACTGATTTACAGGGTTTTATCTGTATTTTGAAATCTGTGTTGCAATCTGGGGTAGTCTGCTGATTGAACAGGTGTCATTTTATCCCAAACCCCTGCCGGTTCTCATTATCTTCTTTTTCAGTTTGTCACAGTAGAAGGTAAAGCTTGTCCTTTTTTTCATGAACTTTACATGGTCACGCATAAGTTTTATTTTTACCAGTTCTAAATAAATCCCATCCACATAAGCACGTGTTCACTTCATTGAAAACACTGTCCCAAAAGAATGCTAGCTCAGAGGGTGGAATATAAAGTCATTTAAGCCAACTAGATGTCTCCAAATAGTGACTGACAAGTACTAGACAAGCAAAAAAAAAAAAGAAAAAAAAAAGAAAAACGCAGTTCTCAAAAAAACTTCAAAAGGCAACATTTCTCCAAAGTTCAGACAACACTACACTGTTTACAAAAATTCTAAATAATAAAACAGACATTTACACTTGTTCTAACACTTATTTTATTTAATCTATCAGTTTCATAATTTACAATGTTTTATCCATATTTTGAAACTGGTGTGGCATTTTGCAATGGTATGCTGATTAAGCAGGTGCTATTTTATCCCGAACACCTGGCAGGTATCATTATCTTCTGTTTGTTATCTCTGGTCACAGGAGAAGTTAATGCTTGTGATTTTACACCAAAAAGCATGGTTAAATATCTTCTTTCCATCTAAGTAATGACTGCATTAACGTAATATCTTTTTAAGGTAAAATCAACTATTAACAGTTGCTTCCTCACATTATATTGGGTAATGCACATGACTAGAAAGAGTAATTGCAAACAATTATCAAATACCAAAATATGCATTAAATGAATGCATGTTCTGTAAAATCACAGAAAATTTATGTGATTGTCTCCACGAAACACATTCCTCACAAGTTTTGTCCTTTCCATCACTTGCAGGCCACATTCAGGTCACCCCGTCTGCTGGCCACTCTGTCTCGGTCATTAGCTTGTTCACTCGAGGCTCTGCATTGCAACTGCCACCTTTAATTAGCAGCCTATGTTCACAAAAAGTCCTGTTAATGAGCCTGACTTTTACTGTGAGCAAGGAAAAAAACACATTGAGGTAAAAGCTGTTCGTTCAAAACGTATTTGTGCATTTTGTAATAAACTGTAAAAAAAGAAGCAAGAAAAAAAGATATAGCTTTATTGCATTTGTATGACTAACAACTGCCATTCTTACCATTAGACTGCAACATTAGCTGCTCATTATATAAAATAGCTTCAATGGTTTTAAGTCTTGTAATATGCATGTTCTAGCCTTTTGCTAATGTTTAATATTGATGTTTAATAAACAATTTGAGGTGATTCAAAGTTATTGCTTCTTGTGCGTAATAGAAGTGCACAAGAACTTATAAGGGTCCTATATGTGTTTATATAAGTTTTAAAAAATAACATAAAATGGCAACTTTAAAAAAGATCCTTTGCTTTTACAAATTATCAGAGCTCTCTGAATTAGCCAAAGTTCACAGCTGCTTGATCAATCACACAACAATGCAAGTATGTTCAGATGTTGAATTCTCTACCCTTAATATCTAGCTAAAATGCCCATGCATATTTACTTCCACATCAACTACTCCATCCATGACTCATGACTAGCACTCTCATACAAACAAAGAGTGTTGCACATGAAATACAACACCCTCGCTTAAAATCATTTCCTCCCACAACTCTCTAGAGCACAACCTGCCAATCAGCTGAAGGACGTCTACACCCAAAATGACAGGAGAACTTCCAACACATCAAGCAACTGCTGATATTGAAATCATGACCTTGTAAAGAAATTCGATTTGGTGTTCAAGCACAAATTAATACGCCATTAGAAACAAGACACACTAAAGACTAGTTTTCAATGACTTACTGCACTTCTGAGCACTTGAGGTAACTGGATTAGCTTCTGAGACGTCCTCCAAGTAATGTTTAGAGTGCTGAATCTCAATTAGATCAAGCTTTAATATTCAACCATGAGAAGAGGGTAGACTGCCTTTGCACTGACTGTCACCCTGATCATTAGACGTGTGAGAACACTCAGAGCAGCAGCCACCTTTCAGGAGGATGAAAAACAACCAGGTGCTAAATTCATTTCTGGTGTTACATTCCTCCATTGATGCCAGCCATCTGCTCAGCAATGCCAGATTGAAACCAAGTCATCTCTATAGAAATATACTTAAATCTTCTTAAAAATCTTGTCATCTCCAGGACCAAAAAGAATCAGAAATTACAAAAAAGGCTTTGTTGTAATGCAGAATTTCATTATCAAGAGCACATGCACCCCTAGAGAGCCTATTTAAATTAGTGGTGTTTGAAAATGAAACCATATTTGATCTAAATATAGAAGAGTCTGAAGGCTGGATTTAGTAAGAGCTAACTCCAGCACAATTCATTATAAGCAATAATAAGAAAAACAACTGTTTACCAACTGCATGTAGTGACAAAATGCAAATAAAGCTAAAATTGTATTGCCCACACTGAAATAATAACTCGCTGGATGAACTATATTAAATTGAGGGCAGAATTTCAAAATCAAATGTGTCTACCTAATCGAGCTAGGTAAACTTATTAACTCATTCACTGGGAATCTCAGAAGTGTGTCTATGAATTTATTTTAAGTAACAGAGATATTGACAAAACGTAGTTGTTTATAAAAACAAAACTGTATTTAATTGTCAATTTAAAGGGTGGCTTGAAAAATTTTTTTTAAGTCACAGCAGGTTTGAGTTTTTACCACTTTGAACCCACCGGATGACATAAGACTAATAAGAATACCACCTTACCGTCCCTGTTTCATGGGTCAATGCAGTGACTGAGATCATTGCTGTTGTAGTTTTCCCAAAAGTTACTTTAAGCAGCTATGGTTTACATTGAACAAAGGTGACAGACAACAGACTTTATAAGAACTAACAAAAAGGGGAGAGCAGGGAACCAAAACTTATTTAAAAAAAAAAAACGTACTTAAAAATGTACTATAAACAACTAAAACAGATTATTTACATTGTTAAATAATATAAACATGAACAAAACATTGAACTAAAGTAGACACTTTTTATACATTTGTATCCACCAACAATAAATTGTATTAAAGCACCATTAAAAATAACAATTAAAAGTCATTAACAAACCACAATTTGGCCAGTCTCATAATATTTAGTTTTTTAGTACTTTTTTAGTAATATTTAGTACTATATGCCATAATTATTTTTCCAAAAAAATCTTACATTTGAGATATTATCTAAAAGAATACAGGTTTACAAAGTTTTCCATGTGGTTGCAAAGTTACCAGTGTTGCACGATGACGCTGATATGCAATCACATCTGATATGAACAAAACTAGCTTCACTGAATGATGACTGAAAATTATATCAAGCCATACATTTATGATGCAGAATTCAACTCTGAATCTACATTTCAAAATTAAGATGTTCTTGTGTACTCATTGTTTGTTGCTAGACTTCTGTAACGTTACGTTACCTGTCTTGACATTGTTGTTCTTGATTTCCTGTATTTGACCGTGTTAAAAGGTGCTCACTGAGAATGAGCTTGGTGATCGGGTCCAATCTCCTCGTGTGTGTGTGTGTGTGTGTGTGTGTGCGCGCATTTGCGTGTGTGTGCACGCGTTTGCGTGTGCGCGTATGAGCTTGGTTACATTCTTCCTTGAAAAAAAACCCACACAAGGAGTTCCACTCTTTATTACATCATAAAGAGCCAGGTTATTGCCGAACCTTCAGAAATTACTTCAAATGGAAGTACGATTTTGAATATACAAATACCTCCGTCATAAGTCCAAATCTATTTGTATACTTAGGCTGTGTTTGATCATGAGAATACCACAACATAACTTTAAATGCATGAAATAGCATTACACTGCTTAAAGTCCATATTGACCCATCTAGAGCAACAATAACGTATACAGGTTTTATTAGGAATGTCAAATACAATCTAACAAAACATGAACGTTTACTACTACAAATATTTGTTTATAGTTAGAAATATGTTGAAATGTAAATAAAGTCTTAAATGAGGACCAGAGAAAGAATAGAACAAAATGATTAAACCATAGAACAAACTGAATAAATATTAAAATAATTATTTTTAGTAAAGGTCAATTTAATATCACAGCATAAAATAATGCATACAAATACTATATAAATATATATTGTATATATTATGTTCATTATACTTTCCCAGCGATGGGTTGCGGCAGGGAAGGGCATCCGCTGCGTAAAACATATGCCAGTGAGTTGGCGGTTCATTCCGCTGTGGCGACCCCGAAAGGGAATAAAGCCGACATGAAGATGAATGAATGAATGTTCATTATACATCTTTGTGAATACAATAAAATAATTAACAAAAAATAAATCTCTGACTATTATAAACATTAATTGCAGCCTTAGACTCATGTAAATTAATGCTGAATTTTCTAAATGTCAAAATTAATAGGAAAACCAAAAATAATTTAAAGACATATTGAGAGTCAGTGTTGAACAAGGACAAAAAAACATATTTTGCGTTTATAAAACTTACGGGTGGTAAATTGGTAAACTCCATTGAATAGAGGAAAATTAGCTGAATTCAACTCCCAATCTAAAAACATTATTAAAAAATGTGTTATCTTTCTTCTTTGGCTTTTTTTTTTACAGAAACAGCCACTAATCACATAGTCATTTGCATATTTTTTTTAGTATTGAAGGACTGTGGAAATTAATCAAATAACATCTAATGATCTCATCACTGGGCCCATTATTTGATTGTCAAAGACAACCTTGCTCAATTGTGCCACACAAAGCATGGGCTCCACAATGTACTGGGCACCCATTTTACCCACCCTGAAAGCAACCCAACAGGGGTCTCTCACAGTCTATCTCTCCAAGACCTCCAACCTGCTATTCCAATGACTATACAAGCTTCTCTTTTCACTCATCCCATGACAGGCTTTTCACTTCTACCCAAATCTAGCCCTCTCGATCATTTGTATTGAGGATTTTGTTAGAATGGTCACAAAAGAGAGGGGCATTATTGACTGGTTCCTCAGAGATGAAGTTAATAGACTTTTCAAATGTAAATAAGATGAATTATCCCACAGTTTCTATAGTTATCTATTAAAAAACCAACAGTGGCAGTTTCAGTTTCCTTAAAAAAAATATTGTGTCTGCATGTTCAATAAAAACTGTTCAAATATGACTATTTATGCTTCATATGACTATATAATCTTCTCTTAAAGGGTGAGCCATTTAAAAAAGAATAATTTTTATTTGGGTCGGATGTAATTATAATCGCGATCACGATTATGGATGCCATGATTACGTAATCGTTCAAAGCCGTCCATAACCAAAACAAATTACCTTAATTATTCTGCGTGTTTAGAGCCCAATGCTGTGAGAGACAAATAAAAAAATCTAATATTGTTGTGTAAGCATGTCCTGGATCAAAGCCCCAGATAATCCACTGACACATGCTTGCGTCATGTCAATGTCATAAAGATGTGTGCTAATAAACAAACAACTTCTGACAACTTGCGAAGTGTTGCTTAGAATCAAGGATTAGAATAGAAAAGAAAAGCTTCATCAGTGGTGTGAAATTATTTTAGAATCACAAGTGATGATGTCGAGTAGCATGTTATACTGTGTAAGTTATGTTGAGCAACGGTTTCAGCACCATCAAACAACAACACAATGTTGTATTAAACATTTATTATGCAACCACAGAGTGCAATACGAGGAGTGTCTCAGCGTAAAGAAAAAAGCACCAAGTGATGCAAAAACTGCTACACAGACACCCATAAAGTAAATCACTGCAGTCAAAGGACCTGCACTTTGTAAGTCGCAGTCAAGTGAGCCGCACTTGTAAATATTAACACGCCTCTATTAGGAGCATTATGGTTATTAGTGCAAACCGCAAGGAAGGAAAAGAGACGATGAGGAAACACTCTCTGAGTAAAGGTTTTGTTATGAGCACTGCTAACTAAGTTTCTTACTCTTTTCGCTATTATATTATCAACAATCTTCCAAATTAGAATGCGATCTCAAAGCAAAACATGAACTCAACACATGGCCAATGTTAAAGATAAATAATATACGGATTTTCACCTTAGCGTATGACACTTTTTCCCTCAAATTTCAGAGCCATTAACATTATATTTTTTATTAATTAGTCCCCAAAACCTTTTCAAATCATCATTGCCATGATGTGGCCCGGCAGCACAGCATGTTTGAGACATTTTTACTGTTTAATTAATTTTTGAAAATGACATAAGTGGTCATTTCATCCCTGAAAATGACACTTTTTCTCAACTTTGAAAACAATTAGAAAATATTCAAATAATTAGCCTCCAAAAACTTTTTAATCATCATTAGTCCATATCATGGTAATGATGATTGAAAAGGTTTTGGAGACCAATTAAGTAAAAAAAAAAAATTTATTCCCTTCAAAGTTGAGAAAAAACATAATTTTCAGGGGTGAAATGACCACTTGTGGCATTTTCAAAAAAAACAAAAAAAAAAATCCCTTCGGCAATGACTTCAGTTCAGTTAAATGAAGAAAGTTGTTTTGCATCCAGTTTTTAATCTCGTCAGGACATTGGGAGAGAGAGGGGTTGTAATCATTCGGGGAGATAGCTAGATAAACTTGTGTATAATCAGCATAACTATGGTATGATATTTGGTTCCTTCTCATCATTTGACCCAGAGGAAGCATGTACAGGTTAAATGGTAAAGGAACAAGGACTGAGCCTTGAAGAACTCCACACGACACTTCAGTCCACTTCGACATGTAATCACCTATGTTTACATAGAAAGCTTTTCCTTCTATATGATCTGAACTTTTTATTATCACAGTTCCTATAAGACCAACAATGTTTTCTAGTCTATCGAGAAGGATTTTGTTGTCAACTGCATCAAAGGCATCCCTCAGTTGGAGTAGAACCAGGACAGTCACTTTTCCTGAATAAGAGTTTAACCGGATGTCATTGACAATTTTCAGTAGTGCAGTCTCTGTGCTGTGTTGAGCTTTGAACCCCGACTGGTAACAATCCATGTGTTCATTAAGGGTCAGGAATTCCTTCAGTTGGTTTGCCACAATCTTTTCAATAATTTTACTAACAAAAAGGCAATTTGAGATTTGTCTGTAGTTGCTCATTACAGTATTATCTAAGTTTGTCTTTTTCAGTAGTGGATTTTCCACTGTGGTTTTTAGGGATTTTGGGAAAGAGCCAGAGCATAAGTAGGCTTTTATAACTTCTAAGAGGTCCTTTTCTAGACTCTTAAGAACCATTTTTAAAAAGACTGTTGGTAGAGTGTCAAGACCGCATGTTGATGTTTTTAGGCTCTGAACCGTCTCTATTAACGTTTTGCTATCGATTAGATTGAAGGTGCCCATTGAGAGTGGAGGTTGTGGATGTCTATTTCCAGCCCTGCAGGGGACGCACTAATACCTTTTCTGATGTTACTGATTTTATTGATGAAAAATGAAGCAAACTCATTGCATTTATTCTCAAACAGAAGCTCACTTGGAGTCTGGTTTGGTGGGTTGGTTAACCTCTCTACCGTTGCAAAGAGAGTTTGAGCATTGTTGAGGTTGTTATTGATTAAGTTTGAGAGAAACTCTAGCCTAGATATGATTATAAAGATAGTTTTGTGTGTTTACTTCAGAACTAAAGGCCGTAGTGGATCATCAGTTTTGATTTTATACGCCTTCTTTCAGCCTTCCTGCAAAGTCTTTTCAAACTTTGAACTTTTGTTGAATTTCTTCCAGAGTGCTTTTTTCTGCCAGGTTTCTTCTTGACCGTTATAGGTGAGATATGGTAAGTATATAGGTGAGATATAGGTAAGTAACGGACTTGATTTTTAAAGTAAATGTATCAAGAGGAAAGTCATCTGCGTCAGCTGTCAAAAAAAGTCAGCTGTCAATGTTAGATCCACGCGTCGACAGCTGACTCAATCAAATATCTTTCTGATCTAGTTCCGCAGAGCTCCAAAAACAACGGTTGGCATGAAAAATGTACTGTATAACTAAAATATTACGATGGCTAAAACAATCAAAGTTGAACAAATCTGTAAACTGTAGCACTCATATTGAGTGATTGGCTAATGTTTGTTACTATGGTTACTAATGTCGGTGCAAGGATATATAGAGTGAACAAACTGACCTGGACTATATTTGTGATTATTGAGAATTTATCAACATCTGCCAGCCAATCAGAATCCTGTATTCAGACAGGCCATGGCAAAAATGTGCAGGGCGTCAAACTTCCAGAACCAGGTGATCCCTGGTCTACACAATAATCAAAAAAAAGCAATTTTCTTTAAAATATGGTATTTACAGGTGAACAATTAAAATTACAACTCACCTCAAATCATGTACTTTATATATTTTGACTTGATGGGGCAAAAGAGGAACAGATCTTGACAAAACACTGGGAATCCAATAGATAATCACCAAAAGACACCTGGAGCAAATAAGCATAACATTATAATAGTTGCCTTCGTTATGTTTGGCTTGGTGATTTAAAATGCCATCTGGAGCTCCCACAAACCACATAAAGCACAATAAATAACTCGAGCATGTAGCTTGGAATTACTTAAATGATGAATGGAATTTGTACTTACAATTTAAGGGAATGAATACATTTTCTTGGAGTTCAAATAATTCACAAGCAATTAATGGCAGACCCTTGTTATCACATAATCAAGAGTTGATTTAAGGAAACACAGCTCGCAAAAACATAATAATCCCCATCACGTCAGTGATATCACGGTTCAGAGACACTGGGGGATCTGGAAGTTATAAACAGAGCTACTGTATATACTTCAGCTGCATGTTTGATGTCCCCTAAATAATGTGTCAAATGAAAACCATATGTGCTTGCTTTAAACCTGGCATGCCTTTACCATGACACAAATCACACAAGCCAAAGGCACTGGCTCGTTTAGACCAAAAACCATTTCATCATGTCAACTGAATGTTTTTTGTTAACTAAAAACCTAGCCTAAAACACTAGAGCCCTCCAAACTGGTTAAGAATCTTTAAACACCACCATTATTTCTCTCTTAGACCACAATCCCAGATCTATTCAATACCACAACCCCCTATGCCCCTGCAGATAAGCTTTAATGGCTGTGAAGGGTATTATTACCATACAAAACCGGCTTTGTGAACATTGAGCCGAAGTTGGTAACCTGATCTACAGAGTTCTTAAGCCTTTTCAGTTAAGCTTTCATCAAGACTGAAACAGCGTTAATACAAGTTTTACCAAATTATATTGAATAATGGTTTAGGAAAGTCAAAAGGTTTCAGTGAACGCCTTTAAAGTAAAAACAAAGAAACGTAAAAGCCTTTGACTTGGACTTGACCTTCAGCCTGATGATTCCCTGGACCAGCATGCTCCTAATTCTTCTCCTAACTGGTATTACACAACAGTGGTCTGACCTGACACATTAATCTTATCTTAGCATTCGTTAGCATGACTCCTGACCTCAACATTTGCTCCCAATGAAGCCCTCCCTTAACAGAAACAACAGTTTATTAGTGTGACACAATAACTTTAGTATAAACTACACAGAAGCAACATTTTCATATATAGTTGTAGCTCTGTCATCCAGTCCTAACACTGCTACTCAAAAAAGCCGGAGTCTCGTCTTTTCTGAGCTGCTAGATCCCCGTCTTTCTCACCAAATAGTATCAGGTTTGGGAGTGGACACCCAATCTGCCGAGGCTGTTCACACTCAGGCTTTATGTGGCTCCCAGGAGAGGAGCGCTTGGTTATCTGATGGACACTGGATACAGAGGAGACACTTATCAGGTCAGAAGAGAGAGGAATGTGGGCTGCCGATGACCTGAGAGACACAATAAACCCAGCACTGATCCTCTCAAATGGAGAGCTATGGAATTGTCTTGAAGGAAAATCAGCAGAAAGACGAATCAAGCTGGATCAAGTTTTTCTATTAAACAGTGCACACAACCATGACAATGAAGGGAATAAATTAACCATTTCTTTACAAGCTTAACTTTAGATTTAACAATGACTTGCATTAATCCAGTGTCCTGTGAGGCTGTTCTCACTCAGTTGGATTGTTAAAAATGCATTGTCAAGTGTCGACCATGTCGTTTTCTTTTTAACCAATCACCTTTATGTACTTTAGATTGAATGTAAAATATGCACACAAACAAACAAACAAACAAACAAACAAAAATTAAATTACCAAACCCACCCACATTGGGTGAAATCAGAGGGATCCATTTTCTAGGATCCAAACTTTAGGGGTGCTCAGCCCCTAAAAAAAACTATATTTACGATCAATATGATTTTCCATAGAATGACTTATGAAAAATGAAACTTTTTAGACAAATTTGATTTGTGCAAGATACACTGCTTGCGTAATACTATGTTTTAGGGGTTCTTTATTTCTATTGAGAAATATATGAACTTTCAGGTGCAACACTTTAATTCAGTATAAATTAAGGAATGAAAAAAGAGGGTCTTTCAGTTAAGTTCTTAACTTTGGAGAATTTTAAGGGGACAAAATGTTAGTCTTCACACAGAGATTTTGAGAATGTTATGAGTAAATGCTTAAAATGTAAGCATTTAATTTTCTAATAACTCTATTCCCACTTTCTTTAATAGCTGTACCTTTTGCAGGTAAATGTTTCAAGTAATTTACAGATTGAATGCTTATAAATTTTGGGGTAAATGTGTGTCCAGAAACTTGTTTGAGAGTAAGCTAATGAAAAATATTCTGTCGACAGAAGGTTACAGAATATTTTGTTTCCTCTCAAAGGATATTCCTTGCAAGCTTGCATTTTTAATCATGTAAAAACATTTTCAATTTAATGCTTTGGCTTTAATTCTGATTATTCTGTTCAGTAACCAAAAAATAAGGCATCAACGGTTTTTAAACGGATTGAGATTAAAAATGCATATTGATTAGATTAAAGTATCTGTTCTGCAAATGAGAACATATTGATACAATTTGATGTGTTTGTTACTCAGATGCGTGAACCTGTTCAGTGATGCAAGGGCGGGCTTTATGTATGCTTTTTTATCGGGTGACTAAGCAGTCCGTCACAAACATAATAACCTGTATTTGTGAAGGGACAGAAAAAATATTCTTTCAGCTCATCATGCAAACAAAAGAAATTAAAATGTCAGGGTTTAGTTTTAGGGATGCTAAGCTGATGTTTAGGGATGCTTTAGCACCCAAAAAGAGAGAGTAAGGCAACCCATTTGGTTTTCCTATACATTTTCCAAACATTGTTCTCTTATTAAACAGTCACAAAACTTCTGTGTTCTACCAGAATTCATGGGTTTTGATAACTAAATAAGGTATTAAAGCATGACTAAGAAACTACCAAAATTTATTTCAAACACATGTTTCTCTTACAAAAATGTGCTCTGAGGTCAAGTAGTTTCAAACTTTACACAGGAAGGTGGGACTAAATCAACTTTAATACAATAATTTATGTTTAGGCCCTTCAGCTATACCTTTAAAGTCACTTTCACTCACAATATAAAGTGTTTCTTTCTTTGCCTTGACTAGTGTAATTTGAAACCCCAGCATGGGGCAGAAATCCTCCTCTTAAGACACCAACACTATCACTTCAGGCTCCAAACAACACAAAACAAAGCCCACAATACTGAAGCCCCACACCGATATGAAACGAAGAAGAGATTGATATCAATTTCACCTCAGGACTGCTGTATTTACACATCCCCCTCCCTTGAACCCTTGATTCGTCTTATTTCAAAGGCAAAATGGGGCTTCTCACACATCTCTGCCTACCAACCTTAAAGCTGGAATGTTTAACAACCTTAACAAGGGCTTCCAAACTGAATTTTAAAATGATGAGTAGAAATCGATTAAATCTGACTGTGGCTAAGATTGAGTTCTGCTTGTTCAACCCCTGTATTGATCGCTCTTTATTACAATGACCGTTTATTGCCATCTAGATTTTTCCCATTAAATAGTGATTATGTTTGCAAAAGGAGTGATTGCATGTTCTGAGAAGGCAGCATGTGCAGACAGTTCCTAGGAAATGAGTCCATGTTGATGTTTATGAGTATGAATCATACAACCAGTTTAAAATGAGTAGTAAGAGAAAAAATGAACTCTATTGCTGCCTCTATTTTTTTTCATTTCATTAAAAAGGTGACCTAATAATCCTTTTTGACATTATGTGGTTATAATCTATCTCTCCTGAATGTGGCAAGTGAAGTTTCAGTTCAAAACACTTTTCAGATCTTTTATAATTACTTGTTTAAAATTGTAATTTTGGGAGTGTGAACATGCAATGCAGTCTTATACTCCATCCATCCATCTTCTTCCGCTTATCCGGGGCCGGGTCGCGGGGGCAGCAGTCTAAGCAGGGATGCCCAGACTTCTCTCCCCACAGACACTTCTTCCAGCTCCCCGGGAGGGATCCCGAGGCGTTCCCAGGCCAGCTGGGTGACATAGTCCCTCCAGCGCGTCCTGGGTCTTCCCCGGGGCCTCCTCCCAGTGGGACATGCCCGGAACACCTCCCCTGGGAGGCGTCCAGGAGGCATCTGGAATAGATGCCCAAGCCACCTCAGCTGACTCCTCTCGATGTGGAGGAGCAGAGGCTCTACTCCGAGCTCCCCCCGGGTGACGGAGCTTCTCACCCTATCTCTAAGGGAGCGCCCAGCCACCCGGCGGAGGAAGCTCATTTCGGCCGCTTGTATCCGGGATCTTGTCCTTTCGGTCATGACCCAGAGCTCATGACCATAGGTGAGAGTAGGGACGTAGATCGACCGGTAAATCGAGAGCTTCACCTCTCGGCTCAGCTCCCTTTTCACCACAACAGATCGATACAGCGACCGTATCACTGCAGATGCTGCACCGATCCGCCTGTCGATCTTGCGCTCCATCCTCCCCTCACTCGTGAACAGGACCCCGAGATACTTGAACTCCTCCACCTGAGGCAGGAGCACTCCACTGACCTGGAGAGGGCAGGCCACCTTTTTCCGGTCGAGAACCATGGCCTCAGACTTGGAGGTGCTGATCCTCATCCCAGCCGCTTCACACTCGGCTGCAAACCACCCCAACGCACGCTGGAGGTCCAGGCCCGAAGAAGCCAACAGGTCAACATCATCCGCAAACAGAGAGATGAAATCCTGAGGTCCCCGAACCGGACCCCCTCAGGCCCCCGGCTGCGCCTGGAGATTCTGTCCATAAAAACTATGAACAGAACCGGTGATAAAGGGCAGCCCTGCTGGAGGCCAACGCGCACTGGGAACAGGTCTGACTTTGTGCCGGCAATGCATACCAAGCTCCTGCTCTGGTTGTACAGGGACCGGACAGCCCTTAGCAGGGAGCCCCGGTCCCCATACTCCCAGAGCACCTCCCACAGGACCCCACGAGGGACACGGTCGAACGCCTTCTCCAAATCCCCAAAACACATGTGGACCGGTTGGGCGAACTCCCATGATCCCTCGAGGACCATGCAGAGGGTATAGAGCTGGTCCAGTGTTCCACGACCAGGTCGAAACCCGCATTGTTCCACCTGCATCCGAGATTCGACTACTGGCCGAACTCTCCTCTCCAGTACCCTGGCATAGACTTTCCCCGGGACGCTGAGGAGTGTGATCCCCCGGTAGTTGGAACACATCCTCCGGTCCCCTTTCTTGAAAAGAGGGACCACCACTCCGGTCTGCCATTCCAGAGGTACTGTCCCTGACCGCCATGCGATGCTGCAGAGACGTGTCAGCCAGGACAGTCCCACAGCATCTAGGCACCTGAGGTATTCAGGGCGGATCTCATCCACCCCCGGTGCCTTGCCACTGAGGAGTCTTATACTATGATGTCAAATTCCATATGGTGTGGAGCCAAGAAGAATGACAAGCACGGCTAGGGTTTTTATTTACATTTGAACCAGTAACCCCACACCATAAAAAAACAACACAGGACATTATGTGAATAGTTAAACAGGACTTGTGGGGAGTTTAAAAGGTCACCATACACTACGACAAACCAGGACGACATGGAAGAGCAGTAAAAAAATATTTCCTCACACCGATCCGCAGTTCAGATGTGTGAGCTTGCATCCCTGCTCATTATTTTGGGCTGAAGGTGTGTACAAATGCGTAATTTCAGGTCATTTTGGGGCCAGAAGATTACAAAACTATTTGAGTATGTGGTAAGGGTTAGGGAAAAGTTGTTATTAAAGTCTTTCTAAAATGGTTTGAGACAGAGACAGTAAAATGTTTCTTGATGACTCTTGGTCTGCTGTTGGTGCACAGATTGCTTGCAATGCACCAGTTAGACATATAGTAATCGCTATAGCAACCACTTTGACATAAAATGAACAGCTATGACATATTTCCCAGTAGATTCACTGCTTACAGTATGTGTCCTTCCTGCATATTCGTTCAACAACTTACCACTAAAGAAAAACGGAACGCCACTCCCCTTGCAAAACCAAGCAAATTGTATGGCTACAGTGGAAGAATAAAAAACTATTCCGATGACCTTTTCCTAACCTATTTTTGAGTAATGAGTAGCTGCACTGCATGATTTTAAACCCCATAAATATCTTCATTACTAAAAAACTTCATTTCTCCTCCAATAAACACATTTTAACTCACAGCTCACTATTGCACAACTGACATAAACCAGAAGTAAACAGTTCAAAGGTGTTCACTAGTCAGATTAACCTTTTGAGAGGTTTACTTTGGCAAAAGGTTCTAACCTTGTGAGAAACCAAAAACAACTGGACTTTGATCTAAATTTGATCACACCATTACATTGAATAGAAATGTTTCAAAAATAAATGTATGGGAGTTGTTTTCGAAGTCATTCAAAGACTCTAAACAATACATTTCTATAAAATCTCACAAAACCTGTTTTGAACCAAGATACTGCAACAGAGTAGAATTTTTGCTCTTCATTATAGAATTCATTAAATCCACTATTAGGGGGAAATGCATCCACACAGTCTCAGACACAGTCTTGCAGTCATTCCCAGATGGAAAATTCCATCATGCATGAGATGCAGTTGGGAAATTACATTCAGGAGCTCTTTGTTTATGTGCCCAGGGACTGGCTTTTTTCCGCTTGCACCTCTTACAACTCACCTGCTCTATTCTTGTAGATGGTGACGTTCCGGATTTGGAAACAGATGAACTTAAAGGCTCTTTTCTACCGGCTCCAGATGAAAAGGCAGCAAGCTCTTAGCGTTTGGAAGAGCACATTCAAAATTTATGGAAGTCAAACAAAGTCAACAAAAACAACAATAGCCATGCTGAAACACTCTTCAAAGTCTGTAGACACACAGACTTGAATCACAGTTTCTCCTTTCAAAGAGGTCAATGCATCTCAGATATCAAAGGTCCTTTCTGCTATCCTTTTATCATTTTGAACAAAATGTCACCCATCAAAAATTGCCCCGGTCACCCAGAAGGTTAAACCAAACCATATTGTTTCCTTTATAACTAGAGTTTACAACACAGAATCAGTATTTCAACGTGAAAATCAGATATGAGACAACCATTCACTCCATGTGGCTTTTCTTTTTCCTCATCCTAAAAAAAATTAGTCTCAACTATCCTGTCCTCAGAATAGAGTTGCTTTGATTTGAGGTGTCTCAATAAAATTTTGAGTTCTACCAAAACTCTACCACTTCAGAGAAAAAAAATGCTTCTGATCAAAGCAAACAACCAGGACATGGACAAAATGCGAAAAGGATAATGGGTTTACACCATAATTGCCAGCAGAACAAAGGAGAAAATTGAACAGTCAGATTGTACACACATGCTAGTCTGCACATGTGCAATATGTTTTCGTCAAAAAAAAATTTTGTTTAGTGTAGGGGTTGTGGGATGTTTGGAAAAAAATCTATTTTTTTTATATTTTTTATATTTTATATTGATTTATTAAAGCTAATCATTTTCAGTGAAACATGAGACACTTTGTGAAATAAAAACTGATCAGAGCTTGCGTTTTGTATTTTCAAGTACATTGGTAAAAAAAGAATTGTTAAAAATTTAACCAAATTGGTAAAATTGCTGAAATTGAAGAACACAACTGGACAATCCTGTGAGGGGGGAAAAAAACATTATGCACTACAATTTCAAACTAAATTAATTTTTTTCCAGGTTTTGCAATATGCAACCTGCACTGACTGTAAATTGTGGCTACGATTAGATTTTGATTAATTGCTCAGCATAAATTTTGTGTGGACAAAATTGACAAAAAAAAAAAAAAAAAAGAGTTCATTATAAATGAACGAGACCAGATCAGAAGGAATATCCATGCTAGAAATCAAATGTTCCCAGACCGCTGTATGTTCCCAGAACATTGTATTTTCTGGGAAATTCAGAATAGTGTATTCTTCTAAGGTTAGGAGGAAGTAATCATTTGACCAATAGAGAACCATGTGGGGATCTTTTTTAATATAAAAACATGTTTTTTGTAACATTGCATAAGTGACCGCAGAATGACCAATATTCCCCTAAAGTCATACCGAGAACATTTAACAGCAGTACTTCAACAACCAAAACCAACCAAAAGAGAATATTTTATTAATGTCCTGAAAGTTTTTTGAAGTTTGGAAGTTTTATCATTTTTAGGAGACAGTGTCTTCGACAAGGATTTAGTTTTCCTAAACAACCATGTACAGCCTAGTTGCAAAGTTTTATATAAAGCTGCCAGCCTACATAAAAGCTTTAAATGCTGAATATTGTTTTTATGGTCACTTCAAGATGGAAGATCAAGTATTTCTCTTTTTGTTTAGCTCAATTATATTGAATATTAATGTCAATCACCAACATTTTTCTAAAGATTTCAAATCTAAAGTAGCACAACCTTGTGCCCATCCCCCTAAGCTCTAACACGCTCCCCAGGCCTCCAATCAGCCTTTCAGATTTGTGGATAGAATAGCTTGGCCTCTCAACCTTTAAAATTCACAGTAAACCAGAAGTGACAAAAGTAAGTCACTAACGTTAGGAAGGCGGAAACACTTCGCAAGTAAGGCTTTAAAATTGAAACTATTTAACTATTGAAAAGTTTGAGGATGGCTTTGTGGCATCATCGAATGGAATGTGAATGCTAATCCGGTGATCTAGAAATTAATTTTCCTTCACAGACAGAAAACATGGTGTGAAATAACTTTTAAATTATGTTTTAAATTACCTCTAATGTGTTGTTAAACATAGCTTTAGGTTTGAAGAACACCATTCAGAAGTTTTAAAACTGAAAGCACTTTGTGTATCAAAATATTGCCTTTAATAAAAAAACAAAAAGTTCATGAAACAAGTCCTAGTGAGTCCTGTGATATATGTCACGCAGTACAACCTCCTATGTCAATCATTCATGCCAAGAAACCGAACTCCAGGGGGGGTAAGGGGGGGCCAACATCAAGGTAACAGCTCTTGGATTGCACAGTTGCATAAGGGCAAGCATGGTTATGCAAGTCTTTCACAAAGATGCAGGAAGGGAAATGTTATAGTTTATCTCCATCTGAATGAATACATGGTTTCTCTGTGGATTAATGAACTGGAATCATATTTTCACCCTGGACCCTGAATGATGAAGACTCACATGAGCCTTGAGCTGCTCTAGTGAGTTAAACTCAAACCTCGGTCAAAACAGAGCCAGACAGATTGTACTCAGCAGCTCCATAAGCTGCAGCGGTTGAGTCGCATAGAGGAGGGGCTTACGAATCACTAAACGACTAATTTGGGAAGCGCGGCCAAATTTCATGCATGTTAAATACAAAATAAATACGATGAAGCAATGACTTCCAACATCAAATAATGAACCTTTCAAACTCACAATAGGTGCACTTTAAAATACAACATATCCAAATAGTATTTCCCCTACACATTCAGTCATGTTGTCTGAAAAGCCCACAGAGACCAGATTCAAAGAGTCTGAAAATAAGCAGTTGGTAGAGTGATTGTGAAACACTGTGTTCCTGTATATGTCAGCAGATTGTCACCCTGCCATCATAATTTTCAACAAGTGGGAGGGTGACAACTGAAAACAAGCTCAATAAAATGTGAATGAATCCAAATGAAAGTCCTTCTTGCATGGCTCAGGTGAGGATCATCAATAACCTTTGGACAACAAATTGAAGACACTGTTTGAAATATACTGAAAAGGGATGCAAAGCTTTTCATCCCAAAATCAGCACTCAGCACCATTGTCTTAGATTACCCCCTTCAATTGAAGTATGGGTTTCATATTTGAACTCAAACAGGCATCACTAGCTCAGCTAGGCCTTATAGTTGGCAGCTCCAATTATTTACTGAGAACCAGTCCAGCAGACATTAAAGGAATGAATGACTTGAAAGGAATAATCATGCAGAGAAGATGGAAGCTGACTTTCCAAACGTAGTTGGAGGCTGTATGTGAGTCCTGCAAACTTGGTCCCTTGGTGTGAATTTGGAGATATCGTTCCTTTTCAGCCAGCTGCCGAGAGCTCTGTATTTTAGGAAAGCAGAGTTAATTCTGACCTTGAGGAAAGCGGAGACTGTTTGTAATGATGTGTCTTTTAAGGACATGTTCAGTCCAACTAAAAAAGTTTGTAAATCTAGTTGAGAGGCCCGTTACAGCAACACAATTAAGCAAACTCCAGACGTCCACCATTTCTTAGAGATCATTAGAGCAACTGGACTGAAAGTAGCCAAGCGGGAACTCTAGGATTTACTATATGTGCTACGTTATCTATCCAACACAAACAGGCACCATTGTTAAAGAGTATTATGACTGGACACACCAGTCAGCTAATGATATAACATTAGTTTCTTTGTGATAACATTATATCACATGATCACATTGGTAACAAGAAAGTTGCAGGGCATTAGGATGTTAGGGATGTTTTTAAGTTAAAAGCAGAAAATTTTGTTCAACTTGGTCAGGATGCTTCAGTATACAAATACATTTAGTATGAAATATTTTTTCAAATGTCATGAAACCGACGGAGGGAAACGTAGTTCCCAAAATGTATGTGTGTAAAACATATTTTAGGGACATTTTAGAGTCTAGTCATTTGGGGGAAAATAAAGATAATTTCTTGCACAAACCCCCAAAAAATTCCAGGTTGTGTGACGCACCACTTTCAGAATGTCTATCCATGATAATATCTCCTTAATATTCACAAGCCTGAGTTCTCTTATCCAATGAATATAGGCACACTTTCTACTATATTGTACTCTTACTTCCATGTTCCGATTGAGACAAGTACTTCCTGGGCCCTTTAGACATGTTTAAAACAAAAATAGTTTTTCATGTTTATATGGCACCAGAGAAATCAGCTTACTGAGCATAGCTTGTTTATGGAAGTACATATGAACACACTCTAACAGACAAAATAATAGGACAAAAGCCTCCCATCAAAAAGGCAGTGCTAAAAGGAAACCAGCAGCCTCAGAAGCGAAAAAGAGAACTGTATGCAAAGCAACTTTACATTCAACCTTTGTCTGTGCGCAGCAGCCAATCACTGAGGAGCATTTAAAGGACTCTATAGTTAACCAAGGTATATCCGTTTGTGTACGGTTTAACGCAGTTGACATTTTATAATAGCACATACAGCAAACAGAAATTCATTACCAAGAAAACAAAGCAAGAGTCACTTGTGGTGTTCATATTATTGTTACTCAGGCAGTGTTTGTGGTACTCATTGGCTTTTGAGGATATTAATTCACCAATCAAGACATTTTATGTAAAACTCATACAAATATATTTACTTTAGCCAAGAAACAAGTGATATAAACAGCAAATGTACTTTATTTATTGTTCTTTAATCTTATTTCTTCACATTTAGAATGTAAACCATGTACGGTGATCTCATTATTGTTACCTTGGCAGGGATGGCAGGTCTGCAGACCCATTGCGTTTTGGGGCTTTATAATTTACAAAATAATATAATTTCAAATGTAAAAAGTTATGTTTGTGTGGGAAGACAGAATAAAGGTTCAGAATCTAGAATTTTCACACTTTTGCATGCCCTTGGTCCAGTAGACCCAACACTTTGGATGTAAATTAAATATGTAGAGGGTATACAGTGTGGGCTCATTAAAAATGTCTTCTTATATATGTTTTTCACAGGAAATGAGTCAAGGCCAATGAATCTCAGTTTCGGATAATAATTGCTTGTATACATTTTATTTTAATGAAAACTGAAAATGGGTCCCACGGACCCTAACACCATACAAAGATTAAATGATGTTTTTCGTTTGTCAACAAGCCAAAGCACCATAATATAGACCAGTTGAATTTATTTTAGGTGCACAAAATTGTTGAAAAATAAACAAGTATGATGTTACCAGTCTCAATATTTTGTTACATGTTGATGACTCGTTAATATTGTGCAATTTTATCATAGTGTAAAAGCTAATAATAACCATAATTATGCAACATGTTCCAATATAGCTTGTCCAATGTCACAAACAAAATGTTTCTTGGAAATAATATGGACATAACAGTCCCTAAAGAGCAAAACATCTAATTAAAAACTAAATGTGTTGTGTACTTTAAGAGGCTCTGCCGTTACCCTGATCTGATCCGCTGTAGTGCAGCATTAAGAGAGTACAGCTGGTCAGGCAGGGGAATTTCGGGTGAAGAATGTTTATCAAGGAAGTCCCGGATGTGCCCTGGTAGCACAGACCTCAAAATCTCTCTTAACACACAGCTTCGTGGAAAAGCTTAGCATGCTCCATCATCTATAAAAAAATTTCCAGGAATGCATCGAGCTAACAGCTTTCAAACATGTCATTTTCTGTTTATTTAATACTCTCAGGAAACAATGTCAAGCCGAACAGTTAAAAATAAATACACGTCTAGACTCCCCATAAATGTTGTGTAGCTGTCAGCATTGACTCATTATAACTGTGCTGCTGAATGGAAAAAGAGACCGAAATAACTTACTTTGTTCACTGTAGATCAAACAGCGCACACACTTAAATGATCAAATATTCACAATTTGAATATATAATTAATAATTAATTAATTATATATAACATGGACGTGATGACACCCATAGGTTTCTGGCAAAGTTAGATTAAACTCAGAGTGGGCATTTCCAGTAATTGAAAAAGCATCCACAGAGGTAGGACATGGACATAGTGAAGACGTCTGATTGGCTTCAAATTAAAATTTTAACATATCTTAAATAAACTAAAGCAAAAATAATAAAACCCTTTGTTCATGAAGATCAAAACTAGCAATATGAATAAACAAACCTATTGGAGCCAGGGGTGTAAACATGTTTTTTTCAGCTTCAAAGTTGCTCAGTTTTAACATATGAGTGAATGAGAAGCTGCTCACTTCTGGAGTCAGCCTCAAGTGGCCTGTCAAGAAACTGCAGTTCAGTTACTTCCTAATAAGCATCGAGAGGGAAAGCAGGAGATTGGATACAGGATACTTTACATAGCAGAAAAAGCTTTTTATCAGTGTTTAGACCCACTAAAAACAAATCTTTTGATCAAATTAAAAAGAGGTTCTCAACTTTTTTGCATATTAAACAGTACTCTTCAGATATATCGTTTGAAACCCTAACCACCACTTTTATGTTTTTAGGCATTAATGAAGATTTTTTTTATTTCATTTTTATTTATCTCTGGCAATAACAACCATTTTGTACTTTAATCTCAATCTCTGGAAACCCTTAAAATCTTTTGTACATTTATGAGTCTTATGCAATATCTAGCAACCCTAACCATCACTTTTATTTTAAATGTATATGAGCTTTATCTAAAACAATTTTCTCAATCTTTTGCAATTCCAAGCAACAACAAAAAAAGCTTTACACGGACATCAAAACTTAAGACCTGTTGGAAAACAATGTAAGACCTAAGACCTAGAACAGTGAATTTAAGGCTTTGAGAATTACATTTTAGCATTTTAAGACCCCGCGGAAAAATTAAGGAATTTGAAGTGAAGAAATGCACCCTTTAAGCATCATGAAAAAGCCGCTTAAAGCTGCTCGCCAGGTTCTGAGACACAGCCAAAACATTGAGCAGAGACTAAACAATGTCTCAAAAAAAGTTAAGTATTTACCTCCCTCAGAGCCATGTCTCAAAACAGTAGGGGCTCAGCAAATATAGAGAAATTCTACATTTAACAACGTTTCAACCCGTCGATGAAAACCAAGCCATTATAAAGGTACATTAAGTCATGGAAGGAAAAGTTTACGAACAAGTTACCACAAATTTCCAAACTATGTGTTGCTCGTAATTAGTGCGTTAACAGTCATTTAAAAGAATAAAATTTCGACAGCCTAATGTTACATGAGTTAAAATAACGGTTACGTGTTTTCTGTCCTGTTGTGATTTTAAGCGGCGCGAGTGTTTCGCAGGAAGCGGAAGTTCATTTTGATTCATTCAACCGTTTCTGGAGTTTCTTTCACTATGGAACCTCTCTGAGATAACTCGCGTTAACAAGACTCCGCGTAGAGTTAACATACGATAGTAAAAACCATACATGGAACGAAAAAGGGCAGAAGCATCTTACCTTGTAAGAAGAGGCTTTCGTGTCTCCTCGCTTCACGGACGCTCCGCTGATTCCCAACAATGTGGGAAGGAATGAGTGACGCGACGCGCGCCAGTTACTGGATCACTGCGAGCAGAGGGAAGAGGATGGGGCTTTAAAGCTCCCGTAGAGCCGTGGGGAACGTGGAAATTGAGGCGGAAATCTAGCCCCTTGCTTGGGTTTCGGAGTGACTTTTGGGCTTGGAGCACATTTGGAAAGATGGTGTTCGACCTTCCGACCGTGAAAATAACTGTAACGCATTGTATTTGTTTCTCAAAACTCAACATATTCAGAAATACATTTATTTTTATAAAAAACGTTAAAAAAAAGCACAAGAATTCTTAAAAACAACTTACTGTAATTCAAAGTCAAATATCACAGAGGGCCAAAAAACAAAACAAAATTTGCCTCAAGTCGAGGGCGGGGCCAGTTCAATGTTTATGAAAAAATATTGAAATGATTGCACGTAGCCTACTGAGCCTAGATGTAGTATTATTAGTAGTAATAAACTATCATTTTAAAGAAATTATAGCTCTTGAAGATAAAACAATAAAAGCAGTGTTATAGGTGCATCAGTCAGTGTGCAAGGCAAAGGTGCAAAAGCACATCAGGTGACCCTAGTTCGAATCCTGAGCCTGTGGTCCTTTCCTGTACACGTAAAAGTCAAAATCCATAATGGAGAAAGTATTGGCAGAAACATCAGGAGACTTTTTCAGCTGGTTAAAACAGCACTTTACGTTAATATAATACTCAAGGTTTAAAGGGTCCGTATCACTTCTCAGAAATTTCTAGCAGGTTTGAAAATTGTGCATGTGTTTAAAATTGTGTTTTAAAGCATAAAGTCATATTAAGCTTGATTCATGCCTATTTCTGTAATCTAATTTTCTATTTTAAATTGATTTTTCTTCTCTAACAAATGATTCTTTTAAAAAGTTCACATTTGCAGTATTTTAGAGATGTTTCACTTTTTGGTAAAACATTTACATTTTAGGATAAATTGGTAGTGTGCTTTTTACTGGGTTCTTCACATTTGCAGATACTGTAAAAGATGCATAGTGAAATTCTGTTTTCAAAATACAGCAGGGTACTGTTTTGAATTTTCCTGCGAACATACTGGACAGTTTTGGTGGCTGTACAGCATACAGTAAAATAATAGAAAATAATTTAGTTAAAAAGTTTGTAAAGGAAAATTAAGCGTGTGTATGTATTTTTTATGATTGTCAATTTGAAAAGTCTGAGTTATTTCCAGACTGTCATGATCTTATAACTGTTAAAAATGTTTCTGCTGACACACTTTACGGAACAGTCTGTGCCAATATCAGCTCCCGCGAGAACTGTCTGAGCCTTGCTCATATCACTGCTGACATCCCAGAAAATAAAAATACATTATTAAAAGCAATGTCAACTTCCTTTGACAGTCTAATCACCAATTTGGTTCAATTTAATTTGTGTTTACTAACAAACTGCCAGACCAGAATGTGCAAGCAGGGTGCTGAACAACAAACCCAATGAAATATACACAGGGCATCACATAAAAAAAAAAAGTTCAGTTTTGTACCAGCCAGCACCCTTGCGGGCCTCACTGACTGATGCAAAAGCCAACATTTTGAAGAACTTAATCCTTTTTTCAGAGTACAAACTGACCACTATCAGCAGAGATTTCCAGACGTAGGGTGCTGAAAAGAAATCCTGGTCACAGCAGGAACAATCCGTATAAATGAACCCTCAGACAGAATGTTCTACCCAAGAACAGAAGTTGCATGATTTGCGACTGATTTACATGGCAAGTCAATAGCAAGATGTATTATTAAATTCACGTGGAGAAAGTGAGCAGGTATTGTGAGTTCTGATGTGCAAATAGTAGTCTGTAGAGGTGCTAAACATGTGGAATTTGAAGTTCAAATGTTTTCTCTTTACTGTATATTACCGAACATGCAAGTAAATCAGAATCTTCCTAGAGCAGCTATGATGAGTTAGGATTTTCTATCGTTGATTCAGGGACATTGCTCACCTTTACTCAATCCTGGTCTAAACACAGCTTGAGAGCTGTACCCATGAGGGAACATGTGGCTTCAGAGATGCAGGCTGGTACAAGACCATAATTTGAAAAAAAAAAAAAGCTAAAGTAGCTGTACGCAAACTTTGGGATTTGAAGTTGACTATTGAAATCCAAAAAACAAACACACCATTAGACCATTAGATAATGGCTAATATAAATACGATTGACTGTAAATAACATGGATGTAGCCTGCGTGACGTAAAAAGGCTATGAATGGGTATAGTCAGTCTTCATCATGGAAGTGTGTCACTTCTTGGTAACCAAAAATGGGTCCAAAGAGGCAGGACATAGGCGTAGCACAGACATGTGATTGGCTCAAGGTTTCAATCTTAACATATCTTTCAAAACTAATGTAAAAATTTTTTACATGGGAGTGTAACATGTTTTAACATTGGACTGAATGAGAACCTGCTCGCTTTTGCTCCGAGTGTCCAGTCAGGTTACTACAGATTAGTCACTTTCTGTTGTCTATCTCCTGACTACTCGAAGATGCTTTGATTGGTTGGCATGAGAAACTACCAAAGATTGAATATTTAAGAGTTCTCAGAGTCGAATCCACAAACGTGGACGATAACCATGTGACAGTATTCGGTCTGGCATATGCCAAATAAGATTGGAGTCACCTATGTCAAGTGGTAAATAGATCTGGTGAACCTAAGCATATTTATGATAGGAAACACACACATTTTAAAGAATTAAGTATGCAACACTTTTATCTGTGGAGGACATCCGTTGACAGAAAACAGATGATGCGCTGTATTAAAACCAGAGACTCTTGATACTTCACTCAACAGAATCACAGTCCATCAGGAGAGGCTGAATAAACACGGGCTGTCAGAAACAGTTGTTGTGGCCTCATGGTTGAAGAGTGAGTCTATGACGATAAACAGCTAGCAAACCAGGCGGGGGATGTTAGGGGTGCTGGCTGATGAGGCGATACTCCGTCCTATATGTCCATACCTCAGGCATGGGTAACTGGAGACTAGATTCCAGTTCTAACTGAGAATGTGAGACATTTGGTGACACATTTCCTTAGCACATGCTCAAAACTCTGCTAGGCCCTCAGGGACTGACAGAGATCACTTTATCAGAGGTTAACCAAGAAAAATTGTATAGTACATAACTGTAATTTTAATAAAACACAGTTCAGTGCTAAGGTTTATTTATATATTCATATCTCTTTATAGTTATCAAATTTTCTACTTTTGACCATGTAACCAGCTTAACACCATGACCTTTTTTTTATTTTAATAATTTTACAATTAATTTGTGGCTTGGTTATGTTTAAAAGGTAAGTAGTTGTGTGTGATCAGTACTTTCAAATTGCCTTTGTTTTGGTTAAAGTTTAAGACTTAAATCAAATGCATTTAATTGGAGAACTTAGCTTCCTTATCTACCGATCTCAATTTTTGCAGTCATCAGTATTTAAAATGCTGCATACAGTTAAACATCTATTTCAGGGTTATCAAGTCTCAATCAAAATTCACACACATTTTGCAGTTTTCACACACATTTCTCAAACACAAAAAAAATAAAATAAATCAAATGTCACTCGAGGTCTAATTTCTCTCGTGTGTGTGTGTGTGTGTAGAGGGATAGCAATAGTATATAAAGCAACTGCGAATGACAGCATAATGGCATGATTGACACACCATGGAGGCCAATCAAATGAGAGTTGTTAAAAAAGAATAAAGATCATCTGAGAATGTTTGCTGTAATTATAAAAAAAAGAAGTATTGTTTATGTAAGCTATTGAGCTTCACATTCATTTGCACTTTTCTTTTGAAGCATTTGCTTTGAAAGGCAGAAAATCTCTCAACAGAACCTTCTCTCTTACTGTCCCCGGCTGGTGGAACAAACTCCCTGATTCAGCCAGAAAAGCAACAAACTTCTCTTTTGGGAGAATCTTCTTTTCATTAGATTTCTTTTCCCCTCTTTCTATGGTTGATTGATCAGCAGATCTCTATTGTGAGCAAAGTAAGGTAGACTTTGCCTTTAAAACAAATTGCATATTGTCCCTCCCCCTAGTTTAGTCACTTTAGTTAAAAGTGTCTGCCATGTAATACTTCAAACACAGAACATTTAACAAGTAATTATTTTCATTTACAAAGTTGTCATGAAAAGTAAATATCATATTATAAGTGCCAGTGATCTCTTGAAAATCTCCACAACAATATTTTTTTTTCATATCTACAAGTTTGTAGTTTTGAGGATGCAGGAGAAGAATCATGTCATCTGATCACACACATCATTTACATAACCTGTAAAAAATTATGTAAAAGATACTAGTTATATTAGTACTAAAGTATCTCATTTGATAATTAACCAGTAATTTTAAATGGTTACTTTGAGTATGAAAAAGTAGCAGTGTAAAATGTTTGCTGACCATATGTGTAGCCTTTCTTATTGATGTTGCCATTAAAAGAGAGACACATACAGCACATTTAAACTGAATGTGAATAACTTTGATAACTAATTGATCCGTTTTGTATGTTGATAGACATTATATAAAAACATGTATAAAAAAAAACACCCCCTTGCTGGGAATATCTCACTTTGAGCAGCGATCAAAACTTGAGAATTGTACATGTCTCTTTTTTACAGTTGGTTTGATTAACAGTTTGTTCTATTTGTGAGGAATTAACATTTAGCAAAAGACACCTACTGGCATCTCAGTAGCATCAGACTAGAGGGTTAAAATTGATGCTAATGTTTTAAGCCCCAGATTAGAGCTTCTTCATATGTTAATATCTTCATTAGGATCAACCAAACAAAAACACAAACAGAAAGTAGTTGTAATGCAAATTTACTATGTAAAGTCACACATATGGAAATGAGCTAATCAGCAATCTGTACATATTTAGCACATTAGCCTGATTGATATTACTGGAGTACATTTTCAAGAGCTTAAAAACAAAACAGGTTACATTCACAATAAAAACACAACAAGGCATGTTTTCAAATGGCCTACTTACCAAAGATTACCCAGTTCAAATATAACTGCACACATGCCGGGGCTTACAACCAGCACCTAATACCCAAACACATGGTAAATCACTTAGAAAGCTTGGAGGGGTGGTTTCATCTGACATTTGGAATCAGCAGCTTTGGTTACCTACCACAAACTCAGACATGTTAACCACCCCTGAGCACAGCGCCATCTGGAGACTCGAGAAGTGTAATGGCAACAGTGCGGTGAAAGCTGTTGCCCGCAATGCAGCTCAATTAAGTGACTGGCAGTCAAGAGAAATTCAGACATTTTCTTCAGTGCATCAATAATGTTCTCAAGTGAAATAGACACATTTACATTTTTAAGAGGGATTTCTTCAATGTTTGTAGAATTGGTTGTCTTGGAAAAGCAAAACCAGAGATTACTTTTTGGTCAGTGGAAGCAGGTATCTATTTTTGTCGCGTGTTTATCGTTTCGACGTCAGCGTGAGCGTGGAGGAGACTCTGAAGATCTGAGGCAGCATGTTACTCAGCTGGTAAAACATCTCCTCGGAGATACTCTAAGGTTACAAGACACAGAGAGACAGAGTGACTCTTTATTCTTCCATAAACCTATATATACACACATTTGTGCACAAAAACACAAAGAATCCTGTGTGTTGACATTTACTATGTGTCCTTTTTAAATTGTATTTTATCAACATAAAAGTATCCCAATCTATTCAATATACAGATCTTTTTACAGGTCACATGATCAAATAGTTTTGCGTGCATTTTGGTAATAGAAGTAAAGATGTTTCTCAGTTACTTAAACATGGCACCAAAGATTTAATATGGTGTCCGAGAGGTGTAATACACATTTACATAATGTAAAACACTTTTACATGTTACAAAACAAATTTACATTATAGAAAACATATTTCCTAGATACAAAACATTTAACATTAAATTGTAAATTAACCCTTGTGTGGTGTTCATATTATTGTTACTCAGGTGGGGTTTGTGGGTCTCGTGGACACATTGCCTTTTGCAGATTTTAATTCACCCAATTAAGAAATTTTATGTTAAAAACTTAAACAATATTTCCTTTAGCCAAGAAACAAGTGATATAAACAGCAAATATACTTTATTTATTGTTCTTTAACCTGATTTATTCACGTTTAGAATTTGAACCATGTGTGGTGTTCTCATTATTGTTACTTTGGCAGGGTTGATGGGTCTGCTGGACCCATGGCATTTTGGCGCTTTTAATTCACACAATCACACAATTTTATTCTAAAATGTAAAATGTTATGTTCATGTGTAATTTATGTTTGTGTGGGAAGAGAGAATTAAGGTAAAGAATCTACCATTTTCACACTTTAACATGCCCCGGGTCCAGTAGACCCGAACACCTTGTGTGTAATATAAACGTGTAGGGGGAGCGTACGTCTGGGGTCATAAAAAAATCTGTTCTGATATATGTTTTTCACAGGAAATGAGCTAAGCCCAGTGAATCTCAGCTTCAAATAATAAATGCTTGTTTAATTTTTCTTCTGATGAAAACTAAAAATGGGTCCCACAGACCCGAACACCATACAAGGGTTAAATTATAAGTTGAATTGAAATGTAAATTAAAATGCATATTATAAAACAAATGTACACATTCAGAAAATATTGACATTTCCGAAAACACATTTACATATTACAAAACACTTACAAATTCTAAAACAAAAATACTTTTTAAAACCGGAAAGAGTAGGTACCATTGACAACCAACAACTTTCTGCCAATCATGAAGAGCACTCATATTAACTATTTCTGTAGTTTTCATTAAAAATAATTGTTAAAATGACAAACGGAATTAATAAAAACAATTATGAGGAAGGACATATGTATGCGGTGGTTGCATAAATGTCACAACTTCATGGAATACATTTAAGTCTGTTTTATGTTAAAACATACTTGTAGGAAACTGTGCCTTTTCAAGAGAACACTAGAACAGTTGTTTGGCTAGCAGACAATGAGGCTAGCGCTTTTGCAAAAATAAGCAACATTCTCCAATCAGGACTTCTAGCAAACATGCTCAAACCTCCAAAGATCCAGAAGCTCATACACTCCTACATCCCCTCCAGAAGCCTGTGCTCAGAGACGGTACAGCGACTCGTGTTATCGTCTCACAAAGGCAAAAAATCTCTCAGCAGAACCTTCTCTTTCACTGTCCCTGGCTGGTGGAACAATATCCCTGATCCAGTCAGGAGAGCAGCAACACTAACAGCTTTCAAAAAGCAACTGAAAACTCTTCTCTTCAGGGAACACCTACTATATATATATAAAACTTTTTCCTCCTCTGTCTTTATTTTCTTCCTGCTATAGTTTATTGATACAATTTCTATTATGAGCAAACAGATATACTTCGATTGTCTAACAAAATGCATATTGTCTCTCCACCTTTGTAAGTCGCTGTGGACAAAAATTTTGCCAAATGCATAAATGTAATGTAAATGTAACTCTACGATGTCTCTTTCAAACTCTCGATACTTTTCCCACATGAACAGCAGAACTTTAGAATAGCATTGTATTGTATACATCCTGCACAGTCAAAAACAACCAACAATTGAACAAAATCTAACATTAGTTTACGGTCTCGATCTCCAAACGTTCCCCTGTGAAAGGCTGTAGCGTCACTTCCTCAGTACTTTGATTGACTGAAGACTCATCCAATCAGCGCCAGGTTGTTGGTTCTCAAAGGTACCTACCCTTTCCAGCTTCGGATGTATTTGTGTTTCGGAATTGTAAAGTGTTGTGAGACTTGTAAATGTGTTTTCTAACCCGTAAAGTTGGTTAGGATTTTGTAAATTAGTTTTATGACATTCAAATTTCAAAACTAGTTTTCTGAAATGTAAATTTGTTATGTATCTTTTAAAAGTGTTAAGCATTGTGTAAATGTGAATTCTAACTTTTCTTAGTTTAAAACAGCTTCCCTGTATCCCAGCAAACAAGAATATCTGGCTGTTAGGGTCAAACTAACAGATTTATTTATTAAATTAAATACATACTTACACACAAATATATATATATATATTTTTTCTTCATTATTTATAAATAATTTATATATAAATCTATTACTGAGACCATAAAATTTGGCCAGAAAATTTGGTTCGCTGGGATATAGGAAAACTTTTTTAAAAACCTTGCTGCTACGTCGAAATTAATGGAGAACACTTCTACTTTCGTTGCCAAAATGCACTTATTTGATCATTTGATCTGTAAAAGGGTCCATATAGTAAAAAGCCACCCGATCAGTGGTTAATTTCAACCAATCAGGTAGAGAAAAAGTTTTTTATTTATGACATTTAATTTGGTAAGTAATTTTAGCAAGTTTGTTTTTGGTTGATTAGAATTAGTGTGATACTGACTGAACTAAAAAAAAAATAAAAAATTATCTAAAAACAGAAGCTCTGGAGGAGCAATGAAGAACATGTAACTGAGGATATATATTGCGATTAGCTGTTCCAACAAACTCAATTTAAAATATAATTTTAAGCCTTAAAACAAAGTGCCATAGTCATAGTGTTGCTTTAAATAAATAAATAATTACCACCACTATAATAAATGTTAACAGTAGATTTTTTTGAACGATTCATTCTTTTTCTAGAGTCATTACAAACCAGAATGATCTCAAACTATACACTCAGATTTTCACTTGGAAATATGGAAGATATTCAACTGTTTGATCATGCATTCAAAAACACGCCAAATAATCCAAACCACAAAGGTTTAAATCATAGAATACAAATTAAAGTGTATAATGTAAACTTCCAACAAAGTTCCATTTGGGGGAGCTATTTTAAAAGGCGTTAAAGAGTAAAACCGGCAGCTGTGAATGTGGTGAGTCTCCTAAGCCTGTAAGTATGTGGCAAAAGATGGACGCTATTGTTTGACAACCCTGCGGGTATTATCTGTTTATTAAGTAATCATCCAGCAAGGAACTAGAGCATGCTCGGAATAGTTCCTCACACACAAGACAAAAAATACTTTCAATGAGGCCAAAACATACCTGTGGGACAAGAAACTGAACAGTCCGGGAGATTCCTCCATCCCAGGAGGCCATTTCCATCATAAAACCTGGGAAGGACCACACTTATTTTGAAATATCATTTTAATTTAAGGTGCTTGGCTTACTTTGACATCACTAAACATCTTTGATGTCCATTTAAAACCAATCTTTACATTCACAAGAAAAGGCAAACCTGTGTTGTTTTTTAATAAAAAAGCTCAGATATGAAAGTTGTAGCTGTTGACCTGAGTTTATTGTACGGTAGCTAGACAGTGTACACAGCTAGTTATACTTTTGGTTTTCTTTCAATAATTATACGGGATTTCTGTGTTTTGAATGGGCTATGCAGGATTTGAAGTTGTGAGGTTTGAACTTTGTTAACAATTTATGCTGTTTTTTTGTAGAGTAGTATTCTTTTCAATGTATTGTTTTTGAGGAACTTTAAGAGAACAAGCCACTGAAATTACTTAAAAAAAACTTCAATAGTCATTACAAAGTGAAATGTATTTGAATACAGCATTACAGACACACCTTTGACACACTTGAAGACCAGTTCAGCTCGTTTCAAACACCAGGGAATGGTCATCTCCTGCATAGAAGAACAGAAAACTACAATGGAAGATAATATTTAACCATGAGCAAACAACCAAATTCCTTTGAGAGGAACAACAGCATCATTTTGATCGATCTCAGTATGTCTTGCATTTCTCACAGTTTTGAATTTAAATGTAATAAATCTCTTAAATATCTTATCTGAAATCAATAAAAACACAAAAATACTGATTAAAAAGGTCAGATTAGCATTATGAAATTGAACTATAAAACCAAAACTAAAACCTGAGCGTAGGTCTTCAAGTGTACACTTTTATATTTGTTATGCAGAATTTCGTCCTACTGATGAAATTGAAACCAATGGGTCTCACTACAACTCTAAATAGCTTAAATCATGGAAAACTAAATTTTGACAAAGTTTTTCTTTTTAGAAAACTTTCTTTTTTTCTAATAAGCTTACATTTCCCTGATGTAAGCTAATTAAAGTTGTATTGTGTCACTCGTAAACTGACATTGGTTTCAATTTCTTCAAAAGGAAAAAAAAATCTGAAAAACACAAATGTACACTAATGTACAAATGTACTAAAACAGAAATTCAAGCTTAGATCTTCAGTTTGAACATTTTAGTTTTTTTCGGCTGGGAGTTTATATGCAGCATTACAACTCTAATGAAATACAATGACAAAAAAATATTGACCAAAAATGTGAATAAAGTTTGAAAGGTACATTTAAAAAATTGAAAACAAAACGTGAGCTTATTATTTTATTTTTGATTATTCAGACTTTCTTCCCATTGGCAGTTTATGAGTCTCACTACAACTCTAATTTGCTGAATAAAAAAAAAAAAAAAGTAGTCAACAAACACAAAAAAAGAAATACAAATCTAAATGTACACACACAAAGTTAAAACATAGAGTAATTGTCTAGCTTTTTATTCTATTTTTGAGTCTTTCTTCCTGCTGGGAGTTTATATGTCACAATACATTTTCAATGAGAGGAAAATGTAATTGACAAAAAGAAAAAAATATATCTGCAATTCCATGTAAAAGTATGAAATATTTGTGTAATGACATTTATATTCTATGTAAAACAGGTTCTAAAACCAACAATTAAAATAAAATATAAATACAATGTGTTTAATTTTTCTAAAAATGCACTCCTCTTCAACAAATCACTATTAAAGAGGTCAACATTTTTCTGCTATTCATGGATATCCAATTACACAGATATAGCAAGTTTTACATCACTTTTTTTTTAAAACCATAAGTGTATATCAGTCTTCACTGACTTAGAGCATAAACTCTAATAAATAAAGAAGGGAAGACACTTTAGTTAAAGCATGCATAAAAATATAATAATATCTTACCAGAGACATCCGTGAAACAAAAGTTAACAGCTAGAATAGGGTTAACATAAAAACCGTGTTTTGCTTTTGGTTAAGAGAACATACTGTTCCCATTCAGACTAAAAACATTTCCTGAACATAAAAACATTCTTAACCATCTGCTTGAAGAAAACCCTTCAATTACCCACAGCTACACCGGTAAGTCCAGATGGCAAAAACCAAAATAGTTCTTTTCTAAACTAGATGACCGAGTTTAAAATTATTCTTCTGGATTCACATGGATCAAGTAACAAAACATTGGTAAAGTACTGACATCAGAATTGGTTTTGTTATTTACTTTAGCTGGCAATTCTATTATTTCTTCTAACTATCACATGATCCAGGGGTATTTAATTATAATGAGTTATAAATGTAAAGAGCACGAGCTTTTCTGCTGTTAAGATGAATATATCGGACTTTTGGGGTGAAGTTGAAGCACCCAGAAACTCATAATTTAATCTGGTTTCTATGCATCAGTGAAGAAACCTGGGCGGTCAGGTGGGTGGTTATTCTAGTAAACGAGGGGTGTAATATGTACGACAAATTTAAATGTGTAATTTTACAAAAGAAAAAAAATGTTTTTCATTATTTTACTTTGTTGCATTTGTCAGCATTTCCCAGTTAAATTAAAGGAAGCATCAGATGTGGATTTTGCACAAATTGATAGGATTATTTTGGACCTGTAATAACATTAAAACATATAGAGAACTTTTTTGCATAATAAACAGTATGCTTCAAATATATTGTTTCAAACCCTAACCCATCACTTCTTTGTTTTTGAGCATTTACAAAAATTTTTGTTAAAATCTGGCAACCCTATCTATGCCTTTTACAAAGTTAAGCATTGATGAGCATTTTCTCAAACTCTGACAGGTTTAGCCACCCTTTGTTTAAAAAAAAAATTTTATGAGGCCTTTCTCAAACCCTTACCATCACATTTACATATTTTTACATTTATGAGTTTTATGTCAACATCTGGCAACCCTAATAATCACTTTAAATGTTTTGAATATTTATGACCCTGCGGAAACCGTGTAGTTAGTTTCGCTAAATTTCTAATCACACAAATGGAAAAACACAGAATTCCTTGTGAAGATAGTAATTTAATATTTAATGAATAATTGAAGAAAAACATGACATGTTTATTTTGGTTTTGTATTTTTTTTTCTGTGACTGCAGTGAGGAACACTTAATGTGCAATATTTAAATATTGCACTTAAAGGTGCAATGTTTATGTTTTATGCCAATAAAGTTATGATACTTGTTGTCCAACTGTATATTCTTGATATTGGTAAACAAATTTTTGTCATCCAAAACATCGTTTCATATTTTTATTGCCAAACATTCCTAAAATAGTGATATCCTAAAAATCGCGGCATATCACCCACCCCTAAATTGTTTTAGTTTGCTATTTATTTAATAAAATTCTGATTAGAAGTAACTTGAAACTGTAAGCCATTTTTTTACTCTTCTTCAACTCAATAAATGTTTTTTTTCTGTAATCTATATATTTTAAATACTCTATCCTCACTTCACTCATATTCTACTTTTGAGACAACACAGATAGTCAAAGAGCACTTAATGGATCAACTGACTTTATGATAAAAGCCCATTCATCCACTCTCACCTCAGACATGTCGTGCACCAGCAGCAGAGGGATGGTGATGGTGGTGACGTCATGGGTGCAACAGACCTTCAGAATGTTCCTCAGACCCATAATGGCAGGGTCCCGGGCTGTGATGTTTCCTGACCGCAGGTTATCATCCACACAGAGGTGAAAGACCACATGAACCTCCGAGAGGTTGGAATGGCGAGTGATGTAGAATTCACCTAAAGGAAGGAGCTACTCTTAGGATTGAGAACAATCAAGCAGAGCATTAAAGGAACATAAGAAGGATTACCTGGAAGGATATTTGAGGAATTCCTCTCTGTTGTTTTGTTTTTGTCTTCCCCTCCTCCAGTTTTTGGCTTCTCTGTAAATAAATTAAAAAGGTTTTAGTTTCTAAATAAGTTAATTTATTCATCCCTTTTCCCACAACCAGAGGATTGGTTCCACTGATCCCTTTTTTAACTAAAACCATTGGAATTAGAAATCAGGGTTGTGTAAAACTCAAAATTTAATTGAGATTCACTCCTAAATTCCAACTCAATTTGTAAAAAGCAACTGAGATGTATTTAACAATCAATAAAGTTTTGCAGTGTATTATAAGACATGATAATGCAAATTATATTCTATAGTTATTGTGACTTTATTTACAAACTACATTTTTTTCAATTGATATAAAAAACATGGGAGCCAAAAAAACAAAGGTCCCTGGGAGCTTCCCTGACTGAGGCAGGGGCTAGTCACCTCCGCAGCAAAAAGAATATACAATCTTAAGATCCAGGGCACCTAAAGAGCATCATTTAGTAATCAAAAGCAATAACATTGCCCTTCACTGGCTTCCCTCCTATTTGAAGGGTTGAACATTCTTCTTCTGTTGCTTCACTTATATGTGGTGTCCCCCAAGGCTTTATTTTGAATCCTCTTCTCTTTAATCTGTTAATGCAACCAATGTAATTTTGCATTTCAGCTGTATGTCGATGATAAACAATTCCTTATGGGGTCTGCACAGTCTCTAGACCCTTTATTTAAATGCCTTGAAAACATGCTTTGATTTTTTTGGTCAGAGTTTTTAATGTTGAATAAAAGTAAAAGCAAAGTCATGGTTTTTGGTCCTTAGAAATCCTGTTGGGTAATAGATGGAAAGATCACAACCTCCAGTTGTACCTCAGGTCAGAAACCTGGAAGTCTTTTTTTTTTCTCAAATAATTGACTGAGCTACTTAACTTTATTCTTTAAGACTGTCTCGGACACTATACTAATTTGGTATGGAGCGTTTGATCCTTCTGGGTTTTCAGAATTAAGACCAAAATCATAATATCAAAAAACATACAAAACTTTTTACATAATAAACAGTATGTTTCAACTACATCGTTTGAAATCCATCACTTTTACACACATTTTTGCACATTTTCTTTATCTCGGTCAACACAAACAATCACTTATTATAATTCAGAGCATTTGTGAGCATTTTCTCTAACTTTGGCAACCCAAACTGTGACTTATATTTTTGATCATTTATGTACATTTTCTCAGACTTTGGCAACCCTAACCATCCTTTTTACATTTTTTTGTATTTGTGAGCATTTTCTCTATGTCTGGCAAACCCAATCAACAACAAAAAAACACATACATACATTTAAGAAGAATTTAAGAACAGTACATTTAAGACTTTATATGGCCTAAAATTTTGGCTTTTAAATAGACTATTTTTTTACTATTTTAGACCCCACAGAAACACTTTGGTTCCTAGAACTAAACTCAAGTCTAAAGGAGATCGAGATTTTGCAGCTGCCACACCAAATATCTGGAATGAGCTTTTGATTGGAATCTGGTCATTTAAAAAAATAAGGAGTGTGTTTGTTTGCTTTAACTCTGTTATGGAGAAGTGAAATTATTATATTTTTTTGGGTCACATGTTAAACTTTAGATTTAAGTTAAGATTTATGTCCAGACTTATTTTAATTGCTGACCTGGAAAAATAAAAGCTCTTTAATGATAGCCGCATCCACTGAAACATTGTTTCATTTGAATATTTGTCAACAGAGACTAATTGTGCAAAAACAATAAAGTGTATGATTTACTCTACTATACATTTTTACAATTTGACTATACTTCAATCAAAATCCACTTCAATTAAACTACCTGTAGGTTGGAGTCTTGAAGTGAATTCAATTATGTCAACCTGCACCACTCAATAGTTTTTAATCCATATTAACCTATAATGTGATATGTTGAAAAAGAAATGTATTAAAAGACATATCCATTCAAAAGCTACACCAGTAATTAAGATGAAAACAGCTATACCACATACTCCCAAAACATTTTTGCTTCTTGCAAAAATGAGTATCTTGTTTCCAGTTATCGGCCCTGCGCGAAATGAAACTGAACACTTCCTGGCGGCAGCACTGAAGTGGGATACGTGATGGTGCAATGCAGAGGTGCTGCTTTTGGACCCCACAAACAGACAGCTGTCATGTCACTCACCCGGCAGCTCTCTCTGCTTGCTACAGCGCTGAGCTCGAGCATACAGCACCACCTGCTGGACAATCTCCAGCTGCTCATCCACTCGAGAAAAATGGAAGTCTGTGCATTCCTGAGACACTGTTGCAAAGTCTGAGGAGCCATTGAAGATATTGTTACATTTTATTTTGACCATGAAATTGTTTATGAGGTACTGGTACCTCTCTTAATGCCACTGTACGAGTTAACTCTGTTATCCACCAGCAGCACGAGGCCACAAAGCGATGTGGAGTAGAGTGAGAGAGCAGTCTGCAGGCGCCGAAGCTTCACCCCACTGCTGCTATGCCGACGGTGCTTACAGAAGTCCAGAACATCAGATCGTACCAGACGAAGGTTGTGCATGGTCTTCAGTTGAGCTCCTGAAATAGATGAAGAGATATTCAGAAATCATTCAATAATTCTACATACACATATACGTATGCTGCCCTCTTATGACTTACATAATAATATAATAGGTGCTTTTGGTTAATTCTATCACCAACATTGAAGGTTTACAACCCTCTACCACAGGATGAGTGAGCCAGTCATCAAACCTGAACCACAAACATCTCTCGCTGGTTCAGTCATATTCCTAAAAGAATGTCCTGTTAACCAGTTTTTGTTGGATATCGTTTGAAATGTTTTAGAGGGTTTTGTGCAATTATGTTATTGTACATTACAAAACTAAAATGTTTAACACTTGCAACAACTTTGACTTTTCCTATGCTCTCTGGTTCGTATTCCTAATTAAGTTGCACCCCTCTTAAAGGAGATTGGTCTGAAGAAACTTTAGAAGCACACAGCAAACAGGGCTCTTTTCCCTTTCGAGCCTGACTGGGCCCATGATAGAGAGTTCTAGAGCTCATACAGAACACTTGGTGTACAACTTGTTTTTTTTTTTTTAAGAGTAATCAATTTCAACTTAGAGTGAGTCAATAATGCTTTACCTTTAGTTCATATTTTATAACATGTATGTTGATTGAATTTGATGTACCGCTTGTTTACTACACAACAATGGTAATACATGATTGAACTCACTTCAGTCACTTCATTTACTTAAACACTTTTAAGAGTTGACAAGAATATTAACATCAAGTGTAAATAAAACGAAAGGTCAATGAGTCAAAAAATATCATTAATGTTATCATTAAAAATTAATATTCTAATTTCTTCGATTGAGACAGAAAAAATTCACAGAGACTTTCACAAATCAATTATGGAGTCATATATAGGAATTCGTGTTAGTTATTAAAATTATTTAAGCACTGTTTGAAGACAGTAAGTCTGGACCTTCAGTCCTTGGCTGGCATCCAGCATTGGGCCAAGTGTCAGAACACTACAATCGTAATTAGCTTCACGAGGGTTAAACTGAGGAAAGACAGTCCAATATTATTCATGCTTCAATGATGGATTGTGTCAACATTGCAGAGACCTTAATGTCTTTGCCTACAAGAACAAACTTAACGACGTTAAAACTGGCAGAGCCAACACGTGTCAGCTTCTTGAAATGAATCATAGTTTCAATGACATAGCGGCTGCTATTAGATCATTAAAAATTTGAACAGCAACGCATTACTGTAATTTCATTACTTTTGACAGCAACTAAAGGTAATTTCACAACTATGCAGCTCAAGCTTAAGGCCGCTACACATCTGCCCGAATATTTTGTGCGAAGTAATTCTGTATCGATCTTAAAGCACAGGCACTGATATTACACATCTGAGTGTCTGAGTGATTGGTGCGCACAAACAAGAGTACAGCTCTGCAAAATCGAATTGGTTGAACCGTTACGACAAAGACCCAAAAATAGACTAAACATTAGCGCCAACAAATGGCAAGGAGCATCAACTTTTAACACGAGCTTCCAAAATGCACCCTGCAGAGAAGCCATCTGAAAATTTGTGCAAATATCAGTTTGGATAGATTTGTAGTGGCCTTTACAGTGGCTGAATCTTTTCAAACAATGGAAATTCTAAAGGATTTATAAAAGCTACCAGCGGTCCTTGTGTACACTTACATTGATGACCTACATGTTCCTAAAATGTAAGTTTAAATAAACAAATCAATAACGCAAATACAAACTACCTCGTTAAAAGAAAGTGGTGTTTTCATATGTTAAAATGTATTTTGAAAATATACTATCTTTCATCACAAAAGTCAATAAAAGATCAGTGGAACCAATCATCTGGTTGTGGGAAAAAAACACATTTTCAATGTGCTTTTGCCTGAGGGACAGACTTAAAGATATTGGCAGTGGGTGTAAAAACCTAAGCAGCTTGTTGTGTGGGGGTACATTTCTGTCCTGTTTTGTAGCAACCAGTGTTTCTAAGGAGACATCATACCTAAGTGGATGGTGAAGCTTTCCTCCAGCTGTCTCTGCTCCTCAAAAAGCCGATCCGCACCTTCTCCTGCCTCCCCAAGCTGGCCGGGTTGCACCTTGATCTCCTCGCTGAAACACAAATATCAAGCTTAACATCCATATCAAGCTGTATCTCTTTAAATCTATCTAAATAAGCCGTTTTCCTACAGACTTGAGTGCAACACTGTTGTCAAAAATAATGAAATGAAGTCATACAGAAGTAGAATCTTTTTCTTGTACCTTATCGAGCTGTTGTTGGGGTTCTGTAGGTCCCGGTGGAGCTTCATCACCCACTCCTGATACTCTTGTTTCTGGATACCTGTGACATGCTTCAACTCACTGGACCATTTGTTCTCAAGCACCTTTCAAAGACAGAAAAGCAAAACAAGTGTCAGGAATCTCTAACTTGCTCATAGATAGAGGGGCACAAACTTTTTAAGATGAGGACTAGATTTGGTGAGGTAAAAAGTTTGGGGTTTAAACAACGATTTTAGCACCTTTTATATGGACACTACTTTCTCATATAAAAATTTGAATCATAGATTTTATACAGTTTTATACAGGAGCACAATGGACAGGTTTCATAAGGCAAAATTTTGAATTAAATTCGGACCCATATCAGAATATCAAAGGCACAAACATTTTCACATCACAAACCCTAAACATATTTTTTTTATGAAGGTTTTCTCAAACTCTGCCAACTCTATCTATGCATTTTACAAAGTTGAGCCATTATTAGCATTTTCTCAAACTCTGGCAACCGAAATAATTACATTTACATTTTTGTTAACATTTATGAGTCTGGCAGTCTGGCATTCCTAACCCTCACTTATGGTTTTGAGTGTAAATGAGCCTTTTCTCAAGCTATGGCATCGCTTTACGTCACTTTTATGTTTTGAGGATTTTTTTCTCAAACTCTGATGGCTGTAATCATAACCTTTATGTTTTTGAGCATTTCTGCACATTTTCACAGACTATGCAACCCTGACAATCATTTTTACATAATTATCATTAATGAGCATTCTAGCAATCTCTGGCTTTGAGTCCCTTTTTGTTTGCTATGGTGATGGACAGGTTGACAGATGTGGTCAGACAGGAATCTCCATGGACAATGATGTTTGCAGATGACATTGTAATCTGTAGTGAGAGTAGAGAGCAGGTGGAGGGACACCTGGAAAGTTGGAGGTCTGCTCTAGAAAGAAGAGGAATGAAAGTCAGTCGTAGTAAGACAGAATACATGTGTTTGAACGAGAGGGAGGGAAGTAGAACAGTGAGATTACAGGGGGCTGAGGTCAAGAAGGTGGAGGAGTTAAGGTATTTGGGGTCAACAGTCCAGTGCGACAGGGAGTGTGGAAAAGAGGTGAAGAAGTGAGTGCAGGCAGGTTGGAGTGGGTGGAGAAAAGTGTCAGGGGTGTTGTGTGACAGAAGAGTGTCAGCAAGAATCAAAGGAAAGGTGTACAGAACAGTTGTGAGACCAGCTATGATGTATGGGTTAGAGACTGTAGCAGTGAGGAAGAGACACGAGGCAGAGATGGAAGTAGCAGAGATGAGGATGTTGAGGTTCAGTTTAGGAGTGACAAGGATGGACAAGATTAGGAACGAGCACATCAGAGGAACAGCTCAGGTTGGTTGTTTTGGAGACAAAGTCAGAGAAGCCAGATTGAGATGGTTTGGACATGTGCAGAGAAGGGATAGTAGTTATATTGGTAGAAGGATGTTGGAGATGGAGCTGCCAGGCAAGAGGGCAAGAGGAAGGCCAAAGACAAGTTATATGGGTGTGCTGAAGGAGGACATGAAGGTAATTGGTGCAAGAGTAGAGGATACTGAGGCCAGAGTTAGGTGGAAACAGATGATTTGCTGTGGCGACCCCTAAACTGGGAACAGCCGAAAGAAGAAGAAGTAGCGATCTCTGGCAACCCCAAGCAACAACAAAAACACACATCAGATGAGCTTTACAGAAGCTCGGTTTCAGAAAAATAAGACATGTGATTTTTTTTTATTATAAAGACATAGAACAGTGAATCTAACACTTTTAAAGTCTTAAAATTTGGGCTTTTAAGTTTTAGACTCAGAAAGATGTTTATTGCCAATTGTGCATGTGCACACACACAAGGAATTAGTTGTGGTACAAGGGTACTCCCCAGTGTTGGTATAAAAAAAAACCATGACACAATAACGTTGCACAATAGGTTATATAAGTAAATTGCTCAAGTTAAAAGTAAATAGAATATAATAATATTCTAGAGATAGAGGTAGTAAAAATAATGTAGCAGAATAATAACTATAGAATAGAGAATTGGAGGGGAAAGTTATGGGTTCAGGAGGTGAATAACCTGAGGGAAGAAGCTGTGTTTGTGCCAGGCTGATTTGTATGCTGAGCTAAACCAAAAAGTGATGGAGTTGCATGGAACACACACTATGCCCGCTGAGTAGAACTGGGTCAGCAGCATCTGTGGGAGGTTGAACTTCTTCAGCTGGTCCAGGAAGAACAGACTTTGCTGGGCCTTCTTTGTAATGGAGTCAATGTGGGCGCTTCACTTAAGTTTCTGTGAGATGATGGTTCCAAGGACCCTACTGGTGCCACAGTGCTGTTCATGATGGTGAGAGGGGGGGGGGCTTCTCTTGAAGTCCACTACCATCTCAACTGTTTTGAGCATGTTAAGCTCCAGGTTGTTCTTGCCACACCAGAAAACCAGCTGCTCCATTTCCTACCTGTATGCAGAATCTTGGATGACAACGATGACAGTGGTGTCGTTGGCAAACTTCTGTAGCTTCACAGAGGAGTTTTGGGAGGTGCAGTCATTGATGTAGAGGCAGAAGAGTAGCGGGGACAGAACACATCCCTTGGAGGTGCCAGTGTTTATGGTGCGGGTGTCAGAAGTAAATTTCCCAATCCTCACAAGCCGTTGTCTATCAGTCAGGAAGCTGGTGATCCACTCACAGATAGAGTCAAGAACTGAAAGCTGGTGGAGTTTTTTCAAGAGGAGTAATGGGATGATGGTGTTAAACACTGAGCTAAAGTCCACAAACAGAATCCTTACACAAGTCCCTGGTTTGTCCAGATGTTGGAGGGTGTAGAGCAGCCCCATGTTTACTGCATCATCCACAGACCGATTGGATTGGTAGGCAAACTGCAGGGGGTCTAGTAAGGGACCAGTGTTGTCTTTCAGGTGAGCCAACACCAGTCTCTCAAATGTCTTCATGACCACAGATGTGCAAGCCACTGGTCTGAGTCCTGTGATTATTGACTTCTTGGGAATGGGGATGACGGTGGAACGCTTGAAGCATGCAGGAACTTCACACAGCTCCAATGATCTGTTGAAGATGTTTGTGTAGATGGGTGCAAGCTGGTCAGCACAGGTTCTGAGGCATGTTGGTGAGACCCCATAATGACCTTTCCTCATCTTCTGCTTTCTGAAGAGTCGACCCACATCAACCTTGCTGATCTGAAGTGCTGGGGTGGGGGGGTTCAGTTGTTGATGTTTGCTCTGGTGGATCAGAGTCGTCAGAGCAGGTGCAGGATGTCAGACTGCGGGTTTCAAATCTGCCATGTTCCTGGCCTGATTGTGATTGTACAGAACACAATCTCCCCTCCTGAAGGTATCTCTTTGGCCTGGTGAAACTGGCTGAGTTTTCCAGAGAACCATGGTTTATCATTACTGAATGTTAATTACGTCAGGGTGGGAACACAAATGTCCTCACAGAAACTGATTTTCTTCAGCAGATTCTAAAACAATCCAGTCCGTGTAGTTGAAGCAGGCTTGTAAATCCCACTCTGCTTTGACGGTCCATCTTTTAACAGTTCTCACTACAGGTTTAGCTGCTTTGAGCTAAAAGTTCAAACCCTGCCTCTGTGTCTTATGCCAGTAAGATGAAGGGAAACAAATAACATTTCTTAGACTTAAAATTGTTATAATTATACACAGACCAGAAAATCCAGTTGATTTTTATTTTCTATAGATAAAGCAGCTTGAAGTATTGTGATGGACTTACTGGCAAAGCTGAATAGAAAAGAATGATGAAATAATCTCTGATTCTGTTTCACTCTACAGAGTAAGTATTACATTTAATGTGACACGATTCACTACTGTTGCTGTTCTTGTCCTCGTTGAAACAGCGTGGGTCAGGAAAATCCATAAAATTATCCTTTGAAATACTTCTTATAAAAAATCCGATGTGTATTATGAACTGCATTTACAGGAAACCCCTGAGATTGTATTACATCATGTTACTATACCATAATAGGTGCATTTAAGGTTCGTAGCATCCCTTCTCCCTGAAGCATGTTGAGACACTTCAGAAATGGGATGACTCAAGGGTCAAACTCAAGGGGCAAAAAAGTTGCCATTTCTACTGCCATCTTCTGGTAAAAATAAAAACCGTGCCCTGTATTTCTACTGGCAATCTGTATTTCATAGACTAAGTTTGTCACTGACTGAGGAACAATGAAATAACAAATGCAGGAACAAATGCAGGTCTCTGAGCATGTCTGCTCTACATTATATCAGAATTAAATTGCTCATACTTGCTGTGCCTCAAAGTGTTGGGCAGCTACAGTGTTAACGTCATGATCGCACAACGACTTTCCCAGCTCTTGCATGACTTTGCTCATCTCACCAGACTGTCTGTGAAGATAAAAAAATCTTTGGGTTCACAACAAATGTGTCAAACTTGAGAAAATAAAGACTTTGATGAAAACTTTGACTTAAATACAGATTTATGCATTTAAATTTAACATGTGTATTTCTCGAATAACAGACTATTTTTATATTTATAATTTGAGCTAATTATCCATGTTTCATATGACATTTTGTGCAAATTTATATGATTTCCAACCAAAAAAAAACTCTCCCAAACTAACCTCTCCTGAAGCTTTTTGAGCTCCATGTCTCTCTCGCCGATTAGCTCTGAGACACTGACAAAGTAATTGTGTTCTAGGTTGAGAAGGGTCTCTGAGGCCGGAGAGTGGATCAGTTCATGATAGACTCCAGCAAAATCCTCATCCCAGCTGGCTTCTTCAGGACGAGCGTGTTCCAGTGTTGTCTACACAAAGGTATCCACAATTTTTTTGGTATTTATGATAGGTATTACAACTGAAACCGCAATTGAAATAATATTTGTAATAGTTAAGTATAGGGAGAGTGTTTTAGAAATGTTTAAGCATTTATTCAGAAGTTCAAAATGAACTGTTTGCTTTTTCAAAATCATCTTTTAAATGTAACACTTAAGGATAAGAGAATAGAAGACAGATTTTAACTAATAACATTCATACAGAGATTTTTAATAGAATGAACATTACTAGCAGTTAAAATAAAACCGAGAAATAAAATAAAAACTATATTTTTTATCGAAACAGTAGTTGTCATCTAGTTGTAAACTTGTCAGTTGTCATCTTGCATTTATGCAGGTATGCCAAAAGCACAAAAAGTGCGTGGATTCTGCTTTGACATTTTCACTTTTTTGCTACAATGTGATGCAGAATTATTTTTCAGCACATTGAAGAGTGATTGTAAACAGTGAAAAGTATGGATGAAATTAAAATAACATGAATTCTATTTAGGTTTACGTTAAACAATGCATCTTCAAATTTTGAAGTGTTTCTCTCAGTTTACATTAAGATAAAAATAAAACATTTGAATATACACACAATTTATTTGATTACCTCTGAATAGGTCTTGGCCCATGAATTAGTTAGTTTGTCGATGTCCACATCGCCACTGTTGAGTCTTTGCAAGGCGGCTTCAGCCTCCTGGTCATATTCCACCAATGTCTCTCTTTCAATGAAGTTAGCAAGTGTTTTTTTCAAGTCTAAATGCATAAAAGTTAGTTATTTTGAATCATTTAAACTCTTCAGTTGAATTGAATCTGATTATAAACGCTCAACAGTGAAAGCAAACGTTTACCATTTTCAACAAAACAGGGGATTTTATGAAGAAGCATTATCCGTCCATGGAGATCACTGATATTTTCTATGAGGGGGAACTGAAGTGGTACTTGGAGGACACATTGATGCTTTCCAGCCTTGAACTCATACACAAACACCTTCTCAGTGGTGTTGGTTTTCCCTTTATTTTTCCTCATTTTCACCTTAATTACAAAAACAGAAATAAACGTGTAGTGGCTTTTGCATAGCTGTAATGTAAAGAACTGTATACAAAATGTGAATTAGTTATTTATTATAAGGATATTCACATCATACTATTTTTCTAGTGACAAGCCAGGTTAGAGAGCAGCAAGCAGTGAAAAATACGCAACTTATTACTATTTGAGTAACGTGAAAGTCTTTGAGCAAAAAACAACAACAATAACTATGTAAACGAATGTTTATAACCCAAAACAAGAGCGAATGACAGGTGCGTTAAAACGCAAGGAAAATAACGTTATTTAGCTTTAGAAAGAGTGACATCAAATAACGTTTTATACAACTAACGTTAATTAAACAGATATTACTTGCACAGTATTGCAAGTGTGTAAGAAGCGTATTTCCTACCTTCTTCCACTTGTTTTCCCCCGGCTAGCTCGCGAGCTAACTAGTTAGCTGTTGCTGTCAGCTGTTAAGCTAGTTTGCGATTGTTAACGACAGATTCGACATCCAACTAAAACCAAGTTTGAAGCTATATTTAACTTTGCTTCATTGACTTTATTTATTTTAGTGTTAAGTACAAGTGTGTTTATTTAATTAGAGGACAAAGTATTTGAGGAAAAGACATTCTTTGTGGAAAGACGTTGGTTTAACAGCAACCGTGACATGCAGCTTAGTTCAGCAGAACGCAGCTCAGCTTATTGTGTCTGTTAATGTCACATACCTATATACAATGATTGTCAATGATTGGTATACTGACAAAAAATATTTTTCTTTTTTATGGATAAACCAAATAATAAACGAGTGTTTCATGTATACTTTTTATTTAGTTATTAATTTATTTGTACCTTACACATCTCAAAAATAAAATTCATCTTTCAATGAAATAACCTTTACAAAATTTGGTTGATTGTTTTTTATTCTGTTTTTAGACAGTGGCACTTATAGACATGTATGGTTAATTGAATAACACCAATTCCTTTAGTGTTGGAGTAGTTTAATATTAATAGTTTAGTATTTGGTGTCAGCGTATCATTTAGTTAAGATTCTGCTGTCAGTTATCAGAAGCAGGAGGTGTGAATACAGACTTTGTTCTCTGTTACAGAGACAAGACCTATATTAAAAATGCATGCTAGATCAGTTACAGGCAGAGTGACATATTTGTTGAGCTCTTTGTAAAACCCTAAATCACACTCAACTGTCTCTTTCCAAATCATCTCAAGGAAACTATCAGGCCAAGATCATACCATCAGGTTGATTTCAGAGCAGCCCTTTTATAACAAAGGTAACCAGAAAATGTATATTGTTCATGGCTTGCTATTTCCACAAACACCAGTAACATTTTGTCCTAGTTGTTTCTCAAATAGGTTCAGCTGCCTCTTTAAAGTTTAAAAACATACATTCCGACCGCTCACAAAAAGAGCCTAGCATTCACTTTAAAATTCAAACCATTTCGGACCCTTTCATATACATGCTTAACTATCAACAATTGAAGGGACAGATTCAAACGTACTTATTGTAATATCAGGCCATTTGCTAGGTGTCTTCCAACCTGCAGATTTAGTTCCTCTTTAGTTCCTTTTCCCTAGACCCAAAAGACCACCACACTCCTAGTGACTGCACACTTACCTGTATTGACAAGGGACCTACTGCTGTACAATAAGGATGATCTCCAAAAGCCAGCGCACTAACTCTACATGGAAGCAGCCTTCCTGATCTGCTGAACTCCTAAGCAGGCAAATACCTGATCAAAACTGAATATTACCTGAAATCCTGTTTTCGCTCAGATGGAGGTTTGTGGTGAATTCCAGCGATCATGGACAATGCATCTATGAATAACAGTTGACAGTTTTAGTTTGGAACGAACAAATTACTGCAGCAATTGACTTCGGAAAATAAAAACAAACTTTCTTTATTTATTGAACTCAACATACTATTAAATAAGACTCTCGGGATCTGTTGAAAGAACACAGTTTGTATTTTAAATTCACTTCTGGGGCTTGTGATATTGTGATGGGGTAAGTGATGGAGTAAGTGATGTGTCCACACCATTTTGGTTAATCTCGACAGTTGAGGGGTCAGCTGGCACAAGTTTCATGATGCAGCAGTGCAAATTCTCTTGGCTTAGTCAAGAATCTTTGAGGACTTCACATGTCATGCTTGCTCTGGCCAATCAATGATAATGTCTCAGTTCAAGTTCTAGGGGCGGTTATTGAACCAGTGCAAAGTAGCTACTAAAATGTTACAGGTTTCACAGCCAGCACACAATGGAAAAACACAAAATACTGTGCAGAACCATACATAATTGTGCTGTGCGGTATAATGGAAAAGTGCCATAGGTGCTAGTCACTGAACAATAAGGACCAAGCATTGAATCCGAATACTTACACAATTCCCTTAAAGCATAAATTCATTTTCAGAAGAAAATGAAAATAATATTTAGCTTGAAGGACAAAAGAGTGCCTGGTCTAGGATCCGCTAAAACGTCACATGAAGAGAGTAGTTGTAAACACATCATTACAAACAACATGTGTGAGAGCTTAACTCCTTCTTTACCCTTCATCCATTATAACATGTTCTGATTTAAAACGGTCTATATTAATATTATTTATTTTCGTGCGTTTTCTTTCAAATTAGCCATATTACAGATAGAGTTTAATTGCATGAGTCCAAGAGAAAACTCCTTTTGCCCGAGTACAGAGGATTGTGGGTAATTTTAGCTGGGTGAGCATTCATCAATCTGCACTTCATACCCATACATGTGGGCACCGCTCGGATATATTTTTTCATTCCACGGTTTGGTACACACTAATTTTCATTTTGCACCCATAAAGTGTGTTTAGTGTGCCTATTGGGATGCAAGAATTGTCTTTGACAATGGTTGTGCTGCCATTGCAATAAATTGTGAATAATTTCTTAAGTGTGAAGACTTTTATAATTAACTTCTACCTTCTTTACACGGGAGTTCTTTTTGCATCACCAAAATATTTTGAGATACTGTACCAACTTTATTGTTCCTTGTATATTGTATTGTAGTTTTGCATCTGACCTTCTCAGAATATTCACAGACCATGGACTCGAATTACTCAACTCAACTTATTGATTTGAATACAAAATATAAGGTATTTATGTTAAATGTAAGAAGTTCTTGAGGCGTATATTGTTTTTTAAGCATACTTTTATGAATTCCAAATAAAGATAGTAATTATAGCGTCAATATTAAACAAATTCGTTTTTATTTATTAAAAAATTTAATTGAACTTGTCACCATGGTTACAGTGACTCCTTCAGTAGGGAACACGTGCGTGGGCTGTTTTCTCAATGTTTCCCGCCCTTGAGCTCTGCACGCTCCCGCTTACGATGGCGTTCACTAACCCACACACCTGCCTTGGTCTTCAAAACAACTTGAGGATTTCACAGACCTCCTTAAAATGAGGGAGAATGAGCCTACAATGGACCAAAAGTAAGTAAACAGACGTCCAACACAATATTTTATAAACAGGTTGTTTATTCTTTCAAATGTAGTTACTTTATATTTGGAGAAAAACGTGATGTTATAAAGACTGATAGCGAGCCTATCTTCAAAAAACATTTTTTGTGAAATTACACGTAAAGAATAAATCTGCAAATTTAATAAATATAAAGATAACCACCTGGGGTCACTAGTAGCTTTCTGCTTAGTATTCACCATTCTTACTTTAAATGAATATTGATGCGAAAGACTCTTAAGTATTTATTCATCCACGAACTATATTAAAAAAATACAAATCTTTATTGAAAAAAAGTTTAAATTAAGAAAACAATTTACGTATTTTACTTAATTACCTAATCATCTCATCATTTTTAGTAACATGCAGTTCAGGAGAAATTATCAAATAAGAGAATAAAACCTTAAAGGTGCTGTATCTTGATCTTTGGGGTTGGGATCCAGCTGTTTAAATAATAGCTATAGCTATAATGTTGTTATGGAACCACCAGGTCTGTCCAAACAAACTATCCTCAAGAGTTTATTAAAAATGTATTAAAAACCACCTCTTTAAACTAATATGTTAGATGCTGTTAGTTAACTTTAAAATTGAAACCAAAAAACATTAACATTTGTCCTTATTTGTTTTTACTTCTGTCAACTTTTGACAAATTGTACCCTTAAATAACACTTTTTATTATAATATTTTAATAAAAGGACACATTTAGATAAATATATTAGATTTAGATATTTTAGGATAATTTAGATTTTATTCAAATGATTGTTGAAGTTTTATGTTTTTTTGTTGTTGTTTTTTTTGGATCAGACAACCAGTCAGGAATAAATTAAAGACACTCTTAAAGGACAAGAACAGTTGCCTACCTTTTTCTTCAAAGGTATAGTACATTTCTGCCACAAATGATAATAATAGATAGTGAGTTTTTCTTTGTTAAAACAAAGACTTCTAACCCAGCTTACTGGTACACATAAAAATCAACAAGTACATGGTTTGGACAGAACTGTAAGGTTATATGTCAGTTAAGAAATTCAGTGTCCTACACATATTTATAACAAAAACACTGTCAGTCATTTGTAATGAGGGGTGACGTTTGGGCCTGTGATCCACCTACTTGAGCAGAGTACTGATGGTATTTTGTTTAATGGCTGTCATGATCTGATGTCCAGCAAGTCATATCTCCTGTTTCAGAGACCTGCTGGTTTTGCTCTGAAAGATTTAAAGGGCTGGTTTGACATAATTTATGCATCTGTATGTTATTCTGTACTGGCTTGGTTGTCACTCTTCCATGAAAATCTTAAGTGCCTCATGCATGCTTGCCGCTAAAATTGTTTGTGAATCTGTTCACCTTTTTTTAGTGCTGAGTCCTGTTTTACACATAGCTCAGTAATTTATGAGAGAGCGACTCTGAATGACAGCCTAATGAACAGTTACTGATGCAGTTAAAGCACTAACAAGGATACAACTTGTCAATATTTCCTTTTTGGGTAATAAATCAGATGATATGCTTCAGTGTTCTTGCACAATCCAATCTTGAATTTATACACCGCTATAAACACTTTGCAAGGACAGTAACTTTTTTTGGGATAATTTACCCCAATAAGGCCACATTGGGGGGAATTTCGACTCAAATTTTCCCCAGGGCGCACAACGAGTTGTTTCTAATTTCCAAATAATGGGTGTGGCCGCACACATCTGGACGAAAAGCAGAAAAGGTTTGTCTCTGTCATATCACTTTTGTGAGGTGAAGCTTTACGCTTGACAAATGAAACTGGATCTTTTGTTGATAAGTAAGGGGTTGGTTATGTTACATAAATGCATACTTTGAGGGGTCTCTTCACACACTCTCGAAGAGCTTCCCAGATTCTGTAGCATAGAAGGACAAGAAGAGAAGCACAATCATAGAAGAAGACGAGATAGAGGAAGCACCATCAAACAGTAACGTCACTAAATCTATGTTTCACTTCCCCTGGGTGATTGAATATAATTCACCTTAATGTGGTCTTCATACTGATTACAATTAAAAAGTAATCCTCCTATCTACAAACATAATCCCAGTTTTGTTTCTTTCTTCTTACATTTCCCTTGGCTCTTAAAATCAAGTGTTAAAACAAAATAGTTGTCTAAAGACCAGAACTAGGGTTGCCATCCGTACCTTAAAAATATGGAATAGGAATAACAAGCAGAAAAAGTGGTTAAACTTGAAACATTTTCAATGTAGAAGTAAGAAATAGCTCAGTGAAAGAAAAAAAAAATTGAAAATTGCAAACCTTTGAAGACATTCTCAACTTGAGTAACTTTTACATTGATTATAACCATTTGATTACAACTGTAGCTATTTAATTCAGTATTAAGTTTACACCTTTTTTCTCCAGTTTGATTGTAAGCAATGTAGGATTTGACTTTGCTTTCAGTCTAAACAAATTCATTTCTCCAGGATCTATTCTTAAAGGTTATTTGAGCATATGACACTCATTTCAGCTGAGCAGAAAGGCAGAAAAGACCTTGAGAAACTAGAAAGCCCACTTTTGCTTGCTGCCATGGAAACCACTGGTACTTTAGAAACTTTAGTACTGCATGGTGCTGGTTTCATTTCTTTTTGCGGAGGTGTTGTGTTCCCACCATTCCAGTGCTGGCAGGGGAGGTTTAGTGAATGTGGTGCATCTTAAAACAGCACTGTTGCTATCCTTAGCTACAGTCAATGTGAGGAACATTCTGTTCATCTGAACTTACTGTCACATATCTTGTAATTGCACCCTGTGTTGGTGGATTAATAACACTCTTAATACCAGACCATGAAAATCATTATTTTTGAAATGTTAATTAAAATTCACTTGCACTTACAGACCGTTTTTATTTGAGGTGCATCAAGATATTTCTGTTCCTAGCATGAACAGCTGACAAACAGCATCTATAGTGGCATTTATTCACGGAAGAAATAAACAGCTATGTTTTAGGCCCAGTCTTTGTTCATTCTTGTTGTGCAAAATTACACAAAGGGTAATTTGAAGGCTTCACCCACAAGTATAGAATGGCCTTTAAGTTTACAACTTGAAGAGAATTGATGTCCTGAATTTGGTGTTAGTTGCGTATATGAGAAATAATAGCAGGAAGCTAAGTAAATCTTAGCTTCCTAAGATTCACTGTAATTAAAAACATTCAGATACAATGACTTTAGAATATCTTGGTTAAAAAAATAGGTCATTTAGAGGCCAAAGCTGTTCACAAACCGTCATTTGACTGTTTATCTTTAAAAAGTCAGACTTGAGCGTTGTTAGAACACCAGTAGCGGTTCATCCAACCCCATCAGATTTTCCTAACATAGTGCAAAATGATGTAAAAAAAAAAAACATGAACAGGCAGAGAGGAATGTCTTGGTCAGTAAAGCAGAACATTTAATCGTTTACCCACAGAGTAACACAGTTTTAAGGCCAAAAGCCTATCCACACAAATTTTATTGTACAATCTCTGCAAACAAGAGTTGCACTGTTTTATGCAAGAAATATTTTTATGAAATAAAACATTTCTAAACTAAGCACAATCGACCACAAGAGTAGCATCGATTTATGAGGATTTGTACATCTGCTGTGAGGTAAATTAGGACAGACTCCCTGTCCAACTGTAGGATGAACACTTTATGGGTGTAGGATGAATTGTGCTTGTCTCTGTGACTGAAGTATGAGAGAGAGAAACAGAAACAGGAAGCCGAGAGTGCGTCTGAGTTAGTGAATGGTTCTGAGCGGCACTCAATATAATGTACCTGCATAACCTTTGTCAGTGGGTTCTGCTGCAAGTCTTAAAGGAAAAAGCATCCCTTCTATTGAATGATAGGGGAAAGGTTAGCTTTTAAAGCAAAATAGATCCATAAAAAGTGTCACTTTAATCATTTAATAATTTACTTAGGCTTTCCTCCTATTTTAGCTGTTTTTGGTGAAAAATTCAATTTTGAATAATTTCCTTTAAAATGCATCAACAACTTTCTTTTTTGGAAGGTTTTACATTTAACAAAGCATACACTTTCATGACGCAGGTGGCAGCAGCCAGTGGAGACACATGCAGCTGAGTTGCTGGTTGAATTTCTAAAACAAAAAGGAACTGACCAGAGTCATGGAGCCAAGATACTGTTCTTATTTTAATAACAAATGACAGGTAGTAAAGATGTAATTAGATCACATGACTATGCTGCCATCTAGGAGTGATGAATGATCTGAATCATTCAAATAATGAGTGGCCATTACCAAATTCAAGTTATATTAATAATAATAAAAACAACTCTTTTATAGGTAGAGGATTGGTCAAAGTCAAAACTAAACAGGTTGCTCAGGTCCGATCACATGATCAGCATTGGGAAACATATATTGGGGCAAAAATATAAAATATATGTTCTATTTGTATATTTGTTATATATTTGTTATTATTAACCTATAAAAATTAGCGTGCGTGTATGTATTTATGTATATGCATACAGTACAGTAACCTTAATAAAAAATAACACATATAATAACACTATTCTTTAATATAAATTAAATAACCCACATTTTTACTTACATGTTTATATTTTGTTTAAGTTGTGAAATGTTCATCCTTTCTTAATGTTGCTTTTTTTACTTCAATCAATCAATCCTATTTCAACAAGCTATGACCTCTTGTAAAGTCTGCCCCTGAATCGATATGAAACAGAAACTTGTGACAGCTTGAATGAGTTTTAGCCTTTCAAAATATATCAGATCTAGAAACATGATTGGAATTGTTTCGGGAGAAAAAAAGGGATCGGACCTGGACATATCGGGATCAGCAAATACTCAAACCCAAATGATCGGATCAGATAGGAAGCCAAAAACCCTGATCAGGACATCGCTAGTCATCTTTCCCTAAACATACTAGCTTCAACACTTTTCCATTTGCCAAGCCAGCTCAAGGCTTTATCTTTTATAATTTCTAAATTATTGAAAGGTAGTTTACTAAAGGTAGTGGAATAAAGCTCGCTGGAACCTCTTTGGCATGTTCCTAACCGATCCTTTTGTGCACCTGTCTGCACTGACAGCACAGCTGAGCTGAGTTGCCCTGTCTGTGATCAGTGACATGCTAATCTATTTTATTGTTTCAGCAGACTAACGCTAGGCCTACAGGAGCCGCAACTACTTTGTGGACAGCTGGTTAGCCCCTTCACTCTAACAAAGCAAATTGGATTTAATGGGGATTAGTCTCTTAATGAACTGTTTCTCTGTTACAGTAAAAAATAGTTCAGTATTCATTCTCAAATTTTAGACAAAGAAAGCAAATACTGTTGAGTTGAGAAAATAAATATAAAACTCAGAACATTATTTCATCATAGTCTGTAATACTTACGGGTGATATGTTGACTAATTAATCATACGATTAGCTAAGCAGTTTGTTTATAAACAAATATTGGAGTTACATCATCATGTTGGTGATTATGATATAATGAGATTAACTGTTCTACTTTTCTTGTGACGACAGTGTACACTTAAGAGTAATCTGATGTTGATTATGTCTTGAGATGCATATCTACAATAAGCTCTCATAAAAGTAAATTGCTTACAAAAAACTGTAAGCAATCGGACATTTATAATCTGGTGCCAAATAAAAAAAATGACAAAAGCTAGTTTTGTTGGGAAGCTAATGCAATGCTGAACCCAGTGTTTCTGAAAAGTATGTGTATGGATTTTTTTAAATGTTTATTTTAGATTGCGAAAATAAACTTGATCATGTGGACAGTGGTCTTCATGTTTATAATCAAGATGATTAAATTAATAATTAGTGGAGTGGTGGCACCTGCTGAAGCCAAGAGGAAACAGCTTAGGGTGATTAATTTGTTTAGTCTTTAATTTGTGCAGTTAGTTGTAAGAAATGCAGTCCAGGAAAGACTAATTGTAGTGTTTTTCAGGTGTTCGTTATCACAACTGTTTAGATAAAATGAAGAAGCTGATGCAGCAGCAAAACAAGCAGTGAAGAAAGTAAAAAATATAAACAGAAATACCTGAAGTTAAGAATATAATAAATACAAAAGTTAATCAAATCTGGCTAGCACAATGGGATGAAGGAGAAACAGGAAGACACTTGTACAAAATACAGAAATACAAAATAGGAAATCACCCCACAGAGAAATGTAACCAACATGAAACACTAGAGCATGTTTTAGTACAATAAAAAGCATATGCAAAGGAAAGACAAAGATAACAATCAAGAATTAGATCAATTAAAGGTAAACCCTAAAACAATAGAAAATATATTAAGAAACTAAATAACTTAAACAGGTATCTTAAAATTCCTTAAGAACATAAAAATAAAACAAAAATGTGATGAATAGTACAAAAAAATTCCTTTGCTCATTTTATAGTCTAAACTACAGATCCAGTTGGTGGCGGTAATGCACCATAAACAAAAGTTTTTTTTTTGTTTTTTTTTTTTTGCTAAAAAAATGCAATATTAAGAGATTAATCTGTATATTTGCTAGCAATTCTCATCAAAATAATTAGCAAGGACTGTACCCAGATGCTTTGAGAAATAATTAGCATTTTTTGTGTTTGATTTTTCCTTCCAGAAATCAAAGACAGGATGGGTACACAGGCTGATAAGGGAAATGATGTGGCTCAAAAAAACATGAATTAACCTTTTATGGTAACCATTATGGTAAGCATTTCATTTATGGAAGCATTCCAATCGGTGCACTATCCATACTTTTAAGGTAGATAAATGAAACAAGGTAGTTAAATTCACTCAAGTGGAAAGCACTCCATGTAATACAGAAATACAGAGAGAGCTATACTTATTGGTTGTTTTTTATTTATTGTTGTATATTTTGTATTGTTATTACTAATATTTTCACATAGAATGAATGGAAATTAATCTCTCGCACACAATATGCGCAATGATATAGTCAAAACTAATTCCGTCACTTGATATTTTAGTGTGTCCAAGGCTGTGCACAATCACATCATCTCACACACTTAAAAGTATGTACATGTGTCTTCTGAAAATGAGAATCTACTTTAAAGATGCATTATAAGTGTTTGAATTGGGATGCACACAGCATAGATGATACCCAACAGGATCACAGAGTTACTCTCCAGTGTCTGGCAGATTCATAAAAGTAACTTGCGTGTCAGTAATGATAAGGTCAGAGAAAATAATTGTTGGGCCTGAACCATGACCAAAAACACAACCAGGTGTGTACTTTAAGTCTGGCATTGTGCACAGGTAAATCACTTAATTTAACACTTACTGTGATAGCACCCTAGCAACCAATGTGAGTCGCCACCCAATTGCTGCAGCTCTAGATGCATACAAAGTTACATCAGATGACCATGATTCCAACATGGACGTAAAGATACTGGCTGGGATTTTTCTAATACTGTATAAAATTGAAAAATCTGAAGTTTTAAGATTTTAACTATAGAAAAGCAACTGCTTGAGATCAATACCAGAATGCAAGTTGAATTTTGATATTAAAGGTGCCATATTATTGTTTAAAATGATTTAAAATAAATAGTTGACCCCTCTAGACTATGTATCATTGCATTCTTAATAACCTTCAGAAGGCAGGTGTAACACCATGCCAGCAGAGGGCTCCCTCTCCGGAATTCTAGATCTGATTACATCACTTCCTGTTGGGAGGGTAATTAAGCCAAGCCCTCCCACACCTGCATTGCGAAGTATTGCCATCCTGAGATGCTTACCAAGCGTTACCTCTCTGACTTACCTGCCTGTTACCTGTTACCTGTGACCTGTTTTCTGGATCTGTGGATTACCCCTTTTGGATTCTGGTTTCACTTAGTTTTCCTGTTGGACTGTTTTTTGGATTTTGACCCTTGCCTGCTTCCTGACTTTCCTGAACCGTGTTTGGGTTGAGTGTTTTGCTGCCTCATGGCGCTGCCATCTTGAACTCCACTGTTCTATTCTCCTGAGTGAGTAAATAAACTTCGGCACATGGATTCCCCTATGCCTCCTGCCTCAGCGTCATTACAGAATACTTCGCCATCCTCAAATCCAGCCGAAGTGGAGAAGTTTGCTGTTGGTTCGCTTAAGTACGACATCATGCTGGGTTATCCCTGGTTGGTAGAACACAACCCTGTCCTGTCTTGGTCCAGTGGAGAATTGATTAAATGGTCAAATTACTGTTATCACAAATGCTTGCATCGTTTCGCCCCTGTACTCTCCACTTCTGTCGAAAGTGCAGTTTCCGGTGTTCCTGCAAATATTCCACATCAATATCAGGATCTTGGAGAAGTGTTTAGTAGGAAAAGAGCTAGCCTTCTGCCCCCACATCGACCATTTGACTGTAACATTGAACTACTTCCTAATGCCATGCCCCCAAAGAGTAAAGCTTACCCTCTCACCATTCAAGAATCACAAGCTATGGAGGAGTACATCGAAGAGGCATTGAGTTATGGTTTTATCCGACCCTCAACATCACCAGCAGCAGCTGCTTTCTTCTTCATCGACAAAAAGGATGGAGGCTTGAGGCCTTGTATAGATTAGCGAGGACTAAATAATATCACCATCAAGAATAGCTACCCCTTACCCTTGGTCCCATCTGCGTTGGAACAGCTCCGTGAGGCCAAGGTTTACACCAAGCTTGATCTTCGCAGTGCCTATATTCTGGTTCGAATCAGGGAGGATGATGAGTGGAAGACTGCGTTTATCACCACTAGGGGGCACTATGAATACCTTGTTATGCCTTATGGGCTTGCCAATGCTCTAGCTGTGATTCAGTCCTTCATTAATAAGATCTTCAGGGACATCCTTGACGTCTATGTGATAGCATACATCAATGACATCCTCATATATTCCAAGAATCTAAAGGAGCACATCAGCCATGTTCGTGAAGTATTTACTCGGTTGCTAAAACATCAACTGTTCGTGAAAGCTGAGAAGTGTGCTTTCCATACTAACCATAAAACTTTTCTAGGGTACATCATAAACCCAAACGGAGTGGAGATGGATTCTGAGAAGGTGCAGGCAGTGAAGGACTGGCCACAACCTAAGACAATCAAATAATTACAACGATTTTTGGGTTTTGCTAACTTCTACCGACGGTTCATAAAGAACTACAGCATGATTGCAGCTCCTATGACCTCTCTCTTAAAGGGAAAGCCAAGAAATCTCTCCCTGATGGCATCGGCTATCCTAGCATTTAACATACTTAAAGAAAGGTTCACTTCTGCCCCCACACTTAAGCATCCAGATCCTGAAAACTCATTTGTATTAGAGGTTGATGCATCCAATTGTGGAATTGGGGCAGTACTGTCTCAATGTCACAGTAACCCAGAGAAACTTTATTCATGTGCTTTCTTCTCCAGGAAATTGTCTCCGGCTGAGACCAATTATGACGTGGGAATTAAGGAGCTCCTATCGATCAAGGCAGCAATTGAAGCTTGGAGGCACTGGCTTGAGGGCTCCAGACAAACATTCTTAGTAATTACGGACCATAAGAACCTAGAATATTTAAAATGTGCAAAACGACTAAACCCAAGACAAGCAAGATGGTCATTATTCTTCTCTCGCTTCAACTTCACCATCACTTACCGCCCTGGGAGCAAGAACTCAAAAGCTGACGCCCTTTCACGAAGACACGACCCCCCTGTAGTTGATCATGCTCCCCGAAGAATTCTCCCTGAGTCAGTTTTAGTAGCACCTGTAAGCTGGAGTTTGATGGAGGAGATTCAGCAGGCCACTCAACAACAAGTAATTCCTAGAGAAACCCCTCCTGGCAAACAGTTTGTTCCCTTGGATTACCGCAGTCGAGTCATGCAGTGGGTACACACCTCCATAGGAACTGGACATCCAGGAATTTTTCGAACTATGCTGTTAGTCTCTAATGCATTCTGGTGGCCACAAATGAGAAAGGACATTGAGAGTTTTGTCAAGTCTTGTCCTGTCTGCGCCCAGTCAAAGACCCCTCGACACTTGCCTGAAGGCTTACTCAAACCTCTCCCCATACCAGAACGACCATGGTCACATCTTTCATTAGACTTTGTTACAGATCTACCCCCTTCAGAGGGTTACACTACTATCCTCGTCATTATCGACCGTTTCTCCAAGGCCTGTAAGCTAATCCCGCTCCTACAGCTTCCCACAGCACTACAAACAGCAAGAGCAATCTTCCACCACGTTTTCCGTAACTATGGAATTCCTGAAGATATTTTGTCAGACCCTGGCACTCAATTTACCTCTCAGCTCTGGAAGGATTTCTGTAGACTCCTAGATATCAATGTGAGCCTCACCTCTGGCTATCACCCACAATCCAACGATCAGGTGGAGAGGCTAAATCAGGAGCTGGGGAGATATCTTCGAACCTACTGTAGCAGGGAGCAAAATAGATGGGGAGAGTTCCTCCCATGGGCTGAGTATGCTCAAAACTCACAACGTCATTCATCAACAGGTCTCACCCCTTTTCAATGTGTGTTGGGATACCAACCTCCTTTGTTTCCGTGGTCTGGGGAATTATCGTGTGTTCCTGCTATTAATGATTGGATTAAGCATAGTGAAGCATAGGGTGTGGTGTAGTGCTCATGTTTGCCTACAGCGTGCCATTCGCACTCAAGAGCTTCAGGCAAATCGTTGCCGTCGTCCACACCCACCATACCAACCGGGACAGTGAGTGTGGCTGTCAACAAGGGACTTAAAACTCAGGTTACCATGTAAAAAGCTCAGCCCAAGGTATGTCGGTCCATTCAAGATCTTGCAACAAATTAATGAGGTAACTTACAAATTAGAACTTCCGGCCCATTATAGAAACTCTCCATCATTCCATGTATCTCTACTTAAACCAGTACACAACTCTGCTAACATAAATTCTCCAAATCTAGAACCTCCTCCTCCCTTGGACGTAGGTGGGCAGCTGGCGTATCAGGTCAATCAGCTGCTGGACTCACGACGGAGAGCTGGACAACTTCAGTACCTTGTGGACTGGGAGGGCTATGGACCTGAGGAACATTCAGGGGTCCCTGCCTCTGACATCCTGGACCCTGCGCTGGTTACCGAATTTTACCGTGCTCGACCTGTCCGGCTACTAGACCCCAAGGTTGCCCACGAAAAGCGCCAATAGGCGCTCCTAGAGGGGGGGTTCTGTAACACCACGTCAGCAGAGGGCTCCCTCTCCGGAATTCTAGATCTGATTACATCACTTCCTGTTGGGAGGGTAATTAAGCCAAGCCTTCCCACACCTGCATTGTGTCCTGAGATGCATACCAAGTGTTACCTCTCTGACTTACCTGCCTGTTACCTGTTACCTGTGACCTGTTTTCTGGATCTGTGGATTACCCCTTTTGGATTCTGGTTTCACTTAGTTTTCCTGTTGGACTGTTTTTTGGATTTTGACCCTTGCCTGCTTCCTGACATTCCTGAACCGTGTTTGGGTTGAGTGTTTTGCTGCCTCACGGTGCCGCCATCTTGAACCCCACTGTTCTATTCTCCTGAGTGAGTAAATAAACTTCGGCACATGGATTCCCCTATGCCTCCTGCCTCAGCATCATTACAGCAGTTTTGTCATCGTAAACAATGTCTTTGAATCACCTCAAATGGTTGTGTTCTGCAAAACGAGTCGTGTACCTCAATATACTCCCACTACCACACTTCTGCCACACCCTCCACTCATTTCCAACAACTGCATTCATCTTTTGGCAAAAAAAAAAAACACTTTTGCTGCAGGACAGCCAAAAACACCTTTTATTTTCATTGCTTATCAACATGGTTCTGCTGCGGTTACACTTCCCAGGTCAGTCAACACATATGTTCTGTATTGAGAAGAGATGCATTAGTGGTTCATCTGATTGGTAAGTAAATGGGGCTATGGCCAATGGGCATGGATATGACCATCAAGCATTTTAGTCTCCCAGAAAAATATAGTAGGATTACTCAAACATGCATGAACCAATCTGAATCTAAATTGAGGCATGTTTTTTATGAGGGAACAATATGAAAACATGCAAGAAATGTCTGAAAAGTTGAGTTTACATGATGCAGCACCATTAAATTAATTCTGTGTTTCTTATGGTACCTTTAAAGGGGAATACCATAGTAACAACCAAACAAATTTAACCTTAGGATTAGGCACCTTATACTTTCCAAGAATACCCCTCTTTGACACTGTGCAAGTGAAAATAACCTTTTTGCAGTGTGCAGATCATAAACTATTAACTATATAAAAACATGTTTGCCTGAACGTGACAGTGACATTATGTAATGAGTTTCTGAAGAGCTGAAGAATCTAAATGCAACATAACCTGGTGGCCATTGGATGAGCATGCGGTGGTCTGACTGCACCTGCTTCCATCACTCATTGCCTTATCATCAGGTTCCTTCCTTCTCTGGGCCATACTTGTCAGCACCAACCTGCAGCGCTCAATAGTTAGAGCTCCAGCGCACCCAAGGTGTTCACACTATAGCTGCGGTTCATACTGAGGCTGGAATTGCTATCTGATTTTCAACCGGATTCATCAGATTACTCCTCTTTTACCCTGGTAGAAATGGGCCCGAGGGCAGAATCTAGAGGGGAAGGAGAAAACAGAGAGAAGGTAAGATGTTGAACAAGACGATGAGTAAGTCTGCGGTGTGATGCTGTCTGCTAACTGAAACAGTGTTGAATATCATTAAAGCTCTTTTAATAAACAGCAAAATGAGTTCTGCACAGATAATGGAAGTTGGTATTTCCATCCCATGGGATTTACACTAGCAGTCTATTCTACACAGAAACAGTCTGATTCGATGCACACCAAGCCAAAGTCTTAATTTATATATGTATTAATAATTTTATAAAGTTAATTGTCTCTAAATTAAATATACTAATTTATTTGTATTTATAATTTCAAAAATTGTCTCTAGATTGTATGTCATTACTATTTAGTGCAATATACAATGCAATGTACGTTGTGCCAATATAAACAAGACTGTCCCTTGCTTTGGCTTCCGAGGGTATAAAGTTCTGCTCTTCATCTAGGCAACACTGCATTAACAAGTCTCTTGTGATTAGTTAACTGATGCTGATAATTTTGTGAGATAAACAACTTTGCCTACTGAGTCAGCGTTTTTCTTGTGTTTGTGCAGCCTGCTTTGAGGGCTTATTTCGACAAAGAGAGGTCACTTAATCTGCATGTTATGCGTATGATAGAGATTTAATCCCAAAATCATTAGATTGGACAGCTTATTAAACTGATTAGTTTTGTTAATTTCAAATACTAGAGGATAGAAAGCTACAGTAGCATGGTAAAAAAGATCTTGCACATAAAGAGACTCACAATAAGACTGCATATAAAAAAAATAGGTTCTTTTCCCACCAACTTTATGAACAAAAAAGTAGGTTCTTTTCCCACTAACTTTATGAACAAACAACCTATTTGTTTGAGACACTTCCTGCTCATTTCAGATTTTACAGAAATATTAAGCTTTTCCTGGTCCTAATTTTACTTCCAGAATGGTGCTGGTAATATTTGGGAAGGTAATTCTGAAGACGTTTTATGTGTAAATTTTATGTGTCAAGACAACTCATTGTCTTGAATGTTTAAGATGAAAACACCATAATTTTCTTTCTGACCTGTACTATTTGGACAATGTTTGAAATTCTGATGTAATAACAATAATCATGCATTAATTTATTTAGCTTTACAATTTTCAGAGCATTTTTCATTCACTCCACATTCACAAACCGGCGGTGTTAAGCTACCTTGGTAGCCCTCGGCTACCCTGGGGCAGTTTAACAGAACCTTCCTGCCATTCCGAGCCTATGGCCTCCTGACCACCACCAAACACACTCCACCAGTCACACACATCCATACTGGGCAATGAAGGTGAAGTGACTTGCCCTGGGGAACAACGCCAGAATGGACTTATCGCTGATTGAACTGCCAACCGTTCAGTTATAGGGCAACCAACTCCACCCCTTTGCAGTTTTACACCTCTTCAGTTTAATCTTGATGTAGTGACACCTCTTTGCCCTGGGATGGTGCTCAGGGGTAGTGATGTGTCAATCTGTAAAAGATTGAGACTTCAAAATGACTTGTGAGAACCAACTCTTTTTGAGGAGTGAATTGTTTTTTTGTTTTTGGTGACTGCGAATTACACTGTTAATAATCAGAAGACACAGGTGAGAATTAATTTACTCAAATAAGTGTATTTTTGTTCTTTATCAGTTTCAAAGTTGATTAGATTTTTTTCTATATCAACAATTTAAATCCAAGAACAAAGCACTAAAATGAAGAAAACTTCACATTACTACTCGGGGGACAACAGCCTCACGTCCAGCTGTTTTGTAATTTTTGTGTGTTTTGTCGAACAACTCTTAATGGTCAAAAAGTAAGCTTCTGAATGAAAAGCTTATGAATGTTCAGCTGCTCTTTTATGTCCCATTAAAGAGCCAGGTTTCATTGGTTGTTGCTCTTTCAAAAAACTTGTCAATATGGCAGGACCAAATTTTTTTCTTAGCACCAATAATTTGGCCAGATGTGCGATGCGTCATTGCTGCTCATGGAAACTTCAAACCAAAATTTCAGATAGGTATGTGATGACCTACAGAGTGCCTAACGCAAAATACCCAACACTTGCTTAGAATCCTTTGACTCAACTTCAACTCTGGTAATCAGCATAATTAATCCTAGCTTTGTTTAACTAGGTGCCACCGCTTCATCAATCGAACAACGTCTGATCTTAGAGGCTTTAAGGCTTAATACAGTAGCCTATTTTCTCCAACGGATTGTTAAGTATTGTGTCTACTTCCATCTACCACGTTTTACTCTAGATTCTTTGACTCTTGTAAAGATTATATTTGCTGTGCATCTCTACCTAATCTTTAGCTGATTTCAATTTCTAGCCTTCTGTTAACAATTGTTTGTAAACTATAATAAATTTAGGACTTAGATATATATATACATTTGGAGTCCATTAATGACAGTAAGGAATTCATGTTATTTATGTTATTCTATTACATGATTCATGTTATGTTATATTACATTATTAATGTTAATTATGTCTAAAGATTGATAGCCATTGTGTCTATGGACTGTGCCATTAATCCTAATGCAGTCTGATCAAATACAAATGTTGTATTATGACAGTTTGATCTTCCTTAAGGGAAGGCAGTCTGTGCTAGAAAACAAAGCTTATGTATGCTCTAGTCCATAATTGCTTTCTACAAAGCAAACAAACACTGCACCTCTGAAACAGCTTAAAAAGAGGGGTCGTTTTGGTACAATCCTTGACCTAGACAGTCCATTGGGGTGTCTGCACTGAGTCAGTACATGTGAAGTCTAGGTCAAAGCCAAAATGGCCACAAAATAAAGCTGCTTAGAAGACAAGATGTGTACAGCATGTGTGGGTTGAAAAGGAATAGATGTTGAATGTTCCTCTTGCGTCCCAGGGCCATCCTCTGTGTGTTTGCTGATGGGTTTATTTGTTGTGTGAATGATGAGGATTAGCTCAAGTGGGGCCTGACTCAGACAGTTGACCTTGATGGATAATGTTACTCTTTCTGCACATGGTGGCATTATGAGACATTGTCCGCCTTTATCTCTGCCCACACATTGAGTGGGTTTACTTCTGAACACATCTCTTGTAAATTGAGAGTTTGTGCTGTTTGCATTTTTATGTACTCTCTTTAATTCTACTTGCTTATGTTTAAAAACGACTACTTATTTAGTACAGTACACATGCATTCTTATGAATTTAATTCCTCAAAATGTTTAAAAATGCTTTTCGAAAATAACCACAAATTAGACTAATTATTGTCTAAATATACACTGAACAGTTTTCTCAATAGCTCAATTTAGATGCTTTTGAAATGGTTCAGATGTAGCCTGAGGAATGCAATCCTGCCTCAGTCTACTCATTGTGAAGCCACTCCAAATTCTTAAAAAAATTTAAATACTTAAAAATAATTACATTAAATGAAATTCTTAAAAAAACTTTAATTTTAGTCATCCAAACTGGAACAGGGTTCACTCTAATAAACTTCAATGCTGAAGTCCTAAACTTTTGTAAACCTGCTCTAAAATAAGTGGCTGTAGATGCTTTTGGCCAAGACCCACGTCTAAGGCCATTTGATTGACATGACAAACAACAAATCTAATGTTGTTGCTAATAGCGTCATGTTTTAGAGCGTGGAAATGTTGCCACATTAATAGTCTTTCGTAGCTAGCGAATCCAATGTTTAGTTGTTCTATGTATTCACACATTTTCAATACACATGATGAATATTATATGTTCTCGATGTATGTATGTCACCATGTTGTTTTCGGGAGGAACAAAAATAAACCTGACATTGGCTAATACCGAAAATCCAGATATGTTTAACCAACCAAACTATGACTTTAGGATTCTTAAAGTGCTTCCACATTTCCATACCAAACTGACTGAGTAGATGCATAACATGATTTAATAATGCAGGTCATAATAGAATTTAGCTCATCGTTTTCAAAGGATCTAATCAGGTCTCCTTGCGCATGCAATCCCATTCAAGTCAAACGAATAATTTTTTAGGAAACCTTTTGAAACTTTTCATCTTCAAAGACACTGAACACTATTTTTGGTGTCTATTATATGGAAGCTATAAACCATCAATAAATGCAAAAAATCTTAATATTATATTTAATTTTGCAGCTTCACTTTCTAAAATGAGTGACAAAAGTATATATATATATATATATATATATATATATATATATATATATATATATATATATATATATATATATATATATATATATATATATATATATATATATGATTGAAGATTGCCAAATGCATTTCTGATTTTGTCAGTTACGAAAATAATGTAGAATACAACTTCACTTTTTTTCAAATATGAAATAAAATGTTTATATACAATATATAATAAGTTGTATCTTACATTATTTTCGTAAATGACAAATTCAAAAATGCATTTACAATCTTCAATCAGCAACTCAAAAGCCTTGCTGCTTCAGTACAAAAAGGAGGATATCTTTAGATTATGCATGAAGACCAATGCTGCTATTTTTAGTTTAATTTTAGTCTTGCCTGATTATTGCAACTTATAGCAAGATGTGTTCAGGGTAAAATAGTAACAATTTTAAAGCATGTCTTCAACCCTTGAAATAAAAGGATCTGATTTACAGTAATAAGTTACATGGCTGATTTTGGCTTGAACAATTTTAATGTTACAAAAATGATGATCATTTTAGGTCTTGTGCTTGGCTTAAATATTGTACATCATCTGGAGTTTCAACATACACTATAAGGTAATATGCAAATATAGCACCTAGAATAAAAAGACTTTGGCTTATCTTTTGGCTTCCTAAATGTGTCACATGTGGTTAATCCACACAGCCTCTGCTCTGCAACACCTGCTGTTGGATGACACTGTTCTCACCTAAACGACTTACACCTTGATCACAACATATGCTAAAGCTGCATATTTGCCAGCTAGGTCAGTGGAAGCCAGTCTGTTTATATACTAGAAATCTTGTGTGATTACTAAACGTAACACCCGCAGATTTCTGCCATGGATTCAATTAGACCTAATTCTCGATGGGATGGATTTGCTACAAAAACTGAAGTTAGTACCAGCATTATTTTAAGCGGTTGAAGTGATTATTCAATCATCTGCAAGACTTCCTAAATGATAAGAGAGAATTAACAATCACCAGCTAATCTGACATGCAGGTTGACACTAGTTGGTTTTTTTAAAAGTAAAAATGTTAAAGTAAATTATAAAAATATAACATGTGTTGTAATAAATATCCTAAAAAAATCACATCTACTTGTAGACTGCACCCAATGAAAAGCTTTTCATTGTTAGGGCAGGTAGGTGCATTTCGATGCTTCAGTTCTCCAAAAATTTATATTTATGCATTTGGCACACGCTAAAAGTGCCTTAAAGTAAAAGACAGACAATATGCTATTTGTTACAAAGCCAAAGTCTAACTCGTCTTGCTCAGAATAGAAGTTTTTTCAGCCAATCAATTAACTTAAGAAAAAAGGAAATAAAATAGAAAAAAAATTAAGGATCAAGCGTCACGGTGGCACAGTGGTTAGCATGGTCGTCTCACAGCAAGAAGGTTGCTGGTTCGAGCCTCGGCTGGGTCAGTTGGCATTTCTGTGTGGAGTTTGCATGTTCTCCCCGTGATCGTGTAGGTTTTCTCTGGGTGCTCCAGTTTCCCCACAAGTCCAAACACATGCGGTATAAGTGAATTGAGTAAGAACGATTGTCCATAGTGTTAAAGTGTGAATGAGTGTGTGTGAATGTTTCCCAGCGATGGGTTGCGGCTGGAAAGGCATCCACCGCATAAAACATATGCCAGAGAGTCAGCGGTTCATTCCGCTGTGGCGACCCCGAAAGGGAAAAAGCCGACATGAAGATGAATGAAGGATCTTTTATGATTGTAAGTGTTCTTTTGAAGAGAAGAGTTTTTATTGCTTTAAATATTTGTTCTAACAGCCAGGAACAGTGAGAGAGAAATTTCTGTTTTAAGATTAAGACGGGTTGTGCCCAATAAGCCTATTACTCATTAAACCGTTTTTGTATGAGTTTACATGCCAACTCATAAACTGGTTTCGCATGCGATTCTTCAATTTCTCACAGGAAGTGGTGTCATGAAAAAACAAAACAGTGTCATATCAAAAAATATTGGTAACAATGTTTACAAAGCTGTATTGTTTTACCTAATCCTCTGCCCACAATACCTGTGAATGCAGCAATCTTTCTTTTGATGATTGTGCATCAACTCTGTGAATCAAGGCCATAGTTTTTAACTCAGCAAAGCATCTAGACTCTTACTTCCATTTGCGACACGTACATCCTGGCCAATTTGGACATGCACACACCAGACCACAGCCAGACATGCACAAATGAAAAAAGTATAGAATGCGTGTTATTGCACTTAAATGCCATTGGTTGTATATATATATATATATATATATATATATATATATATATATATATATATATATATATATATATATATATATATATATATATATATATATATATATTGGTTATTGGCCAATAAGCTACCTCCTCTGATTTGCTTTCTCAAAAATGGTTCATGCCAGTACCCCAATAACTGAAACCTGTTGTCCGCATTTACATGACACCAGAGAAATCAGCTTATTAAGGAGAACACATTTATTGAAGTGCATGTAAACACACTCAGTGATGAACCAGATCTGGAAGACCAGAAATGAGTTGGTAGAAAGGAGAAAGTTCTGAGAGATAGCAGTGAGCTAAATTATAGAAAGATTTATACCTCAACAGAAGCATGCACTTTAAAGTGAGTCCTTTTTTGGGGGGGTAATCATTGGAGATTTTGCAACACTGGAGGGATATGTTCAGAGGAAAGGGTTAAAAGTGGTTCCATTTTATTATTGTATATGGATAAGGAGGTTGTCAAAGACTATGGCCAGCAGTTTGCTTACATTTTATTAATATTAATCCAGACAAATAATTATTTGTTATTTATATGTTGATATACTCATTGTTTGTTCTGTGTGTGACACTTCAGAAGTTAAGATTGATTGGCTGATTGATCAATTTATTTATTTGATTGGTAGATTCATTGTGGATGAAAATATGTTCCTGCTCCTTGTTACTCCTTCACGACATCAGGCACTTTCTACCTCTAGACTTTTTTTTTAGATTAGAAGCCCTATTAAAATATATTAAATATAGATAACATTCTTTGCGGATGTATTTGAGCTTTGCAAGAAGCATGAGCATGTTAGAGACCTTTGTCTTAGGTTTGAATAAGTCTACAAAAGTCGATCCCTATATAAAACACTTCTTGACAGGAGTTAAGTTTTTACAACAGTTCTATTTCAAAACTGTTTTCTTGCCAGAGGGCCTGTAAAGTCATACTAGATGATAAACAACCTCCTCACGTTTAAAACCCCAGCAGACATGTGATTACAGGCAACCCAACTGTTACATAACCACTGAGTGGCAGGGCAGGCTATAGCGTTATGGCTAGGATCCATTTGAAGTCACTTACAATGTAAACACAATGTTGGTACACGGATTCCCATTCTCAGTTGATGGCATGTGTGCAAGGTCCAATTTGTCCTCTCTTAAGTGGTGCTGAGAGATGTGCTTACACAAATTAGACCCCTAACCCCCATATGAAACACTAGGAAATGTGATCCCCTAGGAAATGGCAGATGAATCACATTGAATAGCATGGCTAGTTTTTTCTCTCACATCTATGCAGGGGATACTAAAGTTTAAACATGTATGGTAGGAGATTAGATTTTCTTTATGGATTTCACTGTTCAGAGGTGTCGCCTGGGGCATTTTTTTTTCTTTAGCCTCAGATAATTTAATTTCAGAAGAAATGCTGACTGACTTCAAAAAGATTTGCAAATTCAAGGAGTTCTATTACCTGGCTAAATACCCAAGATTTAATCTCACTAAATAAACAACTGAGACCTCATTTTAATATGTGTAAAATATGCAACGAGCTATGCATCAATATTAATTAATGAGACTTCTCTTTAAGAATATTGGCTCAGCCCCCATATTCTCACTACCTTGAAACATGATGATGTTGCTGATGATATAGTGTCCTAATGGAATGTAAGTAGTACAGGGGAAGAAATATCTCTTTGTCTAGGTAGAAGTCTCAACTGAATTCAATTCTCCTGCACCTGTGCGGAGATCCATCGTCAGGGATCACTCCCCTTATGATTCCCACAGAGGAAGAGGAAGAAGGTACTGGGAGACCCCACAGCTCTGCCTCCGGCTCAGGATGGCTCCCTCGTGGAGTCCCTTCCACACGTCATCAAGCTCACCGTGTGCACCCCATGTAACCATGCAGTTATTTCTGGTGGCACTGAACATCTCATGTCAAACAGACAAAGTGATTTCAAGTAAAATGTGCTCTACCAAATAATCGTGTCTACATCCTTCTGAAACTAATTTGGACATCTCTGAGAGAAAAAGCTTTTTTGGAAAAGCTGAACCTCAGTTTATCCGTAGTTTGCTGAAGAGTCGTGTGTTGTGGGTAACTTCAGAGTTTCATAGCGGATGGATGTTAAATTGTTGATCTGAAGCCTGTGGTACTACGGCATGGAGAGAACCTGCCATGGGTGGAGAAAGGAGTTCACTACCTGGCTGTGACTGTGACATCTTTCAAAACTGCTGGGGTACCCGACAGAGTCACAGGAACAAGAGAGTTCAACCCGAGGTAAAGGTTTATGGAGTTCTGCCAAATGTCTCCTTAAATGTCTACCTCCTGCATCACTTCTAATGAATCATAGATAAATGTACCTGCATCTCTAGATAGGGAAATACTGAGGTCCATGTCAAATCCTACAGGACAATTTCTTTATGCTCGAGGTTGTACTCTTGATTTTGTTCTCGTTTAAATATTCTTTAAATAAGACACTGCATGTATACAATTCTAGGTCTAGTAGTGTCCTGCTGCTTAAATGAATGTTTATTAAAAATTTATCCGTTTCATTTCTTTAGATTGCTTGTTGGAAAAAAGGTTGGACGGTTTATTTGTTGGGCAAAAAAGATCTATATAAAAACACATTTAAAAATAAATAAATAATAAAATAGACTAACCACAGAAAAATGAAGATGTACTATGGGAAAAATACATATTCATTGACTTTTGACACTGAAATGGTTTCAAATGAAAGTGTAAAATTACAAAATTGATCTCATTTGATTAACTAATTAGCAAACAGGCTACTAACAACAGAGTAACAAAAAATTTACATTTTATTGAATTAGAAAAACAAAACTGCTGCAGAACATATTAAAACAATTAACTAAAATTGTTCATTTTAGCTTATATGTAACTTGTTGAAATATAGAATTTATTCAAGACAAATTTCAAGTAAATTTCTTTAGATCTGTAAAGGTTACATAAAATATATTTAACCAGACCATGCCAAATAAAAAAGCAAATACAATAACCAATGTAATGAGCTACTTGGCCCTATATTATTTTTAACTTATGTTCAAAAAAATCAATACTTAGGAGGTTGCATAATACCTGTAACAGTATAGTCTACTTGTACTAAAAACATTATTAGTAATAATATTATATCAAATTGAATGACACCCAGAATATAATTTGTTCCAAGATTCCAAATTTGAAATCCAATGTTTGTATGTTTGTCCTATATGTTAAAATAATATATAGATGTATCTGAAGGATTAATTCTGCCTATGTACTCTGAGCTATTGTTCCCTGGTGGGGTCACTTTGGTTTTATTCATATGCAGCTACCAGAGGGAGTGAGCTGCATAGAGTGAGTGAGGTTAAAACTGTTGTATCATGTAAAGGGACTCTTCAGACATTTATTTCATGTTTTTGTTTATTCTCTCATCAAAAACATCCCTCAAATCATAATCAGATTGGTTCTTGTGGCCTGTGAATCTTATTGTCTTTGTCTGGTAGTTCAAAACGATTGGCAGAAATTTTCACAAGAGAGCCCACCTTAACAACACAACCAATAACAGTTACATTACCAATGAGTTATTTGGGTATTTACTTCATGCCTTTGGCTATGTTCAGGCTGCATCGGATGTTGTCAGTACAGTCTTAACAGCTTAATTCAGTTCAGACTCATTTCACTTTCTTATTTGTCCTGAATTCGATAATTTTTTCCAATGTGACCTCAATCTGAACAGACAGGTTGCATTTATCTGACTTTTTTGTCATTGTGTGGTGACAAACGTTGCTTTTCAATCATTGCTGAGGACGGAGCTGAAAGCAGTCAGTGGAAGGAAAGTGAAGTAATAGAACTTTGTCTTCATCATATGATTTAGTTGAAGTGATAGCAACTCTGATTGAAAATGAACTTGAATAAAGCCAAACAATCGCCTCGAATCTCATTCTCGTCCATGTTTATTTTCGGTTTGTTTTGATCAAAGCCATTTTCTGCACATACCAGGATGGATACAAGTTGCATGTTATGTGTAACGTAAACGAGCATGCAAAAAATCACTAGCTTTTATGTTACGTGTAAATTCCTCATAAAACAAACAAAATTTAGGAGGATGGCAACAGTGGAAGTGTTCAGTTTTGAAGATCCAGACATGTGGAGTCATTTAGCCAGACTCTATTGTCGACAAGCGAATGATCAAGTGCTTTGTGTTCATATCTGAGATAATGCTGCTACAAATAACTGGTTATGTAACACAAATAAGCCACCTATCACTTTTAATCATTACTGTGTATATGATGATTACTATGCTGGCGACCATGAGTGGAATTTAACACATACAGTTGGTTGACTGGCTTCAGTCATGCAGAGCTTTTATGTACTTAATAATGATGCCTTGAATAGGATAGACCAGAGGTACTGGCAGATTAGGATGGGAAAGAAGTGAGATGTGTCTACCCTCACTGAGCTCCATTGTGCTGAACAAGCACTCCATCAGAACAGTTCATCCCCATAGCTCACTGATTATTAGAGTGCCTCTGTGTTATGCAACATAAACACTAATCATAATCAGGCCTCTTCCCCCTTCTGCTTCCATAGTGACAATGTTTGGTCTTCTTCCTCACTCCTTTGAAGTGTCTGCTTCTACTCTCGCTTCACTAGACAATCTAGTGTGCTATTTTAGGGAGGAAGTTGATTATAATGTTGCACAGATTCTTCACAGCTGATTTCTCATCAACATATGGGTATTTATAGTGAATACAGTTGTTATATTAATATATATGAAAAAATTAATTCCAGTTCAATTATGCGTTTTATGATTTAGTCAGGTTTTTACATATTTTCTGGTCTTTGAAATCTCGAAAATATTTTCTCTTTTTCATTACTATATATATATATATATATATATATATATATATATATATATATATATATATATATATATATATATATATATATAGTACAGACCAAAAGTTTGGACACACCTTCTCATTCAAAATTCAAAATGTTTTTTGGACTGCCTGACGTTCATTTCTTAAAGTAACGATGACAACTTGTTTTTCTTTACTTAGCTGCGTTTTTATTGCCATAATACAAATTCTAACAATCCATTCAGTGGGATTATCAGCTGTGTATCAATCTGACTTCTGCACAACACAACTGATGGTCCCGACCCCATTTATAAGGCAAGAAATCCCACCTATTAAACCTGACAGGGCACACCTGTGAAATGAAGACTATTTCAGGAGACTACCTCTTGAAGATCATCAAGAGAACGCCAAAAGTGTAAACGTGCAAAGCGTAATTAAAGCAAAAAATGGCTTCTTTGAAGAAGCTAGAATGACATACTTTCAGGTGTTTCCCACTTTTTTTTGTTATGTATACAATTCCCCATGTCTTAATTCAATCTCAATATTTTGGTCTTGTGTGTGTATATATCTTTACTGTCTGTGTGTGTGTGTATATATATATATATATATATATATATATATATATATATATATATATATATATATATATATATATATATATATATATATATACACACAGACAGTAAAGATATATACACAGAACCCACAGCAAGAAGGTCGATGGTTCGAGCCTCGGCTGGGTCGGTTGGCATTTCTGTGTGGAGTTTGCATGTTCTGCCCATGAACGCGTGGGTTTTCTCTGGGTGCTCCAGTTTCCCCACAAGTCCAAAGACATGCGGTATAAGTGAATTGAGTAAGAACGATTGCCCATAGTGTTAAAGAGTGAATGTGTGTGTGAATGTTTCCCAGCAATGGGTTGCGGCTGGAAGGGCATCCACCGTGTAAAACATATGCCAGAGAGTCAGCGGTTCATTCCGCTGTGGCGACCCCGAAAGGGAAGAAAGCTGACATGAAGATGAATGAATGAATATATATAATATATATATATATATATAAATATATATATATATATATATATATATATATATATATATATATATATATATATATATATATATATATATATATATATATATATATATATATATATGTATAATGAAATGCTAAAAGATCTGCTGATCCTTTTAAATTATTGTTTTAAATGATGTGATTGTTTTAAAGGAAGCATTCTGAACTAACTGTAATTTATGTAGCGCAATAGTCCATTCTGGAGGTCATGAAGGCATTTACAATAGACAGCATGTCCCAGACTTTAGTAAAGTTCCTGAGGTGAAAGAAGGCAATCTTTGTAACATAAGAGATATGGTTTTTAAACATAATATCACCTATCTATAATAACACAAAGATTTTTAACTTTTGGAGAACCGTTAACTGTGTGTGTCCTGAGCTTCACAATTAATGAGGTTAATTATTCAATTAACAAGTTAATTAAGAGCTTGGCTGATATTTGACCGTCCAATCATATGATCTCCCCTATAATATTCCACTATATAAGAGACAACCTAAGGGGATAACATCAATGTTGTGTAAACCCCAAATCCCACCTCCCACCCCTTTTTCACTTGGCCCTGGACTCTTCGTTCGGACAGTTTGTCCAGTTGGCTTCTGCAAGAGTGAACTCGTAAAAAATGAAAGATTCTCCAGTTGCTTTTTAGATCAATTAGGTAATATTCCTTATTTTTATCAGGATTTTATCAGACATTTGTGTTCATTGATATCAGCAACACATTCTGATATATTATTTAGATTTGAATGGTTGGGTTTTGCTGATATGCAGAGCTGAGTTTCATTTGCATAGCAATGGAAGTTAGCCCCATGCCCACTAATAATTTACTCTACTCTACTGATGTTGCCAGATTTAATTTGCAGATAGTGATTGATATTAAATGCAATAACCTACTGTATAAAATAGGTGTTACTCACTATGCATATGCCTGTGAAAATATGCTGGATTTTATTTCTCGTAAAGTTTAACACACCTATTTCTGTTCAACTTGAGAGTTGGATGAAAATGAAGCCAAGTCTTCATTTTTCATAAGCACCTTTTTCAGCACATATTAATTTCAGCTTTTCCATGAAATGCCTCTGCAGTGTAAATCAAAGCCCACCTAACACTGATTCATTCAACTTTAATGAGAATGAACGAGGGCTTTTGGAGCCCGCTGCTCCCCTGACAATTTAAAACACACGAGCTTTACGAATGACGATGTAGTGATTGCTGTTATTTATCGGGTCCATCCTTCGTTGACAGATGGGAACTTAAAGAGAGAGCAGTTAACAGACCGAGGCGAAGGCGGTGCTCTTTCAGGCAAGCGCGTGTCAACGTGAGGAAATTGTGTTCAGGGACATTCGAGCGGCGTGAACACACTCAAAAACAACTCCACGGTTGTGCTCTTAAAGTCTGACCTATCGACTAAACCGGCACAGTGTCTCGTCTGTGCTGGGTTAGCCCTATCACACACTACTTGGCTCTAGTACTAATGGAAGGATAGGTGATAGGTAAGCGCTGGTAAACAAACGCTAGAGCGCAGCTCAGCGGAGGGTGGAAAACCTGAACAGGTGGCATATCTTGGGACTGCACGTCAAGTGGAGCAGACGGAGGCTCGGTTAATCTCCCCGCTGACGAAAGCTTTCCAGTCGCTCCGTCTTTCACAGAGAAAGCGCTCGTTTCGCGAAGTTCTCTCCGCGGGGTTCCGGTGCTGGTGCCGATTCTTACGATGCATAAGCAAGTCGCCTGCTGGATTTAATATCGTTCTGTCCCATGCCTTATGACTTGGATGTGTTGAGCTTCCACGTGTCAAAAAGCGACATGTTTCCAGAAATTAATAGCAAAGTAAGTGTGACGAATACGAATGACAATGTTTCCTTTTTAAATCACATTTGCAGTGTATATGTGTCGTATAAATGTAACAGTGTCGTTTGTTTGCTTCACTATTACTGTTTAGTCTTCACAGTGTTAGAATTTAAATGTTAAAATATTTCTTTATTTCTGTCACTAAAAATATAAAACTGCTTGCTAGGGTGCCATATACACATGGAAGCCCATTTCTTGCAGGTTTAAAAAATAAACAATGGTTATAAAAGTCACAATTTCGTTCTAATGCAAAACTGACTTTTTGTTTTTAAACATTTCAAACTAAATTTAAAGGATGATAGAGGAGTATATGAAACAATATCCCACTGTTAATAAAATAGATCTACATTTTACTATAAAGTATGCATGCAACCGTTGTATAATGTATGGTACTTTAATGTTTAAAACAATATCCCACTGGCAATGAAATAGGTATACATTTTACTGTCATAAACATACAGCCTGAAATATATCCTTGAGTCATCTAAAAACAAAACAAAAAATGTTCATCATAAAATGCTGGCTGATTTTTTTTCCCACTTTTTTGTAAAATGTGTAAAAAGCACAACTATGTTGTTTTTAAATATTTGAGCAATTTCTTCACAATGAACGTTGATTAAATATTTACTAACAAATGTAAAGCTGGTTGCAAACAACATTTATTGTCACCCAGAATTAAGACAAAAGTAATTTTGGTTACGTCAGCTTTATATGTATAGCATTTTAATGCACAAGATCTAACTAAAGTGCTTTATAGTAAAATCTAATTTAAAACATAGTAAGCATATAAAACATGTCTAATACAAGAAAGAAATACTATCAGTAAAATAATAAGAGCATAAAATCAGTATAGTACATTGACAACAGTCTGAGTTGAATGCCACATCAAAAAGATATGTTTTTAGCTTTGATTTAAAACTAAAAAGAGATGAAGTCTAACCTAAAGATGCTATATATATATATTTTTTTTTTTAAAAGATGATCTATATATATTTACATTTAAGCAATTATGTGTATATATATATATATATATATATATATATATATATATTTCTTTTTTACTTTTCCTTTTTTTTTTTTTACTTATAATATTCAGAGATTTTATGTTAGAAGCACGCCTCACATCTGTAAGCCCTTTTGCTCCAAACATATGATCCTTTGGTTACTTTAAAAACTTCAGGCCAGTGTCTAAGTATGAACTCGAGGTCGTTGTCAGCAACTTAGCCCTGGGTTACTATGAAAGGCACTGAGAGTTCTGAGTATTACTTCTAATGCATTTTGAAGACGTGTGATGTATTTACGATCTGTAGATGTGGCTTGGATTTCACCTATATATGACCACAGTTTATTCTACGGTGAGGTGACCCAAATCTGCCTCGGTCGCTGTAAACAGAAGATAAACCAAAGTTGTGATTTTGAAATCACATTTGTGGATCAGAATTTCACATTCTTGAATTTGTAGTAACTTTTTACCTTATCTTAAACACAAATAGGCATTTTTTCATGTATTCTGGAAAACAGGATAAATTAATGCAACGTATCTTTGTATCTGCTTGTGAACCCTACTTATGATCAGTGGTGCCAGCTCATAGGCACTTTTTTTTACAAAAAAATAAATAAATAAATAAATAAATAAAAAATTCACATTTTTTTCCAAGAAATGTAATTTTTACCAACCATAAACTTACTTTTATGAGAACATAACAGTAGTTGCAAAATATAGTACACCTAGCTTTTTAAAGATGTGTTTTATGAGAACACAAGCACTTTTTTTTAGCCTTTTTAGACAGTCAGGAAAAGTACTGGGAGAGAGCAAGGGGACAGGGACTGGAAAGAACCACAAGCTTAAACTCAAACTCAGGTTGCTAGATGCATATCTGCTCTTTGGGTGCATTTTACAATACTGAGTTACTCCCTAAAAATCACTAATTGCGTTCTTTAGTTCTAAAAAGTAATGCATTATGTTACTTTTGATGCATCTGGCTGAAAGCTAATCTCTTTCAGACTTTGCTAGAGTTTTTAACTCTTACAGCCTTATTAACTTTCACCATAATTTTTTTAAATGTATGTATAAAATAATTATTTATATTTATTTTAAACTATGCGGCTTTGCAGTGTACAGTAATGCTTGAGTTTGTTGCATACATATATTCCACATTTAACAAGAAAATAATGAGAATACATCCCTCTTCGAGACAAACAACTGGGACCTGCCATTTCCAGTTTGGGACTTTGTAGCCTTCCATCTGTTCCAGGGCACGCACGTGTGTGTGATTCAACTTGACATTGTTTGTTGTAGTCATAGAATAATAATAGTTATTATTTTAATATTTTAAAGATAGTTATTACACTGAAAAAAGTAACTTGTGAGTAAATACCTAAGCTTTTTTTGTTTTACTTTGTAAGTATCAGTTACTGAATCCCAATCCATCTCAATTACCAGACATCCCAACATGCTTGTTTTTGTCTGTCAGAGAAAAATCCTTGTATCCCTAGGACCAGGAAAGTTTACCCTTGAAAACATGGTGAAAAAAAATAGAGAAATATTACTACTTTAACTTTTTGTTTCATTATCTGGAAGACTGTGGCAAACACAAAAAGGTTCAACGTTGAGAGCCATTTCAGAACATTTCACACATGCTAGCACGCTAACTACCCACCGGGCTGGTTTGTGCAAACAGACAAGAGTTTTGAAAAACTTCTAAAAAGCAATGAAAGCCTCATTTAGAGCACCACATTTCTTTATTAAGAGAATGCATTTTCAGACTTCCAAATTTGAATTGGGTTAAACGTGTTTTTTAAATCTAAAATATGATCATTTTGTTAAAATTACCATAGATTTGGTGCTAATATCAGTAAAATTCATACATTTATTTTTGAATGTTACATAGTCTGTACAACCGTGATGCAGCACAGTCTGTTTTGGTAAAAAAAAATTAGTGGATGTAAATACTTTAGTATATTTCTTGAAAAGGATGTTGCGTATTGATATTGATGAATTTCTTTACATGTTAAATCATAGTTGAGCATTAGTCTGAGAAATCATGAACTAGATAAGTGTCTTCTCAAAGAAGAATATCATTAATTATTAATGATAAAATATCATTAAAGGTGAAAGAAGCAAATTTGTTACGTCAGAAGTGTGTTGGGAAATTATAGCCCTACATATTAATTGTTTCCCAAGAAGTAGTTCTAGTTTTAAAATTATTAAAATGCTCTGTAGGATAGAGCTGATCATCAACCATAGTATATTCTTGCATATCCATATATTGTATTTATGGGATTGTGGGACCTTTGTGTGTCAAAAATCTTACAAAGTTGCTCTTTTAAATGTTATTAAGACATTTAAATTATTATCCCAACGTGATTATTACCTTTTTATTTACATGTCAAGGTTGTCTACACAATGTAATAAGCAACAAAGCAATTATTGTTTACATGACTAACGGGACAGGGCCAAGACGAGTTCTTGCACAAATCATCATTCAACTGCTGGTGCAATAAATGCTACATAGCAACCACATGCTACATGAGATCACTAACTGGGATTTTAAATCAGGAAATTGTCTTGTTTTATAAACCCTAGGACACTTTCCAAATAATCTAAGAACAACACATTCATATCTAAATTGTATTTGTGTCGATTATTTTGAAAAGAAGAGTGTTGCCTTGCACTGCAGTCTGACCAGCATTGAAACTCAACCCGTTGGTCCTGAACATAGAAACTCAAAGGTGTTAATATTTGAATGACTCTTTTAAAGCCCAGGGCTCAAGTTGCACATCTGACCGTACTCAGTCTAAGTGCAACAAATTTTTACGGCCTGTTTTCTAAATGCATCTCTTTGTTGCTATCCATGTCGTCTGTGATCCCTACCTAAGCCTGTCCGTCCACCTCAGCGTTGGGAATGAATGCAGCAAAGACCCGACACATCTGTAGAACTCAAGCCCCCTCTGAGGGGACAAAACCCGTGGAAAACCAACATGTGTGTGCAAGCCCCATGTAGATTTTGTATTTAGAGCCACTTAAAGCATGATTTTGGTGAGCTCATCTGGCTGTGTTTCTTGGCCAACCTGTTGGCACGTGTTTGATATCCTTCTCACCCCCATCAGAGAAGCGCTAAGTTTAGCAAGAGCTTTTCATCTGTCCTTATGTTATCTGTCACCACTGTGGATGCAGGATCAACCTGATTAAGATGGATGGGAGCATTCGCAGTTTTGAATGATTGAAATCATCGCTTGTCCTCCGATTTCCGTGATTGCTCCAGAGCAACCTTAGTGGGGAGATGATTGCTGTGAAATGTAAATCATCGATATTGGAATCTGGATCCAAATAACTTCTATACATGTATTCAGCCAACATTCCTGAAATAATTTTTTTGTGTGTTTTTTTCTTCTACATTTTCAGTAGACATAAAATTATTAATGACTGCCTTATCTGTTTATTTTAATGTATGCTGAATGTTTAAATAGGGGCTGAGTCTAAAGTTTATATACACAGACAAATCATGAGTCATTATCCAAATTGACAGAGTCAATTTAACACTTTAGATTTAATCACTAATTTAATTCATAAAAAGAAATCATTGGTAACATGGTGCCACATATTGAGGAGGATTTGCAGGTTGTCTTTTAAATAAGCTAAACAAAATAAAGACGTGAAAAATTTCTATGGACATTTACATTACATTTATATTTATGTATTTAACATACACTTACAATAACTTACAGTAAGGGATGCAAGTTCAATATGCAATTTCCTACACATATCCAGTTTGTTACACAATGGAACAAGTCATTTTATGTAAACTACACAATTGTATGACTATTTAATCTAACTGTTTTTAATTACAGCAACTTAAAAATTGAAAACCTATTCACCCAGACATGTAGTGTCGTCTAAAAGAAATGTGGACTTGCTTGATTCAGAAGAGTCTCGTAATAAAAGTGAATTCATGCATTAAAAAATAGATTTAACGAGAACTTCAACGTTGTCCTCAGAATAAGCATTTAACAATTCTCCATCCCCTCCCCATCAGATAGGAGGTGGAGGGGTTTCTGAAGAGCACCAGGCTCAAAAAACAGCTTCTTCCCTGAAACTTGACATCTTTGCTTTAGCCATGTCTTTAGCACACTTCTCTCTCCCTCATTCCTCTCTCCTACTCTCTCACGCCTTCTCCTCCTTCTCTGTCTCTCTCACATCTCTCGCTCTCTATCACTCCTCTCTCTCTCTCTCTCTTGCACATCTCTCTCTCTTGCATGTCTATCTATCACTCCTCTCTCTTCTTCTGTCCCTTGCACATCTCTCTCTCGCATGTCTATCTATCACTCCTCTCTCTCCTCTTCTCTCTCTTGCACATCTCTCTCTCTCGCATGTCTATCTATCACTTCTCTCTCCTCTTCTCCCTCTTGCACATCTCTCTCTCTCGCATGTCTATCTATCACTCCTCTCTCTTCTCTTCTCTCTCTTGCACGTCTCTCTCACTTCTCTCTTTCCTCCTCTTCTCTCTCTCACACATCTCTGTCTCTATCACTCTTCTCTCTCTCTCTCTCTCTCTTCTTCTTCACACACACATACGCACACGCATGCACACACACAAACGCGCACACACACACACACGCACGCACACAAACACACACATCTCTATCTATCACTCCTCTCTCCTCTTCTCTCACACATCTTTCTCTCTCTCTCACACATCTCTATCACTCCTCTCTTTCCTCCTCTTCTCTTTCACACACATTTCTCTCTCTCTCTCTCTCTCTCTCTCGCATGTCTCTCTATCACTCCTCCTCTTCTCTCTCTCTCACACGTCTCTCTCTTTCTCACTTCTCTCCCTCTTATCACCAAACACACAAATGTCATATATAAAGTCATGCAAATAGCATATCATTCTATGTGCATTGCTTTTTCTATAAGTGATGGGTCACATTCAACATACCTATAGCCATGTTTGAAACAAATAAATATACAAAATAAACTGCTTCCTCTGTTAAAAACCTTGTTTTGCAGTTCAGAACATTGTTTACTGAACTCTATGTGCAGACTGCTATGGCATCACTGAATCGTTATGAAATCGAGAGACCTTGGTGTATTCAGCATGAGTCACTTGTTGGATTGAATATCAGAGATGTTTCCTGCTGTTATATACAGTTGGAATCCTCCCACACATGCTGCTGTGGACATGGGCTGGAAGAGAGTCCTCATGATGCTCATGATGTCTTTCCTCTGCTCTCTTTCTCAGTCTGCCAGACCTGAGGCTTTCCCTCATCCACACAGGTCTCAAGTCGAGAACACAAAAATAGGATCCAACTGCACCTACCCACAGGTGAGCACAAAGAAATCAATGATGATTCAGTTCATTTGATTATTCGAAAAGCTTGAGAATAACTCCTGAGAGCCTCTTTGTCTTGGAGGAACATTTGAAGGCTGGAACAGGGTGCTTTGTCCTTTTATGTTCATATGAGTATATATAATTTCAGTGGGTGAAGAACTAGAATAAAAAGTTTTAAGGCTATGGCTCTTCAATATAAACAAAACCCAGAATTAATTTGACATTAACACAAATTTCTACCTTTGGTAAAGTATTTCATAACATTTTTTGAGTCTCTCTCTCTCTCTCTCTCTCTCTCTCTCTCTCTCTCTCTCTCTCTCTCTCTCTCTCTCTCACTTCTCTCTCCCCATGCTTCACTCTCTCTCTCCCACTCCTCTCTTTCTCTCTCACACACACTCCTCTCCCTCCCCCCCTCTCTCTCGTTTTCATTCTTTTCCACTCACTCCTCTTCTCTTTACTGAATAAAACCTACATAAAAAGGATTTAAGACAGTGGCACTTCAATATAAAAAACACCCTGATTTAATTTCAAATTACTGTTGCAGTAATACTACTAAAAGCTAGATTGCAACCGCCAAAAAGCATCAATTGCAGAAGTAGAAATTTTCAGAAAATAAATTTAGCAAGAATGCCAAGTCTCCTAACAGAGCAAAATCAAACTAGACGGTGAGAAATAAATACCAGCCAAGTGGTTTTACAATAAACAAGATTCAACAGAACAAGATGGTGGATGGAGATGATGATAGAGACTAAATAGAGATATAGATGAGATATAAATAATATTATATCACATTTGGATAATTAGTTTCATTGGTTTTTAGTCAAATGGATCTTCCTACTTAGAAAGGTAACCATCAGCCGCTGTTCCATGTGAATAATTTCTTTTTTGCCTATGTAAAGGGACAGTACACCTGGGTGACCATAGAGGATCCTTCCAAACACCTCTGGAAAGCTTTCATGTTGAATCTTTAATGCCAAGTGTGACTTGACACACTTACACATGTCATTAACTAAAAGCAGTCTCTTCGTATGTGATAACAAGCTCTTGTAATAAAGTGCTTGTCATAGTCCCTCTTAGCATCGATTCTGTTGCGGTTTTAACACCCATCTGTGGTATCCGGATGTTTAAACACAGCCTGCTATATTCGTGTAGCTTTTGACAGGTTCTCCAACTCTATATTTATCCTCTGTTTCTATGCGTCATGATCAAGTTGGCAGATGCCGCAGTATCCCCAGAACACACGAAATTGAATATCACATCTATCTATAGACGCACTTGCTCTTTTTTCAGCCCAGAAATTTGTCGAGCACTGGCTTTGAACCATGAGACGGGAAAAACCTGCAAGCTACGAGCAAGCCCCTCCCTTGTGTTGTGCCCTAAATTAGTTTCATAGCAAAAGAAAGCTTTCTTAGATCATCCATATGAGCAGACTGAAATGGTTTTTACTTATTAATGAACACGCAACAAAAGCTAGATTAAGTGAATATAATCTTATTCAGAGAGAAAGTGCTACTGGCACATTTGTCCCCTCTTCACTCTCAATCACCTGCTGAAATTCCATCCTGCATGCAGGGGGTCAGTTCACTGGGGCCATTGGCTACTCACTTTGTGCATAGCTTATCTGTCTTTCCTGGTGTTGGCCCTTGTTACTGATTTGTTAAGGTTTCATGCCAAGACTTAGAAATATGTATCCTTTCTGTTTTAGAAGTGTGGGACAGGGGTTGGTACTCTGCCCCAACTCGAGGCTCCGGTTAAGCAAGTTTTGGTGACCAACGGCAAACTCCTGCATTCAAATGGAACTTTACCAAGCATTGTCAAGCAGTTGGTGCAAAGCACTCAGGGCAATCAGGTAATGTTACACGCTGGACTGCACAACATGTCCTTTTTTAATTGGATACAATTAAACAGCAGACATTAAATGGTTTTGCAGACTCATTCGGAACTATCATTAGCTTAAGACCACAAGGGATTTAAAGCAACAAATCACAGTTGGTTTTTCTTTGTGCCATGTTTAGGGACATGAAAAACACACCTATCCTTAACTCTGTGTCCAAGAGGTGCAAAACAATTCGGTTGATTTGAATGTCTGACACATTAACAACACATAAACGAAACTTCTGTTGTGATTGGTGGCTAAGTGATGCAAAACAATTCACAATTAAGAAAACAAAATTAAAAGTGGAAAATTACAATGTTACAAATAATAAAAAACAAAATAACAATTCATAAAACCGAACATAAAGGGATTATTCTATTTGAGAACCGACAACTTGGTGCTGATTGGATTCAGCAGTTGTGATCTGGTGGATAAGGAGATAGACTTGTGATCGGAAGGTCGCTGGTTCGATCTCCAGATCCAGCGAGTTGAAGGTGGTGTGAGTAATTAAACAGTTGGTCTCTCATCTTCAACAACCACAGCTGTGGTGCCCTCGAGCAAGGCACCAGTTTCCAGAGTCCTCCCCGGGCACCACAGCCCTAGCTGCCTACTGCGCTGGGTGTATGTTCACGGTGTGTTTGTTCACTGCTGTGTGTGTACACTGGGATGGGTTATATGCAGAGCACTAATTCCAGGTGTGGGTCACTCCATATCTGGCCAACTGGTCAGATTCATTTTTCACTTTCAATCTGTCAATCATTGCAAGCATTTCATACAAGTAGTTTTTGCTAAAAAAAAAATCATATAAGAAATGAAACACTATTTTTGAGGAAATACATTCTTATAAAGGATGCACTATTTGCCTTTGCTAGCGCTTATTTTAACACAAAACAGTGCAGTTAATTAACATAGTTATAAAAGACATCAAATTCAAAAACTATTTTAAGACTTAAAGAAGTGCAAACTAATAAAAAATAGATAAAAATATTACAGAGGTATTGAAGATGCAGGGATTCATTGTGTTCTCCTGCAGAGCATAGATAAATAGTTGTGTACAGAATGGCTGTTTAGCCACTAATTCCAGTCTGTCTTCACTTCTCTTGACTCAGGAGGAAAGACCGAGGCCTCAGTTTCCCAGTCGCTTCGGTTCATCAGTGGAAAACATCTCTGAATCCTTAACCAGAAGTATCATCAACAAGTTTGAGAAGATCAGGACGTACGAGGGACAGAGGCTGCCCATGTCTCCAACAAGTGTGTCATAAATAAAGTTTTTTACATTTACATTTATGCATTTAGCAGATGCTTTTGTCTAACAATATGCAATTTGTTACACAGTCAAAGTCTATCTCAGCTTGCTCATAGTAGACGTTGTATCAACTGATCAATCAACCATAGCAGGAAGAAAATAAAGAGAAAAGAGTAAAAAAATGTTAGTTTTTTTTGTTTATAAAAGAATAAACAAAGATGGTTGTGCTTTTGGGAATGACTTAATGAAAGTCTTATACTAAAAAAGCTTGGTCGGTGCATCTGAGTGATAAATGTCTGCCATCTTTGACCCATAAACAGCGGCACTGAAGCACTTTCAGAACCAGTTAACAGAATATGAGCGGGAGGAGATCATGGACTACTCTGAGATTTGGTATTTGGGTTTGGACACCAAGAAGATTGAGGGCTCTCAAGGATCCCCACAGAATTCCGGCTATGATGACGAACACGGCAGCTACTTAAAGGTTAGATGTGATGCCTCGGATATCTCTTGGGATCATATTTCTGTTGCCTGTCAAGAATAGTTTACTGTTGGAGAGGTTGTTTTATGTTTTATATTTAGTTGTTTTGTTTTTTTAACCTGGTTTAAACAGTATATCTTTTTCTGTTGATTTGTTAGTCGTTTAGAATAATAAAAGGGATTTATTTCAGTTGGGTTGTATTCCATTAAGGTGTCCCTCAATAATTTGAAAATATATTAAAAAAATTTACTTCGATGACACACTCTCAGTTATATTTCACACATTACTGTAAAATTATATTTAAAGTTGCTTTTTATTTAGTTGTTAAATATTGGTGTAATGGATTTTAGGCATTATTAATGTATATTTGAGGTTTACATTTAGAGAAATTTCTGATTCTGAAAAGGAAATTGCTGTTTTTCTCCAGTCCGAACATGCCATGTTTTTTTTTTCTCACATGACTTCTGTAAAAATTGCAGAGCAAACTTGGTGCTCATCTGAGAAAACTTATCCCGTCCGAATGCAGATGTTTGTGTTTGTAGACAATGTTTTGTGTGGAATGCATTTTGTGGGTGTTTTGGACACTGTTAACTTACCATACAATTTCTGATGTGCCAGAATGTACGTTTCCAGTGTTGTTTCAAACTTTTTAGCCTACAACAATGAATGAGGATTCAACCCCTTAAAGATTTAAAAGGAAAAAATTATAACATTAAATTACATGATTTTTTATTGTTGTAATTAATATGACACATTTTAAACATGCCATTGGTTCGTTGTTTGGTTAAATGACTGAATCGCAGTGAAAAAATTCTGATAACTTGGTGTTTTTTCAAGCACCCACAAGTCAAACTCTTCTTTCTTTGTAAAATCACAAGTATTTGTCCCGTCCAAATCAGCTCATGACATGACAGACTTCCTTTGGGAAGAATTCTAACTCAATCATTGCTTGCAAATCTAGTCCGTCCAAATAGGGCTTTAGATTCTTACCACCAGGTCCTGTGAGCATCTAAGATATTGAGTCATTGTCTCAAATTTTAAATTACAGCTAGAGTGAGAAATAATCTCTTATTTAACCTTATATTATCTAGTCTAGAATAAAAAAAAAATTTCAGTAATGTTAAAGTTTAAAGCACTTTACGAATTCCGTTTAAACTTTTTTTTTAAATCAAAGTTAACATTTAGCTGTTTAAAAATTGTACTAGATTGCATGGGTATTTATTTCCCCATCTCTCATCCTTTAGTAAGCTAGTGTTCGTTCTTGTGAGGTATAGCAGCAGTCTCATCCTCCAGGTGGATGCTGCAAACTGCTAGTGGATTCGGAGACCTCTATCCCACAAAACCTACACGTTGATGCATTTGGCAGATGTTTTTAATCCAAAGCAACTTACAGAAAAGAGAGACAATATGCAATTTGTTACACAGCACAAGTTTAACGTGGGTTAAATCAGCCATAGAAGGAATTAAATAAAACAGTCAAAGTTATTGTGAGGGTTGCCAGATGTTGACATAAGACTCATAAATGCTAAACATAAATATGATTGTAAGGGTTGCCAAATATTGAGAAAATGATCAAAAAGATCACATTTTTGTTCAATTAGTTTTAAATTAAAATTGAGATGTGTTAAATAAAAGGACATTCGAATGGGCTTCAAACCCTAACTCCTAATGCCAAAATCAAATTCTGAATTGCAATAAATTGTACAATGACATCTCAGATAAATGTGAACTGTTTATTTTTGCAATGTTAGCATTTAACGGCTGGCTATTCAGCAACTCATAAGGTGACCTACTGCCCTCATTCTCAACCTGACGATAAAATGTAAAATTCTATTATGGTGCTTAACTACCATTCATGACTCACCACATCTGACGTCATCCCCATGAATGAGTGTTTTCACAAAAAACGTTCCTCTGGGTTACAAGCAATTAGGCCAGAGTTCTTCAGACTGGCTGAATTACAGACTCAGATATCTGTCGTTTGCATTCACAGCTTATGAAGAGCCACATGTCTGACCATCCAGATGTGTGTTTGTGAGCCTCACCCTTATCATTCCAAGGTTTCTATGAGTAACATGAAGACGTCTCTGCAAAAGAGACAGGAATAATTGTGCTGAGCTGTTCATCATCTGACTCTGTCCTCTAAATACTCTGCGCAGGTTCTGCATGACCATATAGGCTACCGTTATGAAGTCCTGGAAGTGATTGGAAAAGGTTCCTTTGGTCAAGTCTTGAAGTGTTTGGATCACAAGACAAATGAGATGGTGGCGATTAAGATCATACGAAACAAGAAGAGGTAACAAACATGCTCTCTTTGTATTTAAGTGTGATTCCCTCACGCTATAGTGAAATCACGATAAACATAATGATATTAGATTTTGGATAAACATTTTGCACCCAACCTCTCATGCATAAACAATCCCTAAATTAGGTTAAAGACACAAGTAAATGGAAAGTAATTTTTAGCTATTTACAAATAAAAGCATAAAACCGAAAGTATGTTATATGACCTGGAAATATCAAAGCGTTATGCTGAAAAACTACTGAAAAACATAATATTCCATAAATGCTAAATTATAAGATACAAATGACAAAAAGCTCTAATTTTAAACATAAAAAAATGTATCATGGCTAAACATTTAATTTATTTTGGCTTTTTCCCAAAAGAACTACGTCCTGTGGTTATAAAAGAAAATACTAGAAAGTGTTGTATTTTTAACTACTCAAACCCCTCTAAATCATGAGACTAGAAAAACAAACATACAGTAGTTTTGTTTTATATCTTTATTTCTGCTGCACTACAACATAATAACTAAACCGTGAGATTACAATTTTTATTGTATAAAAACTTATTGACTCTTTATCTACTATAACTGTATGAGAATAAAAAATGTTACAATAAAATTGTCTAACGGATAAAATTCTAAATCATTCTATTTTTAAATAGTTTTTTTATTTAGCTTTTTTGTTGTTAATTTAAAGCCAAACTCATAAGGCAAGGCAAGGCAAGGCTTTTTTTAGCAAACAAAATAAAATGTTAGTGTTTTTTTTACTTTATCTGCAAAACACTATATAATGATATTTAAAAGTAAAACACTGTTTTATTTTCATTATTTTATTTTTATATATTTGTCTGCTAACTCTAAATCACAAGATTAAAAAATGTAATTACCAGAAAGTGTTGTATTTGTTTAACCCGTCAGTTCTTCTTTCTGACTCTTGATTTTGTAATAGGTCACATGTTTAACAATGTAACCAATCTACATATAATTAAGGATATTTTTCTTAAGCGATTAAACATTGATAAAGACAAGAGCAATGGAATAAAAAGGAACTTAAGAGGAATGTAATGAAGTGTTAATCTCTTTCCGAGGCTATCGAAGGTCATTAATCAGATCTTATCTGGGTCAGAGCTCACACCGGAGCTGGTACACAGCGGCTGGTCTGAGGTGTCTCTTGTGGATCACATTTCCTGTCTGGACACCCGTCGCTGCTCCTCTGACTGATGCTTTTACCAAAAACACCACGTTAACTGCTTAGCACTGTAAAGCTGCTTAACAGAAGAAGAGTCTTTATTGTTCGGACACACCTGAGTCCAGGAGAATGTGGGTCTTCTTTAAATAAATTCGGATGAATCACTGTTTGTTGCACATATCTTGACATGTGGATATTGCAACATTTCATCAATTATTTTAAAAGGAAAAAATGTGTTTGCCAAATATCAATGTTTATAGTTAAGTTTTTTGGTCATTTATTACCTATAGTTTTATTAACTATTTAGATGTTTCTTCAATGTTAAAAGAAAACATTATTTCACACATTCAAACATTGATGGCCGGTCTTGTGGAAATTGGGTAGCAACCTTTATATATTGATTTATTTACAGATAAAGTTTACTACATATTATAGTAATGTAGTAAAATCAAAAATATCCTAACAGATGTGACTTACTCTTCCCCTCTCGCCTTGTTTTGTCCTTTAACAGCTATTATAGTTTTGCTTAAAAGTGTATTTTTTTCGACACAATGTTTTTTTAAATCCCTAAAAGTTTCCCTGATTTTGACCAAGATTCACAAAAATGTAATTTTGTACTTAAATTTCTTCAATAAATCCTGCTCCCGAGTGAATAATCTCGAGTGTATAAATCGCAAGTGTATAATCAATGGCCCCTGGCAGATATTTGATTACAATTGAAGCCAGTGCGCAACTACACAGTGGTGTTTTTCACATAACACTACATTTCCCACAATGCAACAGCCAGCAAACTCAAGAATACAACTGTTTTAAGCTGACAATGACACTAACAGAACCTGGTAGCACTTATTAGGACTCGTAAATGGGTATGGAAAAGAAGAAAATTTCTTTTTGATACAATTAAGTTTATTTTAAAAGTCAGTATTAAGCTAAAATATCTTCAAACCAGCTAAAGAATTGATTCATTATTCATCAAATGTTTTACTCTTAATCTTTAGGTTTCATCACCAGGCTCTTGTGGAGCTGAAGATCCTGGACGCTGTGCGGAGAAGAGATAGAGATAACTGCCACAATGTCATCCACATGAAGGAGTATTTCTACTTCCGCAACCACCTTTGCATCTCCTTCGAGCTGCTGGGGTGAGTGGAAGATGGATTTAGACTGTCATGGCCGCTGCTTCTCTATATCTGGTTAAACCTGTCTATCTCCTGTTAAACTTGGAAGATGCGGATTAAACCGAAATAGAGCAGCTCCCTTTCACTGCAGCTTCAGATAGAGTGCTATTTAAACTCAGAATGGCACCTTTAATTCCATATGAGAAAGCAACAAAAGGATAAACAAAGGAAAATTTTGTAGCAGAACAGCTTTCTGAAGGTGTGTGGTAGTTTAGATAATCAGATTGGTTTAAAAAAAAAAAAGTTTTCCATTCACTGTATAATTTTTATATAATTAAAAAAATATTACTATAAGTGAAAGTGACCAGTTGGCCAGATATGGAGTGACCCATACCTGGAATTAGTGTTCTACATTTAACACATCCCAATGTACACACAAAGCAGTGAACAAACACACCGTGAACATACACCCGGAGCAGTGGGCAGCCATGGCTGCGGCGCCCGGGGAGCAGTCAAGAACAACTACTACAAACCAAACAGTGAAAAAAAAATCTGTCCCAGTTGGTGCTCGCCTCTTTGAACTTCCAGTTTTAGTAAAGAAGGTGTGATTAAACAAAGACAAATTCCAGCTCCTGGCATGGAAGAGTTTTTGGTATTCGGCTCGAAAGACAAATTTGCTGGAAAAAACACTAAAGAATGAACACTAACAACACAAAGCCAATCAAAGGATAATTACATTTCTAGATAGAAAACTATGTTTGGTATCTATTTTTTTCCAAGGAGAGGCAAATATTATGGAGACATGTAAAATCTCCATTGAAAAAGAAATACATATTTTACAGCGGTGACCCAGTGACACAGAGAGAGAGAGAGAGAGAGAGGGAGAGGGAGAGAATGAGAAGATAGATAGATCGAGAAAGAGAGAGAAGGAGAAGAAAGTATAAGATAGGATAAAGTATAGGATAGAGTGAAGGAGAGAAGAGAAAGAGAAGAGAGAGAAAGAAATGAAGAGAATATAGAGTTAAAGAAAGATAGAAGAGAAAGACATAGGAGTAATAGAAAGAGAAAAGAAAAATAGAGAGAACATAAGAGAAGAGAAAGAGCAAAAGAGAGGAGAGAGGGAGGAGAGAGAGAAAGAGAAGAGAGAGAGGAGAGAGGGAGGGAGGGAGAAGAGAGAGAAAGAGAGGAGAGAGGGAGAGGGGAAGAGAACAAAGAGAGAAGAGATATAGAGAGAGGCAGAGAAGAAATAGAGATAGAGATAGATGGCACTTGAAGGATTTGAACCGAATTGTAAGAAGATCATTGTCATAATGCGCTGATGAAGAACTAATATTAGATATTAGAAATGATAAAATACATTAAGGCAAGGCAAGTTTGTTTGTATAGCACATTTTGTTCACAGGGTAATTCACTGTGCTTTACATTGGAAACAAAGAGTAAAAAAAGTACATTTAATAATATGAAGCATAAAGCCAAGTCATATAAAAGCATAATACTTACAAACAGAAAATTAAGTCCTAGATTAAGATAGAGAAAGTGTAGTTTTAAGCTAAAATATTCATTTGTTTCTCAGTATCTACATTGCAAATGAATACATAATTAATATTGTATAAAACTTGGTGTATAACAATCCACATCAGATCTCTATAAGAGCTATAAAGCAGCAATCTGGCTCAGAGGAACGCCTGATAATGATTTAACCCTGGAAAAGATTCATTGAATACTGTAAACCACTTGTCTTACCCAAGGATGTAAAATTGGCGACTGTGTCTGCAGTTAGATTACAAACAATTTGTATTTACTGGAACCAGTTCAAGCTAGAGTTAATCACTCAGGACCTGTTAGACTTTAGCACAAACTTTCCAATTAAGTCTCTTTGCTTGAAATAGGTTTTAATTCTGACATTTGGGGGGGCATCAGATGTCTCGTTCACTCCTCCCTATCTTCAGTTACGGTCACAAAAAAAGTTAGTGAATCTCTTTCTCCAGCTACTGGTGGCGTGAAGTCTCCCATTACACCAAGCTGTTCACAGCTGCTGTTGCTTTCTGCCAAACATAATGGCTTTCATGAGTTCCTCTCAAAGGGCTCTTTAGCTTAACGCTCAGTGGTTAAGACTCAGTTTTAATAGTCTTCTTTAAATATGGGAGCTTGTTGAGTGCCAATAGATCCCTCAGTGCAAAGTTCAGTATGTGGTTGTTGCAGAAAAGGATGGTGATGCCCTCTGTTGGAAGAGAGAGAAATTACATTGTTATTTTTATCCGAGCTGTTAATGACCCACAGATCATTAAAGTATCATTTTCATCTTGGTCTCCATTACAGAGCGAACCTGTATGAGCTGATTAAGAAGAACAACTTTCAGGGCTTCAGTCTGGGTTTGATTCGGCGTTTCGCTCACTCGCTGCTCAAGTGCCTCCAGATGCTGCACAAAGAGAAGATCATCCACTGTGACCTTAAACCGGTAACTGAAGTTTAAGAACACACTGTGGAAAACACAAGTAATACAAGTAACACAAGTACTTCAGTAATATATATTCTTCAGGGTAATTGTATCAGCTTATAATGTATGTAGCTTCAAAAATTTTATTTTGAAACAAATAAAAGAATATATTCTATTATTCCGAGAAACCTTGGAATGATAAGAATATGACTGTTGGTGACCCTAATCAACATGGTAGCAATTCCACTCAACGTTTGACTGGTTTGTTCAACATTCTCCCTATGCTCAATGATTTAATGTCTAGACAAAATTTCCTTATCCCATTTCTTTCAATTAAAATTGAAGTCTCCAAAGGTGACCAGTCTAGAACAAGGTTTGGCAAATATGTTCCAGGAAGTTATACCTTCATTAAACACACCTGATTATACTAATATAGTCCTCCTTTTTTTGGGGGGGAACCTGTGTGTATTTTAGATATTAGTTAGGGTTTACTGGCTTGCCTCTGTATATTGTAAAATATCACAATATTATGGAGACATGAAATAATTGAAAGAAACATAAAGCTTTTCCAGTGGTGTGTGAGAGTGGAAGAGAGAGAAAATAGAATGAAGAGAGAGAGAAAGGAGAGGATAGAAGAAAGAAAGAGAAAGAGAGGAAGAGAGAGAAGAATAAGAGGGAGCGAGAGGGAGAAAGAACAAAGAGGAGAAAGAGAAGAAAGAGAGCAGGAAGACAGAACGGTAATGATGAGAGAGAGAGGGAAGAAAGAGAGAAGAGAAATAGATAAATGAGAGATGACACCTGAAGGACATGCTGAAGTGACGTGGTGAGCAGTCTAGGACAGTGGTTGGCGAAGAAGTTTCTGGAGGTTTTACCTTTGATACACACACCTGCTTAGACTAGTACTGGTAGTCCTCCTGGTTTGTTTGGGGAAACTGGGTATATTTTAAATATTAGTTGGGTCCCTGACTGCATATGTAAATAATATCAAAATATATATATATATAAGACATTTCAATGTCAATCCAAATTTTGTTCTATTTTGGTAATCTTTCTCCGTTTTTGTTTTATGCATGTACCAAATACTGCAGCAATTTTCTCAAATAATATATATCTAATGACAAACCTGCATGGACTGTGGACCTCCAGGAGTGATTTTGTCCCTTCACCCCAAAGTAGAATGTACCCTTACCTGTTTGTAAGCAGCACATTGAGATTTTATAGCACTCCTGCCTTTCAGTGTGCCTCTTAGTCACTAACATGTGGTTGCTTGCTTTCACCAAGGAAAGTAGAGCAGGCTCACACACAAGACAACACTTGCCTTGCCTCTGTTTGTAACAATAAATTCTATTATAACTTCAAAATACTACACGGTTTGCATAGAAAATAGAAAATGAGGGAACAGAACTAGAAATTTGATCTAACTATTTGAGGAGCAAGTGATTATTAATATGAAAGACCACCAAAGATCATTCATTGAGAAGATTTCAAATCCTTCTTCGTATTATTGTTTTTCAATCGCCTAAACCACATTTTGATTTGCTTTGATGAGAAATTAGCTGAATTTGACTCATGCGATTGACACAATACCTCTGATATTTATTATATGTGTATTTACAACATGTTTACATAAATATTTACTTTTAATTCAGACTTTTCACTTTTCGGCCAAAAGGGCACATGAACTAAATGACCAATGTGGTCCTTTTTTGAGCCAACAGGGGGTGCTGCTGCATCGATTGATCCAGCTAATAGCACTTTGATAATCTAGTGTAATTTTTAAATTATCTAAGGATTGTTTTTGTCTCATACGTATCAGAACCAATTTGAGAATAATGTAATAAAAGTGTGTAATAATATTTCCATGAGAGGTTACAGTTAAAGATGAAGTGGCCAAGCTTAGAAGTGACGATGTGTGTGTTGTCAGCCAATAACTAGTGCTACTGCAAGAGGTACTTAAGATTTGTCACGCAATAAAAGTGGATTCTACTACTGAATGAAAAAATTTCTTTTAATGGACAAGTCTACATTGGTCATCATAAAACACCTGAATGTTTCTCTTTTTAAGTCTAGAGATTGGAAACTAAAACTAGAAACATCTCCATCCAACTGGTTTAAACTAGTGCTTTTGAGCGATTAAAAAAATAGTGTGGTTCTTCAAAAATATATTGTAATTATTGACAATTTTCTTATTGCAAAATTTGCTCTATTGGATATTTAGACATGGAATGTAAATTGGTGGAGAAAAAGCATAAAATAAACTGTAGTACTCATTAAAACTATGATGAAGTTATTAATCAAAACACATTTAACAGGATTATTTGTAATATAGAAAATAACTTTCTGTTCTGGCCTTTCAACAGGAGAACATACTCCTGTTGCAGAGGGGACAAGGAAACATCAAGGTGGTAGACTTTGGATCAAGTTGCTATGAGCAGCAGAGAGGTAAACCAAACCCCAATATAATGAACGCAATAGGAATATATCAAAATTAATTATTATTAAAGCAATAGACTTAAAAAGTATATTTCATGAAATATAGAACCATACTCATTTAATGTTGTGTGATGGGTTTTTTGAGTATTCGTTGCGTTTTGGACTCTTTCCTCTTCATTAAAGGGACCTGAGCTATTTGATCCATTAAATGGAATTCACATTGACCTAATGGTACTCTTGTGTTGCCACCTACAGTGTACACTTACATTCAGAGCCGCTTTTACCGCTCTCCAGAGGTGATTCTGGGTCACCCGTACAGCATGGCAATAGACATGTGGAGCTTGGGCTGCATTCTGGCCGAGCTGTACACCGGCTACCCGCTCTTTCCTGGAGAGAGTGAAGTGGAGCAGATTGCTTGCATCATGGAGGTGAGAGACATTCAGTCTATATAATAGATAAATATATAATAATAATAATAATCAACTTTATTTTATAAAGTGTCTTTCAAGAATGTAATCATAAGCCAGTTTAAGAAAAAAGTTTAAGGATGGGATTTAAATATGGTGTAACTTTGTGCATCCCTGAGCTCAACCAGAATAGTTCCACAGTGTCGGTGCATAGACAGAAAAAGCTCTGTTTTCTCATAGTTTTAGTGCGAGTATATGGTACAGACAGAAGCTTAAACTGTGAGGAGGGCAGCGCATGATTTGGAGTGTAAGTGATTTAAAGGGAAGACAAGTACTTGGGGGCCAGACCATCGCTTTATTTGCGAGGGTTAATATTTTTAAATCTACAGGGAAGCGGACTGGGAGCCAGTGCAATGATTTAAGAATGGGTGTGATGTGTTTGTCTTGTGGTTACTGTCAAGACACGAGCAGCTAAATTGTGAACATACTGCAGCCTGTCCAGAGTAAACCTAGAAACATCAGCCAGAAGAGCATTACAGTAATCCAGATGAGATGTGACAAATGCATTGATTAGTCTTTCTACGGAAGAGAAATGCCCTTGACCGTGATCTGGACAAAATGCTGGGAGTCAGACTTAGATTGAATATCACACCATCAACAAACAGACTTAAGTCCCCAGTTTTTAAATGTCCTATCTGGAGATGTGCATCACGGGAATTCCTTTAAAGTATCCCTGCCATTGGTGTCTGGTTCTTATTTCTACAATACAATATTAATAATAACAAAATATGTCTAACTAAATATTTCTTATCATAAGTTTTTACTAAGTTGTTCCTGTCAATTCATGCTGGGTCTGATTGTGTGTGTGTGTGTGTGTGTGTGTGTGTGTGTGGTAATGGACAGAGAGTCAGTTGAGCTCATAATCAAGTTATTTTACCTCACTAATACTTCCTCTGAAATTCATACGGTTGATTTAAAAGACTGATATGAATTGTTGCATTTCTTTTTATTGATTTTCTCTAGCTTAAATGCATCAGAAACCTTACTTTGCCACTTTTTTGTGCATTTAAGAAGAAAAGCATCAATGCTAGTTTGCTGATTTTATCTGGCTCAGCTATGTTCAGCTCTGGGCTCTCGTATTGCCTTGCATTGTTGCGTTGTGCCAGTTAGATGAGCGGCGAATACGCTTGGTTTGTATGCTTGGTTTGTACACTCTAGAACTTACTTAAGCAACTCCATTTATTAAAAAGCACAAGACTTCTGACCAATGAGAATTACAGTCTATACAAATGAAAATAAAAGCCTTTTTTCTAACTGTGAAATTTATATTGCTTAAATGGATATATATACACAACTTTATATATTTATCTTTTAGCATCTTTGTCAGTGGGCATTTAGTGTGAGGTGGTGCCTGGGTGCTCTCTTTTGGTCGTGTTGCAACATGTGCATATGTTAAAACACAGTTCTTCCTAAAAATAAATTCAAATAAAGGTTTCTAAAAATGTACAAAAAAAAAATTTAGATTTTTTTTTTACAAATATTTAATTGAGTTATGTAGCTTCAATATTTTCATATTTTCTTTAGTTCTATGCATGGTAAAATAATTTCTCATTATTTGAAGTTCATTAAATGCTGACAAGTAATCTAAACTGATTCTACAGATCATGGGACTTCCTCCAAATGACTTCGTTCAGACTGCTTCAAGAAGGAGATTGTTCTTTGGTAAGATTAATCATTATTTGTTATTGGTTACAAATAACAAGCTGCAACAAAACAAGTCTGTTTTCAGCACTAGCTAATCAGGACAAGAAATCCTTTAAAATGCCTCATCTGGACAAAACATAAAAAAGGAACATTAACATTTTTTAAATCAAGATTGGGATCTTGATCTGTCATGTGAGTCCATGGGTGATGTGAGGCTGTGAGACTTGATAGTGGGATTTGTAGCTTTTTAGTCCTAGAATCCATCTCAACTGAAATTAGTGGAGAAATCTATAAAAGTCTTCAAATTAAGTGTGTGTAAGTTAAAAAAAGAAGAAGTTATGTAGTTTTTCTTAAGATATAACATAAATAGCTGTTTTACATCCTTCGTTTTGAACACTTTGTAAGAACAGAGGCAAGTGGAGAAGCTTGCTTCCTTTACATGTTTAAAATTTGTGTAGTGTTTTAGATTGATTTAGACTCATTTTCTTAAGCCTTCCTTTATTCTCATCCAGCTAGGTAACAAAATCGAATTTTTGAGTCAACAGAGTTTTGCAGAATTAGACAAGATATGTATTTGTGAGACAAAATGTTTATTTATAAGACAAATATATAACAAGACTGATGCTTGTTAATCTACACACGCGCAATCTCATGAGCACACACGCACAAAGTAGCTGGGGCATGAGTTGGTGACTGTGACAGCATTATCTCAAATTCTAACATTTTTAAGACTTTGACTAAATTGTCCGTAAGAGTCAAGACCCGTTAAGACTTAGTCTGAAGTAAATAGAGGCAAATGTTTATGTTTCTTGTCTGTGATGCAAGCAGATGTCTTTCCCGTGTTCAGAAATTTGAGAAGATGCTAGATGAAGTCACGCTGCATCCAAACATGAAACCTGACTAGCACTCTGTTTTAGGAAATTACTTTAGGAACACATAGAAACCAACCTTGTCCAGACAACTAATATAAAATATAGTTGAAAACCATGAATTCGTTTTCTTTCTTTCATCCATCCTCTTACCTTTCTAAGATAATCAAGTTACATGTTCTGGAGGATCATAAAAGTATTTTACTGATACAATGTTCGATTAAGACTCATGAATATAAGAATCCAGATATTGGATGAATTAATGGTCTGTCCTTAAACTGTTGCCTTAAGATAGTCTCCTGACTTGATGCAGCTGAAAAGCATATGGAGCTGTTGTTCTGGTGCAAGAGCAAGACCAAAGGTTTTGAAGCAAAGATCGATCAGCTAGCCCTGTTCTAAAACGTACTTAAAGCGTGTCTACTATAAAGAGGGAAGCTTTAACATCAATAGCCCCAAAGCATTACAGATATAAATGTAACCATTTTTTTATACCTAGCATGAGCATCTTGTGGTTTTTGACAATAAAAGTTTGCTCATGTGTTTTACTATTACATTGTTTCAATCAGATTCCAAAGGAAACCCAAGAAATATAACAAACAGCAAAGGGAAGAAACGTCGACCCAGCTCAAAAGATCTTCCCAGTGTGCTGAAGACCAATGACGCTCTATTTCTGGACTTTATACAGCATTGTCTTGTGTACGTATTGACCTGTTGTTGTTTTTGTTCGTACGGTACATAATTAGGTGTTCTCACAATGAACACGTGTGATCTTATAGGTGGGATCCCAGCAAGCGCATGACACCTGATGAAGGGATGCAGCACGAGTGGATCACAGAGGGACGCCTCAACAAGCTCCATACTAAACCTCGACCCATCCGCAAAGACAGCGACAACAATTATGAGTTCACTTACAGGAGGACAACAGCAAATAGAACAGGTCTGGCTAAAAAAATACGTTTAATCTAATTATATAACTGTATTATTTTGTCGTGTTCTAACTACCTTCCCCTTTCATAGCTGATAAGTCCGGCTCAAATGACAAACTGAAGAGGGTCAGTGACACTTCAAGCAAAGGAAGTAAGGCAACATCTGAAGAGCGTCTTCGTCCCATCGGAGCATCAGCTGAGGAGAAAAACAATGAAGATTCCAACAAAAATGTGAGCCAGGAGAGCAAATCAGACTCTAGCGGAGAGCGTTCGGTTCAGATCATCATCAAACCTGAGACGGGCTCCAGTGTTGATTCTTCAGATGAACAAGAATCTCACTCACTCCCTCCTATCCTATAACACTCCTGCAGAGTAACTGCAAGGGGCAATTCCCCTGTAAGCCGCTAGGTCTGGACTCACCTATAGTGCGGCTTGGGAAGAGTTGACAGTGTTGTATGTATGTGTAAGTCAAAGAACTTGTTGTTTTTATCAGTTTACTGGTTGGTTTTATGTAAAAGGTGTCATCACACTACTAAATTTGAGATTAATTTTAAGGATCTTTGGCTTGCCATTAGTGATGTGGCAACACAAATTAATCTAGTTTGGAAGTGATGCTTTTCTTATAAGCTCTGTGCCTGAGAATAAGTTAATTTGTGCACTTTTTGAGTCTTCTTTACTCACAATCTCCACTATTTTATTTATCATTTCATGAACAAGACTATGAACAAGAGTGAATCAATGCTATTTTGGGTGCATGAGCCCCACATCTGAGTCTTATCACATGAGAAATGAAGACTCAAGGATTCCTTGAAATCAATCACTACGGATTCCTGTCACTTAAGCGCCACTATTTAGTCTTATCACATGATGCGCAAATGTCTCAGACAGAATAAATATTGTTTCTGGTGTTTTAAGTTAACGATTTTTGCTAACCCGTGAGATTTGGCTACTCTAACTTTAAATTGAGTACAATAGTAACTGTTAAAATAAAAATGCTAACTATTCCACACATTTGGACTCATTTCAATTGTACATGCTCTGTTAAATAAAATTTTATATGTTATATATTGTATGTAATACAAATTTTACCATGGTTTTATAACATTACTTCATTAATGTTAGTGTAATGAAAGCAAATAAAAATAAGACTTGTAAAGTGTTTAAAACGCTTATCCTCCACAAAGTACAGTACGACAAGACTAATGAAGGTGTGAAAAAGTAATAAAAGGGATTGAAAATGTTTTATTCAAAAATCTTTATACGAATCATATTCGTATAAAATATCAATAGGTAGCTTTTGATGATGTTCAGTTTGGATTGACATTAAACCATCCTTACTGCAGCTTTGACCTGTTTATTAAAATTTATTTAAAGTGCAGTGTGATTGCACCTTTACTTTCTATTCTATACAACTTTTATCAAAAAATTTACTTCCTCTTACTTCACTACTCCCTCTTTTTCTTGCTTTGAAAGTGAGGTAAATGTAAATTTGGTGCTTATGATGTATTTTAAAGAGCTTTTACACAACATTCATTGTGAATTTAGCAGAATATTGTGCTACATGCATTTGCTTATTGGATCTAGTGCTTGTTCATTTTAAGTTTAAAGCAACATAGATTTTAGCAAGTGAACCAAAGCTGCTTTATTGTGTAATATGTCTGCATGGATTAGTGCGTATGTTACGATTTGCTGTCATTTGCCACATGTAATGTATTCATGTTAAAAGAGTTAGTGAGCTTGTAAGTGCAATAAGATTGAGCCAAAGAGATTTTTTATCGGGTAGAACAAAACTAAATCAAATGTGAAGCACATGAGACCATCAGAATGTGCAGTATTTTGATGAAAGGGAGTGTGTAAGATGGTGATTTAGATTAAGAGAATGAAAGAATGTTGATGTATGAATAACAAAATATAATTGTGTGTAGGTTTGAAGCTAGAGGTTTTCTTTCATTGTAATAGATTTTCTTGTAAATAGAGTAAATACAGTAACATGCACCCTATGTGGATGCCATACAGATTAGACAAGGTTTTACTTGTTCTTATATGTAATTTTCTGTCATTACAAAAAAAAAGAAGATATTTGTACTACCTAATTTGTGCTCTCTCCCCTGTTCTTTATTGACAGTTTTGATGTCTTGGGTTGAGGATATTAGGTAGTGCCTTTCAGTATTAGACCTTGAAATAATTCTGTAAAAACTTTGACTATGAAAATGTAAAATCTTAGTCAATGTGAAGTGTTAGTGCAACACATTGCCTAGATAGAGCTAATGCTTTTATATGTTGAAATATTATATGCTATCTGAAATAAAATAAAAACCTTTTGTCAATCCAAAGCTATCGTTTGCTGCGATCATCATCTTGAAATGTCATCCTACTATGATGATTTAGCGTGCAAAATTTTAAACAAATATTCAAACGTGTTGCGTGGGAATTGTAAATAGCAATATATATGGGACCATATATATTGGGAATATATATGGGAACATATACATTTATAGGTTAATGAGCACTTGTATTGTTTTCACTAGAGTTATTTTTTGTTAGAGGTTTAATTTGTAAGTAAAAGTTCATTCACTAAGTTCATTAAAAATTCGTTATAATCCATTGAGGAAAATGTTTACCTTTAATCTGTATTCAACAATGAGAGAGACTCGACATGTATAGTTTTGAAGGTCAACCATAGGATAAAGTTATTAATGTGTTAGCACAATAATTTAGCAGTGATCTACTAGGCTTGCAGTGCTAGCAAAAGGCCTAGAGAACAAGCTTACCACGTTGGGCAAATAAAACTAAAACTGATTACAGATTATTTTTAAATCAAATACTAAATCATAGCTTTTGATGCTGATATTTAATGAAGTAAATACTTTGTCCTGTATTTTAGGACTTTTTTCCGAGTCGTAAAAATGTAAAAAAAAATTTATATCGATTGCTCCTTTGAAGCTCTACAGTTCTTTGTTTATCTTTATAAAATTGTAACATTTTATCTAACTAAAACTTTTAGTTGATGGTGCCGTGTCGCGGATTTACGTTCTAAGATTTGAGCCTTCTAAGCTTCCGTCCTCCACTCTGACGGCAAGTGTCATGGCGGCTGTAACTCTGATTTGCCGTCCTGTCGGTGTCCTTCCCAAGCTTTCAGGTGGGTTCACCCTTACATTACTTTACCGAAGCGATGTTTATGACTCCAGAACAACTTTATTATAAAAAACACCGAATGTAAGACTAGTAATACGCCGCCAGGGTTTGGTTTATTGGATAATGTTGCATTGTGTTTTAGTGACCCCGGCTGAATTTCGATAGTAACGTTTAGCCTATTTTGAGCACGAATATAAACTATAACAGGGTTACGTTTCGTTTTAACAAAGGTTTAAAAGTAATATTGTGTTTAGTTTAGTCTTAGTTGTTGTTATTATTATGTCATTCCCTGTACAGACAACCGACACTCAACGTTTGAGTATCAAAACAGTAACTTGTAAGGTTCCATGACGTTTTAAATTATTATTGTAAATATTTGTTTTGACTTTTGTTGCTAATTAAATTTTTTTCCTGAACCACTAAAATTGAAATATAACATATTTGATAAACCCATATGTCATTAGCATGCAGATAATAACATCAACAATAAAATTGTTTATTTAGTTCATTTTGAATGTCAAATTCTATCTAGTTGGTTAACTAAATGTTAATTTTCTGTAAGGTTGGTTTAGAGGTTTGTTGAATTTTGTTTTATCAGGCACCTGTTCCCCAGTCTTGCTGGCAGCTGGTCCTTTAGCGGTGCAGCAGAGGAAGGTCCATCATGCTGTGGTGCCGAAAGGAAAAGGAGGTCGCTCTTCCGTCAGTGGAGTTGCTGCCACAGTGTTTGGAGCCACGGGGTTTCTTGGTCGATATGTTGTCAACCGTCTTGGTCCGTCCTAAAAAACAACAACAACAACAAAACACTGACATTCAGTCACTTATGACTTCCATTTACTTATCTGTTCACATTTTGCTGCACATTTGCTTTGGGTCTTTTAGGGCGTATGGGCTCCCAGGTTGTGATTCCATACCGATGTGATCAGTATGATCTAATGTACCTCAGACCCATGGGTGATTTGGGCCAGATCATTTTTATGGTGAGGTCATAAGAGGATCTCATTTTGAAAAATGGCAATGGACTGAAAATGCTTTTTGCTGTTGCAGGAATGGGATGCAAGAAACAAGGAGTCTATTCAGAGAGCAATCTCACACTCCAATGTGGTGATTAACCTCGTGGGAAGAGAATGGGAAACCAGGTCCTGGAAGCTCAGTTATCAATGAGATGTTTACATCTCAAGACTCAAAATACCAATTTGTTGAGAATATTTTTTAAAATGCATATATTTCAGTGATTGTTCTATAATCACTTTCCTTTGTTCTTGTGTAGCCCCAAATTTGGGTGTAGATTTGGTATACCATAATTCTGTGTATATGGTGTCAACTTCAGAATTCTCGTCTTAGTTTTAACTATTCTTTCGTATGTTTTTGACATTATAGAAATTGCGTTATAGTACTTTTTCCACTATCAAAATGGTCCGTCAATGTTAAATATTTTACATTGATCGTGTCTGATGTGGTTTTTATATGTATAATTGAGTTTCACTCCATCTTTTAAAGTCATTACAAGTTTGAAGATGTCTTCGTCAACATCCCCAAGCAGATTGCGAAGGCAAGTCGGGAAGCTGGAATCAAAAAGTTCATTCACTTGTCTCATCTTAATGCAGACATCCGGAGCCCCTCCAAATATCTGAGGAATAAGGTATTAACAGTTTCCTGGCAACAAAAGCTATACAAATACAATACATAGTAACAAATATGTGATTATAGGTGTAAAACAATTCCATCACATATGGACATCTGATGATTTAATGCTTCCACTACCTGGTGTGATTTATTTTGATCAATTAATAAATAAATGGAAACTCATTTAGATACTGTTAGTTGGAGTGGAAAAACAAAGGAAAGGTAAATAAGCTCTATGGACTAAATCAAAAGTATCTGTCATTTTGCATGAAGGATCTCATTCTAATGATCATTGGCCCGAAAGAAAGTTTTAGAAATAGAGACACTGAAAATCCTCTTTTTAAAATGCTGGTGTCTTTTAGTTTAAAACCTAATTATATTGGTGTTCTTCTAAAGATTTTCTAGTTACATTTGATCATAACTTTCTAGTTATTATCTGCACCCAAGATTGTATAAGGTGCTGTATGTGATTTTAAACTTGGACTTAGGAGTTTGTTTTTGACCATTAACACAATATTAATTTTCTTGATAAGATGATATAGATCGATTAGAGCCTGATAGTTGTACGAACAGCGCATTGCTAACTGAACTTTCTTGTTTTGCCTTTGGGAATGCCACTTAGATTTAAGGCAGTTCTGAAGATGAAAGTGGGTCAAACACCATATTAGTATGGTGTTCCTAATAATCCTTTAGGTGAGTGTATATTAGCTCCAGTGTTGCACGAGATAGAACACTCACAACTATTCCTGCTCAGTGATTAAAACTTATGCAATTGATTAAAAAAGCTACATTTTGTCCATATGCTTTTTGCATATCTAGAGATTTCCAGTTACATGAGGTAATATCCTTGAAGACGAATTAGAAGCAATGCATAATGAAAAAGTCAAGAACTCTTGCTTCTGATTGGTTAAGTTCTTTTATGTCTATGAATATGTGCTCTTGCCCATGGTATAAGAGAAGCTTGCAGCAGTCAGAGGGTTTTATTCAGAGTGGTGTCAGCACCAGAGATTGCTGTTGGAAACAACAGATTTTTAACCCTGATCAAACACTGACACCACTGAAAAGTTTAAACATGCAGAATGCAAAAATGCTTAGACAGAGATTTAATTACTTTAATAAACAAAAACATAGTTCATTTTGTTTGAACGTATCAGATATATTGGTATCATGAACTCATTTTATAATAATGTAGTATATTATATAATAAGTAATTGCTCTATGTCTGCTATTTGTGCTAATTTTACAGGATATGAATTTAAAAATATTTTTTTTATCTAAAAATTGTTTATGATACAACAATATCTTTAGAACATGTTTGCCTTGTTTGGACAATAAAACACAGTTAATGGTCAGGTTCGTACAGGGGAAAAATATTGTGATATAATATTTTATCATATCGCCCAACCCTTATCAGACCTGTTTGGTGGGTGCCAAAACATACTTGTAGCTAATCTGCTGGATCCCTTATAATATCAACTGGGAGCTAAAGCCATTTTTTGTGTAATTTCTTTTATTTTTTGAATGTAGACTTCAGATGACGGATCAATTGTGTTCAAACTGTTTATTTGTACAGGCTGTCGGTGAGGCAGAGCTGCGTGATGAGTTCCCTGATGCCATCATTATGAAACCCTCTGAGATGTTTGGAAGAGAAGATCGATTCTTGAATCACTTTGCGAGTGAGTATTTGGAGGATAAAAAATTTCACTGATAGAGGTAATTATGATTTCTAATCTGAGACATTATTCAAAGAGACAAACTGGAGTAGACTGAATCAGGAGTCAGCAGATAGCTGCTTTTGAATGTTTCACCCCTAGGTAATCGCAGCTGATTTGAAGCCTTCACATCTACTAGATTGCCCACTGAATAACTAATGAATACCGTATATTATTTTGCATAGTTAGATTTTTGGAGGACTGACATGTAGGACATTAAAGCATGATTTGTTTACCCCTAGAAACAAATACCGGTTTTTACTGCAGCTATTTAATTAGTTTAGTATTTTACTTAGAGAAGTATAGTTTCTGTGTCAAAAGAAATGAAACTGGCATCACTTACGCCAGATTTCCAGCAAATTGTTTTAATTTTAATGACCTCTACAACTGGTTTTCTTTTGTCTAACCCTTTTTATTTCCAAGCTTGGAAGGATTGGTCAGGGTTTTACTAAAATCTTTTTAGTAATCTACAATGGTTTGCTTATCTGTTTATGGGCAGTTTTATGCACAAACGTTTATTCCACCAAAATATTTGACCTCATTTAACTGTAATACAGAGATTTAATTTAACCCAAAAGTTCAGGTTCTAAAAACAATTAGGCTTATGCATTGAGAGATTTTCACTCTTGGCTGTTTTGAGATGCTTATGGCTTTCAAGCGTGAGTTTATTTCACAGGGAAGTCACTCACTGGTAGGGTTCAGTACCGAACCCCAGTTCCAATATGGGACCGGACCGAAGCAGAATGCGAAAACAAGTGGCTAAGCTGTCAGAGCTATGCCGATCATCTTCATTCGATTCGTCAGTCCAGTTACAAGGACACGGAAATAGTCCAATGAATGAGAGTCCCTATATCTCTCCACCCACATCTCACCTTTTAACAAATCAACAGCAAGTAAGACCCTTAAGAGAAGCGTGCAAATGGGGGTACAAATGTTACACTGGCTCTAACGACACACAGCAGCAGGTGGTCTACCGTTAGCTTAGCTTGATAAATTAACTAACTCGGATTAAACTAAATGCCTGAAACAAAATGGTCTAAAGTGTGACTTCATTACACGAAAAATAATTTCGACACTGCAATGTGCTGCAAATTCTTCACAGCAGTTGCATGTAAAGGGGGAATCACGTCAAATTTAATAAAACGGTTGAGCACACACGGAGAAGACTTTAAAGCAGTGGGATGGACCCTGTTTACTGTTCAACTGTTTGCTAACAGCAGGTGGTGCTATAGGTGTGGATTATCGTGTAAATTTGGTATTTATTGAATAAATATCTGTATTTTAAAGCAAAGTCACAAGCCTCGTCATTTGAAAATACATTTTGGTTACCAGTTTTAAATATCTTCCATTCAATTTTGTAGTTATTTTTATTTGTTTGTTTTACATTTTTTAAATAAAAGTAAGCTCATTTATAAACCCATTACTATAATATATAAATAAAAACACCATCTATTTTAGTTTTCATTTAAAAAAATTATTTCCGTTGATGTGTACTACTGAAATGATTGTTATTAACATTAAGTGAAAGTCCAAGGTTTTTTTTTTCTGGAGAAAAATTCTGGAGTATCGCCTCGCCCTGACCCTAGCTTCAGTCATACCGATCACAAACAGGAGTCACTGATTATGATGACAACAGCAGCATCCTTTCCACAGATTATTATTAAGCTAATGAAATGTTAATAGCAAATCTTACATTCATGCTAACAAATGGTCAAACTATTTGAACTGGTTAATTTGTTTTCATTTTGTTGTTGTATTTTTTTATTAGCTTATATATTCATATATATACTGTAAACTTTAAATATATTGTTACATTTTAAGCATTACATTTTTCCTCATTTTAAAATGTGTTCTTGAGTCATCCAGCATAATTTTGCGGTTTTTGTTTTAATAAAAATATCTCTTTGGCACCGTTATCAGAACAACTCTAAATAATACTCAACCCTACTCGCTGGCATTATTATATTATAAATAACTCAATACACATAGTTTAACTTTCTTGCTTATTTGCTAGCAAGAAAAAAAGTAGATAGACTGTGTTTGCTTGCTTGTTACATTCATTTGTATAAGGTTTACTGGAAAACAAAACATAAATAACTTAAGGAGCATTTAATAGCAGAGGGGTTTTTCAATGGGGAGGTCTTTTGTCTACTTGTTTGTGTGGGTGTTCTCCATTTTTTCCTCCACATCAATAAACCATGAGCACTTTCACCACAAAATCAGTTTAAATGACACTTTTATTGAAAGTCAGCTTTTTGTTAAATGAATAGTGTCTAGTAATTATATGTTTTCTCAGCACAGCTTTTTTTAGTCTTTCATCATAACTGTAATGCCCTGAAATTTTGAGATAATTCAGATATGAGATAGTTTTCAGACAATTCAGTATGTGATATTAAAATTTTAGAGTTTACCCACAGTGAATAGCAGAGACCTACCAATATCTTGTGCCCACCTCTAAATTCTGTTCCAGGTGGCGCAGGCTCTCTTTTATGTCTGCTTTTATGTGTTTATTTGTATACAGACAGACATTACAGTCCATAAGCATGAGCTGTGGACCTATTCTGTATAATTGGACATGATCGTTTAAAGGATCAGACTTCAAAATATTTTTTTTGTAATAAAATAAAATTTTTATGTACATATATTCAGGGTTTCCGCAGGGTCTTAGAGTCTAAAAATGAAAAAGCCTAAATTATAGGCATTAAAAAGAGTTAAATTCACTGTTGGCGTCACGGTGGCGCAGTGGGTAGCACGGTCGTCTCACAGCAAGAAGGTCGCTGGTTCTAGGCTCGGCTGGGGCAGGTGGCATTTCTGTGTGGAGTTTGCATGTTCTCCCCGTGATCGCGTGGGTTTTCTCCGGGTGTTCCGGTTTCCCCACAAGTCCGAAGACATGCGGAATAAGTGAATTGAGTAAGAACGATTGTCCATGGTGTTAAAGAGTGAATGTGTGTGTGAATGTTTCCCAGCGATGGGTTGCGGCAGGGAAGGGCGTAAAACATATGCCAGAGAGTTGGCGGTACATTCCGCTGTGGCGACCCCGAAAGGGAATAAAGCCGACATGAAGATGAATGAATGAAATTCACTGTTCTAGTTCTTACATTTTACACAGGAGTCCATGTAAAGCTTTTGTAATGTTCATGTAAAGCTCATTTGATTAGTTTTTTGTTGTTTTTTATTGGTTAGGGTTGCCATAGTCTGTGAAAGTGTGCAAAAAAAAAAAAAAAATATATATATATATATATATAAAAAACTAACATAAAATTGATGGCTAATTGAGACTGGGAAAGTGCTCCTAAATGTTGCACATAAAAAAATAATACTTGTCATGGTTGCCAGAGTTTGAAAAAAAAAGGTCATACACTTTGTAAAAAGGTATGGTTAGGGTTGCTAGAGTTCTAGAAGAACTTTTGTATGTGTTTTTGATATTTTTGTTTTTTTGATGGCATAGGTCTTACATTTCATTGTTTACGTCTTAAAACATTCTTGTAGAATCCTGTAGATACCCTGTTTATAAATATTCTGACAAATCTTTTCAACTTGTGTGTAGTTGTTGTTGTGAGTTAATTGCCATTGAATGCCACCCTTAATCCCTATTTACTAAATCTTTCAGATATGCGCTGGTTTGGCAAAGCTGTACCGCTCATTGAAATGGGTAAGAAGACTGTCAAGCAGCCTGTTTATGTGAGTATGTTTTTTCCCCCTTTTTTCTGTAGTATCTTGATTAGCTGTTAAACATGTGCTTGTCAGAAGGGGTAGGACCAATTTCTTACAAAAAAAAAACAACAACTATTGTATCTTTTTTGCCAGACTTGAATAGAACTTTGTGAGCGCTGAGTTTGTCATTTTGGTCTATAGATCTCAAACAAAGAAATGAATGGGATCTTTGAGGGTTCTACATCATTTTAAGAATCTGTTCTTGATGAGCATAAATAAGATGTCTTTGAATCACTTTATCTTACTACAGCATTTGACTGTGTTGACACATTATTCTGTTCACTACATTAGTTGAGTGGAGAATGTTGAGTTGGTGGTTGTATTCTGCTTAGCTTTGTTGTGCTGGTGATTTAAGGACCATTGTTATTTGTCAGTGGGACGGTTGCTTATCGTTCCCCGTCTGTGTTAACCGGAGACCCATAGGGCTCAATTTTAGACCTTGTTTTATTTTAGTATTTTATATATATATATATATATATATATATATATATATATATATATATATATATATATATATATATATTCATTCATTTTCATGTCGGCTTTATTCCCTTTCGGGGTCGCCACAGCGGAATGAACCGCCAACTCACTGGCATATGTTTTATGCAGCGGATGCCCTTCCCTGCCGCAACCCATCGCTGGGAAACATTCACACACACATTCACGCTTTAACACTATGGGCAATTGTTCTTATTCAATTCACTTATTTCGCATGTCTTTGGACTTGTGGGGAAACCGGAGCACCCGGAGAAAACCCACGCAATCACGGGGAGAACATGCAAACTCCACACAGAAATGCCACCTGCCCCAGCCGAGCCTAGAACCAGCGACCTTCTTGCTGTGAGACGACCGTGCTACCCACTGCGCCACCGTGACGCTATCATATATATATATATATATATATATATATATATATAAATTCAAATGTTATTCAAATTTTAGGGTTTAAATCTTTACATATATTAAACACATTAAAAAATAATTCATCCCCTCAGATATTTCATGAAAGTCAAAGCTTTAAATACGAATAAAAAACATTTCTGCACCAGGCGGCTGGTCAGGGAGAGCAGGAGATGGCCACTTGGTCGGTTTTTAAAAAACAAAAGTCTTTGTTTTCATGCAATTCGTCAAACTGCTGTGATTGGTTACTTTCTTCACGTAACTGAAGTTGCCTGACTTGCCACTTGAGTGAAATTTACTACTGCTCAGTTACTACTGGATGCTCTTAAATATAAGATCAAAATTAACATTTGGCTTAGGTGATGATGATGATGGATGGCGTGTCCACCAAATATTTATTTTTCGTTTCGATTAATCGATGACAAACAGCGGTGATAGGATTCAGAGCAAAGGGTTTGTGCAAATATAACCCCTAGGCCCCTTGACTGTTTTGACTAGGAGACAGAGGAGTTAACCAGTTTCATGGTATATCTTATATTTACATATGGAGTGTTATGAACCAAGGAGTGCAGTTTTGTTTCATTAAAGTTGAGAATTATTTTCTGTTCAGTACCCTGATCAAACAAACCAAGTTAAATCTTTTTATAACTATTCCTTTTTTTTTAATCCATCTCTTCTTCTTAAAGGTGGTGGATGTAGCCAAAGCCATCATCAGTGCTATCCAGGACCCTGATGCTAATGGGAAAACATATGCTATCGTTGGGTGAGAACATTCAAAAATCTTCATTGAAGATTTAATTGATCATTTTTACAATATTTTTTTTTGTCTGTGTATTGTTGCAGTAACACTGAAAATGTGTTATTGACCTGTGAATTCACATCACATAATTGTAGTCATCAGATTGAAGAGGTGAAATGCTGAACTCAAATGTTGATCACATCTGTTTACAATTAGGATGAGCTATGTTTTGAACTATAGAAATTGTAATGATGTTTAAATAAAGTGTGGATGCTCCGGAAAGAGCGTAATGTTCTGCCCACTGCTCCAGGTGTGTGTTCACTGCTATGGGTTAAATGCAGAGCACAGATTCTGGGTATGGGTCACTCCATATCTGGCCAACTGGTCACTTTCACTCAATATGATTCATAATGATCAGAATGTCTTGTGTAATGATTTGTCTTCTACGGAGATGCTATGAATTCTTATGTTAACACTTACCTTATTTTACAGACCCAACCGCTATCTCCTTCATGACTTGGTGGAGTACATCTACTCTGTGGCCCACAGGCCCTTTGTGCCCTATCCTTTACCTCGCGCTCTCTATCAGTAAGCCAATGTCGTACAAATGTAACAAATTTAGTTGAATGGGATTATTTATAAATCATTTTTCTGTTGTTTCTACTCTCTTTAGTATGGTTGCAGGGTTTTTTGAGATGAATCCGTTCGAGCCCTGGACAACCTGTGATAAAGTTGACCGGGTAAGATTACAATGAAATTATTACAAAAGAGATGCTATAAACTGGTCATTACTAATATAGAAACTATTATATAATAAAATCATTTACATTTAGTTGCACGCAACGGACATGAAGTACCCTGACCTCCCGGGACTGGAGGATTTGGGAATTACTCCTGCATCTCTTGAGCAGAAGGCCATCGAAACCTTGCGCCGCCATCGCACGTATCGGCATCTGGAAGCATCAGTTGGAGAAAGCAAACCCTCCAAAACAGTTAACTTTTAATCAGGAGATGGTCACTTGTTTGTCCAGTCAGCTCAATGCTGGTCCTCATGTGTTGAGATTACATTTTTCTGTACATAATTAAAGATATTCAACCTCTAGGTGTTTCCATTTTTTTTTATTTCCAAGTTCTTTGATATTTTACCATTTTTTTTGGTAAAAAAAAATGGTTTTCAGTAGGCTTGCCCCAATTAATCTTGCCCGATCGGTGCCAATCGTGATTTTCAAAAGATCGCAATCAGCAAAAAAAAAAAATTAAGACATTGACATACGTCTTTAAATCATCCTGAGGACTTTATTTTTATTTTAATAACAGTACAGACCGTTATCTATGTTAATAGTAATAAAATAGTCCTCTTTTAATAATTTACAGAGCAAAACAACTTGACTCTCACTACTATCAATAGTTCAGAAAAAGAAATATGTGTATGTCCATGACAACTTGACTGAGATATAGTCTTCTTTTATTCTTAATTTATTGCCAAACTGTAGCCAAGTAGGAAAATTTGTAGCGGGAGCTACAAAAAAAAGGAATTGGTTTGGGATATATCAGCATGGCCAGGTCCAGCTTCAAATTATCAAGATAAGATCGCCAGCAAACAAAAAAAAAAACCTGATTTGGACAACCCAAGTTTTTAGTTAACTTACAATCCCTTTATCCTATAATTTCAATACATTAAGCACAAAGTTTACACAAGACACAAAGACAAACTAAATAATGCAAGGCATAATCTTTCCAATTTCTAGTTAATTTTAATAAATATGTAAAATTATATTTGTGTCAATAAAAGGTTCCAGGTTTAGTTCAGGGCCTTGTCAATACAGAACTAATTATCTTTTAACCCCATTTAAATATTTTAAGACTGGGGAAGAAATTTGTCGGGAAGGAAACCATGGTAAATTTTTTGTGTATTTAAAGTTCACAAAAAAAGATGATAATTTGTTTATTTAGGGATACGTTTCAGAAAACAGATTTCACAGATAACAAAACGGCAGGGGGCGCCTCTTAAAAAAACAAGGGATTTCAGTTTCTTAGCAACGACTTTGAACCTGTTGTACACAGTCAATGGTTTGCGCCTACTCCACGTCTAGGTTGACGGTTAAACACAATCATTCATTCGAGTTGTTGAGGAAAATATATTATTTAATTAACTAACGCTATGTCTTTTGTCGAGTTATTGTCGGACAGAGTAGGTTCTGTAAGCCTGAACAGTAGAAGAGTAAGGGAGCAGAGTCGAAGAGAGAGGATTTTCGAGGACCAGCTCCGGACTATTGGAGTAAGTTATGTAATGTTAAAGTTATGTTACTTTTGGTTTGAAATTTTTGCTTGCCGGTTTGTTCGAGTAACGTTAAGTGTTTCTTCTTTAGGTTGACACACATGCTCTTGAACTACAAGTTAAAGAAAGAAGAGAGAAAGACCAACGAGACGCGAATGAGCTCAAAGCTTGTGGTGAGGGAGTTCTGTCATAATATAATATATTATGTATATATATATAGTTAATAGACATACAGACTTACACAATTAACTGTAACATACGGAAGCTCTTTACGTTCACCAAATATTTGTTTTGATAGTGTAACGTTATCTCATAATTATGAGACACTTAAGTCGTAATTATGACTTACTAAGTCAAAACTATGAGTTAAGTCATAATTATGAGATTTATGTATGTAATAAATGAACAGAAACAATTATTTTTTTCTGACTCAAACCTTTTTTTCTGGTGTGTTTGATCAGCTGAGGAGCTGGTGTTCAATGATCATTTAGGTTGTCTCCTGCAGCAGCGGCAAAAGAAAGATGAGCAGAGGCTCAATGAAGCCGTCATCCAGTTTAGAAAGGAGTTCCAGCACCCCAGCAGCAGGCGTGAGTTTGACCTGAATGACCCTGATCTGCTTAAAAAACAGGAAGGTGTGCAGATACTGCCGGGTTTGATCGGAGAAGACCTGGACCATACGAGCAGGATGAGAAAGCAGAAGGTGCAGTTGTGGTCCTGGACGCATCAACAACAGGAAGAGAAACAGCGAGCCAGACTTCAAAAGAAACAACAGGGTGAGACCAAGAGAGAGCTCAAGCTTTACAATCAAAGTTTTGGAAGGATTGCATCATTTAAACCCAAATATAAAGTATCTCACAGAAGTGTGCACACTCTTCATGTTCCCTTGCACATGTTTATAGTTTTTTTTTAATTGTAAAGAATTAAAAAGCTGGCTTCAATGAAAAGTGGTAAAAGCACAGCTTTTATAATAGTATAATTTGCTGTCCCATCCAAGCAAGGCAACACACAGAGATAAAATCCTTGTCTCAACCTCAGGCCCTGGCAGATTCTGTCCTTTCAAATGGGAAAGCTTGGTGGAATTTTATGATTTTGAAAAGTTCATTTTTTGGTTTTGACAAACCCCTCCTTTACATGATACAACCAAAAATGGTTGCTTACCTACTGTTTTAATTTTGATGTGTACAATTTTTTATCAGGGAAATAACAATACATCTCAGTCAGAGTCACACTGGGGTAGATAAAGAGTAAAAACAACAGCTATGCAAACAGCTCAGATTGCCTTGTGTTCAAATGAGTCATTACACAAATCATATGAGAGTCACTGAACAATAGCGTATTAAAAGAGACTGATGGTCTTTTTCGATCTTGGGTCCCTATCAACCTGCAGAATCCCAAAACTGAAAAACAAACCTTTCAAAGTTACAATAGTGAGACCTTAAAATGCCATTATGACCTTCCCCAATTAAAAGTCCAGGATAATAGCAAGTCCAACCATGATAGGAAGTTTTAAAATTTGGGCCAACAAAACATATAAAGAACCAATAATTTCCAGTACTGCCTTTACTCTTGGAAATGGAGCTCACCAGAGTTTCAACCATTGCAACCACCACAGTAAATATCTCTACCACTCAGATAGCATCTCAGAGCTGATGTATGTCTGAGACATCCACTCTACATATAAGGATCCCACACAGATGCTCATTAAGAAGGGCATTGCAACTCCATCCCCTTTTACCCTCAGCTTCTTTGGCATGGCAGAGCTAGTCTTGAATGTGTGTTCATTATCATTTTGGAAGGGATCATTATCATGATAAAAGGGACGTGATCATATTAAAATTAGCTTTACAAAACATGTTGGCATAAACATGTTGGTTTTCTAGATGAATTGTAGCTCATCAGTGCTGGCAGCCCCAGATCATGACACACTCACCACAATGTTTGAGTCTACGGTAAGACACACTTGCCTTTGTACTGCTCATCTGGTTTTCACCACACATGCTTGACCCCACTGAACCCAACAAATTTGTCTTGCTTTCACCAGATCACAGGACATGGTGCCAGTAATTTAAGAAGCCGGCAATTTCCTCTGTATTTTTGCCTTCAGGAAACTGCTTGCAGGCTTTCTGCAATGCGTCATTCTAGGATGCATAGCACAATCTGAACACTGACAGACTAATCTCTACCCTTTAAACCACTGCAGCAGTGCTGGCAGCACTCATGCGTTCCACAGATGACCTCTGTATATGATATTGAGATCATGTGGACTCAATTTCTATCTTCACCCATTGTGAGGCCTTTTCTGAGTGAAAAGCAGCTCATTTTACCACCGTGTGTAGAGCAAAAAAATTTTTCAGTGTCGAGTTATTTGTGATGACGTGCCATGTTGAATTTCCATTTACCAGTTTGAAAGACTGAGGGTGTTTTTACATCTCTAGCTCGTTTAATTTGGTCCAAACCAAGAAAAATAACTAATACCTGGTTGGAATTGACTGCTGTTTTAGTCCTCATTCACATCACATTGGAGGCTCTGGTCTGCAATAGCCATGTAACATACGGCACACTTATTGTTCACATACATCATTGTATGTATTTCCTCGACTGCTTTTCGATTGGTGAGAATGAATCTGCATGCGGAAGTAAACAACAAAGGAAAAGTCTCCAGTAGACTGAGCCGACACGCTCAAAATGGACAGATATCACTGTTTGATTTTGACCCTTGTCATCTTTTGCTGCATCATTTGTGTTAATTGCTTAATACAAATGAAACATGTTGCAAATGACGCTCAGAATCATATACGTAGCAATGTTTTGTGTACTAGAAAAGAGGAAGAAGTATCACAACAGTTCAGAAGGTGGCCTCAATTACTTTTGGAAAAGATATATAACAATAATCTACAAGGTAATGCACATCCCTCATTTTGTTTAAATGTGTCTAGAATATAAAAAGTTTAGCAGATATGTTATTATAGCATGTATTTTTAATCAGTGCTTCCCACACATGAACGTACTGTTGACGGAGCTTCTTTGCATTAACATGGCACTGATCAACAGATGTACTAAACCTCTTTCTTTGAGCTGCTTGCTGAACTTTGAGAGAATTGCAGTGTTCTTGTGGGGTTTTGGACAACTGAGAAGAAATTTGATCATCAGACCAGATTTCTAAAAAAGTTTGCACCTCCTCACTACTCCTTGTTTGACCACGAGCCGCCATGACAACCGCTACTTTGTAAACAGATGCATCTCGTAATGCCACGCGCAAGAGGGTACGGTGGCTGTATTAGTTCATAAAACATTTCCTGTAGTTTTCAGTTGTTTATAGTTTGTAGAGGTTATTAGATAGTTGGATCATGTTCTCTCCAAAATCGAACAGCTCTGGAGTTTGTTTGGTTTTGGTCCAAGATCACCTAATCGAGCCTGTTTCTGACCACTTTTTTAGTCTGCTTTTGGTGCGATCCAAATGAACTGGACTAAAAGGGAAAGAGAAAGCCCAATTGGGAAAAAAAAACCCTGGGAGCAATAGCAGTGCACACATGCTCCCTATTCAGACCTGAAACTTTGTTCACAGCAAAGAGCTACATGACATAAGGGACAGTAAATGGCTTATTGGGACACATTTTTATAGTTTTAAGAGGTGTACTCAGATTTATTGCCAGATATTTAGTCGATGAGTATTAAGTCTTTAGATGAGAAAACAAATGTGCACTTTTACAGCTGCTGTGTATATTCACTATTTTGTTTGCAGCATTGTTTCATTTCTGTTTTCACATAAAATTATATAGTAAATATTTACAACAAATGTGATGGGAACTTCAGATCCTTATTTTACAAAAGCTAATATGATTTTAAAATGCCAGAATTGAAATAATGATATTTTAAAAATATGAAAATAGTGACAACGTCAGTAAATATTTCTCAATGGTTTTAATACATACCTTGTAGCGACTTGCAATCCTCCTATATGATTACCTTCATGTTTATTGCGTTGTGTTAAGTACAGATGTGATAATTGTGTGCGAGTTGAGTGTTGCGTATTGCGTGTTGCAATCAACAAAATTTATGGCTACCAACCACTTCTTCCAGCCTTGCCACCTGTGTGAGTGTGTACGTGTATACATTGGGCTGACCCTAATTCATCTATGCCCATGTGATCAAATTAAATAAAACATCTTTACAGGCCAAAAGAGAATAATGATTTATCAAACAAAAAAAATGTATGGCTCCTACACCCCTACTTACTTTATCAAAACAGACCTTTGTACAGACTCGCTTCACTACCTGTATACAAGTTGCTTCATACTGACCAATTTGATTTTCAATAACTTTTGACTTAAATTTCAACATATAATGTGGAAATCTAGACCCATCAAAGTTCCAAACACAATGTTTCAACCTTTCTTTTTTTCAAAAATAATAGAAGATCAATATGATCAAATGAGATTGTCACTGGACAACCAAGCTCTTGAACTACAAAAGATGGAGGAGCAAACTAAGAAAGCCACAGCCATGGCCAACAAAAGCTTCAATGTGGCATTGGTGAGTTCCAACAAGCCTTAAAACAGAGATAAAAAAATCACCGAACAGACAGTTAAAGCAAATGAAGAATGTCATTGTTTCTACCAATGACCTGTTTCTCTGCAGGCTGCAGAAATGACCAAGCAGCGTTTACAACAGCATCAAGAAGAAGAGGAGAACAACCAAATGGAGATCTTCAACCAACTGAATGGAGACCTTCTGATGGAGACCCCAGAGCAGAACGTGAGCATCTTGGGACTGTCGCGCCTTCGCAGAGACTTTTATAAGGGAATGAAGCCCAAAGAGCTCCAGATGTATACAGAGTACCAGCTGCAACAAGCGCAAGAGAGGAAGGTAAAATATGCTGCAAAATATGTGTCAGCATTTCTCATATATAAACATATATACTGTTTTATATATATATATATATATATATATATATATATATATATATATATATATATATATATATATATATATATATATATATATATATAGAGAGAGAGAGAGAGAGAGAGAGAGAGAGAGAGAGAGAGAGAGAGAGACTTTTTCTTTCTTTGTCAGTTATTGAGGGATGGAACCTTTGTATCATTGCACTGTTACTGTTACATTATTCTGTTCATTATTCAAAATTCATTAAGATTAGGCTTTCTTTTGAATCTGCACAGAACTTCAAACACTTACCTGAAAGCCTTAAAAAAAGGTTTGAAACATTCTGTCTCTGTGACTTAGCAGTGATCAAGACCTCCGCTGTGAGATATAAAGGTTCACCTCGTCAGTAAATATAAAACCATGTTACATACCGTAGTTTACTTTCCTTTTTATTAATTATAAAGTAATCCACAGCAAATTAGTGAGACACAGTCCCTAACGTTACCTCGGTGCTGACAGAGGAAAGTGTGATAAACAAATGCTGTAATAAGTTTAAAACTTATCAGATTGTCCTACATACTGACTGTCGAACGGGATTTAATTCTTGAGTATATGGGCTCGCTAGACCACTGGGGTGTGTGCCCCAGTATAAATCTGTAGTGCCCAGGTAAAATTTAAAAGCATGCAGAATTGTGGTGGTGGTAAACAAAATACAACATAATAATAATAATGCCTTCATTTTATAGAGTTTTTCCAGGCACTCAAAACGCTTTACAGTTATCAGAGCATTATTCATTCACTCCACATTCACACTCTGGTGGTGATAAGCTACCTTGGTAGCCCTCAGCTGCCCTGGGGCAGTCTGACAGAACGTGGCTACCATTCCGAGCCTACGGTCTCCTGACCACCACCAAACACCCCCCACCAGTCACCCACATCCAAGTGGTTTGAAGTGGTTTGCCCTGGGCGACAGCGGCAGAATGGCCCAAACAAATGGATCGAACCGCCAACTCTCTGGATACAGGACTATCTACTCCACCACTGCGCCATCTTCCCACCCACAACTTTTCCCCATGTATGCTATTACTATAAAGAATGGTCAGCACATATACAAACCTAGTTAGTTGCTGATTCATTATTAAAGATATAAATCTTTGGCCATGCAGGCACACGAAACCTCTTTGTATTTAATGGCAGTGTGCCAAAACCTCAGCTTACTCAGATCTGCATTCACTGACCAGAACAATTGTTTTTCATGTATAACATGATTGGACTATACACTATTTAAGTATTTATCACATTATTTATTATGCACTCTTTTTATATTTATTTTAAAATTTTCATTAGTTATTTAGACAATTCTGAAGTAGATTTTTTAATGAACTGCAGCAGGCAGGCAATAAAAGAAATAAAAACCACCATAGGATTAGCCTGGACATTATTCATGTTTAAATAACTCTTTAATGTAAATATATAATAATGTAGTACTCTATAATGTTATTTAATCCAATTTCACCAAGGTTTTTTTTGTTAGAGTTTTTCTTTGACCAAAAAGGTCTACAAAATGAAAAAACTACGTTTTTGATTGTCCAAATAGTATGAGTCCTGTTAATAAATGCATGTTTCTAATTATGATAAGTAAATTTACTTTTTTTAGATAAAGATAAAGTACTAACTCTTAACCTCTAACACAATGTTGTTACATAAGTAGCACATTAAAAGACAATATAAGGTTTTAATTAAGCATATGTTTTAATATATTTAGCAACATAAAGTTGTGTGACCATGATTCTTTATAAATATTAAAGGAAAAGGTGGCCACGTTCAGTAGTAACAGTGAGATAATTAAGAAAAATCCATAAATATTACAATTCAAATGAAAGATTTTGTTGCTTAAATCATTTGTTCATTGCTAAGGGTTTTTAGGGCTGTTCTTACTGGTCTGAAATGTGTGTGCAGCAAACACTCATGGAACAAAAACAGAAGGATCTTCAGGAGCATCAGGATCGCCTAACATCAGCTCGAGCAGCGCTTCTGTTTGAGCGACGACAAGAACGCATTAATAAAGCGCTGCGCAGGGAGATGGACAACACCAACGCACAGCTGGCACAGGCCCATGATGCTCAGTGAGTTCCTTTGGTTCACCATACATTTTCAGTGCAATAAATCATCACTCTTGTGTGAATGATTGTTTTTTAGAGTAACAAAAAATATATTAAATCGTTTGTTTTCTAGGTTTTATGCTATTGTCTCTTTAACGGTTTTCTGCTAGGATTGTATTGTTATGAAGAGTCCATTGTGTGATATGTACCTTCTGTTTTTGTCACAGTTTGATACACGAACACTAAACACAAAACAAAGAATTGCTAGCGCTTACTTTCCTATTTATTATGAACAACTGAAGTTTTAATCACACGACTCTTAAATAAAAGTAAAGAATTAATCCAATAATTAAAAATCAATTTAATAATAATAATTATTGTCTTTTACAGATTAAATTTATTATTGTTTAAATGATTTTTATTATCAATGAAGTCACAAAACCCTTGAACGCTTTTTTAATGTATTAACACGTATACATACTATATATAAAATGAACATTTTAATTTATTTAATAGAAAATATACTTTTTGCATTTCTTGGTTGGAAAGGAAATGCTGACCAAATCTATGGTTTCTGTTAATATGCAAAACTAAATTCTGTAATCTTAGAGACTAATTTCGTTAACCAGAAGATAATTATGCACAAGATGGGAGTTTACCTGTTTTTGCAGTTATGCTTACAGTATCTCTACAGTACAGTACTCCTGGCTAAAGATACAGTATATTTGCGCCTGTCTAAAGTAAATGTGCATTTTGTAAATCTACCAATAGGAAAGCATTGTTTCCGTTTCAACGCAGTGTAAGCCTCATCTGCCAGTGAACACAAGCAGTTGGTTCACTCTGTCTGACTTCAGCAGTGAAAGAGGCATGTAAGCAAATGTAGTGCAACACCTCTTTTTATTCCCACTCCCGATTTTAAGTCCCTCTCCCCGGCATCTCATTAACTTACGACTGGCCGTGCCCCTTTTCCCTATGATTTTCATGATTGATGCTTGAATGCAACTACTCGAGATCATTGTACAGAATAAAACCCACAAACTATTTTCGAACTCAATTTCAGCAAATGCTGTTTCTGTTTACAGGAAGAAACATCTTGAAGATTTGTACACAAACGTTGCAGACGAGCGCTATTTTTCTCAGTTCAACACCAACTCTAGATGAAAGATGAAGAACCTTTAGTGGCTTTTAAATGGGGGATAATGCACATCTAATTTTACAGTCTCAGAAGTGGTTTAATTAAAGAGTACAAAAGTCATATCTACAAGTCACATTTTTATTAAAAAGTTAAAAAAGTAAATAAAAGCAAGTTTAAGTCAATATTAGTACATTGTTTTTTTGGCCTTTGGGTACCTATTCATAATTTTTTTTTTTTATATTGTGATCACTTTGCTTTTGCAGATTTCTGTAACCACTTAAATCTGAGGTGGAATCACCTCTCCTCTCTGTCCTGTATTTCTGGATATGTGTCCTCTGACCTTTCAAATAAATGCATTAAAAAAAAGGATTATAAAACGTTCAGTAAATACATTAAATAATAATTGAGATATTAATAAATCATGTTGTTTTGTCAGTGGCATGCCAGTTCTGAGATGGAGATTAGAAGTGTGGGTCTACTGTTGCAATGGGAAAAGATTGGGTTACCACTTCATGATAATAGTCTCAGGCTGTTGGCGTATGTTACTGATTGAACTGTTGTTGAGTTTATTAGATTGGGGTTCCATCATGCTAATGAAATTCTGTCATATGCTATAAAATCAGTACAGATGAATGTGGTATTGCCTCATGCTAATAGGCTCTGGCTAATGTCGACTTATTTTACTGAGCAACTGTTGAGTTTGTTAGCTTGAAGTGCTTACATGCTAATGTTTTATGCTAGAAAATCAGTACTGATGAATTTATATCATTTACACTTTTTTTGTTTTACCCCCTTTCAAGAGACACACTTTTAAATCAAACAAGCCAAGACATTTTACTTGTGGAATCAGTGGAATTAACTAAAACTTTGCTGAACTACGGCCTTCCTTGCCCACCTTGTCTGGTTTTAGCCCTCCTTGCAATTTGTTTCGCACCCTTTCCTTTTTATCATTATAAAGATAGTGATCGTTTTCAAAAATGTTTGATACGAGATGTTTAGTGAAAGCGACCAGTTGGCCAGATATGGAGTGACCCATACCTGGAATTAGTGCTCTGCATGTAACCCATCCCAGTGTACACACACAGCAGTGAACAAACACACCGTGAACACACACCCGAAGCAGTGGGCAGCCATGGCTGCAGCACCCGGGGAGCAGTCGGGGAACTGGTGCCTTGCTCGAGGGCACCACAGCTGTGGTTGTTGAAGATGAGAGAGCTGGGGATCGTCTCTATGTTTCACACTGAATACCCTAGTGTAATAATTATTCACAATGTATTATTCACACATATACATTATTCCAGGAGAACTACATTGATTCTGTACATCAAGTCTGTTTATTTTCAATGAAATTTGCTTTGTCTGTGTCCTATGGATTTAAGAAAAGACCATGTAAAGTCTGCCATGTAAGTCAATAATGTGGAACCATGAGGCCATTCATTTCTGAAAATAAACATGAGGATGACGAGAAGATGTATCGATATATGCATAAACCTTCAAATGCAAATAGAAAACTTTTTGTAGTAGTCATGGTGTGTATTGCATTACAACCTCTGAGATTTTTGATCTCAATGCATATTAAGAAGTTACCGAACTCCAGTTCATCGTCTGACCACTTGAGGCTGAGGCTTTTTACAGCTTTATAAATACAAACAAAAACAAACATGTTTCCACACCTGTCTCGATTAAGGATTCCCTTGATCCCAATCAAGTAATAGATCGTTTGAAATTATAACCAGCTGAGTCTTTGTGCTGTGATGCACTCTGAATCCAGATTGAAGATCTTCATAACAGTTGCTCTTCTGTAAGAAGGAGCTGAGCTATTATAACTTTCTCTAATATTTTTGACAAAAGCGGAAGAGTTCTTGTCAACAGGGTTTTATCAGAGATCCACTAGAATCATGAAATGAGATCTTTAATGCTTTCTCAATCACTATAGATCTGCATCACCTGAGTTTTAGTGATCTCATCTGATGTTTATTCAGTAGCGGCCATATTGGATACACATAAAAGGACTACAATTATTAATCATTAATAAATTATTAAGGACTACATATTGTATCATGTTCAAATACATCCCATTTATGTTGACTGGCATCCCTGGTATTTTAAGTGACTGTAAGATTTTAAATGCATTTGTTCTCCACGTTAAATAAATCTTTTTGAAATCCTAATAGAGTATTTTGTCATGTTTTATGTAATAAATAAAACTGTAATTTTAAGATTTAAAGCACATTTGTGTAAACTAATGGTCATTGAATTCCAAAATACACTAATTACTAAGTTATCAAACACCAAAATTTAGATGTTCGTGTATGTTTTGCAGTACCTGAGAGAGTTCTCAACCAGCTCTTTGAGAGTCCCTAAATTGAAGCTCATCCCACCAAAATGCTATAAAAGCTTTGAAATGCGAGAGCAGACACTAGCGATAGAGAGGGATCATCAGAGCTGATGATGAGAATGTGGCCCTCAGCCATCAACACTGGTGCCGGGTGAGACCAGCTTTAATGCTTAGGCAAGGATTCAAATAAGAGGCCTTGTAATTAAAAGCAGGAGATGCACTCCATACCATGAAAACATAAAAAAAACTAAAAACAACAATTTGGCAAGACTACAAACTGCAAGAACTAACTACTATTACAAATTAATAGATACAAATCAAAATAACCCACGCCTTCTATGTGAAACAATAGCTAATCTATTCAACAGTCAAACATTGACAGACTCAATAGCAGCTATAAAATTTAGCTTTTTAAAAAATTATTTCTCAAATAAAATTACATTATTAGATGCAAAACCACTAAAACTCATATTCAATCTAAGCAACCTACCTCAAATTCTTTGCCTTTGCCATACTCGCTGCAAAATGTTCAAATATTGACCTAAAAGAACTGCTGAAAATAATCTCAGCATCTAAAACAACGACATTCTCTTTTGACCCCGTACCAACAAAATTACTGAAAGATTTGCTATAAATAGCTCAAGAACCGTTTCTGAATATTATAAACTCATCTCTATCGCTCGGTTACGTTCCTATACAGCTCAAAAATGCAGAAATTAAAGCACTAATCAAGCAGACTTACTGGATCCTACTGAGTTATCCAACTATAGGCATGTCTAGTGCAGGATGAGGCGTAACAAGAAGCCGGTTGACGGCGGTTACGTCCACTTTTTTGAGGAGGAAGCTGCAGCTGCATCTTGAGAGGAAACACCCACCTCCACGTAATCGAATAGGCGAGGACTCTTTCTCCAAAAATGTCAACGTACAGTCGGCTCCGCGATGAAAGTTACCGAAACTGGCTGAAAACAACCACCAGTCTTTGTATAGTGCGGAAACACATGCAGGACTACATTGAAAAGGAAACGGAAAGTTTCCACAAAAAACTTCGCGAGCAAGAGCACCTCAAAGGAAGAAGCTGCGATGGACCTTGTGATTTGTTCAAGGTAACCCTCACGTTTTGTCACGATGGTTTAACAATTCGATGCGTAACAAACTTTTTTTTTATTTGTTCACTCCGGTATAGAGTTGGATCCTGGTAACTAGATACCATTTGACAAAGACAATATGTTGAAATGGTGTCCACTTGCTTAGCTTGACAAGCTACTAATTTGGTCCAAATTTGGTAAAATGAGCACATGAACGCTGCAATGCCGTCGTCGTGCACACACAGTAAAGGGGTCTATAGATTAGATTTTTAATGTAGAGAAGAAGTACCTTATTTCAAACTAAATATTGGCTATATGTGATCTGTAATGGAAAGATTCAGAACTTCCACCTTACATGACAGAGAGAGAAACTTGGCAGCAGAGTTACCAGAAGCAGCTTCATTCCGTTTTATACGTTGATGTTTCAATATTGTGAAACAGACAATCATGGTACAGCATTCTCAACATGAACATAACATCTTGAGCTTCAGGTTATACATTTATACCCTTAATTTCGGCCTCTGCATGCGTTAAAACTGTTTATTCGCTCATCAGCAGATAATGTATGAGACTGCACAGTCAGACTTGACCATTAGATTAATCCAACATGATTAAACAAAAGAGACATTAGAGATGATTAGTAGAATCTTAAAAACAGATATTATAATTAATATTCTAATCTACATGTCTAGAACAACAGATATTCTTTCTAGAACATTTCAGCCTATTCTGACATAGGGAAGGACACAAGTAGAGGCCTACAGACACATAGGCGCCTAGGGCCTTTGTCGAATACACAGCATGTGAGAATGAATAAAAAGAAAATCGTAAATCATGAAAAATCTAATTTTCCACCTCATATCTTTAGGGTACTGATCTTTAATGATGAAATGAATATCCACCCAATTAGGCCAACAGCATCTTTTTGTAAAGTGTTGGTCTGACCAAGTATTCATTAAGTATTTCTTTGAGAAAAAAAAGATAATCTACATTGTAAAAGCCACTTTTATAGAAAAATAGAAGTAATCTAAAGAAAACAAATGCAAGTAAATTTATCTACTACTACCAGCTCTTGGTTGAACCTACTAGTGGCCCAGAAATGTAAAACTGCACCAACCTGCCCGTGTTCTGTTCTCCCCTGTTCTATAGTACATGACCTATAAATTCAACAGGAACATATCATTTTCACAACTATTCACAAGGGGGCTTTCTGGGGTCCAGGACTTCCAGGTTTTGATGCCCCTCTTTGGACAACTTACCGAGTATGCTCACTATACACTCATACAAACACACACACACACTCTTGATACTAAGATCAATTAAGTATAAGTAATCACATGATCATGTTTTAGGAATTTGTTTTAAAACGGTAATTGTTTTATGTCACTTATGATTAGGCTAAATGTGCATTAGCCACTTGTTTAAAATAGTTTCTGACATTGTGTTAGCTACTAAGTTGGCACATTTATTTCTGCAGTTTTCTCACACTAAAGATAACCTGTTCATTTGTGTGTTCATTTTGGGATTCTTTCAGTCTCCCTGCATATGTTGTAAAGCGTGGAAGGAAGAAATTCAATCCAATAGTGTCGGATGTCCACTAAATTTGAAAAACTGTGAAAGTAAAAAATGGCCTTCAAACAAGTGGGAAGTTGCAAAGGTAAGGAAATGACACTAATATTGTTATTATTATTGTTATTATTATAGCAAGACTGTTTTGGTGGAACATTTTCTTCATAGCTATCCAGAATGACAACATTTGATTGAATTTTTTTAAGTCTCACTTTGTTCTTGTGCATTTCTTTGGCAGGCGTATATGCCACGTGGGCACAGCTCACATACCCAATTTGATGATTTTGACATTGCTGCCATCCTCAATCTGATGAACGGCTGTAAGCATTTCGAGTTGGATAAATTGAAGAGGAAAGTTGTGATAGATGTAAGTAAAAATGTTAACATTTAGCTGATTCATCTACCACTGTCTTACTTTTCACAGTGTAGAATGGTCCGCTATTGCCAAAATATTTTGTTAGGGAGCCATTAATGTTGGAGAACTTATTTGGTCTTTGTTTGAGTAATCCAGGTTATATCTGTACGGAACAATCTGATGCACTCCCCTGACTTAAAAGTTAGCAGCAATAACATGAACAGACACTTTGATGCTTAACTGTCTTTGACTTCACTGAGATGCTTAAATCTGATGTCTCAGAACTTGAAGGTGTGAGAGAGAAGATAAAGGAGGTGAATGAAAAGTTATTTTCTATTGATTTCTTCATTAATGTCTCATAATCCAGTTCTTAGTCACAATTTCTTTTCAAATGTCCATGAAGTTTAACAACAGCTTGGACAAGCAATTGGATCAAAGTGAAGAATTCCAGCAATATGAGTTGCAAGCATTAAAAGACAGGATTGAAGAAATGATCTCATGCAGTGAGGGGAAGCAAGAGAAAAATGAAAAGGTGAGTTTAGTTTTAATCATGAGAAATAAACATGGTGAAGTTATTTGTTTTAAGTCTGGAATCTGCTGATTTCAGGGCATGAAGAATATTCTGGAGTTCCTGGAGCGGAACAAAGATCTGCTGGAGAATCTGAGCCCTGAAGTCAATCGTCTGAAAGAGATTCAGTCAAAGGTTGATAAACACGAGGAACAGATCAACAACCTCACAGGCCGGGTGGACCAACTGGAAAATGCTAAAACAGGTAAGAAAGAAAGAAAATAATTTTGAATAAAAAAGAAACACTCAGCTTTTTTGGAAAAAAATTGGATTCTTATCGTTTTGGAATCTTTTTAACCCTTCTCTAGGTTTAAAATTGTACCTTTAGTATTTTTTAGTGACCATAACTGAATCTGATAAGACTAATAGCATTTTATTGAAACCAATCAAAGTGAAGTTTTCTTTAAATTCCATAATTACATTTCAATGGCCATTGATAGCAAGGTTTTTTTGGTAATGGATCTCACAGCGACATACAAAACGATCATACATGAAACACACCTGTGTCATCTCAAGCACTGGGTGGTGCTGTGCTTAAAGGGTTTTGATCATATTTACGTAAAGTTTTTATTAAAATAACCTGCTATATATGTTCTATAACTTCTGCATTCCATAGTTAACTGTGGAGTCCCACAAGGCCTGATTTTAGGTTCTTTGTAATTGCAATTCAAATGCTTTCAGTTGCAAATATTGGAAACAGATTTCAAACTTCATATCATAAATATGCAAATAACTTGCAAATTAATATGCCACTTGACAAAACCGACACCTGGATCATATTCTAACCTTTCGTAGTGTATCGAAAACGGTCTGACCAGAACAATCCTAAAAAGACGTGACCATGAGCGTGTGATTTGCTCACTAACTAACCCACGCGTGTTATGATATGCTTTGTAAGCTAACATTTGTTTGGCTTTATTTGTTTTGATTTGACCTAAAATTGTAGGAACTAAACTCTCTTTCTGGCATAAAAATAGAGGAGATTGGAACCAAGCCAGTTCAAACTGTGGACCATATCAAGAAATGTGTTTCTAGAGGTACACAATACTATCCACTGAGGAGTGATTATATTTGTCATAGCTTATGTAGATTCGATTCAAGTTTAAATAGAAAAGTTCAATTGAAACTGTGTAGTTTCATTCAAAATAGTGATCCTCTTCCTTTTTCTACAGAGCCACCAAATGCACCTGGACCTGACTTCCCTCAAATAAATAGTAAGGGCTAAGTTTTAATATAAATGTTGATGAATTGTGTATTAAAAATCCCTCAGTCTGAGGCTCTGCCCAGGATCTCACTTCATGTAGTTACATTGAGCATGATAATGTTTAAGAGTTTTAGTCATCAAAAAATATAACAATAGTTACCATTAACAATATTTCGAACAACAATGTACTCTGCCCCAAACTCAGATTGCAAGACGTTATACATATTTAAATCGACAGAGCATGAGAAACAATCTATCCCAGATCACTTGCTGTGGTTGCAGGCAGAATTGAGGCTAATATCTATGTACAGTAAAGTTTGTTCGCTTCACATACGTATGTTCACTCATATTAAATTTTTTTACATGTTGTTATTTTTTTTTCAAGAGAGCAATAACACACTTAGACCTATTATTAAATCAAACGTATCAAACATTTTAAGGTAAATGAATCAAACAAAAATACAATTTGAATGAATAGGGTTTAAAACATCTTACGTTGATAAGGACTGATAAAGATTTAACTGGCATTAAAGATGTGGCTCAAGAAGAAGCTATTAAGTATCTGGGCTGCCAAGACTTTCTCCTGAACTATATATTTTTTTTAATTACAATTATTAGACAGAATACATGCGTTTGAACGAGAGGGAGGGAAGTAGAACAGTGAGGTTACAGGGGGCTGATGTCAAGAAGGTGGAGGAGTTTAGGTATTTGGGGTCAACAGTCCAGTGCGACGGGGAGTGTGGAAAAGAGGTGAAGAAGTGAGTGCAGGCAGGTTGGAGTGGGTGGAGAAAAGTGTCAGGGGTGTTGTGTGACAGAAGAGTGTCAGCAAGAATCAAAGGAAAGGTGTACAGAACAGTAGTGAGACCAGCTATGATGTATGGGTTAGAGACTGTAGCAGTGAGGAAGAGACACGAGGCAGAGATGGAAGTAGCAGAGATGAGGATGTTGAGGTTCAGTTTAGGAGTGACAAGGATGGACAAGGTTAGGAACGAGCACATCAGAGGAACAGCTCAGGTTGGTTGTTTTGGAGACAAAGTCAGAGAAGCCAGATTGAGATGGTTTGGACATGTGCAGAGAAGGGATAGTAGTTATATTGGTAGAAGGATGTTGGATATGGAGCTGCCAGGCAAGAGGGCAAGAGGAAGGCCAAAGACAAGTTATATGGGTGTGCTGAAGGAGGACATGAAGGTAATTGGTGCAAGAGTAGAGGATACTGAGGCCAGAGTTAGGTGGAAACAGATGATTTGCTGTGGCGACCCCTAAACTGGGAACAGCCGAAAGAAGAAGAATTATTAGGTTTTTAACAAATTAGTAAAGCTTTTAGAAGCCAAATCAAATCGTGTTTTAATTGAAAAAGTCATCATCATCCACTGGCAAAACATCTACAACTTTCCTCATGGTTGTAAAGAGGGGTTGTAGATCACAAGGGGTTGTGACGATGGTGAGATCTTGTCCAAATACACTCCAAAAGTCCCCAAAAACTGAAGTCAGAGCATCCCTAAAACACATTAGAGAAATCGCCATATTCTGCTAATTATTTTGAATATCAGATTAAAAAAAACATATGCAGAGGGAGCTGAAGTTTTGATTTTTCCACACATCAACCTAAATCATTGTGGAAAAATTTCAGTGGACAAAAATTTCAAAGTCCACTCTGAGTGTTGAAAGCCAGTATCTGTGACTTCTGTGATTGCAGACAAGGGTTATGTCACAAAGGCCTGTGTATGAAGAGATCAAATAATTATCTCCCTCATATAAGTGCAAATCAACTGTTTTAATATCATTTCTATTTTTTGTTGCTATTCCGCTTGTTGCTATTCTTCAATTAGTGGTACTGAAACATCACGAAATTGTGAACTTGTGCTACAAAATATATTAGACCTTTATGTTTTATTTAAAAACATAATGTATAAATAATTTATGGAGTTTATACAGCACTTCTCTAAAGCCAGCAGTGTGCAGCATTCACCTGAATGATGTGTTAGCTGTGATGAAGTTGAGCTTTTTTTTTTTTCATAGAAAAAACTATTCCATTTTATTCCAGATTATTCATGTCATTTTTTAATGAATCCATGTTTGTACTTACAGGTTATCGGGCTTTTTTAAAAGCAAAGCTTTCTAACCTGGTTGAGAATGTGAAGAGCATTGATCCCATTCTTGATGATTTTGGTCTACCAGACGAAGCCACTGAAGATGTGAGAGAGGAGAAAACCACACACAACAAGATGAGAAAAATTCTTTGGTATGTCAATTGTGAAGCCAGAGCAAAGAAACTGTTCAAAGCTTTATTAAAGAATGAGGAAGACCTGATGAAGGAAATCTTTGCCAAGGGTTTAAGTAACCAGCATTAATGTCCTTCCAGGAAAAGGGAATTATATCAGTAGCTGCGTTTACTTTTTGTTTTAGCCTGACCAAAATGTGTCTCATTGATCACTCTTATTGCTACATTTTACAAAAAAAAATTAAAATCCGATTGAGACAAGCATTTTTATGACACAGAACTAGATTTTAAAGTGACTTATGAACAATATCTGTTTAGTCAAAACTATATTAATTTATCGTACTTAAATTAAGACTTATACTCATGTTTAGCACTGTGAGTAAAAGAGGCAGCTCTGTGATCGACTATTGTCTTGTCCTTCTTGTGCACACTCCGAGCTCACATTGAGTGAGAGTGCAGAAGTTGTGACCTTAGCCAGAACAAGGAAGGTAGAAAATTAACCAACGGGTTAAAAGAGCTGACTGCAAAATGATCTGAAAGTAAATCTTGCCACTGTGTCTTAACATTAGAATCTACAGTTTCATATCACAGCAGATAGTTAGAGGACAGTAAGCAAAGAATGTTTAATACTTACCTGCCATGTTGCCTTCAACAGAAATGCACAGCAATGATTATTTACAAGCCTTTAATTTTCAAATGCAAAATATTTCAACCAGTCCTATATTAACAGAGCTTCTAGAAAGTAAGTACATTTTATTCCTAAAGTGCCTTTTTTATAGGAAATCTCCCCAAAGTGCTGATTTAGATAATCACAAATGTAAATATTAATATAAAAACAAAACAGTCAGGGCAAATAGTTAAAACCAAACACAGATTTAAGATGTTTTTGATATGCTGTATCAAATAAATATATTTATATTAGAATTTATTGTACATCAAAATGTGTTTATATACATATATATATATATATATATATATATATATATATATATATATATATATATATATATATATATATATATATATATAATCACCATCCAAGGCACTAAATCAGCTCGTTCTAAGGGTCAGCAACAGCAAAAAAAAAATCCAAATCACACTGTTTTAGCTGTTGTTCCTTAGATATAAAAAAGTAGCAGTAGTAACTTGTTTAGTTCCTTCTAAACAACAGTGTGTTCTCTAAAACTCACCAAATAGTTTTTCAATTCACACAGCTGATCAATAATCATCAAAGCAAAAGGAAAAGCCGCTGCTGTTGCAGATACTTTAAAGAAATAAAATGATGATCAAAATTGAAACGTGCATTTCAAAAGAACTTCCAAAGCTTCGTGGGTCAGATTTGAATTAATCTGTATGGAACTGTTCAGACTGTCCTGAAATTATCAGATATAGGTCGCATATGGGCTAAAAAAAGTGGATTTTGGTCACTTTGCAGTGCAGCCGGAACGTAGCCATAGTGGTAGTACCTTTTACTCCCTAAGCAGGGGTGGACAAAGTCATTCTTGGCGGGGCCGCAGCCCCTGCTGATTTTTACTCCAACCCTGTTGCAGAAGACACACCAGTATTTGCAAACAAACCAAGAGCTTAAGTAGTGGAATCAAGTGTGTTGCTTGAAGGTTGAAGTGAAACTATGCAGGACTGAGGCCCTCCTTGCCCTAGATAATTGCAAAAGAAGAGCATGTGTGCACGTAATGTACATAAATAACAATCATTTGGATATATTTGAACATTGTATTTTAAGGTGCTTTTTGTTTGGAGACTATTAAACCTGGAACTTGCTATTTTAATGGGATGTTCTAGGAATAAAACATCAAAGCATCCTCTGAGCTTTAACTCCGGTTTCACGAAGCACCATAATTGTTTTCATTTATGTATCCAACATGGTTTCTTTTTATTGTTCTGTACACTGTAGTATTGACTGCTGAGCCTGAGAATATAGATATATTATATGTGTCATTTTCTTGCTTATTTATTAAAGGTCAAATTCAATACTCGTACACTGCCATCAAAATGCCTTTGTTTTTCTGATCATGATTACAAAAAATTATTTTTCTCAGGTGGATTTCAGCGAGGTGTCTTAAATCGCACCTGCACTCTTTGAAAATTAGAGCATAATTCTGTATAAAATATAGACAGACTGCCTTTGAGCACAATATGACCACAACATGACGTGATCCCACATTTATACTAAGCCATACCTCCACAATTTCAAGCCATATCTCCACAAATTCATCTAGACAATCAAACTGAAATTAATATACCTTAATGACTGTTGCATGTGACCTCACTCCAGCTGCCATATTTGAATGTAGATTTTTTTATTAAGATTTGTTAATGATGTTTATGTTATGCTGTTCCTTGTCAGAGAAAAACACTAACAATTTCTACATTATGTACAACATGTTTTTTATTTGTGATGATACCAATGTTGTTTTGTGATGAATAGTTTCCAGACCAATTACCCTTTATAGTTCTTATTACTGAAAACTACTGAACCAGTCTCACTCTGATTAACATGTCTTACATAGGACACAAATGTAATATAAAGACTTCAGCACTGCTGGCATTTCAAGAATACAGCTACTTTGATGCACTTCAGTTTTCATCTGTTTAAATTTTGCTCATGGTTTAGCCCTGCACAGCCAAAGAGAGAGTAATTCGCGAATAAAGTGATGTGTTTTTTACTACATTTATTTAGTTTTCTAACAACTACAACCCTTCTTCTCCACTTATAAAAGACAAACCCTGCCTTGACAGCTAAAAAATAAAGTTTAAAAAACATTTTGACTCCTGAAACTTTCAGTGTTATTTTATTGTTGCTTTAGCTTTTATGTCAAAATAATATCACCTTTTTTCACCTCACTTTGAAAATAGCACAATTAGCAAACTGTTGTTGAACATTCATTTTGCAGCTGTTCTACATATGTGTGTTTCAATATTCTGCTCACTGATGATAGAACAATGTCTCCAGAGGAGCTCGTGCTTATTTTGTTTAATAAGTCATGTTCAATTGTGATGTGCAGCAGTGTGGTGTAATAATTGATGTAATATTGCTAAAGATAAACAGAAATTATTTAGGTATGAAACCATGGACACTGCACAGCCTTTCACTCAAAAGGTCAGTGGTTCGAGACCAGCTGAGGGCTCCTGATGGGGTTTGGATGTTCTCCCTGTGGTTGTGTACCTTCAACTTTTCTTCATGAGTGGATCCTGGCATGGTTGATGGTAAGCATGAAAAATAGCTGGTGTTGCAGTCTGCAGCTAGGGGTCTTTTATTTTTGCAGCGAGTCTAGCGGGGGTCTTTTTTTGTGTATTTCTACCTTTACGTGATTATATTTTAATTAAATGTAATTACTTTTCAACAATTGATTATGGATTCTTTGCTTGAATAAAAATGCAATGAAAATAAAAAGTTGAGCTCACATATCCTGGACAAATTGCACAACTACAGTTACTTTCTCCCACACAACCTAAATTGACCTCTGACCTAGGTCAAGCCAAAAGTGCTTTTCCTTCTGCGTTTAAGAGACCAGCACGATTTCAAGAAATGCGTCAGACACATTTTGCAGCAATTTTGCAACAATATTGACAAAAGTTTTATAAAGAACTGGATACTGCACTAAATAATCTGCCCCAAAATTAAATGTGGCCGAATAATTGAGAAATAATAAAAGAATGTTTTTGTTGGCCCAAAAAAACATAATACAATTCAGAGCTGGGAAAAATTTAAGTTAAGAACACCAAGTAATATTTGCATGACTTATTTTTTTCTTATACTTGAGTAGATTTGTAGACATTTCTAGTTTTTAAATAAAGAAACAGTATACTGACTCGAGTAGGACCATTGTAGTATCAGTTTTACACCAGATGTATGTGATATAACAGTGGATTTTAAGTGAATGGGACTCTGCAATGGACCAGCAATAGGTTGTTTGCTGACACCACATGAGATGGTTTGTTAACACAGCAAAGGATATTTGTTAAGTTGAGTAACATTAGTAGCTCAACTATTGCAGTAGGTTGGCTTACATATTTTTTTTACATAAAGTACAATTGCTTCATGTGCTATTTTACTGTGCAATAATTTGAAGTAAAGTAATAAGTAACAAACCTTATGGTTACAGTAGAATTTTTTTTCATCATCGACGTACACTTTACAAATATCTGACAACCAGAGTTCTCCCCGCTAAGCCTTCATGTGCTTCACGGAAGGCCTGATTAGCGCCATCGCTCTTCATAGGATTTCAATGGAACAGATCTAAGGTGATTGCAATTAATATAAAAATAGTAACAGAAATAAGCTGGTTGTTAAAAGTCATTGAAAGAGACTATCAAACATTATTTTAATAGATTTAAGAGGAAGATAACTAGAGGTTGAGAGTGCATTTTTGACTGAAAAATGTATATCATTTTCATCCGCATCTTCCTTCATGTTCTATTCCAGCACTATCTTCAGAAAAACTTACCATATTTTGTCTTTATTGGAAGTTTAATGTAATAGACCCTTTTCTACATATTAAAATATATTATGTGTAAATACTTGGTTACAAACTACAATAAAAAGCCCTAACACATCCACATTATTTATAGAACTCAAATCTTTATAAAAGTTAATAAAAGGAAATTAATCATGTCTTTATTTTCAATCAATAGGCTTTAAAAGCTTTTTAAAATTATTATCAAGTTATATTTAATGTAACAGCCAATATTTATCTGCTGCCTGAGGACTATGGTGTATGGGTTGCTCAGGTGACAAACTGTAAAGCTAAATAATATAAAAAGCTTTACATTGACATGGCAACTCCCTTCCTGACTCAGAATAACAAGCTCGGTGACAAATAATCAGGCTTCAATAAGGGACACTCAACAAAGATGGCTTTGTTGCCTGTGACTGAAGCACTGTGAGATGCCAAGGCTAACTCCAGATCGTCTGTCCTCATCCTACTAGACGGCTGCGTTTGACACTTTCAACCATCAGATCCACACTCTCTGCGATGGGCACCACTGGCACTGCACTCAATCATCTGGCTCGAGTCCTATCTCACTGGTAGATCTTTCAGTGTCGGGGTGAAGGGGTGAGGTCTGCAACACTCATCGACTGCTCGCTGGGGTTCCTCTGGGCTCAGTCCTTTGTCCCCTTCGCTTCTCCATCTACACCAGTCAGGAAGGCAGCAATACGAACAACTTTAAAAAAAACTAAAACACTTACTTTGAAAAAAATCCTGTTTTTCCTCTTTTCTTTTTATTTTCTTCCTGCTATGGTTGATTGATTAAGCTGATCAACTTCTACTACCGAGGTGAATTTTGACTGAGTAACAATTTGCATATTGTCTCTCCCCTACTGTAATTCGCAACAAAATTGGACAAAAGCATCCGCTAAATGCATAAAAGTAAAGCGACTCAGGCTTTATATAAATGAATGGTTCAGCGCTCAGTTGAGCAACGTTTGGAAGTAAACGCGCCTCCGTTATCCGGAAGTAGGCGAGAAAAATCGCCGCCATTTTTTTATATTGTACCCTACGCAGCTGACACCACTCTGACATATCTACCACTCTACTGGTAACGTCAACCCTAAAGTCAGCTGACAGCTCGTCGAGGACAGAAGACAACTTTGAGGACCCGTTCCTGTTCTGATTTCAGCGTTCCAGGAACATGAGTAGCACACAATCGCATTCACGGTTTAATGATGAAAACTACAAAAACTGGCTGAAAACGACCGAGACGCTGTATATATTAAGGAAGCGCATTCGGGACTTCGTTGAAAACGAAACCGAAACTTATCATAGACTTCTTCAAAATAAACCCGAGCTTAATGGAGAGACCTGCCAGAGAGGATGCGATAACAAGAAGATCTCGTGTAAGGTACAGTCTTTATTATTTTGAACTGCTTTAACTCTTCGAATAGGAACGCCTGTAACGTTTACCTCCTCATAGTTCATTTGAAAGGAAACAAAGCCAACCGGTTTTGCATCCACCTTTACACTCCCACACAAATTTTTTTTATAGTTATCAACATTCTGTTATTTATCATCAAGAGAAAAAAAACGTTCACGGATAGCCTTGTAAAATTGCTTTTTAATATAATATATCATTTACTGTTTTTAATAAAAGAAACATCCAATTTTGTTTTCTCTGTCAGTCTCTCTGTCAATTGTGTGAAAACTGGCGGAAAGAAATCGTTTCCAATCATAAAGATGGAAAGGGGTTCAATATTCACTGGGACAACTGCAAACCGCACTTGTGGCCCACAAATAAGTGGGAAGTTGCCAAGGTAAGTGACATTCCTCATTAACTAAAAAGTAGTCCCAATTGTTTCTGTGTGCTCTCCATTGCTTTTTATGAGAGAACCAAAAAAATCATTGTTGTTTGAAACAGGGTTTAGTTCAATTGGTTCATGTTTCTGGTTGCAGGCGTATATGCAACGAGGACACAGAGAACATTCAGAGTTCTCCCAGTTTGATATTGCCGCACTCCTCAACCTATTGTCCTGCTGTAAACATTTCAAGAATATTAAAGTGCATAGTGTGAATAAAGTAAGCAGTACAACTTGTAAAGTCTGATTTCTGATCAATTTTGAGTCGTTTAACACATATTTCTCAACCAAATATAAGGTGATAAATGTGCGGAACCGTGTGATGCACTCTCCTGAGTTTAGAATGAGCCACGATGACATGAAGTGCCATCTTAACACAGTCCTGGAGCTGGCCGAAGAACTCAAACCTCTCATTCCAAAACTGAAAGGCATGGAGGAGGAAGTCAAACAGGTGGATTGAGCATAATTTGAATAGACAATGTTACATAATACAGTTAACTATAATGGTCATGTTTTGTTTATTTGTAATAGACAATATTACATTAAATTTTTCTAGTTTCGTTTTTACCCATTTAATTTGTTTTCACAAGTGATGCAAGACTACACATATTGTGCAATTTTTTAGCAATTTATTGAGTACTTTAGCTATAGCTAGACTGAAGTGTTGCCTATTTTTTTACTACATTTATCTTAAATATTTTATAGTAATGGAGTTTGTTGTTACTGTTATCTGTAGCATTTGTGTTAAACTATTGAATCATGTTAATTTGTATTCTGAGTCCGTCCAAAGAGCATTTTCTAATTCTTAACAGTTTAACAACCTCTTGGACCAGAGATTAAATCTTTCTGAAGTTGATGGCCAAAAGGAGGATCTCCAGCTTCTGAAAGATTTTAAGAAAGTTCTGGACAGTGAGCAGCAAGTCTTTAGATCCACTATTCAAGAATTTATCTTGCGCTATGAGGGGAATGAAGAGGAAAATCCAAAGGTAAATAAAACAGAAATTGGGATGATTGAGAGATAAAGAAATGATGAATGGGAATTGTTTTTGTGTTTTGCTGATTTCAGGACATAAAGAATATTCTGGAGTTCCTGGAGCAGAACAAAGATCTGCTGGAGAATCTGGGCCCTGAAATTGATAGACTGAAAGAGATTCAGTCAAAGGTTGATAAACACGAGGAACAGATCATCGACCTCACAGGCCGGGTGGACCAACTGGAAAAAGTGAAAGGTGGTGGGAATGCAGAATAAGAGGATGAAGCAAGAAAACTTTCTTTTTACTTATTAACACATTACTTTTTTTCCCTATAGTTATTACTATAAGAATAATTTTAATGTATTTTTGTTTTATTATTTAATCCAAACACAATAATAGCCAAAAATATTCTTTGTCTAGGATTTAAAACATTTATTAAAATGATTTAACCTTAAATATTTGAAGCCAAGCAGTACTCCATAATGATTTATGATTAAACTTAACATTTTCCATTCGGCTTTCAAGCAGAATAAACAGAATATTCACCAACAAATAAAAATCCTACACATTGCAATTTAGTTTATTGGGCTGCCCCAATTAATTAACTTAATGTGTTTTAAGAGATGGTGGCAGTTCAATTGTACAAGAGTCGGAGGTCCAATAATAGACTAGTCTAAATAAACATGAACATCAAATAAACCTGAACCAATTTTACACTGCTATATCAAATTATAATACTTAAAAGTCATTAGTGAGAAAATCTGACAAGCTAGACAACTGAAGGAATGCTAACTAGGCTATGAAGAATCAAGAAAGCAGGATCAGAGTTCACTCAAATCTAAAAAAGAATACAGGATACTAAAGAACAGACTGACACCAGCAGGAGTGAACCGAAAGACTCTAAAGGTAAAGTAAGCCAAATACAATACAGCCTCCATGGACTAATGCCTCAGTCACACTAGCTTTTGAGAACACCGCTGTGTGGCAGTGAAGACCACACCCCCAGGCAGCATGTTAAAAAAAAAAAAAAACAAGATCTAAATATAAATAACCAAAAGGGCAACAGCCTTCACTCTAACATGGTTTACATCAAGAAAAAGTGAAAAAAAAAGTGAAATCCTGCATTTAAAAGTGATATCATTAAGCTTAGTGATCTCACCTCTCCAATCCAGTGCTTTGTAGTTGCGTCACATGATGTTGGCTCATAGGTCAAAGATAAATTCAGCTCAACTTTCATTGAAAAAGGAACCCAAAATCGAATGCATATATTGATACTTCAGGTTTTGCATCTGCAATTTCAATTCAATTGAAGTCTTAGTGAATTTTTTCATAGTGACTGCGGTGTAATTGTAAAGCCACATTGGGGCAAATCTTTTCAGCACGTGCGCAACAATTCTTTCCTAATTATCAAAAAATGTGGTGTGGAAAGTAGTCTGGATGCAGACTCCTGACATGCTTTCTAAACTCTTTAGTGTAGAAAAAGTACAAAAACTGGATCCGGATCCTGCGCTTGAGCTTGAGCTTCTACTGCTATCTATAGTTTGTTTGCCAGATGCACGATTATATTGACATATCAATTGCAAAAACGTTCTTCTTCTGTGGTAAAAAGAGACCATCTCAGGGCCTATAGTTCTGTTGCAACTCCATGTGGTTGGAGACTTTCCGTAGCTCCTTGGCAAGACTTACGTCTATATTTCCCTCAACCTGGGTTAACGATATCCCATGGTTCAGGATGTGAAGGCACAGACAAATATAATTCACCCCAATGTGGCCTAACCTTAAGGGAGAGGTCACAACTAAAGAGGAGTTAATGAGCAGTGTCAGGTGCAAGGACTTAACGCTGATTAGTTGCAGTTGCTGAAATTAGAAAAAGAGTCTCAAAGTTGCAACCCCCTGCTGGTTTTTGTTTTAACTCTGTTTCGGGAGACACCAGGAACTTAAAACTTGCCAATAGAAGCCTAAATCATGGAATGAACGTTCAAGTGAAACTGAGCAGAGCTGTGGCCAACCAGAAATTGACCTGAACTAGACAGAGTAGAAAACTTATGAGAGAATGGCCAAAACAGGAATATAATGCAAGCAACGATTGAATAAAAAAAATGTATTATTACTGATAAAATTGACACAAAGCAATAGAACTAAAACAATGACAGGCCTCTATAAACAAGCATAAAGCTAGTAAATAATAACATATAGAACACTGACACATAGTCATTAACACATTAATTAATAACATTTTGTTTAAACGTAGTTGCAAATTAAAAATGTTCTTAGGTAATTTGAGTTAACATCTTTGATTTTTCAATGTATTGCTTTCTATTCCAGAACCTTTGTTCTTTGGCATTCCACGGCGACATAAGAACCATCTTTTTGAATTGTGCCGTACAAAGAAATGGGCAGAACCTACTTTTACAGAGATTCAAGAATCCCAAGGTAAAATAATTCACAGAAAAAGATCACCTCTGTATGTCAAAAGAAAGTTTGACATGATATATAAAAACAGTGTACCATGGTAATAAATGACTAACAGTTAAAATATTATTTATAAAAAAGATTCTGCAACAAGTAAACTGTGTTTAAGTGATGGCAACATTTTTACTATTGCCTGAACAATCCCTATAATAATATTAATTTACAAAATAGGTTAAGACAGACAAAGTTAGCAAGAAAAACACATTTATTACAGTCATTAAAAAAACGAGTGATTGCTTCTGAAAGTACTTCCTTATGGATGCAAGGCACATTAACCATTTTTGTGATAGTATGTGATTCAACATTTTTGTATTTTAAAGGGGGCATATTATGAAAGATTGTTGACAAATTGAAGTTGACAAATATGAGCTTTATGGTGGAAAACACTCATTTTAGAGTGGTTAAATTCATCCAGTAGTTTTTGTACATTTAATAATAATAACATTGCATCAAAAATTCTGAGCCATTTTGTGACCAAGCCAATTATAACATCACCAACACAAAATGACAGGCACATTGGTTCCCCAAGAACTGACCAAAAACTGCTCAGACAACTCTCAAAATCTGACAATAAATAACTCTTTTAGACTTTATTATTCAGGAAACCACTTTTTCATCAAATCCATGTTTATTAGAGAAGTTTTAAGTCAGAGATTTTATTTACGGAACAGGCAGCTCGAGGCTTTGTACCAGAGGGTCAAGAGAAACAATTACCATTTATTCTAAAATAACTTAATGGAGATGATTTTTGGGTTGCTTTGTTGTGTACTTGTTGTGTAGAAGAATAATCCTGTTGAATAATCCAGCCGTCTCTGAATCTGCTTTAATCCACAAAGTGAGCATTATATATACTATCGTCACAAAGCAAGCGTTCTGAAGAAATACATTTCATTCATGTCAAAGTCATTCATGTGAGGAACATGCGGTTCTAAGCAGGACAAATTGAGCAAGCCCCTATTAAAACAAAAATATCTGATGTTAATTTACACTTAAATTGTAACATCCAGGAAACACATAAAATTTATTTTACATCACGTCTAAAGGCAATAATAGGTGTCCCTTAAATTTACTTGGTACTGTATGGCTAAGACCAATAGTTATTTTGTTTTAATCTTATAAACACTCCCAGTCTTTCCTTGCTCAAAGTTGTGTAAGTAAGCATTTAAGCACATATAAAAAAGGTACTAAATTTTCTACTTATTTCTAATATGTAACACATCCGAAACCTGTGAAACCTACCATTTATTTTGAATGTTCATGTTGCTTCTGAACAAACGCATATAGCCCAGATAACTTAAAATAACGTTCACAGACATAGATAGTCAGGGGAAATTGAAACCAGGACAAACAAAACTTCATAAATCAATCTTTCTCCTGCTAGTAACAAATCCCTATTTCTTTTTATCTCAACTTACTTCTCATACTATGATTGGTCAAAATGAAATTTGTCTTTCCTATTAGTGTGTATAGTATGCAGGTTGGAATTAACAGTCTGTCACACTTCTGTGTAAACAAGCAAGTGTCACCTTGTGTACCTAAGCATTGCTTCCTCATCTGAAGTCAAGGAGTGATAGTCTTCACTTAATGATAATTCCTTTTGTTTGAAATTCCTTTTGTATAAAACACTGATAAGTAACCTGGAAAATGGCAAGCTATTACTTAAAAATTATAAGTAATATGTCCTAGTGTGGAAAGGCTTTAATTTGATTAAGATCATTGGATTACACCTGCTCACCAATAAACTACTGGTTTCATCTACAGTAAGCTAAAAGACGATTGGTTGAAAAAAAAAAACTTGGTTTGTTGAAAAACTTTAAGATCTCGGTTGCATTTTGAGTGGAACTTTATGCATTTGAATCAATTTGAAACAATTTGGTTATTTTAGGTTACAGGGCCAAAGTGAAGGTGAATGGTCAAAGCTTTACTAGTACAGGAGTTTTTAATGACAAAAAGGCTGCCCATCAGGAGGTAGCATTCATTGCACTGGAACAGCTCAAGGAACTGGAAGAGGAACCATCAGGGTCCATCACACAGTCTGAGGCCTCAAGCTCAGCTTCCTCAGGTAAATCTCTAGAGCAGAACAACTGACACGGTGTTGCTTTGAGAGGAAACCTGATTTGTTTTTATTTCAGGTGAGATGTTTTTTGGTAAAGTAACTGTGGATCTGGATCGAGAGGTGGGGTCATCTAGATGCTCTTCAACGGAAGATGCACTCGAGGAAGCTTATAAGATCCTCTGGGGAGATTTTCACCTCAGTACTCCAGCACAAGGTAAAGGATGAATCTTATGTTGAAAGGGGTCAATAACTGTTAGTTTTTTTCCCTAGAGATTTTACTATTTATTGCTGCAAAATAATTGTTGAGTAGGTCAGTAGTAGGTAAGTAAAAAGTAAAAAATTAAAGCTACTACTTAAGTATGCTTAGATTTGGTAACCTATTCTACCCTTTCTACATGATTTGATATTAGTCTTATGCCTCAGTCAGACTAATGTTTGAGAGCTCCGAATGCCACAGTATGGCCGTTCAGTAGCGTAGACCCCGCCCAGCAGGTAGCATGTTTTAAAAAAAATATATCAAGCTCTAAATATACACGGTCCAAACTGTAACAGATTTCACTCTGATGTATTTCCCATCAACACTGAAGCCCTAAAAATAAAATCTGACTTTAAAACAAGATTTCAGTGAACACATGTTCTAACCTCTCCTATCTGTGCTTGGTAGTCGCATCACGTGATGCAGTGTCGCAACTCGACTTTCATTGGAGGAGGAATCCGAAATGTCACCACATAAGCTGGAACTTCCGGTTTCACCGTTATATGCGATCCCATTCATGTCAATGGAGTTGCTTTCATAGTCTGAACATGACATTATGCGTATCCTTAATGTGCTAATATTATGAACACCCAATGAAGCATTTACAAACACCATTATGAACTAAAGTGCTTGAAATACAGTCATGTTAATATTTTCAAATATCTGGTGCAAGGTGTTCACAGACAATATGCTCAGAAGCCAGGAAACAGAGACTGAAATGGTGTCATCCTCTCCTTAAAAAAACGCTCCTTTAGCAATGATAGATGAAAACTAATTTTTTGACTCTTATGTGGATTTTATGAAAAGTTAAAGGAAATTAAATCAGAACAAGAGAATATGCAGACAGTCTGACATTTTAAAAGTGTGGGAAATTATCCCTACATAGAGGCCTGCACATTTTTGGACTGCTGAATAGATCATTGGAGCTCCACTTCCTCCCTTCATGTCAGTACACCTCTGGATGCTTCCCACACAGGCAACCCACTATCCCAGCTCTTACCTTCCGGCCGGTGCTTCAGAGCCTCAAATATAAAGACAACCATTTAATGTATTAACACTGGAGAGTACCCCTGTGCCACAGCATATTCTTTGTGTGTGTGCACATGCACACTTCGCTTTTTTTTTTTAACATCTTTTAAACAAAAGTGTGTGACATAATTTTTCTTCTTTTTTGAGTCAATTATGTTTAACACATAGTTCCTGTATTCATGAATAACATAAACTAATCTATTTGTTTTCATTTCAGCAGGTCAATCGTATAGATCCATGATGATTGAGTATTTCATAAAACATTTTTCCCAAAAACCATTAGAACACTTAATTCAAAATGATGACAACACGATCATGTGCAAGCTCAAACTTGGGCCTTTCACATTTTATGACCCAGGTATTTTATTCATAATCAATAAAACATATTTCAAATTATTATTTAATCTATAATGTGTTTTCAATTATTTTTTGAAGATGGTTCTACCAGGAAGAGACTGACAGAGCAACAGGCTGCAAAAGTAGCCCTGTGTCATTTGTCAGAGATTCTTAACTTAGCTCCAATATCAGACGGGGAGAAGAATTTTAAAGGTGTTCTGAAGGAAAGTCTAGAGATACTGGGTCTTAAAACTCCCAACTATACGGTAGAGAAAAGTGAAGTGGCAGGGACAAGCGGCCTTAGTACTGAACAGATGCACTTGACAGAATCTCTCACTCAAATAGCAGAGAAAGAGGTTTCAGAGCCACAGTCTGAAAACATCTTTACATCTGCACCTTCACACCAAGAAGAGCCTTTGTGTGTTCCTGTTACTGGCCTGTTAGACCCTCAAGACTGCTTTTCAACAGTTTCACCAAAGAAGCCCCGAATTGAGTTAACAGGTAAATCAATGTATTTTATTATAGAGTTATTCTTGTTCTGCTTGTGTCTGTATAATAAACACTCTTTATGTGTTGTTTTTATATGGTTGAGAAGTTACGTCGTAGCTGGGGTTATAAAAAAAAACAAAAATAAAGGGAGCTGTTTCCAGTTTTGTACCAAAACAAAGATGTAGCTCAGGGGCTGTTTTTTCTTTAGCCCTGTATTGTTTTATTTTAGAAGAAATGCTGCCTGATTCAAGAAATCATATTTCCTTGCTATTTTCTTGCTCAATACCTAAAGATTTAACCTCACTAAATAAATGACTAAATAAATGACTAAATTTATAACGTCTGCAATGACCTACAAAGCTGTTTATATTCCGATATTTCTTCCATGCATTGCTGGCGTAAAGGTGGCACGGTGGTGGAGTTGTTTGCCCTCTAACCTGAAGGTTCGTGGTTCGATCCCCTTCAGGTCAATTCTGCTGCCGTCGCCCTGGGCAAGCCACTTCACCCGCATTGCCCTGTATGAATGTGTATGACTAGTGGGGGGTGGTTGGTGGGCAGGAGGCCGTAGGCACAAAATGACAGCCACGTCCTGTCAGACTGTCCCAGAGCAGCCACCAGAGTGTGAATGTGGAGTGAATGATTATTGCTCTGAAAATTGTAAAGCCTCTTTGAGCGTCTGGAAAAGTGCTACATAAATTGAAGCCATTATTATTATTATTAATAATTACTTCGATACACACAATGCACAACCGACATAAGAGTAACACCTTCCCGCCACATGTCCGTTATTTTACCTCTTTGTTTTAACAGCACATGAGCGAAGAGATCAAGCAGAAGTGTTCAAACTTCCACAATGCTGGTGGCCAATCAAACGTTCTTAGAAGTCACAATGAATGAAAAGATCTGGTGGAAATTTATAAATGATTATGATCACTTTGTTAACCAAGTTAGCTAGGTAACTAAAAAACAACAGTAAAACTCATTAAACCTTTGTATGAGTAATATGAATTAACACAGCAATTACTGAAATAAATTACTATTTGTTTATGATGATTATTAACCATGCATTAATTGGCACTTTGATGTAAACTAAATAAAAAATGCCCTTGTAGAATTTACTTCAAAATGGCATATTGCATGTTCTTACCAACTGCTCCATGATAGTGGTTCAATCCTCCAGGTCTGAGCTGCAGAATCTGTCACTTCTTATCATGCATCCAGAGGAAAAATGGGAGGATGCCACTTGTGTTTAATTATTCAGTTGATCAGCTAACCACCTGCATAAACCAAATATCATACCACTGCAGGGATCAGGCACAAAGTATTTGCTTATTTTTTTCTTAATTAAATCATTATTTTATGCTTTTGTATAATCTGTTAAAATACAAAATTTCTCCATGAATTCTATTTATTGCATTTATTCTCAACAGCAGAGTTTACCATGTGAAAAAAACCTTTTCGCTGGTTGAGGATGGCTGCAAAACCCTATTAACTCTTGATGCTGTTGTGTTTTTTTTTTCACTTTACTTTTCAGGAAAAACATTCTATGGTAAAGTGACAGTGGATCTTAAACAGGAAGTGAAGTCTAAGAGATGTTCTTCAAAGGATGAAGCTATTGAAGCAGTTTATAAGGAACTATTGGAAAAATATGGTATTGCTGCTCCAGCAGAAGGTAGATTGCATCATTTGAGTTGTACATTAAATAAGTCAGACAGCCAAGCGATGCCTGCCCAAATCACTTGTTTTTGAGACTTGGAATAACAATCCTTGGATTTATTAATTTATTAATAAAAAAGCATAACTCTAGCTAGTTTCTGCTAGTTTGAAGTCAAACATTTTAAAGGTCCCATATTATGCTCTTTTTATAGCACTTTGAATAAATATTTATTTACATTACTTTGTTTTTCGGCGAGCATAACCTCTACTCATGCCTTGTTGCAACAGGACAAACATACAAGTCTGTGCTCTTGGATCATTTTCGAACACAAGATTTTCCAAAGCCTTCTGAAGAGGTTATCGATGATGACCAAACAACAGTCTGCATTCTGAAAAGCATGCCGTTAACTTTTTATGACAAAGGTAGTATTGTTTGTTTTTTAATGAACACCTTCAAAACACATTTGGGTAGATGTTTAGGTTCTTGTTGCATAAACAGCAGACATAGAAGCTGACCACGACTATAAAATTCCAAAAGCATTAAAGAGAAAAAGCTGAAATTTTAAAACAAGTTTTAAAAGTTTCTGCATTACCGTATTGCATTTTATGTTAAAGTGAAAAGAAGAGACAATGGTTATATTTTACAAATGACAAGAAACTATGTTTGTTTAGACGGATCTTCTAAAAAAAGACAGGCCGAGCAGCAGTCAGCTAAGGTAGCTCTGCAGTATCTGTCGAGGATCTTTAATTCTTTTCCAATATCTGAAAACGAGTCAAACTTCAAAGGGGCTTTGAAGGAGCTTCTAGATGGTCTGGCTCTGAGCAACCCAGTTTATGACACTAGAGACTGGCAAGAAGAGACTGCCACAGAGCCAGGGACCACCAGCATGAGCCCATCCCTTTCAAACTGTGAGTATACTGTTGAACACTAAGTACAGTATTTATTTATAAAGAATTCAATAATGTACAATTATGTGAATGAAGATGACGTTACACCAATATTTGTTCGCTTTTCATGTGTACCACAGTAAGGTACATGTTTTCACCCATCATACTTTGCTCAAGTTCTTGAACTATTCATGGAACTATAACATGAAGGATTCTTTCTGGTTTATTCATCTAAAGTGATTTAAAATCACTTTTCCTGAACTGCAAAAAGTCACTTCACTTCACTAATAAGGGAAACTAGAGAATATATTTGTTGCATTATCAGTGGTAGTAATTACAGTGAGGATAGAAGGAGTTTACAAGGCTCAAGGAGGACTTCTATCTTAGCCTTCTCGGAAGTATATTAAAACGATAGATCTAGCAGTAGAAAGATAATTTCAACATGGTGCTTAAAAAACTTACTCTGCTGGCTTTAATAACACTTTTTCAACATATAAAGCATATTTTAATATTTTAAAAGAAACAAAAGCTTTCCTTTTTACTATGAAATCTTATCTTAACTACACAGTTTTCTCCCTACATTGATGACACATCTTACTGCATTTGATATATGCAAAAACCCTTTTGGATAAAACTAATTTACTTGTTTTTCAGTATCTATCTCACTAGCATCTGTGAATGAACATTCAGAGGTTGGAATGGTCTACAAAGATCAACACGGAGAGATTAATAAATTACCTGATTCTGAGCAAATGGATGTTGAAGATTCCAGTTCCTCGTCTTCTTTGAAGAAACGACCCCAGATAGATTTTCCAGGTTGGATCATATGTTTGCTACGGAAACTCATTGCTGCTACAGACATATATTTTATGCAATTATTATTGTTATTTCTTAATATATTGTTGGGACTTTTTAATGCTTTTATTAGAAAGGACAGCACTGATAAGAGATATGAAGAATATTATAGAGAGAGATCAGAAGAGAAGGATTGGGAAAAGACTGGGGCCGGATTTTAACCCCATATTTGCACCATATGTCAGTGGACCGACTGCTATGCCATCAGTGCTGACTTTTCCATGCAATTATGTCGTAATAATGAGATCTCTTCAATATGTCATTTTTATGCCTTAATTATGTCATTTTTATGATAAAATATTGTACAAGATAGTTATGTCTACACTTGACATTGTTATTCCTGCTCTTTGGCCAGACATAGCACGTTTAAATGAACTGGTTCGCTTTGACTTTTTTCCTCAGTTTAAGCCACACAAACATTTGAACAACTTTGAGTCTCATATATATTGAGCCTATGAACTTTGTGTCGCCATTTAAAATGTTTGAGACTTTAATATGTAAAATATCCATGTTATTTGGTTGGCTTGTTGAATGACGGTTTGAAATGACACAAAATAATCATTGTACAACAGCGACGTACCCAGAAGTAACAATCTTATTTTCATTAAATAACTATTCCTTTTGCGAGATAATTATGTTGTTTTTATGACATAATTGTCTCGTAAATACAACATAAGGATCTTGTAAAACTACAAAATATGTTGTAATAACAAGATATTTTCTTGTAAGAACTACATAATTAAGTTGTATTTGCAACATAATGTAGTTTTTAAGAGAAAAAAATATTGTTTTTACAACATAGTTAAGTGGGAAAAAATATATGTGTGTGGCATCAATGGGCTTCCATTTTTTCTGTTAACTTGTAATGTGAGTAATTAGTGTGTCTCATGTGTTTTATTGTTGTTCTTTTTTTTTAAACAAATTAACCTCTTTTATAGAAATAAATGAGCTGCTGAAGGTATATAACCTCAATCCACCACAGGTGAAGATGGACGACATAAAGCGTGAGCAGATTTACAGATGCACTGTGGGCATTAACCTTGAAAAGTTTTGTTTTGAAAATAAAAGTGTGTACGAGTCAAAGAAGGAGGCACTCAGGCAAACCTACCATTTGTTTGGCCGTGCCGTATCCATTTTGGATAATAGTTCAGGTACTGTATTTAAGGTTTTATTTTTAATAAATTGATGTAACAGATGAATATGATCTCCTAACACAAATATGCCTTAACTGATGCTTATTTCTTCAACCTCAGATGAAAAGATGTCCAGTGCAGAAGTGAAGAATTATTTTTCTCAGAAGCATTTTAAGCTTCCAGAAGATGATGTAAAAGGCTCTGGGAAGTGCTTCTCCTGCTCACTGAAGAATGTGTATTACAACATTTGCTATCAGGGAAAAGGTTTGTGTCAGATGAGCTCATTTCTGCTATTGGATTAAAACATTTCAGGATAGTTGCAAGACTCTTAAAGAGCAAGAACACCAAATATATAAAAGTCTTTATTATAACATTCTTAAGATTCTAAACATGACAGTGTATTTACACAAACTTTCAAACAAAGATGTTGACAAACTGGTCAACAAACTAAAATAGAGCAGGAAAACAAATTGGTAATGTTAAGTTGTTCAGACTTGTGCAATCCACAACTTAAAAGGGCTTTCAGCAATGAAGACATACACTCAAGTAAACAGTGAATAATGGCTTCAGTAGGTAAAGAACCTTAATAAAACAAACAAAACATGCATTTTTCTTACAATGTAACCTTTTTTTGAAGTTTAACATTGAACTTTTCATTAACCCTTGTGTTTTGGTGTTTGAGTCAACAGAAAAATTATACAAGCAATTATTATGTGAAACTGGAATTTACTGGCCTTGGCTCATTTTCTGTGAAAAACATTTATCAGAACACATTTTTTATGAGCCCACACTGAATCCCACCTCCACATTTATATTACACACAAGGTGTTCGGGTCTACTGGACCCGGGGCATGTAAAAGTGTGAAAATGGTAGATTCTTGACTTTTCTCTGTCTTCCCACACAAACATAAATCACACATAAACATACAATTTTTTTAATACAATTCTATGATTTTGTTAATTAAAATACCCAAAATGCAATGGGTCTAGCAGACCTGCCAATCCTGCCAAATTAAACAATAATGAGAACACCACACATGGTTTACATTCTAAATGTGAAGAAATAAGGTTAGAATGTTTGCTGTTTAAATCACTTGTTTCCTGAAGTAAAGTAAATATATTTTAAGTATTTCAACATAAAAATGTCTTGATTGGGATTAAAAACCAATGGGTCCACCAGACACTTCCTGATTAACAGTAATGGACACCACACGAGGGTTAATGCATTAAAATACAGAGAACAGCACAAGCACAACAATAAGCTCTCATCGGCGGTCTCTTCAGAGTTATGCTAAGTTTGAATATTTGCACCAAAGGTTTGACTTTCAGCCGTGGATTACTGTGTGTGTCCAGTCTGGCCACACTGCTCGATTCATTTTGCCACAGCTGGCAGTGGGTGCAGCTGTAACGCTACATTTGTGCACTAGGAAGGAGAGGATATCTCAGAAGAAGAGGAACTAGAAAAAGTTTAATTGTTTGACAAGCGGGAATAATGTATGTCAACCACCAGAGGGTACCGCAGCTCTTCCACTGCTTGCTTCTGTGGTATTATATGTGGTTCATTGACTGTATGCACACATAAGGCAATTCAACACAGAACATTTTCTGTTTTTTCTAATGCCTCGCATTTCATTCCCAAGATTTTCCAGAAGTGTAACAACACAAGCCTTTTGTTCCAAAAAAAACTCAAAAAATGGCTACACTTTATGTAACAATACAGCACTAGTTTTGATGACTTGCTGAAGTTCAAACCAAACATCAGAAGGTGAAAGATTGGCCTTCTTTTTTTTTTTTTTTTTTTTTACTTTTGAGGAATTTTCCCTCACGGGTCTTCTCAATAATTTACAGAAATAGAGAAATAGAGTAAATATCCAGTGAACTGCATTTTTGTGGGGGGGGAAAGCTTTTTTTCTGTCAAAAGGGGATCAGTGACTGAGTAGAGAAGATATAAATAGAACATACAGTAACTGAAGAAACAACATGTCTGTCCAGAGTTCTGAAACAAAAGGTGTAGTCTTGTATAACGATAGTACAAGGCAAAAACATTTGTTGAGACAACTCCAAAATGTAAGGCAATCTACTTAGGTTATTGAGTTTTTAACAATATAACATTCCGTAACCCAACAAACTGTCCTTTGCAGTGGTAACAAATAATCTTCTGCTGTGTCAACATTTTTTATTGTGCCAAAAGCATACCCTGAGTTTAGCCAATTTTTGATAAAGAAGCGGTACTAATTCCTTTCAGTGTTTTTTGTGCCAATATCCAGCTCACTATAGGAAAATAAATAGGTATACCCTAGACAAGTCGCCAGTCTATTGCAGGGCAATAGTAACTCAAAATGATGCTATCTGTCAATTAAGCATGTTTTAGGCACTCAGAGTTAACCCACACAACCTCAAGAATAATAGACAAACTCTGAGGCAGCTTCTGACTGCAACAATAATAAATCCATGATTTTGTGTCAAAATATTTTTAGATTACTATTAACCATTCTATGGCTCACAACTATAAATATGACTTTTATGTAGTGCTACCAACTTCCTCAATGTATGTTTCTTGATTTCAAATAAAGATATTTCCAAATTGCAAGTAATTAGTTGTGTTTTAAGTTAAATTATTTTGGCCATAACGTTTTTTTTACATAACGTATAATATATGTTAAATTGTAGCATGTCACAAACCCACCTGAATAAATAAAATAAAGAGAGAGAGTGTGTGTTTATTTATTAATAAAATATATAGACAAATCAGTAAATTATATTTTAAAACAATAAAAATCTACTTCTGAATACGATATTTGAAAACACTGTTCAATCATAAGTGATCAGCGAAATGAGCTTGTGGGTTGCAGTTAGCAGGGTTCCCATTTTGGTTCAACATTTATTAATTAGCTTATTAACTTAACCCAACATTTTTGAACTGTCAAGAAAGTTTGGTAAAGTTATCGATAAAGATAAGTTTAAGCCTCAAAAATTATATCTTGATCAGGTTGTTTTAGTGTGGCAAGGTGTGCCTAATAAAATGGCCAGTGAGTGTACTGTGAAAGTGTCTGTATTAAAGTTTTATATCATTTGTGTTTTTTAGGGCCATCAGAGGAGTTAGCAAAGTCTAATGCTCTCCAGACTGCATTGCATTCCCTTGCACCCCTTTTTAACTATCCATCTGTTCCTGGCGCTGATAGTTCTCAAGAGCTGCATAATCAGCTGAGCTCCATGCTGAAAGGGGCTGGTCAGAAAGAGTCTGTATTAGCCCTACTCATTACAGAACAGGTCTGCGTCCAGCTCTCATTCTGTGACTATACCATAAAGTGTTCTTGCCAAAGTTCTAAGAAAGCTGCACGAAATCACCTCAGCGCACGTCTCCTGGGACTTCTAGGGGTTGAAACAGGTCAGCCCTTTTGAATACTTACACTTTTGTTGTTGTTGTTTTTAATATTCTATAATTGTTCTGTTTTTAATTCAACCAGAAGCAAAGGAGACATTGTTGAGGAACAGTGTGGATGAATGGTTTTTACAGCATAACCTCCCAAAACCAGTGTTTGAGGACACAGAAGAATTGCTGGGAGCAAAAGCTACTTTCTCTGTTCAGATGACTTGCACCAGTCCAGGTGACTCAGATACACTCCTCACAGCTCTTAATACTTGTGTGTCAAAGTCCATTCCTGGAGGGCCTGTCCTGTTGAGTTTCACATCAACCTGAAGGATTGAGGACTGATTTAGTCTTCAAGCTAGTTTGAAAGTTGTAGGTCTGTGTGCACTGAAGCAGGAACACAACATGGCTCCAGGAATTTAGTTTGACACCACTGATCTAAGATGCAGACCTTTGATGAGTAATAATGGGAAAAAAAATTGTAAATCAGATATCATTGAGGCTAATCAAATTCAGTCACACTCTTTGCACTACTGTTGCTTCTGTTAACTTGTGCATTCTCCTCCCAACCCACTATTATTTGGCTTAAAGTAAAACATATATATATTTTTTTATTTTTTTTTAATTTAATGTGCTCTAGACAGTTCTGAGCTTATGCTTGTGCCTTATCAGTGTGTATGTGTGTGCATAAACAATATCACCACTTTCACACCACACAACAATTCAAATCTATTCAATGATTTTTGTTAATCACCACAAATCTTAAACACAGCAGCAGAGCTTGAGAGTTTATGACAATCCTTTCTGAAAAATCATTGAGCTCAGCATTTGACCAGAAACAACATCTACTTAAACAAAATAACTTGATGGAAAAATAGCATTAATATCCTGTTTCACAATGATTTGTGGATACCTTCACCCTGCTCCTGGTTGACTGTTTAAGGGCACTTTTTTCTCATGCAAAGTTGCACAACCTATGTGTGTTAAGCAAAGATGAACAGAACAGTTTTCATTAACACCATGAAAACCTTATGGGGATACAGTGGAATACCTGTGCATTACTGATCAGCCGCAACTCAAGATCATTTAAAGGGCCAACCTTCAAAATATGTGAATAGTTCATAAAGACTCTGAATTAGTGGTTCCCAACCTTTTTATCACCACAGTCAATTTTATCACAGAGGGGAAAAGGTTTTATATTGCAAATATAATAATGAACATATTAGCAGCTTCCTCATAACGTTGCTGCAGCAACATATTAATAGTATGTTTCCAAGAAGTAATAAAATAATCTGGTAATTTAAATATATAATATATTATAAAACTATATTAGGTTCTCTGTGTCTAAGGTACCAGACATGGAGTTCCAGAGGTCTGGGCGTGGGTGCTTGTACCCACATCCCTGTCACAGAAGGTAGGACCATAGGGGAACTGGCCAGAGGGAGCAGAGTTCTATGAACCAAGGTAGATTAGGCCAATAACGTGCCACCATTAGAACCTCTGCCTCTTCCTCCCTGGTCTTGCACATGAGGGGTGCAAGGAGGCTCACTGGGGAAAATGCATAAAGGCGTTTCTTCTTGGGCCAGCAATGTGCCAGCGCATCTATCCCGAGAGGAGCCTGCGATAGAGCATAGAACAGCCGGCACTGAGCATTATCTAGATCTGCTGGACTGCCAGGAGAGGTGGAGTCGCCATTCTACTGACCAGGGTTTTGTTACTTTGCTGGGTTTTGGTTTATCTTGGTTTTCACTCTCGTAAATTGTAAATAAACCATCCTTTTGGACGTTACATTAGCGAGTGTGCCATCATTTTTTTTTTAGGTTTTCTCATTTTATTATACTTTTGAGAACCCACTACGAGCCTTCCGGGTTCGTAAACCTCACAGTGACGATGCCCACTAAGGAATAGCGCTATATTTTGACACTTCAATACCAGGAGAATTTGTTGCACTCATATTCAGCAATTAGAAGACAAGTGTGTATTGGACATCAAGGTAGCCAATCAAACATGAGCTTCTCATGCTCAAACAGCCACGGACGTCTGCAGGGAGATAATACAGATGACTCCTGAAATAATCCATATAAAAAAACTATTTTTTTTAAGCAGAACATAAGCACAGGATTGTTCATCCATGTTAATACACTAAACATTGATTTATTCTTGTTCTAAAGATGCACAACACTTTTCATCTGCAATTTTCTACAAAAAAAAACTACAAAACACTCATGGAATCAGTACTACTCTACTTTGGGGCTGGTGAAAAAATCTCAACAAGAAGAATTAACGAGTAAAGTTGCAGCTAAATTGTTAATATAAAAAACAACATATAGTTTAAATAGACTGGAAGTAAGTTTTAATACCTTATATGATGATGATGAAATAAAGAAAGTTGTTAAAAATATTAAAATAATTAAGTAAAAAAATTTTTTTTGCTGACCGTGTATGGTCAAACTTTGTTGTTGGTAGAATGTGATTGGTATTTTTAGCTAAAGGATCTTTAAACGAGTATAATTTTATTTTGTTATATTATATATAATATTTTTATTTATATAAAATACAAGCTAGATGGTCCGTACCTTTTATTTGGAGGACATTTCGATAATTGGATCTCGGTGACTTTTAATTAAATACCCCCGGTTTAGAAGATTGAACCTTTATCTTCTTTATAAATGACACTAACAAGCAAGAAGGTCTGGGGTGGCCTGGAGTGATGATCAATTCATTTAAGCGCCATCTGGCGTTCAGGATATTGCCTGTGCCCTCATTTTGACCCCAAGAAAATGGAGACTGTCTTTGCTGCCTACTTGGGAAATTCACACAACAGGTTGACAATTTTATTTTTAACAATGCCAAAACATAGTTTTTCACTTCCAACTTCCTGTCACCTACTATATGTGAGGTGGAAGGCCTTCAAGGGGAGAGGTTATGAGATTAACAATTAGATGTAATTTGTATACCATGCCATCAAATAAAAAAGTAGAAGAGAGAAAGACAACAGCCACACAGCAGTGTTTTCAGATCCTTAAGTGACTTTCAAACAGCTGGGTGACTTATTCTTTCAATTTAGCGACTACTGAAATTAAAATGTGGTGTTTGTTCTATAGGACTATTGTGAATTTTACAACAATACAAAGAGCAAGTTATAAGATGTGTCTGATATTTTAGGTGTGGAGGAGACTTGGGAATCTGCGAAGTTGAAGTTACTTCAACTGCTCAAGGAAAGATTTCAGCTTCTACAGGACAAAAATCACTGACCTTGAAAACTTAATTGAGGCTTAAAGCACCAATTCCTTTCTACTTCAAATGATCAAAATAGGATTCTTTTTAATAAGGACTTTGTTATTGACGTAATGCTTTTTAATATGACTCTAGAATTAAAAAGATTCAAGGTGAATCAAGTGTAACTGCACAGAGGAATGCTAAAATTTTTACAGAATTAAAAAAAAAATTCACAAATTAAGGGATTATCTTCTATGATGAAATGTAAATTGTTGTACTTTTTAAAAATTAGACTATGAAATTTTGTAAATATGTTTTTGTGATGGTTCATCAATTAGTAATGCAGTTTTTCTCTATGATCCTTTTGAACTGGAATTAAACATTGTTTCAAAGAAATACAAAATACCCATCCCAAAAGCTATGGAATCAATGATTTGGATTTAAAAAAATAATATATGTTTAAATATAATTCCAATTGTATATTGAAAAGTCATTGATTTGGTGTCTATTAAATGTGAAATACAACATTTATATATAAATGCCTTTTTATATAATGCCGTATGAAATTAATGTGATTGGAAAGTGCATTTTCATATTTGTATCATTGTTAAAAGTCAACAGAGCAGAGGCACAGAAGAGACTGAAATCCTGAAAAACCTTTCTGAAATCTTTCTGACATGGGAGATCTTGTCTTGTTGATTTTGACTCTTTAATAAAACCTGATTTGATGTGACTTTGTTTCAACAACAGGAGTCCTAACTCTAATGCCTCTAAAACTTTGCAGTTGTAAAGTTGAAAAAGTATCAACATTAAACATAAATGCTCAAACCCTTTCTTTGTTTAAATCGATAATTTACATTTCTGTTTGCATCCCAAGGTTTTAGATTATGTTTCTATCATTTTTTGATTTAAAAAGTCATAGTCCCATTAAACAATCAAATTATGAGACCAGAATGACAAATAATAAATAATCCACCACCCTCTACAACTTACTTACCATTAAAAATGTTTATCAATCAGCAATGTATTATATATATATATATATATATATATATATATATATATATATATATATATATATATATATATATATATATATATATATATATGTATATATATGTATATATATATATATGTATGTATATAAGCTATGTTAAAAAGTAGTCTCAGATAATAAGGTTTTGTTACACCGTTTCACTATTTAATGTGACTGTGATTCTCTAATTTAATACAACTTGGTTAAAACATCCTACAGGGTTTCTGCATGGTCTTAAAATGTCACAAATTTAAAAACTTTAAAAATGTAGCCCACATTTTAGGCTTTAACATTTTTAATTCACTGTTCTAGGTCTTAAATAACCTTTTTCGTGTCATATTTTTTCTGATGTAAAGCTCATTTGATATGCGTTTTTGTTGTTGCTTGGGATTACCAGAGATTGAGAAAATGGTCCTAAATGCAAAAAAAAAGTAAAAAATTATGGTCAGAGTTGTCAAAGTCTGAGAAAGTGTTCATGATGCGCTTAAAATCAAATTGTTGTGGGTTCAAACAATGTATTTGAAACATATCGTTTATTCCAGAAAAAAGGTCTTTGAAAGTCTCAAATTTGACTTTATGAAACCTGCAGAAACCCTAATCATATAAACCACTAACACCATAAATGAACAATAGAAATATCTAAAAGTAGGTATTTTTGAAAGTTTATTTAATTTTTCATTATTATTTGTCACTAACTCAGTTAGGTTTGGAGTCATTTATTTAGTATTCACTCTGTATAATGTTTTTTTATGGTTCAGAAGTTTCCAGATCCCTGTCTTACAAACATGAACATATTTTTTCAATCAATTTAATTTTTAGTTATGTAAGACTCTGGTAAATCAATCTTTCTTTGATTGATCTTTCAGTTTCAATCAATTTAATAACATCCATCATCAATTGAATAGTTAGTATAAGAAGGCCTGCCAGCATTATAAGTTTGTTATTATTTTATTCCACAAAAAATTTTAGTTAAAGAAAGTTGAAAGAAAGAAATGATGGCATAACTTTTCCTTTAAATCTCACATTTTTTATTAGGTAGTGCACTAAGACTTGGTCTTTTTTCATCTTTGATACTCTGCCATCTCAGTTTTGCACATTCCAAGACAAAGCTGTGGAACAGGCCTCCTCACTAGTTCATCCATGTTTTATAGGGCTATTGCCCGCTCAGGGTGGGCTGACTAGTTCGGGAGGATGGCCAAGCTCTAAATTGAAGCCAAACCCTGTGAGCTCTGTCTTGCCCTGGTATATTATACATCATTTCTCTCTGAAGTCAAGAAAGTAAAAATCAACACTTAAATCAACCCTCATTGCAAATACAGGAAAATGTCTTGTTCATTTTTTAAGAACTGTTTTCAGTCGAGTCTAGAGGATGTTATTAGAAGCTGTTTCATAATATTTGTTGTTGTTATTGAAGATGGAATATTTTCTTAGACTTATGGCCAATCTGACGTTTGCTATTCTACAGCTGTGAATCTTGGAGCATTTTGAGCACTAAAACTATTTACTTGAGAGTTTTTTTTTCTGAAAGACAAAAAGCACAGTCTTTCTTAGGTTGCTTTTCTCAAAAACAGATCCACCCTGGACTGAACTACCAAAGTTTAGCACTGAGGAAATCAAGTAGTTCATGATTAGTTCATTTCCTGAGAGAAAAAAAAGCACTCTATGTGTATATAAAGGGAGGTTCCAATCGTGCCAGAAAAATACGTAGTTCAGAATCTCCCGACTGGGGAAGATGGCTAATTGTTCTTAAACTAAATTTCAGGTGAACTCCAAAATAAGAACTCCAAAAATTATATGTATTTTTTTCTATTTGCTCCTTCTGCATGCTCTTATATACCATTGTATAGAATACTGGAGGTGTTTTTTTGTCTGATCTATTTTTACTGTTGAAAACACAGCAATAGTTGACCTTTTTCTTGTTCTTTATGGTAAAATGCATTGCTGTTAATGACCAGCCAAAGGTGAGTGTAGCCAGCATTTGAAATGGCAGACTGCTCATGTGCAAGAACACTTCTGGTTAAGTGACCATTGTGAGGGAACATTTTGTTGATGTCCCATGTGTACTTCATGCAACATTCAAATGTAGATTTGTCAAACTCAATTTCTGGAGAGACACAGATCTGCAACATTTAGTTTGAGCCTTAACAAAACCCACCTGGACCAGCTTATGGAACCATTCATGGTTAGACTTTAGCCAGGTTTCTGACCCACAAGGAACTGAGTTTTACACCCCTGCTCTAATATGAGTGTGAAAGGACCAAACGAGAGAGTTAAAAACCTAAGGAGCCTTTGGCTGAGACAAGTTTATAACACAAAGAGGATAACATTTTAAGACATCTATTATGTTCTGCAAATGGTCACATTTTTTAAACATTGCAAAATGTGGAGAGAGTTGCCTTCTGCCTAGATTTGGTTTCAATTACAAAAACCCTGTTAAGCTGGAGAAAATGCCACTGCATTACGATACAGTCAACTGTATACTTAAAAAAATGTTTTTCACAGAGGCGGAATGACACTCATCCCCATAGAATAATATAAAATTGTATCAAATTAATTTAGCGGTTTAATGGCCTGGTATTTACCCAACCAAGGTCCCAACAAGTGCGCTTTATCAATTCTGCAACATATGCAACACATTCAGAGAATCAAAAAACGTGTAAAAGTTAAGCATAGAATTCACTTCCATGCCCTCTAATTTGTTACTCTTTAAATGAACTTAATGGATGCTTTTATTCTTAACTTTAAGTACAACATTTTGATGTGACCACGCTTCAGGATATTGTTTTTACTTGTTTGGTTAGTTAAAGCTTTTAACCCCAAAAATGTCAATGAGGGACTGACCATGTTTTTCTTAGAAAATATACAATTAACCTGAAAATGTATTTCATTTTTTCTGTACCTGAGAAGTATAATAAATATACATGCGTACACATTTACCATATTCAACATTTTCTACACATACATTTATATTTCATTATCTTGAATGTTCAGTCAAACCAGTCTTGCTCTCAGAATGGTATTATTTAGGCAAAAACAAATAAAAAGCACATAGTTTGGGTCATATTTATTGAGTGTGCTCTGTGTAGAACATTGAATTATCTACTGAGGAAATGTTCACCTGTCTGGTTACATTTTTCTTGGCTGAGTTTAATGCCAACTCCCCCTACGCACAACTGTTACATAACGATATCTAAGCTAACCATAGTTCTCAATCTGTCTGTGCTAGCAAATTCTGTTGAACTCTGCAATTTTCATGTTTTGCAAGCAGAGCAGGGGAACTTCCTTCGCTCCCTGTTCCCTCCCAAGGGCTGTGTGTGGATAGCAAAATCAGATAAATACCCTCAGGAATGCACCATTAGGCATTTAGTACTGCCAGAATACAGGTAAAAAAGCACAAAGGAAATAGTTAAGCTGTAGGAATGTTTTAATGTGTGAAAACCTGCATATGGAAGAAACTGGCAGGAGGTCTCGTGTAAATGCTCACGCTCACACTGTGGAGTAGTCTAAACGTTAGTGTCTGAAAAGTTAATCCACCGGACTTGACAGAAACTTTAGACTCCAGTGGATTTGCTCTCCATGAGAACAATCATATTGCATTACTGTAACCAGGATGGCTGTGTTTTTACAACTGTTAATACAAGGACTTGTATCGTGTGTCTCAACCTTTGTGCAGAACACAGCATATTCTGTGCTGATTGTTTTATTGGCAAGACACCTTCTCATTTTCAGTCATAAATTTTGTATTGCTCCTGTATTTACGCTGCAGGCTGTTATTTAAGTAACTTTGCTTAACAGATTCCATTTTATTTGTTTATGTGTCCGTTTCGAGAATTATCAAATCAAGTATTTCATCAAATACTGCTTTATATACAACGAGTACAAAGTGCTTACCACAGATATACAGTTGAAGAAACATTAAGAACATGGGGGAACATAAAACAAAATTCCAAACAATAAAAGTTTATTAAGTACATGCCTGCCTAGGAGATGAGTTTTATTCCTGTTTTTGAAGATGGATAAGCTATTGACCATCCTAAGCTCCGCTGGAAGGTCATACCAGAGTTTATGCCTGGTCATGCTAAAACTGGTCTCCAAACTCTGTTGCTTTTTCAGTGTTAGTTATTTGTAATAGTAAGTAATGCGAATCAACATTAACATGAATGTTACCTCAATAAAATCTCCAAAATGTTTGGCAACGTCTTTATGTTAAAATTCCAGCTCAGGCTGAACATTTCACCCCTGAACACAAGCAATGAGAAAATTGCTAATCAGAGAAGGGAATTTTTAAGACAGCATAATATTCTGTACACAAAAATACGTTCACAGAGACAGGACATGACCTTGGTGAAGGTGTCTGATTGGCTTAATGTTTACATGTTAAGCATACAGACATAAAAATAATTCACCCCTCTCAGAGTGTTCATGAATATCAAAACCTAAAGGAGCCAGGGGTGGAAACATGTTTTTATTTCCTCTTCAATGTTGGGCAGTTTTAACATTGGAGTGAATGAGAACCTGCTCACTTTTGGAGTCAGCCTCAAGTGGCTGCTTGGGGAATTGCAGGTCAGTCATTTCCTATTATGCGTCGAGAGGGAAAGTAGGAGGTTGCCCATCAGTTAAAAGAAACTGCACTAAAGTTCCAAATGTGTATTTATTTCATTGAAAATAACTGTGAGCTGCTACTTCGAGAACCATGCTATAAATAATATTGGAATGGTTATTTCATCAATTTCATTTTATCTATGCAGTTAACAGAACAAAACAAAACCTCAACCTCAGCTTTTTTTTCTGTTACTGTTAATTAAATTAAAATAAACTGCAAAATACGATAACCGTGGTGGTGCCAAGGACTTTGGTTAGGTTAACTCAACAAAGGGTTTTTACTTTTAAAAATTACAAAACGTTTTTTGAGACATTGCAAAAGTCTTAATGCGATATGTTGCTCATATTTCACGACACTGTGAGGAGAAGCTGACTCTTGAATTGCAAAGGGATAAGTAACCCTCTATGAAGACCATTGCTGGGGAGCAGGCAAACCCCTAAAGGAAGATGAACTGTCGATCCCTTGGAGACCCTTGGATTCCTGGCAGCTAGTTAGCCAACTGCACATAAGTTGAGGTCTGATCAGCTTTGGCTGGGTCACCAGGAGAAGGTACAGTATGATGATGGAAAAACTCAAAACGCTCACTAACTCTATGTTCAGAAGCAGCAGTATATACATACAGCCTAGGGTTAATTTATTTAACCTTTCATTAGAGGATGAAAAGGAATCGAAGGAACCGTGAACCAAAAGCTACTTGACCTGAGGTGCATGTTCCCAAATCTGCTTTAAAAGATGGTAAAGCAGATGCTAATAGAAGAAGACTGCTGAACAAACTGTACTTAATAATGCTTTATTGTTAGTCCACTATTGCCTTGTGAAAGCTAATGATGGTTTCCATCGACAGAAAGGATTTATTGTCCTGCAATTTGTGGTCAGGCTGTAGTTCAAACTTGCCTTATTTCTCTTTAGTGAGATTCCTATTAGTGAACCTCTCTAAATAAAGCAAACCGGTTAACAGTGTGTTTCCATAAGAGATGTCTTTATAGTGGCAAGTACTAATAGAAACATAACAAAAGTAAAACAGGAATATAGGAATTTTAAAAATGCAGGAAATGAATGTTATTAGTGGCATCATGAATCACTTATTTGCTTTCACACATATTAGAATACTTTTCATTTAGAACCCTTGAAATCTGTTTAGTTTTACTCTAAGAATTTTTTTCACTAACATATATTATTCCAAAGTTAAGAATATAGCACAATAGTTTGCTGTTGTGTCCTCAGTGATTACAGCCGTAGACAAATGCATTCCTTGAGAAACAAAGCCTTCATTTACATGTCTTTGTTCACTAATTGCTATGGACTTGATTCTGAACATAACAAGGAGGAGCTACATCAATTAACAAAGATGCAGCACCAAAACTTGGCCTTTACAATTAAAACGCAACACACAATCTACTCGGATAAACAGTGAGCATGTTCGGTCTACCTAAACAACTGGATTCTAACTTTTATTCATTAAATAAGGGACAAGTGGAGCAGTTCTGTATTTGAATTTGCTGAAGAAGACTTTTAAAATAGGCTATAGATATTGCAGGTAAGTGCAAAGCCTTCTTAAAATCTTTGCAGGAAACAAACTATAATTATCATATAACTATTGTTTATTTAAACGTACATAAAACAGGTAGCAGGTTTTCAAATTGAAAAGAACAAGACATTCATAAATATTTCGGGAACAATTTTAAAATTTGGACAGTTTTTAGTTTCTGGAGAGGCTCCGGAGATTCTTATATAGGAATTCTTATATTCCTATAATGTAAGTCGCTTTGGACAAAAGTGTCTGCCAAATGCATAAATGTAAATGTAAATGCATAAATATATAGACCTAATGTTCTAAAATGTGAGACAGAAAAGAAAGCGCTAACCTAATTAATGAAAATGCTCAAGAATGTAATTGATCTGTAGATGGTGAATATGGCTGACAAACGGCAACTGTCACGATTCCTGTGTGTTGACATGTATTCTAATAGTTTTGAAAAATTTTTGTTAATTTGCCTAATTTAAAACCCCAAAACAGTTATTTGGGAGCAATATAGCTTAATCAATGTGCTAATAAATATGATATAGCATTAAATATTTACCGCAATAAATTATAAAAATAAATAACTGTATCCTCTTGTTGCTAACTCAAGAGGTTTCTTATTTAAGTGAACTGTAACTTCTTGGATAAAACACTTTCCATGTTAAACCTAAGGGCTATAGTTTATGTTGTTAATGCAACTATGTCATTACATACGTAAAAACCTTTAGCCTAAATTATAGTTTGATGCTAATCCATAGATAGTGATCAGAAACAATAAGATATTCAAAGCAAATGAATAGAGCTTTCTGACAGTAAAGTGTTTGTGAGAGTGTTAATCAAGTTCCTCCTAATTAGGGCTGGAATAGTGACAAGTTCTCTTAAAAGGATTAGCTTGGTCGGCTTTCTATGCAACAACAATGCATCCACTCTGAAACTAACCCACTCTATGGAAATTGTCTGACAATTGAGCACAACAAAATGGTATTTAAAGGGAGCATCTGAAGCCTGTTGTTCAAAAAAATGTCTTCCCATGTGAAATTTTGGGTCATTCAGCTCACAAAACCAAAAGTAATAAACCAGTCCAGAAAACAGACAGCATTAACCATACAGTAGTACAGCATCAATATTCAGGAAGAGAATGTCTCAGAACCAGTAGGTAGAGGGTTGTAACCGACCACTGAGTTTGAAGACTGGAAATTATGGGCTGTAAAACCCCATTTTCATGCAGGCTGCAGGGAGCAGCTGGATTGCATCTTTCCAAAAAGAGTGCCAATCTCATCTTTCAGGGCTTCCCACACCACAATTTATAAGGTTGCCCAGGCCACCTGGATTCCTCCTGATCTTGGATACCTGCAATGTGTGCCGCACTCAGCCTAATTTAAATTTAAATTTTGCAAAACAAACTAATTGTTGTGGAACTTTTCTGACAACCTGGTTAACTTCACAGGATAATTTCACAATTTTTCTTACAGATAATTGAGCAATAACTAATCTTGTTAATGGTAATATAATCTGGAAACATTTGGCATCAAACCTTGGAAAATACACAGAGACACAGATAGTAGATCAGAGGTTGCTTGTTTAAGGCCAGCCACCGGGCCTTTCTGAGTCTTCCCCCCTAATTGCATGGGTTCACTCTGAATTATCAGGCTTCCTTCCAAGATTATGAATTGCGAGCGAATACTGGTGATAAGCCATGGGTTTACCCTGCTTTTTGCTCAAAGTTTGCTAGAAATTGGCACCAAAAGAACACTGGTCAGAAAAAAAACTCACACTATGTACTTTTTTTTTTAAACAAACTGTTTCTATCGAATGCAGTAGGTTACCTCAACCTTTTTAAAGGTTTAGTTTCTAAACATTATGGATGCTTTTGAATTCAATATTGAACCCAACCTACAATTCTAAGGTGCAGCAGAGTCTATAACACATTTTCCACATGCAGATTCCAGTAGGCAGACAACTCATAAACGCTGACTCATTTCTCCTGTTTCTGGTCAAGGCAAATTAAAACAGTTTGTTCTCATCCCATTAAAGTGAACCCACATTAGCCTTATTCCACATGCAAATGTCATTTATCACATGTTCATACTTTTTGTCTAATTTTAAACTAATTGGTCACTAGTTCAGTTGAAACTTGTGCACAGAAATGTTCTATAAATTCTCTATGCATTCAACCTTTGTTACATAAGTTATTATTCTTATGTTAGGTTAAGTTGAACCTGCTTTAAGTTCTAAGCATTAACAGTAATCGTTTAACACTTGGTCAGAAGACTTCTTTGTGTTCTTTTCTTTCAAATATTTTTTTATCTCAAAGTGTAAAAACATTTAAAATAAAAAAAAGTTAAAAGCCAGGAATTACAATCATTTACAATTATTTTAATTACTTGTTTTTTAAATATATTACAAAACATACTTTTCATCATGAAGTAAAACAGGAATCAACCAATGTAGAATAAAGTTTGTTGTTGGTTCTCAAGGCATAAGTCTTTTCTCCACTCAAAGATCTGGTTGTTCATTATCAGCCGCTATCTCTGGCACTGAAGACGAGCTGCTGCATCTCTTATCGTATCAATGCAAACTCTGTGTCTTCATCTTGTATACCCTTTATGATGCAATCTAAACTCAATAGTTAATTTGCTTCTGCTTCTGTCCATGGTCTAAGTGCATGCACATATTATGCCAAGTTCATGGGTTGCTCACTAGAGCCTCCTCAGTCAAAAGGATTGTCTCGCATATCTGACCTCTTCCCTACATGCGTTAAACACAAATATTCTTGGCAGATAACTTCAACACACTTTGAATTAGTACTACAACATCTGTAATATCCTCAAAATAAGCATAAACTGAAAGTTCAAAAAGGAAGGAGAACTGTAAATTCTTTAAGTTACACAACTTTTGGCGCTCACATTGATGCTCTAAGAATACAGTCTACAAGACAACATAATTGGAACATAGAATAGGTTTACATTAATTTTGTTCTCTTTCTGTGTCCCCTGATTTTTTTCAGGTTAGGAAACCAAAGACCTGGACAAATAGTAACATTTGAGAGTGGATAACAAGAAAGCAGCTTGTGTTTTGATATTTAAATTTACAATAAAAAGCAGATATTAAAATATTACATTTGGAATTGAAAGAGAAATATTACTCAGTCATTTTCAAAGAAAGTTTTGTCCTAAATGTAATGAAATCACATGATTTAATGACAAGAAGAACAAACAAGTTACAACACCAGACTGAAAGTGTGGGAACACGTCGTAATGCAAATACCATGGTTCTGTTAACTACCCTTTAGGAATACCAACATGTCTAAATTAGGACTCTCGTATTCACATTGATAATAGACTCAAGACACTGACAAAAAACAACATTAATTTCTGTAATATTTCTAAAAATCTAAAGATTTGACAAAACTTTCTTTTGGTTGTAAATGTGACCTTTTTTCAATTGCATACCATACACATAGTGTACAGTACACCATCTAATGTCTGGCAGATTAGAATGTATCTGAAACAGAAAACTTTCCTGCCAGTTAATTTAAACGTCATATTTTGAAAAATGACAAAATAATGTATTGAAAAAAAACTGTTAGTAGTCTGTTGCCTTTCTGGACCCTTTCCATGCAACAATGACAAAAATACAGCTGGCCAAGACACCTTAGCTTGAACACAACTGAAAAGAGAAGTCTTTAAGTCAACTTAAATACCCCAAGGTCCACACAGTACCCTAAAGTGGGAGCAGTTTGTTCCACAGAGTGGCTGCTGCCAATGAGAATGGCCTTTCCCCGATGCTAATTTAGATGTCAGTGAGTGAGGGAGACAGCTGATGATTGGAGAGCATGGGATGTGTATTGAAAGCAGGTCTGATAAATAAGGGAGATCCAAGTTATCTATGACCTAAAGTGTTGGGAGAATAATTTCGTAATAAATTCTTTGTTTGGTTGGTAGTCAGTTAAGCTCATATAACACCAGAGTGATGTGGTGGTAGAATGAGCTTTGGGTGATCACTCTGGCAGCAGCTTCTAAATTAATTGTAGTTGATCTATTGATTTAAATTGGAGTCCAAAATAAATTGCATCGCAGCAATCAAAATGCAGAGTAGCAAATGCATTGACAAGAGTGGCTATAGCTTCCGTGCAAAATGTTATAGGAATTTTTTTTTTACAACATTCTTCTTTCAGATTCGAGTGAGCAAAAAAATTACAAAGTGAAATTCTCATGTCCCATTTCATTGTCATCTGGATTCAATCAGTCCGTTTTGAAAAGAGGAAAAAGAAAACGCAGTGAGCTCCCATTCCCCCGAGCACTGTCTGTCTGCAAAGAAAGCCGCCATGTCTCAGACGGGGTTTTTTGGGGGGTCTTTTTTTGTGGTTGGGTTATATGAATGGTTGTGGTTTGTGGAAATACTCTGTGACTTCACCGCTTGTTGATCTTGGTCAGAATTTCGCTGCTGTTTCCCTGGAAAAGGAAATGCAGATCTTTCCAATGCAGTATAAGCTGCATCATTTTTATTTCAGCTGATAAACTCGCATCAGCCAAAAAAGTAGATGTTCTATGATAGAGAATTTATTTTACAAAGAATACACTACAGTTAATTACATTGGGTCAGAGTCAAACTTCAACGCCTGAAATCACGATTGTAGTCATCAGCGAAATCTCACAGACATTTGGCAAGAATTTTAATGTCCTACACATGTCATTTTGAAAAATGCTTTTAACATGGAAGGTGCCACGAGATGCAAAACATTTTTGAAAAATAACATTGTTTGATTCTCCTCAGGTTAAAGCATGTGGTTGATTGATCTATGATGGTTATCTGGAAATGGAGCTGACCTGTTTTGTGGTGGTAACATTGTGTGGATCACTGGTTACATGGGCTGATCAGCTGAAGGAGGCCCGGACGCCTTTGATACCACATCGTCCATTTGTGGTAGTGTGGAATGCTCCCACTGAATCATGTCGTCTTCGATTCAAGGTTGAACAAAATGATCTAATTCACTCTGTAAAACCAGCCAAGTTAACCAAATATGACCTCATCTCCTCATACTAGGTAGGAATTATGAATTGAAAGCAGATACTGTTTTAAGCTGAACATTGACTGTGTTAAAATATTTGTATCTAATGTCATGCTTTTCTAACCTTTTGCTTCGCAGAAGGTAAATACTATCATGCAATTTTAAGAACTTTTTTGTTTAAAGGAGGGGTTACCTTTAAATGGAAGAGTAGGGTATGTGGTTTCTAATGGTCAAGTTCTAGTCTAGTTAGTGTTCATTGTTTCTTATATTTATGGTTTATTGTTTTTAGTTATGTTTAGACTCAAGGTCATCACATACCTAGTTTAGTTTGGTTCCGAAGCTTCACATGCCAACGTGCCACAAGACGAATCATGAGCAGAAAATATTGGCCCTACCAAGTCACATTCGTTGCATCACATTCGTACTCGCATTGATTGATGCAAACAGTTGTTTAGCACCCCTGTATGGCCAAGCTTTGGACCAACCATTTGGATATGTGTTTGATGACCAAAGTGCCCGCCTGATCTTCTAGTTTATCATATGCGATCCAATTAAAGCAAATAGAATCTTGCTGTTTCAACCAGTCGTCAGCGTCAGCAGCCGTAATTAAATACTTTAGAGATCTCATTAACTGCCTGTCCAACAACTGCTGTGTTTACCCCAGCACTTCCAATATGTAACATGTAAAAAAAAATTGGGTTTTCATCAGTGATCACTGATCAACAACTTTCAAGTCATCTGTGCATGTTCAGTCTTCTTTTTAAAGAATTACAGTACACCTTAAACTTCCTTGTCTGGTTTTACAGATAGTAAATCATTTGTGTGGCCTAAATCATTAAAATAACATCTTGCCTGTCTCTTTTACAAGGTGGATTTGGACCTCAGTGTCTTTGATATTGTTGCAAACCACAATGAAACTCTGAGTGGTCCCAACGTGACCATCTTTTACCACACTCACTTGGGTCACTACCCTTACTACACAAACTCGGGCGTTCCCATCAATGGTGGCCTACCTCAAAACCAAAGCCTGAGCAAACACCTGAGCAAGGCTCGAGCTGATATTGACAAGCTCATTCCCATCAAAGACTTTCATGGCCTTGGTGTCATTGATTGGGAAAATTGGAGACCCCAATGGGTGCGTAATTGGGGCTCAAAGGACATCTACAGGAACAAATCAAAGGAACTTATAAGAAAGTTACATCCTGGCTGGCCACAAAGTAAGGTGGAGAATGAAGCAAAGGAGAGTTTTGAGAGAGCTGGACAAGTGTTCATGAACTCTACACTGCTACTGGCTCAAAGTCGAAGGTCGGATGGTCTTTGGGGTTTTTATCTATTTCCCGACTGTTATAACTATGGTTACAAGCAACATCCATTTCGCTACACAGGCGAATGCCCTAATATAGAACATGTACGTAATGATCACCTGATGTGGCTGTGGAAGGAGAGTACCGCTCTGTATCCGTCCATCTATCTTGATTATGAGCTCCAATCTTCAACCAATGCGCTCAAATTTGTGCACTACCGTGTCAAGGAGGCCATGCGAATTGCTTCCATTGCAAGAAATGACTTTACTCTACCTGTATTTGTCTACTCCAGACCCTTCTATGCATACACATTTGTTGTCTTATCAGAGGTAAGAAACGACCTAGGATTTTAGGATAAGCAGCTTTAAAGCTAAGAAAACCAAACAATTTACTAAATATTTAACAGTGTCATCATGACATCAAACTGACATAAGATAAAAATGAAAGACAAGTAGTAACTTGATTACAAAACACAGAATCAACTATACTCAGATGGGAGCCTAAACAGGGAAGGTGAGACATATGAACTAACCTGAAATATAGATTATAAGAAGACAAAAAAACAGGAGATAATTTGGCACTACAATCCAGAACAAAGCTGCGTGCTCAATAAACCAGTAAATGGAAATAACAAACAAATGTTTGGTAAAACAAACCAATTGACTAGCAGGATAAGATTGTATGGTGAGGAAATGTTCAACGAGCACATTCCATAAGAGAAAATAGAGAGCATGGCCATGAACACCAGCATCAAGAACCCAAGGTCTCTAATGATCCAACAGCCTTGTTTAACTTAGATGGAAGATCGAACCAGATGGTCTCTGACTGTGAGATATTTTTTGCTAATATACAATCTATGTGTGGATGAAGAATTGTTGTAATATTTTCTAATATGTTTTACTTAACACAACTGCTTGAAATCTATTGCATAAGTAGTTTACAATTGGGTGTCAAATTAATTTTTTAGACCAAAAACTTCACTATTTGAATTCTAACTGTAGTATTGTGTTGTACCAGCTTGCTAAATTGCACCATCTATCTTAAAGGACCTGTCAAACTCACAATGTTTTAATCACTCGTTAAATGCTTGGGTGATAGACTCAGGCATTTTTATTCCCAGAGATATGCTTAAACACTCAGCTGTCACCTCGTTATCAGCGGAATGTTCCAAATCAGATACTTGACTATGTCAGCACTCATGTTATCACATGTTTTCAGTTTCATTGGACCACCTGCCTTTTAAAACTGCACAGCATATCAATAATAGCATACTTGTTATAATGAGGCTACATATGAGAGCTACCATATGTTGAGTGCAAAGAAACAAGATCCAGGTGGTACATTATGCAGGTGGATCAAATCAATTGCTTTACCGGCCACACAGTAAAAGTTGGAATAGTATTATACTAATCCAAAAGCTTTACAATTAATTTATCCACTTGTATAATGGTGAAGCAGTGTTCACAGAAAGAATGGGAAAACACACATAATACTTATTAGTCAAATAATTGGTTGCTGGATTGTCTATGCAAAATATTTTAGACGTGTCAACATTAAGGCAAGTTGACTTGTTGTCTTTAAAACGCACAAAAATCTAGCAGCTGATGAATATTCACAAATTCACAGCACTTGCAGGTACTGTAAAATAATATAATTTCCAAGGTACAGAAAATGTTACTTGTTTTCCTGACTGTACTGTAAGCTACGAAGCTGCTAGGGCTGCCTTTTTTGTGTCAGATTAAAAGGAGATTTTATTTGCCTGAATTTAATGAGGGATATGTATGTTAATATTGAAATAATGATTTTTTGAGAGTAATTCACATTCATATCTGTGGTATTGAAAGGCCACTATTAGTGAGGATGGCGCCTTGGTCGCAAAATGGCTCTGAATTTTTAACCAATATTATTACTATTATTTTTACTAAATATGAAAAAAGCATTGCTGAATTTGAACCACGAATGTGTTCACACCATTTATTTCCAACACCTTCCAAAAAGTTGATTTTCAGAATAGAAGCCTTTTAAAAGGACATATTTAAACTGAAGTTACAGACCTCAAGTGGACTAGTATAAATAGTTAATTAGTATAAACAGTTGTGGGCCCTCTATGAATATTTCTGGTCATGCTTTAGTATTAATATACATGTATATAACACAATTGATGTGGTTCTGAACCGTCTCTTCATCTGTCATGGCTATAATATATTTATGTATCTTCATCATTAATCCCAGAACTTGACTTTTGATTTCCTCGTATATTCATTATTAACAGTCTTTAGGTCTGTGGTGTATTAATGTAGATGTGTGTGGTTCTCCTCCTCTGTATGTAGTCCTTGTGTTAATAAAAGATTACATTGTGATCATTCTTCATTTCAGCAGTACAGATCTCCACTGTGTGCATGAACCATTTAGACTATAGATCAGAATTGTTTTTTCTGCTTTTTAAAATCTTGTCAGAGCGACCTGGTCCACACTATTGGAGAGAGTGCAGCACTGGGGGCTGCTGGCGTGGTCTTGTGGGGCTCATCTGAATATTCAAGATCTCAGGTACTTTTTAAAATTTTTATCAACACTTGAAGAATTTAAGTCTGCATAGTTTGCAAGCATGCATTCTATATATAGTGAGAACCAGAAAAAATGCCTTATCAAACAGCTAACATTATTTAAAAACTTTTTAACTCAATCAATGCTTGTGCAGAGAAACTGCCTGACAGTCAAGAAATACATTGACGGTCCCCTGGGACACTATGTGATCAACGTGACTTCAGCCGCTAAACTCTGCAGCAGATCCTTGTGCAAGAAGAACGGAAAGTGTGTCCGCAAGAGCCTGGACTCTGGGGCCTACCTGCACCTCAACCCTCGCTTCTTCAACATCCGTCTAAATCAAGGAATACGGGGTCCGCGCTTCCATGTCAGTGGGCACCTCAATAACCTCGACATCCTAGACATGAAGCATAAGTTCACTTGTCAGTGTTACCAAGGCTGGACTGGCATCTACTGTGAAGTACCTCAGATTACACAGCCTCTCCTGCCCCATCCGAGAAATGGTTTTCTCGGAGAGCTCCTGCTTGTCCTTTCAGTTCATTTCTCTTGTCTATCTGTTATCATGTTCCTTGCTCTGTGTCTTCTTATTAAGTGCCTTATGCTATAAAGACTTGTACCATAGCATGCTGATAATGTATTAATTCTGCCATCAGTACCATAGCATGCTGATAATGTGTTTATGCTGGCCTTTTCACTAATTATTCACATTAATGTGTGTGCACCTAAAGCAGTTCTTTTAGCTAACAGTGAGTTGTGACAGTGGGGAAGAAAGCAAAAGACAGGGGAAAGCCACTTAAAAAAAACTCAGTTACCACAGGTGAGGAGTAATTATAAAAGTTATGTGTAGGAAATTATATTTCTTCAGGTTTAATAGCTGTCAGTGTCTGCTTCATTCACAAAAGAAAGGAAAAACGGATGCAGATGGACACTGCAGTGATGAAGCTAGAAGACCTACATCATGTTGAACACCATCCATCCATCTTTTTGTTGGCGTTGTCCCTTTCGGGGTCACCATAACTCATCTGGCATATAACTCATCTGGTTATTCAATCAACTCTGTAGACCTCTTAAAATTACTTGTCATCTTCACATCTTCTTTTATTTTGTCTCCAGTTTACCATTGGACTGTCGTTATTGATGTGTTAAAAAGTACAAGTAAAAAAATGTAAATTTTTCCTGTATTTTAAAAGACATTTCCAGTACTCTGACTACCTGAAAATCTCTTTCATGTCATACTGCTCATTGCTGATTTAGTCTGATGTTAAATGATTTATAATGAATAAGGTTTTATGCCCTAACTCTGAAAAAAAAAACTAAATTGCAAAGAGACAGATGTTTTGTTTTATTCACTCTTAAAAGAACTGTTCCCTTGAACTTCCATTGACATTTACCGAACTAGTCTTACATCAAACACATTAGCATTTCTATGTTTTCATGACTGGGCTTTTGTTGATCATGGATTGCCACAGAAATAATAAAGAGAACTATTGAAGGTGAAGAAAGAGTTTTGTTGGCCAAGCTTGTGCATAACAGTCACACCTCACAGCTGTTGGTTGCAGACCAGGAAACACTCGCAAACTGGAACCTGATCCGGAGATGGAGGAATTCCTGGAGTTTTGGGTGGGATAGACAAATTCAACACAAGCGCCTCCAGGTTCCTTGCCAGGAAGTAAAAAGGGGGAAAATACGGGAATTAAAGGGGAGTGGGGCTGTGCATTTACACAGCTTGTGCTCTTTGGGGAGTACTTCAAAGCACAACAGTCAGAGTGTGTTTTAGTGGGTTGTGTGCATATTTCATTCTTTAAGACCAACAAAATACAGCAGTGGTTCACATAAAGAATTTTTGTGTTTTGAAAGAAAACTAAACTTTTAATATATTTGAAGCTTGTATTCTCTCCCTCAGCATCCACAGCATGAATAAATTGTACCAGTATCAGAAAACAAAATATTTAATTCATGAGCACAAAGTTCCATTTAGAGCAAGGGTCTCAAACTCAATGTCTGGAGTGTTGTAATCCTGCGCAGGTCTGCTTCATCCTCAACTGAACACACCAGATTACACTAATTAAGCTCCTCTTGGCTTGTTTGAAGCTACTGGTGTTTCAATTGGAACAGGGTTGGAACAAAAACTAGAGGTGGCTGCGGTGATCCAGAAATTGAATTTGAGGCCAGTGACAATTAGGATCCAATTCTGTTTATACTACTTATATAATAAAATAAGTTTACCAGACTCAACATACAATTGTTAAGCAAACAGTTCCACATACATTTTAGGTTGTGTTTATTTTGGTTTCCCCAAAATTGACTCCACATTACTCTGATCAGTGCTTAATTTGTCCGGGGAGTTCCTGGAAAACCAGGAGAGTGCTGTTTCAGCAGGGTCAGAGGGAGAGAAAAGGTTCTTGGTCAGGAATTGGTTCAATGTAGCATAAGCCAGGATCTGCTAAAGGAGATATTAATCTAAAACACTGAAATTTGTTCAGTTAAAGATTTAAGACTCAAATTGGCCTTATGCAATCCCATATTTTTTCACATAAAATAAATGTATAGATGACAATCAGAGAAAAGCGTTATGTTATTGAGTAAAAAACAGTAACAATACTCAAAATATACTCAGACGTTTATATTCAAATATGTAGTTTGGTGTGATATGTTGGCAGATAGAAGCTGCTTAGTTGAGAAACAATTTATGAACCGGTGACTGTTAGGAATGGACACAACATAAGAGGTTAGATGAGCGTTAGGCAACAAACAAGGACAAATAATTCACACTGAGCCCAGGCAGACTGAGCCTTAAAAGCCTGGGTTAATTGGGCTCAGAGAGAGGGAGGAAGGGCATAACACGGAACACCTGAAGACAATAACCCGACAATAATCATAGTAACTAGTATCATAGTATAATAAGCATGATTGAAAACAGTCCCTCCCCCTCTTTATTCTATGAAAGGGTGATCCTGTAAAGCGCTGTTTTTCTGTCAATTTCAGTATCCTGTTAAGTTTAGGCATAAACCTCTCTTTGATTCCACTTAAAAACCCTGCAAACAACACCAGCATCTCCAAAAATGTCAAAACCTACAACTTAATAAAGTTTTTTTTTAACAGAATGTTGTCAAGCTCACATCTTGAAAAGGTTAAAATACCTATTTAGTTTGATCAGTGGTGGTTAATTAGAGTTATCGAGGATCCTTGATCTAAACAGTGTCCATTGTTTGCAAAGAGGCTAGCGTTTAGAATATTTTGACATCGTAGGCTAGTGTGGCACTATTCAATGATTTCAGATGTGCTGTGATTATGAATTTACTTTAGAAGTCAGTACATTCAGGGCTTAACTTGAAAGGTCCACTGCAAAACCAAACACAGCCATGAAATAAATCGCACAAGGTTCATTGCAAGTCAAGGATTTGAATGAGAACTGAAGATAATTTTTATTTCATGACGTTGCCTTTTCTTGTATTATTTTTTCCTCCACAAACTACCAGTTACATTAACCTCTAACCACTAACTGCACATTATGGTATGTTAAAGTGTACCCGTAACCCATTTATTTCACCCACTGATGGGTATTACAGCATGTTAAGTATAGTTTTCTGCTCCCATCAAAAATGGGTACGTTTGCTGAAAAAAAACTTGTATGTTTATATTCTTAATTGTTGTATATATTTTAATTTAAACAAGACAACGTTGCTCAAATAACAATACATCAGAACTAAACACCAAAACATGAATTGTTGCAAAATACAAAGATGGCCAGATATCCACTTATGGGATAGCTCAAAGAACAAAAACAAGTTCACTTTTTGTTTTAGTCAAGTTTAGTCACAAACTGTCTGCTGCTTTGTAATAACCAGTCGCTGACTCACCAGGTATTTAAAGCTGAGATGTGCAATTTTTGGATCTAAAAACACTCTATGCCAAACATAATATAAGGAGAGTCAGCTTTACTGAAAGCACGTTGATTTTTGTTTGGTTTGACAAAAAAAGAAAACTCATGCGTGTCCCGGTAGCATGAGTTTTTTATACAAGTCAACCAACAGATGAGTGTAAATCTGTTTAATTCTGCAAACAATTGCAGAAAAAAAATTCAGAATACCATACATACACAACTAACACGCTAACACGCAATTAAGTGAAAAATGTATCTAATATGAGTTATATGTTTTGTTATAATGTGATGTTTCACATATATAAACCTGGCCTTGTGCTTTATATTGCCAGAGAAGTTTATTACCAACACAATTCCTGAAACGGACCCACAGCTGACTATGACGGCAACAGTGTTACAATAGAGTTTAATACATTACAATTCACAATGTACACTTTCAAAATTTGTTAACAAATCTCCAATTTCCTTCTTTATTTTATTTGGAATACAATTACGATAATTTCATGGAATTTTTTTTTTAAATAAACACTTCATATCTGCTGTAGTCAAGAACCTTTAAGACGTTACCATATGATTAATTTTCTGGCTTGAATCAACACTGTTTTCGAAGTATCGAAGTAGGATTGTATGACAAAGTTTACTTGAGAAAGAACTGAAGTCTTAATTTTCACTGAAGATGCTCAGAATATATGCCAGCCTGCAGTCCACATGCTGAGGCTGCTCAAATAGCACTTGCTCTCCAGCTGCAGGTTTACACTCTTAATATATGCAAGAGTAGACCAAACTCGTGCTTCGTGATGCAACAAATCTTAACGCTCTGTTAAATCAACACATTTCCTAATGTGTAATAGACCTACCGGTAAGACATAAAAAGTCTGGTTTTCTGCACCAACCATAATAAAAATCCAGTCATAAAAATATACATGCCGACATGGAGGTTATTGAGCAAGCTGGTCAACTTTTAATTTTGCCTCATGTCTGGGAGATATTACTGGACAACTTGGATTTAGGAGAACAAATTAAGCTTAGCTGTCTAGTTTGCGGCCAGCATCAGACTGACAGCTCAAGCAATTTTTTGTCGAAATTAAATACAAAAAACTATTTATTCAAGAAAATGAACAAAAAATTATTATTGAAACAAAATAAGATAAATATTTAAGCTAAAATGTATGGTGTGGAATTGGATATGTTTTTAGCTTTTGAACTAATTTTCAATTGACAATGACATCTTCTAACAACTAAACTTTCTGATTTTTATTGAATTTGGAATATAAGATTAAATAAAGTCTGCGTTTCTAATTCACCTCTCCATGGTTGGAAAAAGATCATTCATTTAAAAAAGGTCAACATTTTGATAAAAAAAAAACCCTTTAGCTTTTTTCATGAAAATCATTAAAATATTCAATCTAATTGAACATCAAGCTGTTTGTAGATGTGTAGCTGTCTCGTGATTTATAAAAAAGTTATATTTCTTAAGACAATGTATATCTTTATTAACATATTTTCTTGATAATAGCCGTTTTCCCTTTAAAGTTAATTTTTAAAGATATTTTCTAGCTCTCTGAATAAAACTCTTTTAAACCCTTGATAATAAAACCATCTCATTGTTATATAGGGCATATAGTCCATTTGCTGCTGGGTTTCAGAGTCTAACATTTGATGCAATGTAACAGAAATGACTAAAACAACACTCTTGTCCTTGTGTCAACTCAGCTAAAATGTAACAAGTCAGTGTAACAAATGAGTGTTTTCTGTTTCACAGCCAAAATATGATGTACACTTGCTGTAAATGCAACTGCTGTGGATAAGTCTTAAACCAAAAGGTTTCCAAGAGAACAAATGACAGGAATTTAACACGTTTAGAGCTCAGTTATTCTACATAGAGATTGAATGTGTGCCTGTGTGTGTCTGCGTGTTTGCGTGTGTGTCTAATGTAATGATCTAATTTAGCAGCTTGTGTGTGTGTGTGTGGAGAGGGGACAATACAAAATTACAAATTACAAAAAAATTTTTGAAGGGGGACACAAATAATTCAGTCAAATATTACTTATGAAGATATGTCAATATTATTTGGAAGATAGTGTGTGTTCTGTGCAGGAACTTTTTCACGGGAAAAAATAGTCCTTTATTTTTTACAAATTGGTTGCTAGGCATGCACCTAGATAATAAGTGTATAAACTCAGTTTTGGTAGAATGACGACTCGATCATAAAGGCATACTAGATAAAACACAGCTCATTTGAACTGAATAAAATTGAACAGAGTAAAAGTTCTACATTTACTGAGCCACAGCCTCCAGGGGGCGAGTCGTGTGTAGAGCAGGTCAGAAAGATAAATACACCACTCTGGAGTAGATAAGGTGCACTGGCAGCGAAAGTGGACCTAACCATTGTAAGGAGGTGGAAACTGAACAATTTCTAAATTAATGTTTACCATTTTTCTTTCTAATAATATTTTTATTCTAATAATATTTTATACATACATACTTGCATATAAACATATATATATAATATATGACAACTCTTGTTATACGTTTTCATGAATAATGTTGTTACACCTGAGCCTCATCTAGCTCACGTGTCTCTAATTTTTCTCGTTAGCTACCTTATTTATTCTGTTCTCTTTCCTTTTCTTGTTACTGGTGTATCATTTATTGTATCGGTTGTGAGTTACGTATATGGTCCTTCTCGCTCCTGCCAGAGAACGGAGTTTGGGTTCTTGTTGAGAAGAAGAATAAAATCAGTTTACCTCTGCACTTAGGTCCGCATCTGCCTCTGCCTAACAGAATACACCAGTCACCATGGACCCAGCAGTGGCTTCGACTGTCCAGGACACCCTACAGCATCAGGGGAAAGTGCTCGGACGGCACGAGATCGAAATCTCGGACTCTCGTAGGGTGATCGATTCACTCGTGGCCACAGTGAGCGACCTCAGCTCGGCTCTCCGTAGCCTTCAAGTCACCCAGGGAGGCGCCAACCACTCCCCGGAGCCGTGGGTAAACAACCCTCCAGTTTATTCTGGCGAACCCAAGCACTGTAAGGCGTTTCTCACGCAGTGTGAGATTGTCTTTTCCCTTCAGCCAAGCGCCTACAGTTCGCAAGAGTCCAGGGTGGCTTTTGTTCTATCTCTCCTGTCTGGTCCGGCTCGAGAGTGGGGAACGGCGCTGTGGCGTGCCAAGGCAGACTGCTGTCTCTCGTTTGAAGCCTTCAAGGAAGAGATGGTGCGAGTATTCGACCGCACGCTCTCGGGGTTTGAGGCCTCTCGGTCCCTGGCGTCGCTGAAGCAAGGCTCTCGCTCGGTCACGGATTACGCCATAGAGGATGGAAATGGCTGTAGTTAACACTTATTTCCAGAAGAGGGAGCAACATAGAGTTACCTACAAGAGTGGAGGTAGGAGTACGCAGGTGGACTACATCCTAAGTAGACGAGCCAATCTTAGAGAGATCACTGACTGCAAAGTAGTGGTAGGAGAGAGTGTAGCCAGACAGCATCGGATGGTGATGTGTAGGATGTTTCTGGTGGTCAGGAAGAAGAGGGCAAGAAAGATGGAAAAGAAGACCAAGTGGTGGAAGTTGAAAAAGAAAGACGGTTGTGAGGAATTCAGACAGAAGCTGAGACAGGCTTTGGGTGGTCAGGAAGAGCTTCCAGAGGACTGGGAAGTTATAGCAGAAGTGATCAGGGAGACAGGTAGGAAGGTGCTAGGTGTGTCAGCAGGAAGAAGGAAAGAAGATAAGGAAACATGGTGGTGGAATGAAGAAGTACAGGACATCATCCAGAGGAAGAGGCTAGCTAAAAAGAAGTGGGACATTGAAAGGACTGAAGAAAGTAGACAGGACTACAAGGAATCACAGCGCAGGGTGAAGAGGGAGGTGACAAAGGCCAAACAGAAGGCATATGATGAGTTGTATGCCAGGTTAGACACGAGGGAAGGTGAGAAGGAATTGTACAGATTAGCGAGACAGAGAAACAGAGATGGGAAGGATGTGCAACAGATAAGGGTGATTAAAGATAGAGATGGAAGGGTTCTTACAAGTGAGGAGAGTATGCAGAGAAGATGGAAGGAGTATTTTGAGGAGTTGATGAATGAGGAGAATGAGAGGGAAAGAAGTGGGGAAGAGGTGAACATTGTAGAGCAGGAAGTTGAAAAGATTAGAAAGGATGAGGTGAGGAAGGCTCTGAGGAGAATGAAGAGTGGAAAAGCTGTTGGTCCAGATGACATCCCTGTGGAGGTGTGGAAGTGTCTAGGAGAGACAGCAGTGGAGTTCCTATCTAGGTTATTCAACAGGATTCTAAAGAGTGAGAAGATGCCTGAGGAATGGAGGAGAAGTGTCCTAGTGTCAATCTTTAAGAACAAGGGTGATGTGCAGAGTTGTAACAACTACAGAGGTATAAAGTTGATGAGCCACACAATGAAACTCTGGGAAAGAGTAGTGGAAGCTAGGCTAAGAAGGGAAGTAGATATTTGCGAGCAGCAATATGGTTTCATGCCCAGGAAGAGCACTACTGATGCAATTTTTGCTCTGAGAATGCTAATGGAGAAGTACAGAGATGTTCAGAAGGAGCTGCACTGCGTCTTTGTGGACTTAGAGAAAGCGTATGACAGGGTGCCGAGAGAGGAGCTATGGTCCTGTATGAGGATGTCAGGAGTGGCAGAGAAGTACGTCAGAGTAGTTCAGGATATGTATAAGAGGAGTATGACAACAGTGAGATGTGCTGCAGGTCAGACGGAGGAGTTCAAGGTGGAGGTGGGACTACATCAAGGATCGGCTTTGAGTCCCTTCTTGTTTGCTATGGTGATGGACAGGTTGACAGATGAGGTCAGACAGAAATCTCCATGGACAATGATGTTTGCAGATGACATTGTAATCTGTAGTGAGAGTAGAGAGCAGGTGGAGCGACACCTGGAAAGTTGGAGGTCTGCTCTAGAAAGAAGAGGAATGAAAGTCAGTCGTAGTAAGACAGAATACATGCGTTTGAACGAGAGGGAGGGAAGTAGAACAGTGAGGTTACAGGGGGCTGAGGTCAAGAAGGTGGAGGAGTTTAGGTATTTGGGGTCAACAGTCCAGTGCGACGGGGAGTGTGGAAAAGAGGTGAAGAGGCGAGTGCAGGCAGGTTGGAGTGGGTGGAGAAAAGTGTCAGGGGTGTTGTGTGACAGAAGAGTGTCAGCAAGAATCAAAAGAAAGGTGTACAGAACAGTAGTGAGACCAGCTATGATGTATGGGTTAGAGACTGTAGCAGTGAGGAAGAGACACGAGGCAGAGATGGAAGTAGCAGAGATGAGGATGTTGAGGTTCAGTTTAGGAGCGACAAGGATGGACAAGATTAGGAACGAGCCCATCAGAGGAACAGCTCAGGTTCGTTGTTTTGGAGACAAAGTCAGAGAAGCCAGATTGAGATGGTTTGGACATGTGCAGAGAAGGGATAGTAGTTATATTGGTAGAAGGATGTTGGAGATGGAGCTGCCAGGCAAGAGGAAGGCCAAAGACAAGTTATATGGGTGTGCTGAAGGAGGACATGAAGGTAATTGGTGCAAGAGTAGAGGATACTGAGGCCAGAGTTAGGTGGAAACAGATGATTTGCTGTGGCGACCCCTAAACTGGGAACAGCCGAAAGAAGAAGAAGAAGATTTCTTTTTAATTGAGAACATTTGGATAGTGCGATGTGTGACAGACTCTAGACGAATATGTTTCAGATGGAAGCAGAACCAGAAAAATGGCTCCATTACCACTTGGATTGGCACCTTTCCCTTAGGTCTGAAATTTGATGACTGTGCTAGACCTCACTGGTTTCTTTTCATTTCTGCAGATTCTACCATAAATCACCACTCAGCTGACTTAATAATTCTGGATCTCATTTCCTCTGACTTTAATTCAAATTTATAACTTTTACCTGACATTTTTAAAAACTTATTAAAAAAATGCATGTGTCTAAAATGTAAAATAAATGTGATTTATAAAAATTAGGTCTTTAGTGATTCAACCTGACTTATCAGGTCTGTGTTTCACCAATTTCTATGAACTTTCTATTTTTATTTGGTCTTTGTTTGTTCTTATTAAGAGGGGAATTTTAGTATTAAGACGAAAGATGAGTAATTAACTTATTATAAGCCAAAATTTTGGGGCAAAATACAGTTGAAAATTTACTTTTTTAATTGTTTAAATTGTTAATTGTGAGAAAAAAACACCAGAGCACCCGGGGTAAAAACTCGTTGCACACATGAGGAGAACATGAACTTCCCCAGTGAGACACCAATTTCTTTGAATGGTAACTTTGTATTTTCAGGAGATTTGGGAGTTGTTTTGGTATTTTTACATGCATTTACATTCAACTATTCAGAATCAAGGGCTTTAATGCACTCTCTTCTTCTCCTTTCCTAAATCGGTCACTTACTTTAACCCTTTCATCTTACCTCACTCACCTTTTTTCTCCCTTATTCACTCACTAAAACCCCCAGACTTTATTTGGGAAAGCTTGATGGCGGAACAGGTAAGACATTTCTCAAGCAAAGTTTCCCAGCATTGGCCTGGGTAACCCCTTCCTTTGCTCAGTTGTGGAAATAAATGTGGTTTTCTGTTGAAGTCTGACGCTGCTGAATAAGCTCATCTCACATTTAAGTCAACCTAGCATATGAAGAAGCTGGACTTCAGCAGACAGTAACTCAAGTGCCGAACAAAGCATGTTTTGGTATGATGGTGGTCTTCATTTGTCATGATACTGGTGTCATGATACTGGAGTAAGTACATTTTCTTCACTCTCCCACATAGTGACTTGGTCAAACCACTCTGTGCTTTCCCTTCTATTGATGCAACAGTTTAAGCAAAGGATAGTGCAGGATGACAATCAGGTAAAATCAGGGCATGTTACCAAAATGTTTTATATTTTCTTGCACAAATAGTCAACATGCATTTGTAGAGGTGATTTAACATGATTTAAAAAAACACGGTCCAGAATATTTTTGTTTTAAACTACAAATTTTTGGCTCCAAGTTGTAAAATTCATTGTTCCTTTTGCTTGCATTTGTTTGTTACAAGGTATAGAGGGCATCAGAATAAACAAAATGGAATGTTGCTTGGAGAGGAAACATGCTTACCCCTATTTATCTCAGTTGTAGCCCAGGCATTTTAGGGACCCTATAAATGTAGAGACAGCTGCGCCACAGGACTCTTGTATTTTGTCTTTCATGTAGCGCCAGAGGGAGTGTTTCAAAAATTTTTTATAAGAATTAACTTACATTAGGCCTCACTGTTTAAAGTGTATTTTATATGTGTGTTAATTTAGAACCACAATGTGTTGTGTTAGCAAATAGAAATTTAAGTAATTATTTCTAATAGCCAAACGTTTCAGTGATACTAACGCAATTGTTTACTTTACATACAGCGAGGAAATAAACATTACACAAAAATGAGTTTTATACATTTAAAAGAAGGTTATTTCAAAAGTGAGAGACAGAATAACAGCAAAACAATCAAATGCACAAGAAAAAAAACCTATGAATCCATCATTTTCTTTTCTTTCCACTTCCCTTTATCTGGTGTCGCCACAGTGGAGTGAACTGCCAACTCTTTTGGCTTATGTTTTATGCAGTGGATGCCCTTCCAGCTGCAACCCACCACTGGAAAACATCCATACACACTCCTTCACTACGGTCAATTTTGTTTACTCAATTCACCTGCACCACATGTCTTTGGACTTGTGGGGAAAACCGGAGCACACGGAGGAAACTCACAAGGGGTGCCAACTCACCCAGCCAAGGCTCGAACCAGTGAATTTTTTTGCTGTGAGGCGATCGTGCTTCCACTGCACCGCCGTGACACATTTACATTTACATTTATGCATTTGGCAGACGCTTTTGTCCAAAGCGACTTACATTAGGGAGAGACAATATGCAATTTGTTACACCGTCAAAGTCTATCTCAACTTCTCACAATAGAAATTGTATCAACTGATCAAAAAACCAAAGCAGAAGGGGAAGAAGGTAAAGACAGAGGAGGGAAAAAGTAGGTAGTATTTTTTTTTTTTTTTTTAGTTTTTTTTATAGTAGGTGTTCTCTGAAGAGAAGGGTTTTCAGTTGCTTTTTGAAAGCTGTTAGTGTTGCTGCTTTCCTGACTGGATCAGGGAGTTTGTTCCACCAACCAGGGACAGTGAAAGAGAAGGTTCTGCTGAGAGATCTTCTGCCCTTGTGGGATGGAACCACAAGTCGCTGTTCCTTCTCTGAGCGCAGGCTTCTGGAGGGCATGTAGGAGCGTATGAGCTCATGGAGGTAGACAAGGGCTGATCTGGAGATAGTTTTGTATGCCAGCATTAGCGATTTGAATTTAACCTGAGCTGCAATGGGGAGCCAATGAAGAGTGATGAAGAGGGGAGTAACATGAGCTCGTTTCGGTTCCTTGAAGATAAGACGAGCTGCAGAATTCTGGATCATCTGCAGAGGTTTGAGCGTAGTTAATGGAAGTCCTGCTAGGAGAGCGTTGCAGTAGTCCAGACGCGAGAGGACCAGAGCCTGAACCAGGAGTTGAGTTGCATGCTCAGTTAAGAAGGGCCTGATCTTTCGAATGTTGTGCAGTGCAAATCTTCACGCTCGAGTTGTCTTTGTGATGTGGTCTTTGAAGAACAGCTGTTCATCCAAAAGCACTCCAAGATTCCTGACTGTAGGAGAAGGGGTGACTGTAGAGGATTGCAGCTGGATGGTGAGGTCGTGATGCACAGAGGGATGAGCTGGGATTACCAAAAGTTCCGTCTTGGCCATGTTGAGCTGTAGGTGATGGTTCTTCATCCAAGTAGAGATGTCGTTCAGGCAGTCAATTATGCGGGTAGTTACTGACAGGTCATCAGGGGGGAACGACAGATAGAGTTGAGTGTCGTCAGCGTAGCAGTGGTAGGAGAATCCGTGTCTGAGGATGATAGGGCCCAGGGAGGTGGTGTAGACGGAGAAGAGAAGTGGGCCAAGGACTGAACCCTGGGGAACCCCGGTGAGTAGGTTATGAGTGTTTGAGACCTCACCCCTCCACCCGACACTGAAAGATCTGCCAGTGAGATAGGACTCAAGCCAATCGAGTACAGTTCCAGTGATGCCCATCGCAGAAAGAGTGGAGAGAAGGATCTGATGGTTGACTGTGTCAAACGCTGCAGAGAGAGAAGGACACCCAATCCTTTCCAAGTCAATAGAATTTTAACTCTGGTGCAAGCTCAGTGCCATCCATGTATTACATATTCATTTCATGAGGTAACTTACATACAATTTTGGGGCATCCAAGCTGTCCAAGGAGGACCCCTGGTGACTTTCTTTTAAGTAAGAGGCTTAAGTGGTTAAGTGGCTAAATATACCTTACCCTCCTCCCGAAATTAAAGCTGCTTCATCTAAATTTCACTTCGAGATGTTAAACTTCTGATTAACGATTAGACATTTAGAATTTTAGCATGAAATTAATTTAAGATCCATAACAAGTTCCTATTGAAACGAGAAGATTATATTAGTCTTTGTTTAGTCTTATTAAGGGGGTGCATTTTAGGATTAAGAAGAATGATGTATAATTAACTTATACAAGCCAACAATTTTGGACAAAATAGAGTTAACAATTCACTTATTTCCTGGTTTTTAAATAGTGGTAAAAAAAACACCAGAGCACCTGGAGTAAAACTTGTTGCAAACGTGAGGAGAACATGAACTTACCCAGGCAGACATGCAACCAATGCTTTCATCATCACTGAGTAATAATAAGCTGTGAGGAATTTACTTTTACAGATTTAGGTAAGCTATGTTAATATTTCAAATTATGCATAATTAAAAGTGTAGCCACTTGAGTGGCATCTATCGACCAGCATTAATCGAAAAGTTTTAGGTTTGTCATCATCTTTGCTTCAACACCCCTTCTTTTGGTCAGGTTAAACTGATAGTTCATTTGCTGTTGATTGAACGTCCAAAATAGGACAATACTAAACACGGGAAAGACACAAAACAATGTTTTCACCAAAAAATTCTACCTGTTTTTGTGTTCAAAGAACTTTACTCCATTACACATTTGTTTTACCCTAAACCTTATGTTTTAATTCTTATTTTTATTGATTTCCTCAGACAAAATACAAATGTTACAATTGTGTCAGATAATCCTTCAGATTATTGAGCATCGCACTAGAAATGCTGCTTAGCCAACTAGGTGCAACTGTCCTTTGTCATCAGCACCACCTGCAGCTCATTAGAGAGCGGATAAAGGTCTCTACAATATGGAGGAGAGCAAGCGTATTTTCTCTAGACCCTTCAATGAGTTGCAGTGAGCAAACCAACTCCAGGGACAGACGAGAACAACCAGGAGGACAGCAACGATGAGGACAGTATCGATTAGGACAGTAACAATGAGGACAAGGAAAAACCCAGGCTGAGAGGTAGACTACGGTGGAATTTTGGTAGTCCCATCTGCTGAGAGGCTGGCATTCAATGCCCATCATCCCCTTTTCTTGCTTCACGGTTGCCCTGGACCTCCTTTGGACACTTTCCCCTGCACAACACAGCCCTGAAAGCAGTTTTGTTGTTTATTAATTTTAAATTTAGTAAACCCTTCTCCAGGTACTTTTGCCCCCCCTTTAGGTTGTCCTATATGTCCAAGTCTCCATGCATCCGTAACTCAATAAACATATTTAAATTCATTTTGTTGGTAAAGAAAAAAAGTCAGTGTTTGGGGAAACTAAATTTCTTAGTTGCTCAGGATCTTGTTGTGTAATCTAGTCTTGAACCATTTTAGTTTCCTCATCTTCCCATGTCTTGCGTCTCTTATACTGGGTGTCGAACTTAATTGTTAATGTAAAATTGCTGCTTTGTCTATTTTTATGTTTATGACTCTGAATTATACTCATAATTACAATCACATAAAAAAGGCAACACACCCATGAAAGAAAATTCCCCAATCACAGGGCTTGATTGTACAAGTAGTATGTTTAAAAACAGTTCTTGATAACACAGGTGATTAGGGCTTGGCAAGGCCTGCTAATGCTGAGTGAAGTGGATGAGTGTAAGACGTGTCTTAAGGATCAAATGTGCGCATAAACACACATGTACTTTCACATACACACTCAGTCAATGGGATTTAGAGTGGAATCCTCCCTCCCTCTCTCCCTCCTGTTCTACTCTAAACGCAGTGTTGTGGTTTTCTTGCTGAGACTCTGTTGATGTTTTCTCCTCCCTCTTAGGAAACTCTCTCTCTCTCTCTCTCTCTCTCTTCACAGTGTATAAAAGTAAGCACCGTATGCTTTTTAGCAGACATCGAAAAACTATGCTAGTGAATCGTAGATGTAGAGAGCAGTGTGAAGAGAGCGTTCAGCTGTGTCTGGCACCAGCAGGAGATCTACAGGTGAGTACTCGCTTCATCATCGATTAACCTCTCTTATACACAAACACAGGTTCACTCAAACACTAAATCATCCTGTTGACATCCGCAAGTTCTCAAAACAAAGTGTTTGACAGAAGTAGGCACATTCCTTCTTATAGCTAAGCTAAAATTATCTGTGTTGTGCCCATCCAGCTACACTCTATAATTCTGTGTTCAGCGTGTTCAGACTCTCTGCTCAGTCTGTAGAGAATATATTTATTAACCTATCCAGGATTTTTATTAATATATTAGCTTAAAATATGTGTTCTTATTCTAACATTAAAGTTGTCTTTTGCCAGATTTATGAAATGAATATCAAAATAATAAAACATTTTATTTACATTTTTAAATTGGAAATATTGTCCTAATATTTTCTAAAGATTTGTCCATTTTTGGTTGACAAAATCCTTGTGAACAAAGGAGGAGTGGGTCATAAATAGCGCTTCCGATTAATCATTTATGGAACATAGACTTCAATTCAATTCTACTTTCAACATTCACTCAAGATTTATATTTCTGGAGACAGCTTTAGGACAAGAGGAAAGAATGAGACGTGTGTTCTTTTGTTACTATGTTACCAACCTCGTCACATGCCAAAGTTCAATTTAATGCAACTTTACTTTAATACATTAATAAAAGAGTTTAGAAAAGTTGGGAACTTAAATGTTTATAGGACCAAAGTCAATATTTTCCTTTTTAACTGAATTATCAAATTAGCTGCATGGTACTAGCTCATTTTATGTGATTGCACTAAGCTGATGCTTTATACAATCACAGTTATTTTATTAACCTCTACATTTATAATTATGCATTTGGCAGACATTTTTGTCCAAAGTGAATTACAGTAGGGGAGAGACAATATGCAATTTGTTACACCGACAAAGTCTATCTCAGCTTGCTCATAATAGAAAGTGTATCAACTGATCAATATTCCATAGCAGAAAGAAAATAAAGGAAGAATATAAAGACAGAGGAGGAAAAAAAAGAAAGTTTTTTTATAGTAGGTGTTCCCTGAAGAGAAGAGTTTTCAGTTGCTTTTTGAAAGCTGTTAGTGTTGCTGCTCTCCTGACTGGATCAGGGAGTTTGTTCCACCAGCCAGAGACAGTGAGAGAGAAAGTTTTGCTCAGAGATTTTCTGCCTTTGGAATGGAACCACGAGTCGCTGTTCCTTCTCTGAGCGCAGGCTTCTGGAGGGCATGTAGGAGTGTATGAGCTTGTGGAGGTAAACGGGCTGATTTGGAGCTAGTTTTGTATCTATCTCTATATCTATCTCTATCTTTCTCTATCTCTAGAGAAAGAAAGTGGGTGATAAATAGTTGAGACAAATAGATAAGATATTTACCTCAGCTTAACAAACTTGACCTCTAACATTACAACTTCCGCCACAGCAGAATGAACCGCCAACTCTCTGGCATATGTTTTACGCAGCGGATGCCCTTCCCTGCCGCAACCCATTGCTGGGAAACAATCACACACACTCATTCACACTTTAACAATATGGGCAATCGTTCTTACTCAATTCACTTATACCACATGTCTTTGGACTTGTGGGGAAACCGGAGCACCCGGAGAAAACCCACGTGATCACGGGGAGAACATGCAAACTCCACACAGAAATCCCCAGCCGAGCCTAGAACCAGCGACCTTCTTGCTGTGAGACGACCGTGCTACTCACTGCGCCACCGTGACGCTCTTTATTGTGAAAATAATTATCTATTACTATTGATATTATTGAGGAAAGATGTAAGTCATTAGTTACTTTCAAAAGTTCAAATTGCAAAATGTACACATTTGGTTATTTCATGTAACTTTAAATTGACGAAACACTGAGAAAGAAAGATAAATCTAATACTTTAATTAATTCATGAATACTCCTGTAAATCTGTATAACCTCCAAGACATTGTTTTTATTTTGAAATCTAGCCTTTCCATATAGAAAAAGTACATTTTAAGGGAATTTTAAGGAAAATCTTTAAGCCAAGCTCTTTGAGCACTCTCATAAATAGAAAGTGGCAGGTCAGGAAATCGAATGAAATAAAACCTAATTAGACCATCCCAAATGTATGTGTTTCTCAGAAGGTTTCGTTTAAAGTTTGCTGTCAGGGTTTGAGAAGTAGCTCTGTAGATATTTTGAAGCAAGTTAATCAGAGGGAAGGGTTTTTGAAATAACATTATGTAAGGTTAAAGTCAGGAGAGAAACTGACCATTTCTAACATCTGGGTTTCCAAAGAGCTGTTAAGAGATCTGGTTGTGTCTGATGCCAAAATTGCAGCTTTGCATCTGTGCATGATTAACATTAAGCAATGTTAACAGTTTCAGAGACTTTTATATGCTGCCAATATTTTTTATTTAAGAAATACAAACATCTACTTTCACACATATACAAAAGACTGACAGATTTGTGTCTCATTGGGACATCTGTCAGCTCAGTCATGCTGAATTATGTATCTGAACTTAGTTGACTTGCAGAAATACTTCCTTCACATGAACCAAAGTAACTGTAAGTTCAGTCTCTGACAATGTCTGAGCCTCTCCTAGGAAATCAAGTTTAATATTACACTCAAAATTAAGTACCAGGTTAATACTGCAATTAGAGCAATTTTCTAAATTTTCTTTTCAGCTTCATCTACTGATTTTATTACAGCTATGTGTGCCACAAAATATCATTAATGCCCTTATGCTTCTTGCTCTGTGATCTGGCATCAATAAATCTCTGCTCAGACTACAGTTTGTAAAGAATGTGGTTGCAAAGTTTTTTAACTCAGTCGAACTTGTTCCTGTATTTGAGTATTTGCGCTAAAATAACCATAAATAATGGTTCAAAAATGTAAATAAATCACTATATTTAAATATAAAAGTACTTTTCAAGTATAAATATTATGTTTTACACTTGTTGATTGTGGGCTGTGCATTTGTCATCATATGCAAATCATTTTCACAGAATTTTCAGGATAAATAAGTTTTAAAAAATCCACACGCATATCAGACAATCAGGTTGCTGTAAAGCTAGTCACTCAGAAAAGAAAACAATCAGTCAATCAGTGAGGCGTAATACATAATGCTTTACAGGCTATGTCTAATTTTAATGATATGTGTACTGATATGTGTACCGCCTGTATTGTGTTAAATATGCTGTTAAGTGCCCTGGATAAGGAAGTGTTAATGTTGTTGTAGTATGGTACATTACATTTCGAATTGAAATGCTGAAAATTGTGATGGCGTGAGATAACGAGAACTTTTCCTCAATGACAACGAAAGGTATTCAAGGAAAAAGCTTAAATCCCTTTCCCTGGATGAACAATTATCCTTGATGAAATACAGCTATCATTCTTGGAGCGATGTGGTTCCTTCAAGTCATCTGTTAAAGAAATGTCTTAGTCTCCTACAGTAAATCTTCCTCAAACATATTTATGTCTCCTATTTGGATCAAAATCCCGTTTCGATGGGGCTGAATGAACTTCATTCAAAATCTCTAACATCAGGTTGAGTCCTTGAGGTTTCTCTGAAGCTGTCGGCTAAAACTTTTCTCCAAAAACCACTCTCACTAAACCACATGCATCTTAATCATTGCCAGAGAGGGCTGAGAGTTCAAGGAAGCTGAAAGATAAATGCAGGCACTATCACTTCATCTACTTACGTCCCTCTGTTAAATTGACTGTAAATCCTAAAGCCTTATGGAAAGTTTTATTCATTCTCCTCACTTGATTTATCAAGCATAAGCACATGGGATTCTTTACTTGCTATTTTTCAAAGCTTTGTGACAAGCTCATTTTGAATTAAAACATAATAATTAAAGTAATTAAAAATATATCTGTGCTTAAAGGTATTTCATGGACAAACGCCTAAAAAGGTCATCTGGGAATCTCACAGCAAACCAGAGGTCTTACTATGCAGGAAGTGGTTTAATTCTTCTCCCTCATGGCACAGGCCTGGCGCCAGTCCTAGGGGAAAAGGAGCTACGCAACTCTCAGCCAGGCTCTTTCCACTCAATAACCCAACCACCAAGGGGCTCCACAATTTGCTTTCATCCGCAACATTCCACGCCATATCTCATTTTTCAACCTCTGATTTAGCAGATGACTGGCAGTAATAGCCTCTCAATACATGTGTCCCTGCTACAGTTAATAGTGATTGGTTCCTTACCTCACTGTGGTATCAGTTAATCAAGAGTACTTTCAAAGAACCATCTGTAACAGTTTTAAAACTTTTAGAAATCATGAAACAATTCCATTCAGTTTTCACCATCCAAATTATAGTAATAAAAGCGGTCTCAGTCACTTTTGAGAACTGTTGGTCCCTCAAGCGTTTTGTAAATACTAAGTTATTTTGTGGTGATGCACTTTTTTCACAAAAGCACTTAAAAGTCCTCCTGTGTTTTTACATACATTGGTTGTAGGTGTCCCCAGAAAGAGAATGGCATACATGCATGGTCAAAAATCACTTTGTGCTGTTAATTTGACCTATTTTTTCAAACAACCCACAAGTGATTTGTTCCCAACCCTTCCTTTGTGTGATGTTAATCATGATGATTAGTAGCCAGGCCCATTCAGTTCTGATACTGCACGCCAAAACCCAGCACTGATCTTTGATCTCGTTTCACATCTCTTCCTGCAGTTTCTAGTGGTGATGCATGGATTAGTATGGTTGCTTCCTTTTTAGAGAAAACATCTGCCAACAGCATCCCTGAGACAAAAGTTTTTCATTCCTCCACCTACACTACATTTACCTAGGGGGATGATCAAGCTCCTATTGTACCCCTGGGACTCAGATCCCTCTGTTGGACAGCTTGCTTAATACACTTTAATTCAGCTAACTTTGCATGAGTATGTATGACTAATTTCTCAAAGCATGTTCTAAATGTTAAGCAACAAAAATCACAAGATCTCACTTGACTAGTATGAATGCCTTTGCCATTGCTACATTATGCGACTGGATTTTACAGAGCTTCAAAGTGTGTGGGGAACTAGAGTTAGGAGGGGAAATGCATTGTATGTACGTCTTCATGCAATAGGCGATCAGCATATACATCAATCCATTACAGCTAATCCGAGTTGACTCGTTATGAGGCAATAACTAGATACACAGAGTGTTTCCCATTTACAAATTGTTCCCAAAAACGTTTCCTGCATGAAAGATTATCTTTAACAATAATTATAATTAAATTACTAGGGCCTCGTTCAACTATGTGCCAATTGTTGTGAAGTTGTCTTTTTGCTTTGCACGTTTTAGTTTAGTTTTAGTTCATGGCCTGCTATCGAAAATTTTTCATAGTAAGATCTACTTGATTATATTTTGCTGGTGCTATTTTGCTATTTTGTTTTCATTCAACTAAATGTTCTAAAGCATTTGCAACTGACGGATTACAATATTTTTTAGACCTCAAAGTTAATGGTGAGTTGTGAAAATCAGATTTTTAGATCTTAAGGATCTATGTAATAGTATTTATTCAACTTATCTTTGTCTTGTCTGTTAATGTTATGGTATCTGGCAAAGACAGCTATGATTATGATCGTGTGGGCGCCACTCTGGTGAGAGTAGTACATGTGGCTGGATTTGGTCATTATCCTTGTGGCTAAATGCTAGTCTGAGTGAAGGCTGCACTCCCAAGCCTGCACTCAAAGTATACTCAAGTTCAAAATGTTATGTTTATGCTTGACCTCATCTTTATTTCCACATTTATCCTGGCTCGTGACTTGAGAGAGAAAAAATGACAACATTTGTTGCAATAATCTACTGCTTACCTAGAATATTTCCCACGTTAATATTTCAAAACCTCTTTTTACTCACCGTTGACATGTTGAGTTAGTAGTTTAATAGCTATAACTATTATATATTATAATCTATATTATCATATATAAATTATAATCAATCTCCAACAATATACAAATTAAATATGCTCTAGTTATGTGTTTAAAAAGAAACTTTTGTAAAGGATGCTGCATAGGAAAAAGCTTATAGATAACAGAAACCAAAGTCAAATAATTGCATACTCTTCAAATTGGACTTCAGCTCTCATGACTTCATTTTCAATGCATCAAATGTGTTCAAATGTTTTTGTTGCTTATCACAAATTTAGGTTGTGATAATTGTTTGTAGTATTTATTCCCCGAACCATCGAGTTTTATTTTCACCCCTTTGTTAAACTTAATACCAACAACTTTACACTTATTTTTTATATTTGAAATCAATGTTTATTCCATACAATAAATCATTGAGGTCAAATTTTATACTTTCATAATAACAGACCAGTACCAACACCTGTTTCAGGCCTCATCTGCCAGAAATCATTTGTAAAAAGTATGGAGGGGAAATGTGTGATGTCATTAATAATTAATTCCATTAATAATTCATGTAGCAGACCTTCACATAGGATAGGTCAGCTCAGGTTCATGAATACTTATGAGGTACTAACACGTCATAAAAAGGCACTGTATTATAATACATCACATCTGGAGGAATTTCCTTTCAAACCCGAAGTTTTAAAGTGAATAAAATGTAGAACTTATCTAGTTTCACCCCACAAGTAAACATAAAAAAATATCTTACATTTTGTTCAACACTTGCAAATCTTAGAAATTCTCATAATGTTTACATACAGGGTATACCTTTAAGGGCGTAGGCCTTTAAAGTAATTAAAAGATATCAGTATATAACAATATTTCCAAAAAAAGTTAATTTGGGAAGCTCACAGCAAAACAAGTACAGAAAGTGGCTTAATTCTTTCCACTCGTAGCACAGGCCTGGTGTCAGCACTAAGGGTAAAGGAGCTTTAGACTGTATTGCTCAGTTACATATTTATAACTAAATTAATCTATTTTTGGTCCTTTTTTACAGAATGATTGAGAGCTGCTTGTGCTGAGTCACACAGCAGAATGCCTGGTGTGCCCTGTGGGGCCTTCCAACACCACACTAAGCCTGTAACTTGTGCCATCATCTGTTCCTGGCTCCTAATCCTGCTCCATTCCGCCCTCTGCCAGAAACCTGCTAAGCTGCCTCTGGTTGGCCGCAAGCCTTTCCTGGCTGCCTGGAATGCCCCTCTGGACATGTGTACATTCAAATACAAAATAAACATCAACCTTGATATTTTCCACATCAGTGGCAGTCCACGGGCTATCCATACAGGCCAGAATGTCACCATCTTTTATGCTAACCGCCTGGGTTACTACCCTTTCTACAATGAGCAAGGGATCCCCGTCCATGGAGGCCTACCTCAAAATAGCAGTCTTGAAGCACACCTTCACAAAGCCAGAAAAGACATAGCACACTACATTCCATCAGAAGACTTCCGTGGCCTCGCTGTGATCGATTGGGAGTTCTGGCGGCCACAGTGGGATCGGAACTGGAACAAAAAAGATATTTACAAGAAGCGCTCCAGTGATCTGATTACACAGGCCTATTTTAATGTGACAGAGGAGCAAGTGGAATCTCTGGCACGCTCACGCTTTGAGAAGAGCGCCATGAAATACATGCAGGGCACACTGCAGCTCGGGACACAAACTCGTCCACATGGATTGTGGGGTTTTTATCTGTACCCTGACTGTCACAATTACAACATACACGCACACAATTATAATGGCACATGCCCTGAAAAAGAGCTCAAGCGTAACGAGCAGTTGTTTTGGTTATGGAACAGCAGCACTGCTCTATTTCCAGCCCTCGCTGTTCCTAAGAACCTGACAGACAGCATCCGCATCCTGCACTTCTCAAAAAACAGAATACTTGAATCTCTGCGACTGGGCTCCCTGACCTCACTGCCATATGAACTGCCTACATACGTATACACACGACTTGGTTATAGAGATGATGCTATGGCCTTCCTCACTCAGGTACGTATTTATATGCTACATACTTATATATTTGCCATGGGGTTGTAATTAAGGTTTCCCTTTTGTGGTAAAATAGAGAAGAAAATGTCACACTTTCTAGAAGATTTGTATATACTGTAAAGAATTTTAATGAACTGTCTGTAAACATGCATTTTACTGATGTGTACAATTTTTCACTTTACAGAATGACTTGATACACACAATTGGGGAAAGTGCTGCTTTGGGAGCTGCAGGATTTGTCATTTGGGGTGATCTTAACCTCACATCATCAAGGGTGAGATTAATTTATTTTTGCTTGAGGAACTGCAGTTCAGTCACTTCTTATCACGCATCTAAAGGAATGCAGGAGTTTGCCCCTTGCTAATATCAAAATCACCTCTTGACGCATGATAGGAAGTGGCTGAACTGCAGTTCAGTCTAAACGTGAGCAGGTTCTCATTCCCTCCAATGTTAAAACTGAGCAACTTTGAAGCTGAAAAAAAACTGTTTCCACCCCTTGCTTCAGTAGGTTTGTTGATTCAGAGAACACTCTGAGGGGGTTGAATTATTTTTAAATGTGTTTGCTTAAATTATATAAAAATTAAACCTTCGGCCAATCAGACCCCTTCACTTTGACCATGTCCCTCCTCTGAGGCATTTTTAAGTACTGGCTCTGCCCATTCTAAACTTCATTTGACTTTGCCAGAACCCTGTGGCTGATGTAACAAACACTCTATCCATGTTAAACACAGTCAATGGTGCGAAGCCTGCATTACTGCGGGTTTTGCCGAGGACATCATAAAGGGTGCATAAATGAGCACACTTCAGCATGGAAGAATGACAAGTGGCCCACCATATGGACTCTTGCACTTCGCGGACATGCAAGATTCAAGTCCGCTATTTGGGATAGGACCTCTGTTGTGCAACTGAGCACAAGAGGTCAACGAGTTGTCAACTTCATCTGAACATATTTTTAAGTCTGCGTTCAGAGAAGGAACAGCGCCTTGTGCTTCCGTCCCTGAAAGGCAGAAAATCCCTTCTCTCTCACTGTCCTTGGCTGGTAGAACAAACTCCCTGATCCAGCCAAGAAAGCAACAACATTAACAGTCTTCGAAAAGCTACTGAAAACTCTTCTCTTTAAGGAACACTTACAATGACAAAAAAAACTTTCTTCTTATCCTCTGTTCTCTTTTCATTTCCTTCTTGCTATGGTTGATTGATCAGTTGATACAATTTCTAGTACGAGCAACCCGTAACACTTTGATTGTGTAACATATTGCAGATGGTCTCTCCTCTACTGTAAATTGTTTGGACAAAAGCGCCTGCCAAATGCATAAATGTAAATGTAATGTCAGAAGTTTCCTTGGGTGTCATGCATGAAAATAACCATACTACATCTTGTGTCCCCTCAGCACAACTGTTCCAAAGTGAGAGCATTTCTGAACCACAGACTTGGGCAGTACATATCCAATGTTACCCGAGCAGCCGAAGTCTGTAGCGAATTCCTGTGCCAGTCCAACGGGCGCTGTGTCCGTTCTGACCCACAAGCACCGCACTACCTTCACTTGAGCCGTGGCAGCTACCGAATCCTGTCAGACAGGAATGGCAATTTCACTGTAACCGGCTGGCATTCAGAGAACGACCTAAAGATGCTAACGGACAGGTTTCGCTGTCATTGCTATGAGGGCTATGAGGGAAAGCGCTGTGATCCTATAGAACCGGAGGAGACAGATGAGGATAACATGATTAAAGAGGATGTGGAGATTGAGGAGGTGGAGAACAAAGAAGTAGAGAACTACAATGACATTAGTGATACTGCTGTGCCTTTGAAAAGGGCCTTCATCATGATCTGTCTCCTCCTTCTGCTGAACATCACTTTTATCTAGAGTTGAAGTACTGCCGTGCTTTCATATGCAATAAGAAAAGCAAAAGACAATCATTTATAAAGGATGGAAATTGATGAGTGCAGAGAATTGAGGCAAGGACCAAGAAAAGTTTAGTTCCAACCTTAAAGTCCCTGAGGCTTTCTTGAAAGGTATGTGCAATTTTAAAAAGGGTTGGAATTAAACAATGTAAGGGAGAAGGAATTTTAACACATCAAGACAAACCTGATATTTTAAACAAATGACCAAAGTGATCCAAAATTAAAGGCTAGCATTATTGGAGACTTAAGTTCTCCCCTACAATCCTGACACAGTGATTCATGGGTCCTCCTGCGGAACAGACTTGATGCCCTAACAGACTGCAAAATTTTGATATAGGTATCATCAGATAAAATCTGGATAATCTTTAAGAATCATGATACATTCTCAGGAGTGCATTTGCCAGGCTGTACTGTGAAGTGATGGAAGTCACCATATTTGCCAACATATTCTTCATGTATGGTAGATCTAATGCACTCCTGAGAACCATGATAAATGATAAATACAGTGACTTCCATCACTTCACCTATAGACTTAAGATATCAACTTAAAATCATTTCAGCACAGTGTCAAAATTTACACACCAAAAGATGATTCTTTGTCAAAATGTCTACACTTCAATGGTTTATTGCTATTAATGTGTTTTCAGACACAGGGCATGTTTGAACACTTTTGAATAATTTACATTTACAATTTTTACATTGACATGTGGCTAAGGATAATCTGTTGAACAAAACCTTCTCAGTAGCTTGCTTGGGATACCCCAAGTATTTTGGCTTCCTCTTAGAGTACAAAAGATTGTTTCATGTAAATAAAAGATTTTTAATCGCCCCGAGAGGTAATGTAAGAGTGAACGTTACCTTGCTTGCGATAGTCTGGGGACCTTTTGCTTGATCAAAATTCTCTGATTATAAACAGGGTTTTTGTAGAAAAGCTAAACAAATAGCGATTCAAAAAAAAATTCTACAAATGCCCTTTCTCATAAATATAAAAATTAAGCTGATCAATAAATGCATGTTGTTAAACCTATACACAACAGAAATATAATCAAAATATCCACACTACATAATTTAGAAAAAGGTAGCAAATAAACAACTGGTCAAACTCAATTTATGTTACGCCAGCTCTAATTTGAGTTTAAGGAAAATATAATTTCCCAATGGTGCTGCAAGATAAAACAGATGCTGAAAGTGTTTGCACAAAATTAAATCTCAATGGATTCTCTGAACTGCACTGAAAGCTCTTAATTTGACAATGCTCTTGAATTTTTGTATCTACTGGGTTTGTTTTAAAAGCACATTTAGTATTGTTTTTGTTGCTGAGGTTACACATATGACACATCCCTGTTGGCAGGTTTCTGCTTCTATCTAGCAACAAAACTACCTTTTAGAGCATCTGAGGATCTGACATTACTGCTTCTTCAACAAATACTTATTCAACAGATGATATAGACTTCATATGTCATTAAAACCATGAGAAAAGAGTCAAACAACTACTTTACCAAATCCCTTTTGTTTCCTTGAGTTGGCATATCCTTAATTAAAATTTTTAAAGTTGCTTGTTATTGTGCCTCATTACATATACGTTTTTATTTTGTTCATCATATTGTTTATTTCATTAAATGTTGCTCACCAGAAGGGAAGGAAAAAATCAACAAACAGATCCCTAAACTTATAAGATATAAGACATGAAGCTATAGTCGAATGATGCACTTACTTAGTCCAAATTTCTCTTATACAAAATAAACCAACAGACTGATGTGATGTGTGAAACCTCTTAATGACTGCTTATTCAAAAGGGTTTTAATATTAATATTGTCAATAAGAAAACATGATACCAAAGACACTGATCCTTATTTGTCAATAGATTTTACAACCTTGGATTAATGACGTCAGCCTTTAGTTAAAATGCGCATGCATGTGTTAGGTGTGTGTGCGTGTGCATGCGTGCATGTGTGTGCGTGGGTGCGTGCGTGTGTGTGGTTGTGTGATTTTTTTTAAATACTGAATTGTGTTTTTTATGTAGCTTTTTACAATACTATAATCTCAAATTTCATTCTTGTTACTGTAAATGTGTTTACTGCAGTTATAACTTTTGTATAATATTACAAACAAAAATATATTTGTATTCTTCTAACAATAAGTTTAAATGCAAAATTTTAACTACTTGATTGTATTTTTGCATCAACCAATCAAATACCAAGACAAATGTTGCTTGACTTTTGATGCACTGCAAATAAAGTATTGTAATCTTGTTTTGAGTAACAATTTTGAGTGGAATGTCTGAACTTACATATGGAAACATGGAAAGTAGCATGAACTTTATATGATGGAGGGAAAATTAATCTTTCCTATTATTAATCATTTATATTCTAAAATGTTTCTTAGTCTTTTTAGGAAATAAAAGGATTGCCTTATACATTTTTCTTTACTTTAGGATTTTGATAATTTTGATGTTATTATTTCCCCAATCTCTTTTATCATTTCTTTTTCTTTCCATTTAATGTTTTACAATTATGTATTACATGTTCTATTGTTTCTTCTACTCCACAATTATCCCATTTCCTGGTTTTCTGGGTGCCAGGTTTCGAGATTGTGGGTCTTCATTACAAAAAATGAGTACTAGAAAATGTTTTGTTCTCCCCCTCTGTGAAGGTGTGTAACTTCATGAGAGCAGGAAGAAATCCTTAACGTTAATCAAAGGTTATCTTAAAACATAATTTATCGTTAATGTCTGCAGCTGGAATGAATGAAGAAACATGTTATGGTTCAAATGAGTTTTGACCCAAAATTGTCTGGTTTTAACACAGAAATTCACAATTTAGCTTAAATTTACACAATGACTACAGCACATGTTTATCCTCCCCTCCACGAGTCTAACACCGCCACAGATCTGAAGAAACCAAACATCCGAGAGGAATATCTGAAGGGTCAGAGTTCATATACACACAGCCTCAGATTCGTCATCTCGTATAACAATAATAAAATGTATATTGAGAGCACCTGAAGCAAAAATAATAGGAAAATATAAAACAAATATTATAACGTTTCCATGTCCCTAATTTACAGAGAAAGAGAGAGAGAGAGAGAAAGTGGAAGGAAAGAGAGAGGAAGAGGAAGGAGAGAGAGAGAGAATGAAAGAGGAATAGGAGTGAGAAAGAGGAAGAGGAGGAAGAGCGAGAGGAAGAGGAGGAAGAGCGATAGAGAGAGGAAGAGGAGGAAGAGAGAAAGAGGACGTATATAGAGAGAATTAAAAAGCTGATTTTTTTGCCATCAAACTTGATACTTTTAAAAATGTTATTCATTACATTCTTATACATTCTTAAATGTTCAGGCTGTATACTGCTGCTAAAATTAATACATATTTTATTAGCAATAATATTGCCTCTTATTTGAACTGCACTGAACTTTAGCTGAAGAGGAGGGCCTATATCTGTTACCTGCATCTGGACTCTCGCACATCTCATCTCCTTACATTTTGCACTAAGCACACCACACTTTATAGACTTTGTTCAACTGTTTACATTTCATTAATACTTCATTCACACGCACGCATGCACGCACACACGCACGCACACGCACACGCACACGCACACGCACACGCACAGGCGCACACACACACACACACGCACACACACAAGCATAGGGCAATAAAGCTGATTCTGATACGCTTTGCCTATACTGGACTTGTATATTTTAATGTTGCATATTATGGTGGTACTTTTAGCGCCATATTTTTTTTTACGTGGTACTTAGTGGAAAAAAGTTTGAGAATCACTCATGGAATGTGTCCAACTGTTGCAGGGATACATATCCTCAGCGATTACGTACTTACAATCAAAATTTTAAAACATTATATAAAGTATATGAGAAAGTGAGAAAGCATAAAAAGGGCAGTAATATATGTATCAACTCAACAAGGTTATTTCATGCTTTCAGCAAGTTGGGGACTAACTTTAAGGAGTGGTTTAATGTATTTTATTATTGCCGCAATACTTCGGTTTTCAAGTTTACAAGAACGCAGCGTCTTAAAAATCCCACTTTAAACTTAAAACCTCTAGAAATACAAATTAGTATAGAACAAAAATGTAAAATGTACTTATGAATTACCTTGCGCCTCCCTTTCGGTGCTGAAGAAAATTCGAGGCTACTTCTACCTCTACCTACAGGGGACGCTGTTTAAGAATATTAAGACAATTAACCGGACTCTAGCGCTCCCTGGTGTATGAGAAAGGCACTTTCTTGAGCCGTCTTTCTGCAGCTCTGAGCAGGGACTGGCTCTCCCGCAGCCATTTTCTGTCCAACCAAACGGCCGAACTGAGACGAGAACCAACCAGGGCTTTAACGCAGGTTAGTGTGCGGCTCCGGCCAATGATTGTTAACCAAAAGCTCGTTACATCGAATGGAAATCTCCGCGTGCGACTCTTTAGTTATTAGTTGGTGGAGAGCTTGAGAAATTAGGGCGCGAAAGGAAAAAGCAGCTGTCGTTGTGAAGAGGTCGCCATGGTTGTCGGCCCCTTTGTTTACTACGACTGGGTTTAGCGAAGCAGTGGTCTTCATTTTGTTCGTTTAGCCTTCGATTGTTGCTTCATTTATTGTAAAAAAATCACATTTTACAAGAAAGGAAAGAGGAATTTCTTCTTAACCTCTATTACAGTATACTCAGCTCTTGTGACATTAAAGACTTCATAATGTTTTTTATGAAACATAATGTTTTTTTAATAAAAAAATGATTGGTTTATGCCATTTTATAGCAATTGAATGGTATAAATAGCACATTTTTCTAAAAAGGAAAGGGGAATTTCTTCTTAACTTCTGCTATATTTTACTCAGCTCTTGTAACATTAATGGTTTAATGTAATTATTTAGCTATTTAATGATTTAAGCACATTTTTCAAGAAAGGAAAGGGGAATTTCATCTTAAATTCGATTAGATTTTCCCCATAATGGTTCAAATTTTACAATGTGGTGATTATACAAAATACGGGTTAAAAGAGGCTCGAGTTGTGGGAAGACTTAATTTATATTCATGGTTCTCAAGTTTTGATGCCAGCTCAGAACATATTTACTGGGAATATCTTTGACATATATACTTAATGAAATTTATCCGCATTTTACTTTTAGAATAGTTTTCATGATAATAAACTGTTCATTTAACAATTCTCAAAATGATAAAGACAACACATATATGGTTTTCAATCAAACTTATGACATTTTTCATACAAGTAACTATTTGCTAATAACATCGCGTTTTGATAAATATAAATAATGTACTTTTAAACTTTATCTGCAGACTGATTATTTCACTAATTATGTCAATTTTAATTAAATTGTTCTTTTTCTCCAGCCTCAAATTAATAAATGTTTTTAAAGATTAAGCTCATGCTTTACGTATTTGTCTTGTGAGGATTCTCCAGAGATCCCTGGCACAGAAGAAAACTATAAATATTAATGCAATATTTTAATATAAAGATAGTTTTGTGATTTAGAAGATAAAGACAGACTATTTTGAATTTGATTGAAGTAAATACATCTTTACATAAATTGAGAAGAAAATTATGAAAAGTGGAATAAATTGCATAAACAATCCAATGCTTATTTATTTTTCTGTTAACATTTTTTTTTTCTACCAAATCTCCCTGAGAGTTATTCCCTCTCGGTTCTTAAATGTGAGATTCTCAATTGCCACCGTGTTTTGAAAATGGCGTCAGTTTCACGGCCAGGACATAATCGAAAATTGCAAAATACCGTGCTGAACCGTACAGAATTGCGCAGTGTCGTGTAATGGAACAGCGCCATTTGCCCTTGCCTTTGAACCGATGCCATTTTCAATACCTACTTTGAGCTGGTGGTGTCACGGTGGCGCAGTGGGTAGCACGGACGTCTCACAGCAAGAAGGTCTAGGCTCGGCTGGGGCAGGTGGCATTTCTGTGTGGAGTTTGCATCTTCTTCCTGTGATCACGTGGGTTTTGGAGATTTTGTACATACAATCAACAATTAAGAAGTTGTCAATACAAATATTTACCATCAATATTCTTCACAATTTGGTTTTACTACAAATCTTTAATTCGAAACAGTTTCAAAATCGTAGAAAACATCACTCTTTAATTTTTGTTAACGTATGATCATTACCATCTTATTTCAACTTTTTCTTACTACGTTAACATGATGAGAAATTTTTTCACAGATGATGTTTTGAACGTACTATGTTACACATTTTCTCTTTACATACGGAACTACTAAGAACTTCTCTAGTGTATCAGTTAAAACTTTTTCCTCAAATGATATAATAAAAGCTTTTTTATATATAATAATAAAATAAAAGATATAATAAAAGAGTTTTACTAAAAGACGAGTCAATTCACACTTTATGTGTGAATCAGCATGCAAACACAACCAAACACACCACCACAGGGGTGAGGAGTGACGAGTGAAGACCCCATGCTGTCCAAGCCGCCCAACCCGTCTACGCAGGGTTAAACGTTTGGATGAGTGATATCCATGAGTGTGGTTCTGGAAAGGTTGAACATTTTTAATTACTACCTCCCTACATTATCTGGTTAAATGAATCATAATATTATTCTTGACTACCTAGTGTTTATTCGCGTAATCCTATAACTCATTTTCTTTTTATTCTAAAGAAGAGTTTTTGTTCTTTTTTCACATTTTACCCAAAACAGATGTTGTTGCATTTTAAACAGAGTTTAGCTTTCTTGCAGATGTGGAAATTTTTTTAAAAACCTCACAGCGCTATCCTTTTAGATAATCAAACATTTTTCAACACTGCAACAGAAGAGTTTGGTAATTAATTGGTCATGTGTTTAACACACAAAAAAGGGCATAGCAGAAACATCTTGAAGATTTTTGTTTTGAAATCTTTTTTTTCTTTTTAACCCAGTGAAAAAAAATAATAAATGACTCACGGTTTATGAAACATCTTTTCAAACAGCTTTATTTTTATTTATGTTTTTTTTATTTTTATTTTTTTACATTTTGCGATTGTGCTATGTTAAGTTATATCAAATGTAACAGTCTGGTGTAGGTTGGTGAGTTAATCGTGTCTTCTTGAGAATTTGATGTGCTTTATAAACAACAATTCTTGCTCAAAGTTAAAATCGTGTTTACCTCAAGTGATATAAAACTCTTCTAGTTTACACTTCGTACCCACATCTCATCCTGAATGTGCTGTAATAGATTAGGGTAAGACAAGTAATTGGTGATGTCTATTAAATAACACACACACACACACGCATCCACACATTTCTGTGATGTTACTTGTCTAATCTAGAATATTTTTAAAATGATGGTGTAAATGTAACACTTTCTTTAATCTTGTGAAAATCTTTTTGTTAGCTGAGAGGTGATGTTAGACGGCTTGAGCAATATAAAAATCTTGATAGGTTAGGGGAAACAATGTGTTTTACAACTCAACACCCAATACACATTTTATAACTGCCTGTGTTGGTTTAATATGGTGGGGAGATAGTGCTTCAAAGAATCACTCCTAATCACACATACAGATACAGGCTACCATTTAGTTTCACTATGTATTGTATGCAAAATAATTAACCCCTTCCGTTTACTCCCTGTTTAAAAACCTCCAACATTTGATGTGTAATGGAAGACTGGGAGAGGGAGATGTAAAAAAATTAACTGTGGTTTATTTTTGTCATTTCTGAGAGACATTGAACGGTTTCACTTTAAAAAATTTGTTAAACATTTTCTAATATCAATGTCATCTCAGATTGTTTCATAATAACATTAGGGTTATATTTTAAATCTGTACTTACATTGTCTCATGTTTTGTAGATTTTACTCTCAAAATAAGAAAGGTTAGAAGTCGAGCGCTTACAAAATTATCTCACTTAGATGTTAGTAATCCTGTCAGAGTGAAAACGTCTCTTTTTAATTATTCAAAAATGTTTATATTCTATAATTTATATGTGTTAAATGATTCATCACACCATTACACCTGATTAAATAATACCTTCCTTTGTGTTTTTATTTTATTGTAGAGATATGTAAAAACTAAAAGACTAATAATTATTAACTAATAAGTTAATAATAAAAAAACATGTAATTTTCACAATATATTGATTGTTTCGTTTGAAAACAAAGGTTTGGAAAGTGTGTTGTTTCCTTTGGTTTAAAAACTTGTTCCACATTTACAAAAAGTAAATATTGAGGACAAAACGCATAACATGTTTAAAAAAAAGTGTTAGTGGTTATCATGGTTAAAGCTGAATGTATGTACAAAGTTGTAGGTATCCGAAACAAGATATTTGTGGATAAAAGGTCTACAATTCTTATCACCACACACTTGTGAAGATTTTAGACGGGTAAACAGCTATTTCATGTGACGGGTAAAACTAAAACATGTAATTTTTTCTAAAATTGTTAATTGTTTATTTGAAAACAATAATAGGAAAGTTTTTTTTTTCCTATGGTTTAAAAACCTGTTCCACAGTTAGAATTCTCTGTTAAGTATAACTCTGCAGTAAGAAATAAAAGTATTAAACAATAATGTGATAAGCTACAAATAATTATTATATGTGTTTTTACTAAAAACAGCCATTGTGTTAAAATCCTATAGCATATCATATTTGAAAAAGATATTTATTAAAAACAAATGTGTTACCCTGCATTCACCATTACCATCAGTATTCATAGGTTAAAAACTGTTGCCTAAATATTCATTAAAAATGAAAGACAACATAATAATACAATTTTATTTTATAATGTTAAAAATGGATGTATTGCCAATAGTTTTATCCTAAAACTAATCATTTACCAAAAATATCTTACATTTTTTGCATTAGTATTTGGTATATCCCTACATTAGTCAATATTGGTCATTGCTTCAAGCACTATTTTACTGGTAAAAGAAGATTAATAATAATAAAGGTTGATGGTTTTACTCCAGAGCAGAAAGCTTTGGGGATAAGCCTGAAGTTACATCCACCCTCAGTTATCTAACCAATCACCTTTCACAGAGCTGAATGAGGGTTTTGACTGGCTGGGCTGTGTAGCATTGTTGGTCTAAGCCAATCGGACATTGCGGCAATCAAGAACGTCTGATTTATGTGTTGGGCCCCATGCTGTGAACAGGCATCTGAGGCAAGTTGTAAAACTATGAGCTACCCAACACACAAAGTTGCACCCCTCGCTGTGAGCCGGCATCCAATCATAAGAGCCCAATTTGTAAACAGCAGAAGTGCAAACTCTAAGCCCCTAAGAACAGAGTCTCCTCATTCCATTCCTCAACGGCAGCTGGATGTGAGGCTTTTGCTGAGCTAAACTTTGGCATCTCTCTGAACAGTTTTTCGCAAACACTTTCACGCATTGAAATATAAGATCCTTTTATATACTACACCTATTATATAAACATTCCTAAAGTGAAATCACTTCTTTTTCCCTGATGGGAGGGTTGTAAGGAGTACAGCCTGGTGACATAATGAGGTCTTGGATTGGACACGTGCGGTCATGAACTGAACACGTCACTAGGGTCATAAAACCCTCGTTAAATTTTGACATAAATCGTCTTTTATTCTTTCTATTGACTGTATATAACATGAACGTACCATCTGTGACATCACTCATAGGTTTCGTATGAAGGGTAAAATGTATTTTATTATTATTGTAATAATAATTGTATTATTATTAGTGTTTAGTACCTTTTAAATACCCAGGTACATGAAGACAAATGATTAAATCTGGTGTATAATGTGGCTTTGAGTTCATAGCTGTAACTCTTGTAACTGAATTCTTTTTTAGATGGAGGGAGACAGTTCAACCACAGATGCCTCCCAGCTTGGCATAACAAGTGAATATATGGCAGGTAGCCACTTTGTTTTACATGCTCCAGATGGTGAGTAAAGCATGGACCTTACTTTATATGAAATACTCTACAATTGTAACAATATATATATGACAATAGAATAGTAAAAAAAGCAAAATGGTCAACCTTCATTAATGCAAAAAAATTAACAAATAAATGTTAGAAAATCCAGAGATCAAGTTTAATAAAATAGTGTGCTAGATTATTTACAGTAAATATTACTCCTTTTTTAAAATTCTTATCATAGTTTTCTATCTAAACAGTTATTATTTATTATGACAATATTTATTATATTTTTGTTGTTATTTTAAGATGAAGGGGATGACTGTCTGAATGACCACGAAGATGGCAATGGAAGCAAAGATAACCTACGGGAGCAAGACATCTATCTTCCTATCGCCAATGTAGCTCGAATAATGAAGAATTCAGTCCCACAAACTGGAAAAGTATGTCACCAATTTAAAGATTAGTATTGTTCTTTTTTGCAATTAAAAAGTATGTCAACATGCTTTTTTTCAAATCTTGAATGTTAAACAAACAATTTATTTTAGAACTGGGTAACAATACAAGTTAGGGTCCTCTTTGACTGATTACAAGAACTTATTCTGGGAGATATTTACTGTTCTGTTTGGCTAAAGCAAGAAACTCATAATTTTAAAAAAATTGAGCAAATTCTCTTGGGCTGTTTTAACATTTAAACTGAAGGACCAGTTGTATTTAAATTAAGTTGTCAAATAAATGTAATATTTCCCTCTGCCTCCTTAGATTGCAAAGGATGCCAAAGAGTGTGTGCAGGAGTGCGTGAGTGAGTTCATTAGCTTCATCACTTCAGAAGCCAGCGAGAGGTGCCACCAGGAGAAACGCAAGACCATTAATGGTGAAGATATCCTGTTTGCGATGTCCACGTTGGGCTTTGACATGTATGTGGAACCTCTGAAGCTCTACCTGCAGAAGTTCAGAGAGGTACCCCGTAAATTTTTAGTGATGTCATAAGACTACATTGAAATTTACTCTGGAATCAAATTGAACATAATTCAAGGTTTAAAGGACCATCTATGGTTAAATGTCATGAGAAAATCTGGTCTCGAGTTAGAATAAACATTTAAGAGGCAAATGTTCTTTCATTCCTTCCTTGGAAAATGATCCTGCTTTAAATGTTAAATATGAAGGTTTACATTTAATCAAATCTTGAACAAAGCAAATGCACCCAAATATTGAACTTTGGGCAAAATGTAAAAGTAAATTCTTGTGGATATTTTAAGATTCCTAAGTGAAGAGTTTATGAAATATTAGACATAGGCAGTCGAACATCGAAAACAGTGGTACCTCGAGATATGAATGCTTCACATTACAGAAAATTCAATACCCGAAAGGCCACGCAAAGAATACTTTGTTTCATTATACAAAAAAAACCAAGATACGAAAAACACACATGAGAAATACATATTCGACATTTGAAATTTGAGCAACACTGGGTATGACGAGACTGCATTCAACCCGCCACCAAATGCGTGATGCTGCGTGTTCTTGCTTAGTATCCTACTCTCTTATTGATTGCCTGACCCCCCATGAAGTCTTCCTGGAAAAGCTCTCTTTCTCTTCAAGCACACTTTCGGTTTCGTGTTGGTGTCCTAAATTCGTGAATCTGTTCTCCTCCCCTACCACCACCTCCTCTGACACTTTGCCAAATCGCCTCACTAGAAATGTAAGGTTTATTTTTTCCATTTATTTTATTCTGTTTTCAATGTTTTATTATCAATTATTAGATATAATTAGTATAATGTGTACTTTTAAGGATTGAATAATCCTACTTTGTTTTTGTCTGGTTTTCCACGTTAGTTAATTTTTTGTGTTGTTTCTGTGTGGCTTGGAACAAATTAGATATTTTACATGATTACACAAAATGATAATACAAAACTTGCTTCAACATACAAGAAATTCAGCATAAGAAGGCTACCCCAGAACGGATTAATTTTTTTATCTCAAGCTATCACTGTATTCGATTTAAGTATTAAGGTAAGGCGAATCTTTGCCGGCGTGACCAAAAATTAACTTTTAATTTTCATATAATAGTTGCGAACAAGACCTCTGCTGTATCGTATGCGGTATACCTCTGCCATATTATGCTGGTTTGATGTCAGGCGAAGCTTCACGCTCCACCAATGAATGTGGTTCTTTTGTTAACATGCCTTGAGGGCACTCTTCACTCACTCTCAAGACGAGTTTCCTAGACACAATAGCATGAAAGAAGAAGAGCCAAGAGAACAAAGGAAGAATCAAAAAGGAAAACACTTTTTTTAAATTTATTTTATTTTTACATTTTTTACTCTTTGTTGCACTGGTTAATTTAGTACTTTCCTTGTGCATTGTGTTTTTTAATATAAATGTTATATATGTAATATGAACTTATCTGGATCTTTAATATCTGTTTACTACTATTAAAATGAAACAAGTATCCAAAACATTGACAGTCTTTAAATAATAAATTTGTATAATAAAAATCACCTCACATTAGGTGCACGATGTGATAAAAGGTCAGCTATAGAGATGTTTCACTGTTTATCTATAATCAGGGGGGCCTCATCTTGTTGTCTCATCGCAAGTGTTACAATAAAAATTCATTTTTTTTCTAATTATACTAGAACAATGCAACAAGTTGCTAGTTAAAATGCAAGAAAAAATGGTACATTGACTGTTCTATATAGAGATGCAGCGCATTTAGGAAAGGCAACTGTATGTAGATCCATTCAGACAGTACGCAGATGACAGTTTATATGTAGTGTAACAGTTCATTCCGTTTTCCAGGGGACAACTTTCCCGCTAGTGCGTCGATGGAGATGGTGTAGATCAGCAACTCATTGAAGACCAGAGACATTATTTGTTAAAATTACTTTAATAACAATTTTGTGTGTGTGTGGGCATGTGTGTACGTGCTTGCATGCCCCAGAATGATTAATAATATAAATGTACCATATTTTTTACCCCTATGGAATTGTATTGATGATTTTCTTTTTATTATAATTAAAAACTAGATTAGGGGCTATCTTTGTCTTGTTTAGCCTACAGCATCACACATGCCTCTCCTTCATTTATGTGATGCTGCTTTAGATGTTGGATGTAATTTTTTGCCATGGCTTTTTGAGTCACCACAATCTTCAAACATACTTTACAGCAGGGGTTGGGTTGTTTAATTTCTGAAGAAGCAAAACCCATACCATTTCCAGACAACTAAAGAAATGATGCCTCTCTTGAGAACAATATCCACGGGCGTGCATGGGTGGTTTGGAAAAAAGTTTGCGGTTTGTATTTTTACGTGTGTGGTTCAGTTTTCTGATTCTGTTCATGATTCTGTTCTAATTGCGCATATGAATATTATTTTTACAATCTCCGATTTTGGCAAAATTTTAACTTAAATGTTTTTGTTCTGTCTGCATATAGAGGCTCACCAAACGATACTAAAAGAAAATGGAAACTTTTTATTTTACTAATTAATTGCCCAGTTCTAGGAACAGAAACACTTACAGAGATTCAAGTTGTATGATACATTCCTTGAAACATTTACCTTATTAGATGCATTACTTTCATAAAACATCTGCCATATTTAGAAGTTAAGCAAGATATAATAAAAGAAAACAAGAAATTTTCCCTTTTTAAATAATGGTTAGTGAATGTTTGTGTGTTCTTAGGCAATGAAAGGTGAGAAAGGAATAAGTGCTGTGACTGTAACCGAAGGCATGGGAGAGGAGCTGACTGATGAGTCCTTCGGTAAGTAACGCAAGAACATTTTTTTTGTACGAAGAGGAAGGATGATATTAACCCAGATTCAGTTTAAGAGAGGCATTTAAGCACATTTAAAAACTGGTTAAAATGCAAAGTAGTTGTGCTGGCTCGTGAGCTGGAGTTATGGAGCTTTTGTCTGGTAGTCCAGCCTTTTTATTGATGTTTTTGATCTCTAGCCTTAAGTATTTGTTACATGAACCTAATTTGGTTAACATAAATACTTAAAAGAAAATGAATGAAGTTACTATCACACAGTGTTCATAAGCACAGTCACTTCTGTATTTATTCAAGACCTGAAAACAAGAAAGTTTACACAGTTTTACAGTGAAGAATTAGTATTGCTTAAATGAATGATACTTAAATTGAATATGAGATGTAAGACCCTTTTTTCTCTCTTAGCAAATCCATTACCTGCAGGGATCATAACCGCTGATGGCCAGCAACAAAATGTGATGGTTTACACAACCTCCTATCAGCAGGTGAGCAGTATAGACATGACCATCAGATGCGGTTTTGGAGATGAATGCTGCACATCCAACACAGGACTTAGTCGCCAGTTTTCTCAGTGCTTAACGCTGCGATGTCAAACCTAAGAGATCTCCCATTTCACCACCTTTTGCTTACAGAACCATTGTAGGGAAAAGTAAAAGAAATGTGGATGCTTATGAAAGATTAGTGCACAGAAAGCCTGAATGCCTCATCTGAGAAACTCCTCACTGAATTCTCTCTTGTTTTTTCTGCAGTATCTTTTATTGTCTACTTGTCAGTACTATTGATGAATTGCATTTAAAATTAAACTCAAGACCCTTTTTGACTTTTCTTAAGTTAGACAGTAATTACCATTCCATTGGTGAACTCTCTGTTTACAGTTAAACACCTAACTATTAATCATAAAACCATAAGAAAAATCTCCCATTAGCATTAATACCAGCTAAATTCATGTATTTACAACTTTTATCCCATAAAAACTCTCCCCAAGCCTTATCTCTATCCCCCATCATGATATCTGGTCTTTGTGATATCTTAGTAATAATTGTCAGTGTGTTAACTATAAAGATCTACCCAAGAGATGTAAATTTAAAGTAACTACCACGTTGTGATGTTTTGTTGGTGTGTTATCTTTTAGATCCCAGGCGTTCAGCAGCTCTAGTTCTCCTGAGAATGTGTTGTGGTCGCTTTCAGAGATCAACATATGAACGTCATTTCTTCTCATATTCTCATCCAAGTGATATTAAAGAACATCAAGCCTGTTGTAGGAGATCTGGTAGTGCACTCACAGAATGAAAAGCTGGATCTTTATCTTTCTTTAGCTTGTTTGTGTGTTACAATTATTTTAAATACATGTTAGATGTTTCTTTAAGTGGTTTTCTTTAGCCTTTAGAAGGGTCATCTGTTACAAACAGTACGGTATAAGGATCTGTAGGGGTTTAAATGAAATGGAACCTTGCTAAAGCAATTACATTAATTCTATGTGATTCTTCCACCAACTTAAAGAAAATAATTCTTTGTTCCTATTGATTCAGATGAGAAAATCATATTGCATGGGTAATTTCAGTTTGAGACGTGAACATTTTAAACAAATGTAAATTTTTGTACAAAGTGTTACTTATTTTATATTTTTTGTTTTTCATTAAACATGTCATTTGAAAAAAGGTCTTTTAAACTTTACTTATAAAACTCTTTAAGAAAGTAGTGTATTTTTAAAATTCAGTACAAAATCAATAATGACATTATTCTTAACAATAACTTTCAAACACTTGCCTTTTTTTCTCCACTTCACACACCTCAAAGCCAAACTGTATTCTAGTACTATTGGAATGCTATTATTTTTCCCAGAAAGTAGCACATGTAGAAGCCAAGAGTAGCATAAGATGTTTTTTGTTGCAGGTCAAACTTTAGCAGTCAAACCAAACACAATGGAGAGAGTGAGACATGGTGTCAAAATATTTTTTTCATTCATTGACAGGTGGGTTATATAAGCAGTTCCTCCCTTTGCATCAGCTCAGTTCTTTTTTTCAAGGAGTATGCAATAAAAGTATGTGCATGTGCTTTTTTCAATACTGGTCTGAGAAAGATAGCTGATTTTAATTCCCCAAAGTCCTTCAGGATGTATATATCTGACCACTCATGTCCTTAATTCCTTCCTAGTTTTGGAGCTCTAGTCACCAAGGCTGGTATCTGTAGGATTTCTTCTCCGGGTGGTCCTTTTCGCCAGTGAATGCCCTCGTCAGCTCAATAGGGTTCAAGTGCGCACTTGGAAGCAAGAGAAGAAACCAACTGTGTTCAGTATGATTTATTCTGGCAAGCTCTACACAGGAGCAGAACAGACTGCTTTTATATCCACCAAAAAGGGGGGTTATCAAGATACACGAGTATGCATCAGCGTTTCAACCCCCACCCAGAGCATTTATAATAACAATTCCGTAGATGGTGTGCGGGAAAGTCCCGAAAAGAGATAAAGAGAATGTGGCAGCTTCAGAGCGTCAAGTAAATCAGCCACAGAGAGAAAATCAAGGATGCGCCGAGACAGCCTGTTCCTGTCTGTACCAGCACACAGAGTTATACAAGCATAAAAAATCTTTTACATGAGAATTATTCTCACAGTATCCAAGCTTCGATCTTAACCATGTTCACTTTAGATTTAACTAAAAGCAGCATTTACCAAAGCTATGTGAAAGATTTCACTCAGGGCTTCAGATAACTTTAGAGACAGATTCCTTATTGCGAGAAGTGGTAATACTGAGCATTCCAAATTGGGCCATTTAAATAAATCTAAATAAAATCTAAAAAGAAAGGTAACAATGACTTGTAACATTAAAGCGTAGTTTTTTGTTAATCACCAAACTAATTACATGTATTTCATGAGGTTTAATACATAATGGTGTCTGATCAACTTGTGTTCAGAAAACAAACTTTGGCAACCAAAAGAATGTATACAAGCTAAGTTAATTTTGTGTACTGTAGGATTTATTTTATTTTAGCCGAGTCGCTAGTGGATGCCCGCAGCCCTTGGGAAGCTTTGAATGAATAAGTCAACTGCTGTAAGTATGAGTTTAATCAGACAAAGACTTCAAAAACACACACACTACAGTCTCCTCTTTTATCCTCCTAAGGGAGGGGCGATCAGGACACACAAGAATAGTCAGAGGTTCCTTGTGAAGTCGTACTTCCGGGTTTTCTAAAAGAGTAAAAGAGGTCACGCGGTCAGCCCCGCCCTAAATACTGCTTTCTTCAGGATCCATGTGTCGGTCCTTGTTGACAAAAACGAGGATGCGGACGGGAGAACGCTAGCTAAAGAACTTGGTTTGAAAACAAATGTATTATTGAAGGATCGTCGCATTCGCAGACATGTGGTAAGTAAGCCTTGTTCCGGTGACAACTAACGTAACGCTATGAGAAGACGTTCAACAATTGATAATAACGAGGTTTCGTTGTTTTGTGCATTGGCTTTGCTGAAAAACATCGTTGAAGTTGATTATTTTTCTAATAAGGTTACGTTAAGTTAACGTGGCACATATTTCCAGTAACGTTAGTCAGTTTTGTGCAGTTGGTTTGAAAAATGCTCAGAAATACGAAATGAGTGGTTGCCTAACTAAGTTAAGCATTGCTTTAGATACCAGCAGTATTAGTATTAGCCTCATTTCATAGAAGAGAGCTCGCTAACAAAACAAGTCATAACAACGTTAAGGGAACCGATGTTATGACCTGTTTTAAAACGTTGCAGGCAATGATAATGCACTGCTCTATACGGTCAATGGTTATACCATAATATATTTCAGCGATATTTTCCATTACAATGACCGGAAATGACAATACTATTCACGAACTTCAGCGAAACGGGGATTACTCAAAGGGAAACCTGTTTTTATGCTGAAAATAAAACATTAAATTTGGTTATGTGGAGCTGGGGGAGGGCGGTCCTCCTCTCTTATCTATTCATATCAAGGACTTTCCAGCCCTGTTTCTAACGAGCCATTATCCACACCTGGTTCTGCAGACGAGGCTGAATCCAGCTTCTTATTCACAGCTTCTTATTCGGATTTTTCAGTCCACCTTAAATGACGCAATCCGTCCGCGCTTCCAGTTTCTTATTCGCGTGCATGTTAGGGACCGAGGAAAAGTTACCCACTCTCGCTCGCTCATCCAAGTCAATGAGTTCAAGCATGAAAGCAAGTTATGCGTGTGTGTTTTTGTCCAGCTGACATTCAACAAACTCATCTTCATCTGGAGGAAATTGTCTTTGTACCGCCAAGACGTTTAAAGAGCAAAATTGCAGCATTCATCATGACTAAACCGTCAATATACATGTTGACTTTTGTTTTGTTTAAATACAAATGTTTTAGGTATGTATTTCTATTATAATAAAACTGTAATAAAATATAATGCAAATTGAATAACAATAAAAACTCATATTTCATTCAGAAATTATATATATTTAATCTTTATTGTAAAAAAAAAAATTTTTTCACCTTTTCAAAAAATAATTTAATATAATTTCTTATGTGTGCGTTAGGTTTCTCTATTCAGGCTTTCAGAGGACCCTCTGGTCTATATCCACAGCAAGTTTCAGAAGATTTTACGGTAGCATTTTTGAGAAATAATGTTTTTAACATTAGGTATAATTTAAAAATAATTTTTTTCAACACTTCAAATATTAATGATAAAATAATTCTTATGGGTGTGTTAGGTTTCTCCATTCAGGCTGTCAGAGAACCCTCTGGGCTATATCCTCACCAAGTTTCAGAATATTTTACTGTAGCATTTTTGAGAAACTAATTTTTTAACATTAATTATAATTTAAAAATCATTTTTTCAACACTTCAAATATTATTAATACAAAATTTCTTATGTGTGCGTTAGGTTTCTCTATTCAAGCTTTCAGAGGACCCTCTGGGCTATATCCTCACCAAGTTTCAGAATATTTTACTGTAGCATTTTTGAGAAATTCATTTTTTAACATTAATTATAATTAAAAAAAAATTTTCAACACTTCAAATATTAATAATAAACAAATTCTTATGAGTGCTTTAGGTTTCTCTATTCAGGGTTTCCGAGGACCCTCTGGGCTATATCCTCACCAAGTTTCAGAAGTTTTTACTGTTGCATTTTTGAGAAATTAATAATTTAATATCGATTTTAATTAAAAAATCATTTTTTCAACATTTCAAATATGAATAAAAGAAAAATTCTTATGGGTGCGTTAGGTTTCTCTATTCAAGCTTTCAGAGGACCCTCTGGGTTATAATCTCACCGAGTTTCAGAATATTTTACTGTAGCATTTTTGAGAAATTCATATTTTAGTTCTAATTTTTATAAAAAAATATTTTTTTTACATTTTAAATATTATTTAAAAGTAATTTCTTATGTGTGCGTTAAGTTTTTTGATTCCAGGTTTTAAAAGACCCTTTGTACTATACTCTCACTTAGTTTTTTAATTTTATTTTATTGTACTGCGTGTTCGGATACTTTTCGGATGTTAACATTCTATGTATGAGAGTGTATGGTCAATAAATTAAGGGTTAGTCAAGTACCATAAATAGCAGACACTTTTGTCCAAAGCAGCTACAGAAGGGTAGACACAATATGCAATTTGTTACACAGTCAAAGTCTATCTTAGGTCGCTCATACTTGTATTAGCTATCAGGGTACCTTTTGGTCTGTAATGTCACCAAGTTTCAGAATATCTTAGCATTAAGGAAAAAATATCAATTTCAGTTTTATTTTATTGTTTATTACTGTTTTATAATGATTTCTTATGGGCTAGTCAAGTACCATAAAAAAATTATTTCTCAAATATATCACAATGCTGTTTTTTTTAAATGAAAGTTTGCTTTCTCCTTAAATTTTTGCATGTGATATTGAAATGTGTATTTACACACTGCCACTTTAATGGACTTCCATTTAAACACAAAGAAATTGTGACAATCAGAACTCACTCAATCACCCAGTCGATCACTCACCCATAGCAGGAAGGGAAAAAGGAGAAAATAACATTTTTTTTATAGTATGTGTTGCCTTAAGAGAAGAGTTTTTAAAAGCTGTTAATGTTCCTGCTCTCCTGACTGGATCAGGAGTTTGTTCCAGCAGCCAGGGTCGGTGAGAGAGAAAGTTCTGCTGAGAGATTTTCTACCTTTGGGACAGAACCATGAGCCGCTGTTCTTTCTCTGAGCGCAGGCTTCTGGAGGACATGTAGGAGTGTATGAGCTTCAGGAAAGACTGTAGGAGCTTCTGGAGGGCATGTAAGAGCTTCTGGAGGGCATGCAGGACTGTAAGAGCTTCTGTAAAGACTGTAGGAGCTTCTAGAGGGCATGTTGGAGTGTTGGAGGGCATGTAGGAGTGTAGGAGTTTCTGTAAAGACTGTAGGAGCTTCTGGAGGGCATGTAGGAGTGGAGGAGCTTCTGGAGGACATGTAGGAGTGGAGGAGCTTCTGGAGGACATGTAGGAGTGGAGGAGCTTCTGGAGGACATGTAGGAGTGGAGGAGCTTCTGGAGGGCATGTAGGAGGGTATGAGCTTCTGGAGGGACTGTAGGAGTGGAGGAGCTTGTGGAGGTAAACAGGGGCTGATTTGGAGATCTATCATCATCAGCAGAGGTTTGAGCGCGTTAGCTGAAAGTTCCGCTAGGTGAGCGTTGCAGTGGTCCAGACATGAGTGGACCAGAGCCTGAACCAAGAGTTCAGTTGCTAAGTTAAAAAGGGCCTGACGTTGTGCAGTGCAAACCTACATGGTTCCTTGTGATGTGGTCTTTGAAGTACAACTGTTTTTTTTTTTCAAAAATACTTTGAAATCCCTGACTGAAGGTGAAGAGGTTATTGTTGTGGATTCCAACTGAATGGTGAGGTCGTGATGCAGAAGTTCCACCAAAAGTTCTGACTTGGCCATTTGAGCTGTAGGTGATGGTTCTTAATTAGAGTCATAAAGATGTTAATTGTAAAGTATGCAACACACACAAGGAATTATTGTCATACAGGGGTACTCTCCACTGTTGGTTCAAAGATGACACAATAACATCGCAAAATACAGTAACACTCGTTCTATAATTAAATTGCTAAGTTACAAGTAAATAGAATATAGTAATAGTGTTAGTAAAATATAAAGTAATGAGACTATAACTATATCAAGGTGCATAAGAGAGGTACTTTGGAGGTAATGTACAGACCAAAGCGTAAAGTAAAGTGCAGCAACAGAAAAACTGAATATGGAGCGACTGGAAATATGCAAAGAGTCCACATCAGACTCCGGTTGTTTTTGTAAAATTTAAAGAGTGTTGGTGGGGGAAATGTTGGGTTCGGGAGCTGAATGGCCTGAGGAAAGAAGCTGTTTGTGTCAGTCTGTCCTTATGTTTGGGGCTCTGCAAATCAACAAATTCCACTAATATCGCTGTTCTCGTGATTTCACTAGAGTGAATGTATCCACATCTGATGTGTAAGGCGGCAATAGTTAGCCGATATTGTTCATCATATTAATCATAAGAACGATTTTTAGATGTTTTATTTGTTCAGTATTTCAAGAGGAAAATCCTCAGAAGCTGAAAGGGTAGTATTCTCATTTGATGAGCCTGGGATGAGTTTGCGAGTGCGCAAGGAGCTCTTAATAGTGCCAGAGCAGAGGCTTGGTTCGAGATGAAATTTAATTTAGATCATGGTGCACACCTCTCCACTCCAAGCACTGTTTTGTTTGGTCCTTTTCATGTCTCACATCAAAAGCATTCAGGCTCAGGCACCCGGTGATCTCGACTCGGCACCTCAAGTAGGCAACACACCTGCAATGCTGGCTCCTCTCACATGAGCTCGCTTGACTGTCGCCGGGAGCGCTCCCGCAAATGTGTCCAACAGGCGTTTGCGTTTCAAATTGACTGTATTTAACAGGCATTTCATTCTAGAGTTATCTTTTTTCTGTTATTTTGTTTTAGTCGATTACTATTACCTGCATTAATTACTTCATTAATGTTGGCTTCTGTGATGAAATGCATTGTACTTCTGTGGTACACTGGGGTACATGTACAACAGATAGAGGTGGGTGTCATCGGCATAGCAGTGGTATGGAAATCCATGTTTGTGGACGATGGGCTCCAGGGAGTTGGTGTAGATGGAGAAGAGAAGTCATTCTTGAAGCACATAATATCAAACGTGTCAGGAGGGAAGGTAATTGATTGAAGACAGTGTTTAGCAGTAAAGGGCAGCAGAAAAAAAATGGTCTGTAATTTTCCACCAGTGATGTGTTGAGTTTCTTGGGAAGCTGGGTGATTCAGGCTATCTTGAAGGTGTTAGGATAATTGTCTATAGTGATTGAGGAGTTGATGATGTGGGTGAGGGCAGGTGTGATGATGGGTGAGATGGTTTATAGAAAGGGAAAGAGGATGGGGTTGGGGGGATCAGGTGGTTGGATGAGTTAAGGAATTTGGACACCTGATCTTCTGTGAGTAGAGTGATTGAAGACATGCACAGTACACTTGGGTGCAGGGGCTGCAAACTGTTTGCGTCAACAAGTGATCAACAAAAAAATCTGCGTGAGAGAGGTCACTGGAAACAAGAAGAAAAGCGCTCCAATTAACATGCCATTTAGAGGAAAATTAACCCTGAAAATTGGGATTAAAATAAAAACGCACCTATAGGAAGCTATTATAAAACAATGAATGAAATTGTGCGAAAAATATTTTCAGAAAACAATAAAAATGAAATGTATATTTTGTCTTTAATGCTACAGTAAAATAATCGGAATCTTGGTGACAATATACTCTCACAAAAGGCAATATTTTAAACTAAAATCTGAAATGTTAAAAAAATTATTTTTTAATTGAAATTGATATTAAAGGATAAATTTCTCTACAGTGAATGGGATTGACAGAGGAGCAAGCTGAGAGTGGGGCAAAAACAGTGAGTGGCAGGCAGGCACAGCACAAACATTGCAGCCTTGTTCCTCCGTCCAAAAATCCTGTCAGCCAGAATGAAAAAAAGTCACCAGCGACAGCAGGAAAAGTTGCTAGATTTTTCGCTAGTCGCTAGGATACAAAAAAAATCTAGCTGGTTGCTCAAATCGCTCCCAGATGACACACTTGCAAAAACCATTTACATTTACAGTTAATTGTAAAAAAAATGTTTTTAACAAAGCACATTTTCAAGTACACAAGTACTTTTTCAAGTACAAATGTTGTTTTACGCATTTGCTAATTCAATCCTGTGCATTTGTTGATCTGCTTCTGCAGATGCACCTCCACTACACACACAACATTTCTGCACTGTTCTCCGGTCGGAGTTTAATTAATAAATCACATGCACAGGAAAATTTGTCAAATGCAAAGAGGCTTTTCACTCACACACAAATAGTGTCCTGTGGACTAATGTTCCCGAGTTTGCATTTGTCAGTCTTATTTTCCTGACGTGATGACGTGATGAACTAAAGATGCATTAGCATAAAAGATGTAGCTGAATTGAACACATTTTACTTTAATTGTTCATTTTTTGCTGCGATTTCATTAGTTGGTGAACACTGAGTTAATATTACTTAGGACATTAAATTTACTAATATATTTTAACAACCAGTATGGACCAGGCAAGATGAAATTTATTTATTTTTTTTTGTTCTTTTGATTGAATCATCAATCCCAGCATTGGTCATTTCTTTAGAGAAGCCAGTAAGCCTGGGTGTGATGGCTAAAAAAAAATATATATATGTATATATGTATTTTTTATTTATTTTATTTTTTTTCCCATATCAGTTGATATCGATCATTATCACAGTATTGTCAAATCTTTATTTATGGTAAAAATAAAAGCTTTTTTTCACTTGCTTTTGCATACTTTTTTCACTTTCAGCTCAACATTACTTTCTCTAAACAAGAACTGACAATCATCTCATGTTTTGTTTCCTGTATGTTCATTATGTGAAAGAACTTAATCTGAGATCAATAAACTTGGGAGCTAATATAATTACAGAAAAAGATCCTATGCATGAAACCTGGAAGTGCTGTTAGAGACGCGCTGATCATTAAGTAACTGAGCTCTCAATCAACCTTTCTATATCGTCTTATAATAAGCGCCAATAGACATTTTCTTGATTAGTTATTCCTTGTAATGCTCTTGTAATACATCAGTCAGAAGGGATGTTATTAGGGATGTGCAGCAAATGAAACTCATCGTTCAACCACTGCCATGTTCAGCTAACAAGTCTAAAGGAATTCTATAAAGCAAATTTATTCATTTTCTATTTAGTTAGCATTTGAATTTGTGACTGATACGATCAATGTCCATGCAGAGGATACCAGATTACTACCAAGTACCTTCTCTGGTATTACCTTCTGGAAAGCTCTAGTGAATAAATATAGACTGATGAATCAAACCAATTAAGTGGTCTAGTCACTTCTCTTCTTACTATTAAGTTGTCTTGTTTAACAAGTTTGCTGATTTTCAAAAAGACTGAGGTCTTTTATATTGTCATCACCGGCTGTTTGTAAAGACTTCCTCTATTAGATATGTTGATTGTCTTGCAAACAGACAAAGGAGAAGCACAAAAAGGGTTTAATTATCTGCACTGCATTGTTGTCATTAAATCTCAAATATGGTTTTAATTTAATATTTTCTTTGTCACAGGAATGTGATTAATTTTATCTGTGGAGGAAAATGAACATTCCATAGCATGCAACACAATTCTAACCAAACAGGAAAACAGCCAAATTTGGTTGGAAAAGAGATTACGCCTGGAGGAGGGACATCAAACCTTCAGACAGTATATCAGCTATGCTTACCGCATTACGCTGCAAATTCCTCATGCAAAGAAAAAATTGGCAAAGGAAATGGGTTAACCCCACTCACAGTCCAACTAATGAACAACAATCAGTTTCTTACTGGTATTCATGCTAATAAAGACACTGCAATTCCTATAGAAACGCTCTCAAGTTTGGCGCTTGCATTACCGGCTGGAAATCAAGACCATCAAATTGGGCTGTCGAACATACCTAATTGCCAGATATTGCTACCAATTCACAATGTAAACCTGCAAGGTGCTTCCTTCATTAATAGGTCAAACGTGTCAAATTATGCTTTATTTTCATTCAGCAATTTATATGTGCAAAAGCAAACCAATTTATTACCAGCCATTCCGAGTTATCCACACAATGAAGGAAAAACAGATACTAAAAAGCTGAATGAAGCTAGCAGAAATGTAAGTGCTGTCAACAAACATAGCAGACAGCAGTGTGCCACTGTTACCTATTTGCCAAAAGGGTCTTCTAAGACTAGGATGATGTTGCCATCTAGTGTCAAATGCTATTCCTCTTTAGAAAATCAAGGAGAGAATCTAGAAAAGTCAACCCCATTGCAAGCATTTCCAACATGTGTTCAGAATATTGCTGTACAAAAAGCTGTTGCTGTGGTCAACCCATTATCACTAGTTGGACAGGCACCTGTAAATGCTGCAGGGAATGTAACTGAATGGGAAAGTGAATCTATGAAACAGAGTGTAACATCTGTACCAGAGATGACTCCACAGATTCCACATCTTTTGGTGGACCACTCTATTTTAAGAAATCAAAAGGAAGACATTAATGGCTCAAAAGGCATGCAGCAACAGCCAACATCTGCAGAGCCCAGGCTGATCGATGTAGCAGCAGCAAATAATTCTGGTTTGAAACCTGAATCAAGCCACCATCGTTGCCGTTCGTCTTCACCTAAAGGTAAAGGTATGCAGCAACAGCCAACATCTGCAGAGCCAAGGCTGATTTATGTAACAGCAGCCAATAATTCTGGTTTGATACCTGAATCAAGCCACCATCTTTGCCGTTCATCTTCACCTAAGGATGCCTCTATGGTTCCAAAACAAAAACCTGTTTCAGACCAATTTCAAAGTGCTGCTTGTAAGCAAAAGACAGACTCTACAGGTACAGAAAAGAACACTCTTCATGAAAATGTCATTTCTGTGATTGAATGGCCGATTGATAAATTGGAAATCTTAATAGGCATGATTGAACAAATGGAAAGTAATCAGAAAACTAGAAGAACTGAGCCTGGGAAGGAGATCCTAAAGCTATATTGGAACGGGGATGTACAGATGTTTCAAGAAGCTGTGCGGTCTGGAATTTATAAACACATAATGGAAGAACTCTCTGATTTAGATCCATTGAAAGAGCAAGTCACACTGAGGCAAATTAAAATAGATGGCCACAGCAAAGTCATGAAAAATTTTCATGTTTTAAAACATGATGAAGAACCTCCAAAAATGATGTACAAGTCATCTTGGTTGAATCTTAATGAAAATCTTGATGACATTGATAAGTTTGGTTATTCATGGTCCCATAAAAATTCTGTGACCACTACTGAACAGGCTCAAAAATCTCAAGAAACTAGCCCTAGATTATCTCTGAAGGACAACTCAAAGCCTAAACAGCAAAGTACAGTCTCTTCAGTTCCAATACTGGATGAACAAAATCATGAAACAGTGGAATTAACAAACAAAGAGTCAGGGGAACAATTAATGACAAAGAAATTGAACACGAAGGGTAGTTATGAAAAGTCTACTCCCTTGACCAGTGATGACACATTGAAGCCTGATGACTTTGAACAATCCAGTTCGCCAACAACCTTGGATCCACTGGTTGGAATGACAAGTCTAGTGAGGACATTGAGAAAACAAGCTGTCATGTTAAAACTTAAAGAAACAGTTGTCAAAAGTATTAATAGTTCACTTAAAATGCCCTTTAAACGTAACTTTAGGAAAGCCAGGAGAGAAAATGTATTTGAGTGTATTACATCACCAGAAACAACCAGTGAGAAATCAAATCAAGATCCCAGTCACAAATCGTTTAAACATCTGATAGATAGTCAGAGAGAGCTCTGGAAGGACAACAATTTAAAGTCTAAACAACAAAGTACAAGACCTTCAATTCCAGTATTGAGGGAAGAAAATCCTGAAACAGTGGAAGTAACAAACAAAGGAGCTGGGCAGCAATTACCATTTCATAAATTGAACAATGAGAATAGTTGTGAAAAATCTTCTCCTCTAACCTCTATTAATCCATTGAAGTCTGCTGATCTAGGCAGTATCCAACCAATCACTTCAAATGCACAGATGGGAAAGGCTATACAAGAGAGGACATCACACTGCATTAAAAATGGGAAACAAGGTGCTGTAGAAAATGGATTTCAAAAGTTGTATACGATGCTTTTAAAAGCTGGTGAAGAAACGTCTAAAACAGGGAGTCAAAGGGAGATAGTCAAGATGGCAAATTCAGATGAAACAGCAAAGCAAAGATGTGCAGATCTGCCAACTGCCTCAACAAATGCTTTTTGGTCCTCTGCAAGCCATGCAACATCAGAAAACCAATTAAGTTCTGTAAGGCTTGGAGAGACTGATAAACACACTTTACCAGCTGTAACACAGCAGGATCAAAGCTCTTCCAGTGGAGAATGTCTAGACAGTGACTCTCCAGTTTCTTTTGTAATTAAAGTTCTACCTCATGAAGTGGCCAAACAGTGCTATGCTGGACATGTGATGGAAGCTAAAGATGTTCTAACGCCTTTGGATGACAATCAACAGTCCAGTTTAGACTCATCCAGAGAAACAATATCAACAAAAGAATTGATTAGTGGCAGATCAGAAGAGACCATTGGTAACTACTCACTGGATACTAATGTACTTGAGCTAACCAACTTGCCATCTTGTATTATTGATATTTCCAAACCAATGCAAAATGATGATGCAAATGGAACCAGCCATCTTCCATCAGATGAGTCTCTTAGGCAAAGTGACTTTGAAAGCTCTCCAAAAACGGTGATAACGAAATGCTGCAAAATTCAAGAACTTTTATCAAAGCAAGAACCTTTAAATGACCACATGCTCGAAGAAAAACATGTTCAATGCAAAACTACTCCAAGTCCAAGTCAAGAACAAGATTCCAGCTACATTGATTGTTTGAACAGTCTTAAGATGGATCCTCTACCTCACAACATGGCAATGCTTTGGTTTTCCGGCAGTATGGAAAATGAGCTCTCACAGAAAGACACTTCATGCCCTGAGGGATCAGTTAAAGTTCAAGAACCGAAGGTCAAATCTGAAAAATGCACAAAACCAGAAGTGATTTTATGTAAGAATGATTCGAGGTCTAGTAATGGAAGCTTACCGACTTTCTGCTGTCTTGCCAAATGGTTTGAGACTTTACAACATGGTAATGGCTCCTTATGTACATGCAAGCAAAAACGTGAGAATGGAGAAGAGGAGGCTAAATTAATCTACAACACAAGTTTAGACATGCAGCTTGAGGAAAAGGATCCTCAAGATTCAGATATGGGAGATACTTCTGAAGTCACAGAGGATTCTGAAGCCATGGATAATGAAGACCCACAGCTAGGAGGACCTATTGTAAATAGAAAAAATAAAATAGTTTCTCAATCTGAAACCTTAGATTTCACAAAAGATAAATTTACTTCAAAGTCTCCTGAAGAGGGGACTCTGAATCGTAGCAACATTGAGCAGGACCCCAAAGTTATAGATTTAAAGTCAAACATACATTTCTCACTGTTTGGGTCAAGTGCTCAAAAAGGAAAGTGTCGTGAGCTAATTAAAATATTCAAAGAGACAGAAAACTGGAAAGAACCTCCAGAAACACTTCAGATATCTGTGAGGTCCTCTGAGATGAATAACAAGAAGAAAAAGTCAAGAAAGCGGAAACGATTAGAAACTGAAGTTGAAGATGCACCAGAGAAAAGCATGACCTTGGAAAACCTTCCTTTGAATCGGATCTTTCCCTCAAATCCAGAGTCTGAATGCTTCGAAAATGTCATTTTATCCACCTCACTTAGAAAACAATTTAGTTCTAATTCAAAGGCATTGAATGAGAAAAGCAAAAACAATAGACTGAATAACTGTGCAACGCAAATGATGATGGGTAAATATCTCATCAGAAGAAATAATGTTTCATCCAAATTACTACAATCATCTGAAAACATCCCAAAAAGCAAATACACCTTGAAGAACCCTGCTCTGATGCCATTGGGGGAAGGTCCTGTATTGGAATTTAAAGTCCTGCCAGAGTCTTTTCATTTCAAAGATGGAGAAGACCTTAACCACGCTCATGATGACTCATCTTTGAGTATCAATAACGGTAAATAACCTTTGCACACGTTCATGTTTTTGGATTATTTATGGTTAATGAAGCTAATATTGCTTTGAATTCTTGTTCCGCAGACCCTGAAGACGATGGCTGTAAACCCATGGATGTTGGTTCAGCAGCACAAGGTGTGAATATAAAGATGTTCAACTGTCTCAAACTGTGGGACTTTGGCAGAGTGATCTATATCATTATAATGCCATGACGTTATAAAAGTAAAAAAGCTTTAGACTGAATGAAACAGCCACGAGACTCATCTGAAGTGAAACTCACAGCCGAACTGAATTGCATCATCTTCGAGCAAATATTAACATAAGACTCATAAATGTTAACAAACGTATGTAATTGTAAGGGTTGCCAGAGTTTGAGAAAAAGCTCATAAACGCTCAACTTTGTGAATGGCATGGTTAAGGTTGCCAGAGTTTGAGAAAATCTTCATGAATGTTCAAAAACACAAGGGTTAGGATTTCAAAAAACGTATTTGAAGCACATTGTTTATTATGCAAAAAGTATTTGTTTTTGGTGTTATGATTCTTATGAAACCAGCCGAAACCCTGATTGAGGAGTGTATTGCTCTCTAGGCATATATCTTTACATCATAAACATAATCTTTGATGGGTATTAAACATTGCTCACTAACCCTTAACCCTTCTTAGGTTTTGTATACTTTATTTAATGTTCTTTCTAGGGCTGCTCTCTTTTAGATGACTAGAACAGGTTTATACGACAAACTATTTCATTAGTCGGAGGGAAAATCCACAGAAAATTACGCAGTCACAACAAGCTCTTAACCCAGCGGATGAGGGAAACACCGTTTTTTCATTTCAAAAAGAAAATCTAAAGTGTGGGTCATTTTGAAAAGTTAAGACACTGCAAAAAGCTGTGCAGTGACGTAAGTACTAATGCGTTAAAGGTAAAGCATTAACCTAAACAAAACAGATAAATGGATATTTAAACTTTATTAAAATAATAATTCATGGACTTAAAATGGCAACATGGTTCGATTAAAACCGGTAAAATACATGCAATAAACACATTTTTAAATTAATTCCTTTTTCATAAATGAATTCCTCTATTATACATTTATGAAATTAAAACAACAACTCAATAATAATTTAATAATGAGTAACAATATTGTAAAATACAAAGGAATACACCTTTTTCAGTTAATTCCTCATCCACAAATCCTTCATCGTCTGCATAAAACATTTGAGCAATTTCAGTATCAAGCACACCTGATTGCCTCCCGCCTTTCTCAGGCTCATTGCGGTTGTGGTCACCAAACTTCATGGTTCAGTGATGATTCCTGCCTTCGTGAGATTCATGAAAGCTCGAAAAATTAACTGTTAGGCTGTGTTTCGAGGCATAGTTTGTATTACTCGTGTGCCGGAGAGCGTTTTGTATTCCTGCGCAAGGTGCCCGCAGTGATACCATGACGATCCATTCAGCTGTTTTGCTTAGTGGCATATCAAAGTTGTTGGGAAAATTAAAGGGTTTTAAATGCACCGTACAGTGCGGAAAATACAATAATGACCATATGTCGAGTATTAGTCAACTATTGGCTTTAATCTAAAACTAATAGTCAACCAGGAAAATTGTTAGTCAAGGGCAGCCCTTGTTCTTTTATATTTTGATGTTTTAAAACATAGGGATGTTAATGCTGTGGCTTTGTGGCTCTTTCAGGTGTTTGGAGTTTCAGCCCATTGAAGAAACATTGCACTCAGCCCAACGACATCAATGTGTCCAGCCCTTGCACCCTCTTTCAAGAGTTCAAGAAGAAATTTCAAGAAAAGGAGATTGCCTCTAAGCAGTGTTTGAACTCCGTACGTTAACATTGGTTTGATTTGTTCTATTAAAATTGAAGCAAATGGTGTTTGTCATGTTTTTTTGGGAATATGTACATTCCTCAACTGTGCAAAGTTTATCTCTTTTTGATTTTTTTTTTTTTACTCAACCTGTGTACTGTACTTGAAAGGGTAGTGTGGTCCTGTGTGTATTTTGCACCTGGATCATTTGCTGCTATTAACCCTATTTTGATATCAACAAAACTTTATCATGAATGTGCCTTCATGCTTTTTTTGTTTGTTGTGTTTTGCTTTGGATGTTATGTCAATTTATTATATACTTTTCTATTAAATATTTTTTTAATTAAATAAATGGTTTCACTGGTTTTCAATCTGTGACTTTTAAAACTTGTTTAATCTATTGTACATTGTTTTAGAGTTATTTTGCACATTATAGAAAAAATATACTTCTCTAGTCATACTCCCTTAGGTTAACATCATTACATGGTTTAGAATGTGTTCACGAAACTTGTTCTTGTGTTTTCCCAGCCATATCACCCAGCAGCTAGACCTGACCAGTCTCTTTGGGTCCTAGCACCCCAGTTCAGTGACAGGAACATTTACTGTAAAGGAGCACCATCTTTTGTATAAGACAATAAATTGAGGCCCTGACCGTGGTAAAGAGTTCAAGGATGTTTTGTTCTAATAATCCTAATCCCAGACCTAACATTGTTTGTATTCTAATCGGCTACATTGTTCTGATTGGATTCCCCTGTCCAAATTTAGCCGATGAGTGTTGACTGTTCTGGCGCAGAATGGCAGCTGTCAGATGAACCTTTCACGGTGGTGGATTTAGAGACAGCCCCCTCCAGATGTAATGCTCTTTGAGTGTATAGTGAAAGCACTATATGAATGTTGTGCATTTTTGTGTGTCAAAAAAAGTGACTCAGATTTTAACTGTAGCAACAATGGCAAACTGAAGGGTTTATGCAGTGTTAAACAGTAGGTTTATGCAACCTCCTTTTCTGGCCCGGAAAAAAAATGCTATACAAAACACTGAGCACATATAACTCTAGAAATATTTTTTTAATGGATGTAGTAAAGACATCTGATTGGCTCTATTGGCTCGAAGTCTAAATTGTAAAAAATAATTTACCCAACCTCAGTGTTTGCATGAAGGTCAAAATTAGCGATCTGAATCAACAAGCCTTAAGGAGCTGTTGTAGAAAAGTCAATAAATAGTTTAGTCACAGATGGTCGAACAGTCAAATACTAGTTTGAATAATTATTGAAGCTCAGTGTTTAGACAGCCTGAAACACCAAACTGAGAACCCCTGTATGTGAATCCACCTCGCCTGCCTGAAGCTTCTGAAGAGGTCAAGGCGCCACTGAGATCTGCATAGTTCTACAGTATCGGCGTATGATGGGACTTTTATACCCCTTAATTCTGCACACTACTCTTTGTTCACGTTGTGAATGATCTCTCAACTAAAGATGTTTTTTAGCACGTGTCTAAATCCACAGAGGCTTTCTGTCATCTTATGTCATTTTCTGGTATATGCTATTTCAACTTGTTCCTTAGGGTCTAATGATCACTAATGGTCACATATCCTAGCTATCATGCACTCTGCTCTGTCGTTAATTCATAACCCTAGGGTATGCATTTTGGCTAATGTTCTTTAATATTTGTAAAGTCATTTTGCAGACTAATCTGATCAACAATCTGCATCCAATATGCTGCAGACATGTGATGTGTTACAGAGCCTTCTTCCAGAGTTGCTCAGTTTTTACATTGGAACGTGAATGAGGTTGGCCATTGATCAATCTGCAGTTCAGATTCTAATTGGAAAAAGTAAACATCCGGGCACCGTTCAGATCATTAACAGATGTATTTGTTTGCTTTCTTTGAAGTGGAAAAAACAAAGAGAAAATTTGTCATTATTTTCTAATTCATCTGTTAACATTTTTAGGGAAATTCCACAGCTATAAATTCATCAATCAACCCTCGTTGTTTATTGTTTTCAGCAGAGAAATAAAACAATACATTCAAAATTTAACATTCTGTTCACTTGAAAGCTATCAGAACAATGGATGTTTCACATATTTAACATTTTTGTGAATTTGTATTTGTATTGGCATAACTGTTTACAATTATGGATGTTTTGTCTTATTTTATAGTTTGGGTTTTTTTGTTTGCATTTTTCTTTGTGACCATGACTTTGTGTTGAATAAGAAAACTGCTGTTAGCATTATATACAGATGCACCAAACACAATGTAGACAACACAATCAAAGAGGAATTGTTTTGAAAAGCTTTTCATATCGTACAAAGGTTTTTGCGAGTTTTCTGTTTTCTGTGTAAAACATGGACAGAGTGACGTCAGCCATAGGGCTCAGATAAAGTCAAATGAAGCTCAAAATAGGCGGAGCCAGTGCTGGAAAACACGTCCTCGGAGGCATGACATCGCCGTAGTGAAGGCGTCTGATTGGCTATAAGGTTTAACCTTTATATATCTTGAAAAAACAAACGTAACCCCTCCCGCCTTTTCAGGTCCAAAGTTGGCTAGTTTAACATTGGCGTGAATGAGAACTTGCTCTGTTTTGGAGTGAGCCTCAAGCGGCCACTCTGGGAACTGCAGTTCAGCCACTTACTATCGCGCTTCAAGAGGGAAAAGAGGAGTGTCCCATTTCAGGTTCTGCATTCTTCTGAGGATGCAGCCTTCCCAGCCTCTGGAGTCTTTTGGAGGATCCTCCAAAGGCTGCATCAGTCGTGGTAAATGGGACGGCGGAGCACTTCCGGAATGCAGAGTCGCAAAGCATCTTGGGATATGTGAGTCTACGAAGGATGGTAGCGATGCAAATTCCGGGGAAAAGGAGGACGCGTTTTTGAAGGACTCATTTTAAAGACCTTTCGATGTTTGGCGAAATGGGACAGTCTTCGCGTAGCGTTGTGACGTAAGCGGGCTTGACATGCGCACTCGGAAGGATGCAGAACCTGTATTGATACATCGCTTTGAGACGTAATATTTGTCGCGTTTAAATGACGTATCCTCACTGCGCAAAGCGAAGATAAAACCAAAACAAAGATGGGACTAACGTCTCAGGAACAAACAAACTCCGAATATTCTGCGATAATTTTTTTGAAGGCTTTGTAAAGATTAGGAAAGGAACCAAGTATGACTACAACAGAATCCCTGATGACCCTGTGAGTGAAATAGATTTAGTATGTTATATTGAAGTAATCATATATAATATAACCTATCTGTCTACGTTACATGTTGGAAGTTGCATAATTGATATATAAATTAAACATAGTAATCGATGACTGGTTTAAGGGAATAAAAAAATATGTTTCTCCATCATCAGGTGTGCCTTTAGCGTTGCTCAGCGCGCTGAGAAATATGATGGTATCGGAGAGATGCCCCCTGCTGTTAAAGACAGGCTATTACGAATAATGATGTCTGGCGGCACGGTCACCAACTCCAATATAAGTCAGGTAATATCTTCTGTGCTTCTAAAATGTTAATTCCTGATAAAAGGCAGTTTCTTGTACATTTTAGTGTTTTTGTGACTGGTTTATGGTTTGTGTTAAAGCTTGTGCATCCTGGCACTCACACTCTGGATTTGCAGAACTGCAGTATATCTGATTCGGGCCTGAAACAAATCAACTGTGTTCAGCTCAGGACTGTTCTTCTCAGAGGTTGCGCAGAGGTCACATCTGAAGGTAGGTTTACTGACCATTCCGTCAGACCGTTATTGTTGTTGGTTACATGTAGGGCAGCAACAATTAATCGATAATGAAATTCATTATCAACGAATGCCGTTATCGATTAGTTGGCCTGATCACCTGACACCAGCACCCACAGATCAAACATTGACACACAGCCGCCAGCGCAATGGAGGAAGCGTCGTCTTCAGGAAAAAAACATGTAGAATCATTTCTCATTAAACGCTCCTTAGAGCTGCATACTTTGTCGGCTGTTATTGTGTAATATTTGTATTGTTTAAGTGCGTTTGTTCAGTTTGCTAGCTTGGGAACAGTTGCTCTAGATTTATGGTCTACTTGCACAGAGGTCACAGAAATGTGTTTATTGCCCTCTCCTTTAGTGGCAAATCCGTGCCTTAAATGGATCGTGTATTTTTGATAATCACGCTAATCACTTATCAAAATAATTGTTAGTTGCAGCCCTAGTTACATGTATTAAGTTAGTAAAAATCAGCAAAGCTTTTACAAGTCAAACCAAATCAGGTTATATTGAAAGCCAAAATCAGCCATGGCATCCATGTCTCTGTGAGCCTGTCAGGATAAAGTGTCTTCTCCCCTGGGCCCTGATCATCTCAACAAACACACATATGGGAAACCCCTCCAATCAAATTCATTCAGGCTAGTCTCAGTTTAAACCCTTCCTTCAAGATGAAAAAAAAAAAAAACCCTGATAGGCTAGTGTTTGCTTCTTTTCACACTCCTTCGGGGGTGAACAGGCATAAAAGGCACATTACATTATCTTCCTTCAAACTTAGAAACTCAGGATTAACTCACGAATTTAAATGCCTTTTTGTTCCATGGAAAAAATTATATTGTTGTAATTCAACAGGCTGCAAGCACAAGGAGAACATACGTCATTGTGCTGCCATGATTGTCAATATTAAAAAAAAGAAAGTTACAATGTTCATAATTACCACCATAAGGATGAGGATAAATTATGATTCTGATAAATAAGTCGTATTGTAGTCGAGATACAATCATGGATACTGGTTTGGTTTGTGCGTATCTGTTGGGAATCTGTGCGGCCAATCCACAAAGCCAATCTATGATCGTTTTCTTCCTATTTTAGAGAACATTTTTGGTACTCATTTTAAGAATGTGAAAGGTGTCCCCACAAATAGAGATTTGCTATAGCAAAAACAAGATAATTATGGGCGTCTAACTAAAGGGACTGTCCTTTGACAGTACACTTGTACATCAGATATAAACAAACAAAAGTCAAGATGCTTTGGAGTGTAAATAAACAACAGATTCCCTGTAAAATGTAATTGGTCAAAGTATTTAATTACAAATGAAAAAAGTGGTGGATAAAGAAGTCAACTGGAGATCAGAAGGCTGTTGGTTCTATTCCATAGATCCCTAAAGTTGAAGGTAGTGTGAGTGTAACAGTTGCTCTTCAATGTTCAACAACTACAACTGTGGTACTCATGAGCAGATCACCAGTTTTCCCTTTATTCCGAATATATGCAGAATGCAGTTTTACATACAGTTTACAGTTTTTAGAATACAGAACTTAAATTAATGTGTTAACTGCTTTTTAATAACTGCTTTTTCATCTTCTACGCTTTTATTCCAGCCTACGTCTTTACTCAGGTCACTAGTGCCCTCTAGTGGTGAACATCAGTACAAGGTGGAACAAGAAATTGATCCTGGTTTCACTGTAAAAGCAGTTAATTTCCATTATTAATTTTTAATTTTAGCATAATATAAATTTGATAACTATGTAAAAAGTAGTAATTAATTCATTAATGTCCACATAACTACATCATGACAAAATATGATGTGTCAAAACTACTGCCTTATTCATAATTTGTTTAGTTTAAAATTTTTTTTACAATTCAATCAAAATCCTTGCATTTGTAATATTCAAGCTGTGAACAATATTTTGGGACAAACAACACAGGTTTTTACAGGTATTAAATTTATTTTATAATTAATAATTTATGCCCATATTTATTGGGTCTGAAATCAACTGCAAAGTCTGGTAAAGGTCAAATCATGTATAGAAATATATTTGTGTGTGTGCGCGTGTGTGTGTAAATATTTTATAAGCAGCAACTGAGATTGTTGGCATTCTGAACAAATATACACGATCCTGGCTTATGTAATACATATATGTTTAATTCCCATGGCCATATTATAAGACCTAACTAAAAAAAATATTGGCAATTTGCCTCTATCGTAATTTGTTGGTTGGAAAATGTGAGAACTGACTTAAAAACTGCTTTGATTTGAACTTTCTTAAAACGTAGGGACCCTGAATGAAATTTATATCAGCATGTATGTGATAGGTGTTTTCTTGCTATCTCACCACCGGAGGTCTGCAGGTGCTTGCCTCGCGGTGTCCTTTTCTTCAGGTGTTGGATCTCACCGGCTGCACGGCAGTGACGGATGCAGCCATTCAGGCTCTGGCTCGACACTGCACAGGTTTACAAATCCTCTCCGTGCATGGCTGCACTGCTCTTAGTGATGAAGCCCTGCTGGCGTTGGGCCAGACCTGCAGGAGTCTGCACAGTGTATACTTCTCTGGGACGAAGGTATACACAATCAGTAAACAAAAATGAACACAATTTAATTTAATTTAGTTTGTGCTAAACGTAAACTATAAAGTCTGGCTGCAAAGGTATCGAACTATCGAGAATAGCCATTCACATAATTGCATATGATCCATATGAGCCTACATTTTCTTGCCTTTGCTTTACAAAGTAAAGCACCCTTTACATTACTAATGTAATAATTAACAGCTAGTGCCACATTGGGCTAAATAAAAGGTTAACGATGTCACTTTTTTTATTTTGAATGAGATAAACATTCATTGTTCATATTGTGATGAGTCTTTCCACTCATGACTAATGAGAATTGAGATGGGGGGTGGTCAAAATCTGATCAGGTGAACATGCCATACCTTCCTCTCTCCCTTTACAAGTGGAATCTCACCTGCAGTCTCTCTCGGCTCTCTGAGGTCTTTGGCCTGATTCTTTTGTTTGTTTGAGTTGGGTTTAGTTTGAGTTGGGTAGAGTTTACAGCTCACTTGTGTTTAAATCTAGTTCTGTCAGATAAGTTGAACATCTATATGTCAAACAAAAATTGTGCGGCTTTTCTTATTTTATATTATTATCTTATTATCTAAGTTATTATCAAAACACGCTGTCCTTCATTATTTGTGAAGACTTGAGCCAGTCATGACAAATATGGGGGTTCGTCCGGGATTGAACCCAAGACCTCTCGCACCCAAAGTGAGAACATACCCCTACACAATATTAGAAGTGTTCAGAGTTAGAAATTTATAACTAAAGGTCCTTAGGTCTCTGAGAGATTCTGAAGATAAAAGTGACCATAGTGTGCTATTTTCTTGGAGGTACATTATTGTTGAATAGTGTGTGAGCAAATAAAGTGTACTCTTTTTCATCTAACTGAAACTATCATGAAACTAACTAAACTTCATGAAACTATTTTAAGGTCACTGATGAGGGGGTTGTTGGACTTGCTACTGGAGTTTGTTCGCGTAGTTTAAAGGTATGGCACACTCATTGGTTGAGATCTTTATAGGACTAAATTCCTCATATACAGGACTATTCCATGTAATGATTTCTTGTGGTAGGAGATACAGATGGTACGATGCAGCAATTTAACAGATCTGGCTGTGACTGCTGTTCTTAAAAATTGTGAAAACATCAGAATCTTCAATTTTCATGGATGTCCTCTGATTACAGGTGGAAATATTCCTTAAGAATTAGCCATGTTCAAAGATGACTAATGCATTAACATGCTGTCTGTATTCTTTTAGATAAATCATGGGATGCTCTGCAGAACCTTACAGGTGTGGACAAGATCCAACAAGTGTCATGGACTGTGTACTGATTAAATGATTTTACAGAGATTAAGGTAACATATCTATTGTGAAGATGGCACTTATGCAATTCTTCCAACAAGAAACACCATTTTTCTGCAAAGCAGGAAAGCAAGCAAAATGCAAAAGCGAGTGATGGTTACATGTTTTTTTCCTTAAATTAATTGAATCATTCAAAAGGATAATGTAGGAGTTTAATAGAATTGTGTGAGCCAACTCTGAAATAAATTAAAACACAGACAATTTGGTAAAAAAATACAAAACATTTGAAAGTGTTTATACATGAAGTTCCTACATAAAACCAGAGATGTGGAAACACTAATGATGATTTAAGTCTTTATTGTGTTTCTTTTCCAATCAGAAAATGTTCCTGACTCATAATCGTTATTATGATTGATGGCTTTTGATAAACCCAACTTCCCAATATTTTTTTGATTGGTGTGACAATTGTAAGCTCATCTGATATGTGTTTTTGTGGTTGCAGACATTGAGAAAATGCTCCTAAGAGTAACAAAATAATTTAAATAATGGTTAAGGTTATCAAAATCTGTGAGATTTAGTGGCCATAGTTTGAAAAAAGGCTCATATAGACTCAAAATCTTAAGGAATCGTTATGGTTGCCAGATATTTACACAACATTCATAAATAAAAAAATGATTTGTGATGGTTGAGGTTGTCAGAGATTGACAGAATGCACTCAAATGCATAAAAGTGATTGTTCAGGTTGCCAGCAACATACCAAATTCTCCTAAATGTTTAAAAATGTAGAACTGACGATTACGGTTGCGGTTGCCTAATTAGCTTGGAGAGAAGGCTCATAACTCTTAACTTTGTAAAAGGCTTGGCAGGGTTGCTAGAGTTTGAGAAAACCTTTGTCAATGCTAAAAACCATAAAAGTGATGGTTAGGGTTTGAAACTATGTATTTGAAGCATACTGTTTATTATTCAAAGTATGTTTTTATGTTATTATATAGGTCTTAAATTTGACCTTATGAAATATACAGAAACCATGTGAAATGTGAACCAAGATGAATGAATATGTAATAAATACCCAAATAGACAAAACATAGAGCTACTAACTATCAGAAAGCATCATATTTAATGTAAGAAACCCTGATAACTCTTAATAACTTGAAGTAGGTTATTATCAACACACCTAATTGGGATTCCACTCCAGAGCAGGAGGTGTCCCCCTGGTTCAAATCTTTTGTGTCCTCATCCAGTTTAGGATCAAATTGGCAGGAAATGTAAATACATTCCAACCTCTTTACAGCTGCATCATTACAGTATTTTTATTGAGTTTGCTCACGTGCATAAACACACTCACACAAATTGAATGTATGAACCGCTATTGATCAGGATTATAGTTATAACTCCAAACTGAGCTACTTGTCAGGCCATAGTTCTCCTGTTTTACTGAGTCCGGGAGCTCAAATTCAGCCAGCTGTTGTAATAATCTTCTGATGTTGTGACTTTCAAACTGAGCACGTCCTGGGTCACCTATTAAAACCTTTGATCTGTATGTGATGATGCAAGCCTGAAGCCAGCCATGCAGCTGATCGGCCAGAAGCTCGTCGTAGAACATGTCTCCCAGAAGAACTAGATCCCACTCATCAGGCTTAGATTCTATCATGTTTTCTGTCACACAGGGTAAAGGCTTCAAGCCATTGAGTTCACAGTTCAATTTCATGGCGACAGCAGCAACTGCAGCAAACAGAAATGAAATACTTTATTGTTTCAACAATTCAAAACAGTTTTAATCACTAGAAAATGTAGTTAATCTTTATAGTGGACTATCTGAGATATTACAAGACAACTTTTATAACTGAAACTTAAAAAAAATGACATATTAATCTATTTTTTAATAAGTGCTTGTATTTGGCCCTGTGTTTTATAAAGTTTAGGCTAGTTGATTACAAAAGGTTAATTTAAATCATCTATATATAATTATTGAATAGTGATCCATCCATCTGCAGCTGTACTGTTCAGCTCTAAATCCATTTTCCATTGATCTAATTCATTATAGTCCTAAACAGGTTTCCACATTTTTGTAACTTAATACAACTCTAGAAATTAAAGCTTTTGATTTTCTTAATAAAAAAAAAAAAGAAAAAGAAAAGAGAAATGGCTTGAATGCAGCTCCCTTGAGCTTTAAGAGGTAGAAGAAAATTGTCTCACTTGGATCAATATCACAGGCCACCACAAGGGAAGCTCCACTGAGTTTGGCAGCGATGGCTGAAGCTCCACAACCACAGCCCAGATCCAGCACCTTCCTGCCTGCACACACTTCAGGCTTATCGAGCAGATATCTGCGAAAAAAAAAAAACATTTGAGTAAAATAAAATTGTAAAGGGAGAAAATTGTTTAAATTAATGAAAAACATTACCCAACCTAAATGGAAAGTTACCATAATGCCATGCTTTCCAATAATGACTGTCTCAAAATACTTCATATACTATGTCAATGAGTCAATGAAACAAAGAGGTGGAAAGAAAAACTGCATTTACTCACACTACTGTAACTGAGGAGTTTATTCATATACTTGTACTTTTTAAGTATTTAAAAATGGTGTATAAATACGAAAATTATTTAATAAAGTTGACAATTATAGGCTTTGAAAGAGGACATATTTAGGTGAGCTTGTGTTGCTCCTCATGTTTTGCTCTCACACAAGCTATGTTGTGTCTTTTATTAATGTCCGCACGTTTGATGTAATAACTACGCAGACATTACGCGATTTATTCTACTGTACTTTTCCACAACAACTCACTACCGGAACACTTGCGGTAACGCCACACGAAATGCATTCTGGGAGATGATGTTACTTAAAACACAGAACCTTGTAAATTTTGAGTAAAGTTATGACTGAAAATCCTATTACGTCAGTAATTTAACTGAAACCGACGCTGTTGCTGGCGTGTCTTTGAAGTAAACCTTAATCGTTAACGTTACCTAGTAAGTGCCTGTCCACCAGGCCAATATATCGCCCAGTACGGATCGGGAAAAGGCCATAATTCAGGGTTCTCCGTCCAAAAGCGACACCTGGGCGTAAAGAGCCTTAATGAAATCTCTGGAGTTAAACTTTTGCTTCTCACTATCTCTGTGTTGTCTATAATGAAGCTCTTTATATCGTCCTCTGATCTAACACTGGTGTGACAGGGTCTTAAACACAATAATGTCCTTTGAAGAATAAATGATAAACTGTTCTTAAGAAAACGCGTACATAAAACCGTAAACATTCTTACTATCACTGTAGCAAGAAACGTTGTTTTTACATACTACTTCTGCTTTAGACTATATGGAGGGTAGCATCCAAGCGAAACGTATTACCGCCACCTATTGGACTGGAGTATAAAGCAGCATCAGACAGAAAATCTTGACACGTTTATTATTCGGGATCATTCTGTTTATTTAAGATATGTTCTGATGGCTAAACGTATTACATGAAGCACTACGTCCTAACAAAGTATTTAAGCTGATGTTCTAATTTTCTTCTCTTATAGTGAAATTAGTTTATTTCTACGTTTTCTGTAACTACTTTCTTGTAGTAGGACTTGGCTACCGTTTATTGCTCAGTGCAGTTCAACCTTTTTTATTAGGGTGTTTCCCAATTCTGTTATGTAACTACTTTTTTCCTGTGTGCAGTTGAGCTCTTCTTTTTTCTTCTTTTTTTAAACTTCCAACATGTTAGCCTTTTGTTAACATGCAGACTTTTGTTTTATGGTTGCTTGCTCACCAACTCGGAAGTGATGAACAGATTAAGTTCTTTTTAATATTTTAATGTTATTTAGAGCATAATTGATCTAAAATCACCTTTGTTTTCTTGACTTTTATCTACTGATTTAAAGGAAATTTTTAATTCCTCATTTGTAAACATCAAACTGGTTTTCCTTTTCAACACAACACATCAAATGTGTCATCTCTTACTCTTGCTTTGTATTTAGATGTAAACAGTGTAGAATAGATATGTTTCAATAACACATTATGTGTTTATGTTTGTAATATATTTGCAGAAGAAACACCTGGAGGACACGGTGAGTTCAGGTTTACTTTTTTCCTGTCCACTTGCAAACGGCTCACTGAGGTACAGTACATAAACGCATTAGGAAAAACATAAGGTAATGTGATTCCATATAAACATTGCACCAATGTGTAACTCTAGACAAGTTAAAATAACACCCCAAATTAGATTCAACACTAACTGGGAATATTAATTAAACTTACAAAGAGTAGGAGGCAGGGCTTAATTTGTGCCAGAGTGTGTTTCAGTACCTCATAAATTGGAACCATTGACTGTACAGAAAAGGTTGGGACCGGCCCCTGTTTGTTTGGATCCGGGACCTTCCTGTCATTAAAAATCTATAAATAAATTTGATGCGATGTTGTTGTCTTGCTAGCAACCTCAGCGTTGTCAATATAGCGACGAGCGACTAATCAAGTAACTTCCCCTGCCTTTTTTTTCCTCAACTTTTATAAACTTCTGATGGCATCTTTTCACAAGGAGCGGGAGCAGCTCACGGGCCTCTGAGCCGCCTCTCCCGCCCGGCGCTGAACAAAGGCTCTGCATATGCTCAATTTAAATTAAAACCAGAGTTTATCAAAGTCCACCAAAGCATTAAACGGCAGAATTTTTGAGGCTGTACACACTGCTCTCTCCGCTTCCATTTGTAAGCAAGTTCACTGTTAAATGTAAGTGAATATGCTTTGGAATGTGAAGAATGCTTTAAAAATTGTGTTCTGAAACAACTGCATTTTCTATGAGTTTATATGATTTGTGTTTCTTGTAATTTTTTCTGATGTCAAGAAGAAGAAGAAGTAACGCACATGAAAAAGTTTGATGATGTACACTCATTCATGATCACATAATTTTGCTAACAAATATATATATTGAATATATTGGGTTATTCAGATTGATTGTTCCACATTGATAGAGTGATAACTAGTTCCAAACTGAGTCCTAAAGCTTTGACCACATCATGAGAGGTGTTTTACTAAACCCTGTCTTATGCTGTAGTGAAACAATTCCTGCCCCAGCACCTTTTCTCTCTCTGACCCATATTAGATTGCTTTATGTGAAGGGTAGACTTAGTAGATATCATTATTCTTAACCCATGCTTTTTACACACTGTTTACAAAGATTCACATCTGTAGGGTTAATTTAATATAGCTTCAGATTATTTTATTTTTTGTATTGTTGTTGAGGTTAATGTTTCATCGTAAACCTGACACTCCCAGACAGACATTTCCTATTGGAATCTTATTTATTTAAAACCCTGTAACTTTGATTTATTTGTTGATTCTTTAACATTGTGACAGAATCTTCTATAAATACTCTTGTGAGTGCACAGCATTATTACTCAGTGAGGAGCTGGGTTGGACTCTGTCACACACTCTCAGTGTTCTGTAAGTGACAAGTCACCATAGAGACCTTCTAATAGCACTGGCTGCCTATCCAGAGAGTGAAATTAATGTTTATTGAAAGACCAAGCAACACAACAAGGTTACTAAAGGTATGTTATGCTCTCTTGACAATGATCTGTAGCTTTATTGTAATAATTGTAATAACACTATTGTAATAAATCATCTCAGCTAAAATAATTTTCAATGATTTACAAAAAATAAAGTATTAACTTGTCAAAACATCAAATATCATTTTACTGATGCAAATGCTACTTACTCATGTTTAGCAACAAACATATTGTTGCCATATGATGACACAAGGTTCAAACTCTCTCACTCAACTCACTGTGTCTTGTGAAATAGTTTTGTAAATGAACCGGACAATCTTCTTGTCGACCTCAGTATCTCAGTCCTGTTTCTAGAGCTCTGGGGAGTATGGCGAATTGGGGAGGAAAAAGAAGAAGTCTTTCACCTTCAGGGTTGTGGAATGACCAGAGATGGGACACAGATTTTGGACTAAGATCTTTCCAAAACACTCTCAGGTCTCTCAGTCCCCTCGCTTTGTCTGATATGGATTTTTGGGATAACAGATCTCATTTTAAAGATTGGGTAGGCATTCATTGAATTTGAAAAGATCAAAAGAATTTCATCAATCATTGACTGAATTTAAGATACATGTTATTGAGCAGAGTTTTTTTTAAGGAATCTTCATGGAGCTTTGTGGACCTACCTGCATTATCTGTTCGGTCAGATGTCAATTCTAGGTCAGTGACACTGCTATAAAAGTTTGCTAATTGCTAGTTTGTAAGATCTAGTTATATCTACTGAACAAACACAGCTGAACCGGATGAAAATTTCTAGAAAATCTCTACTGCTGCAGACCACACAAGAACAGGAAAAAAACACATTTTTCTAAATGACTTCCCTTATTCTGATTTTAAGTGGTTTTTAACCATATTGGAATTTTTTCAGTCTTTCTCTGACTTCGACATAAGCGCTTTTAGCAAAGTGTAGCATAGATCTTTAAATCAGATTAGATCAGTAACATTTTCCTGCAGTGGGACTATCAAGGGGATGTTGTATTTAAAATGTTGGTCTTCACTGTCACTTCACTAAAACCACTATTTTCTGGTGTGGAATGAGGGATTCATTCTTCTTCTATTCCTTCTCTGGGGTTACCCAAGGGTCAATTTTAGGGCCTTTGCTTTTTGACCTGTTTATGATAACTTTAGGAAACATTACTTGACTGTGCTCATCTTTTTTTATTCAGATGACACACCACTTTTTTTTCCCCCTAAAAGCAGTAGACGCTTTGGAGCCTTTGCTAAAGTGCCTTGATGATGTCTTCTAATTTTCTAAGACTTAATGAGGCAAGAACTGAGATCATGGTCTATCTCACTGAAAGGACGAAGGTGGGCCATCTTCGTCGTTTGACCATCTTATTCACATTTTTATGTGATGGGTTATTTGTTGAGTTACCCAAATCAAAGCAATTTTTTCAAGACTTCAGTTAATTCAGATTACGTTTTCACACATATAGCCAGTCCTAGCCAGCCATTGGCTTCCTATAATCTATAGAAATAAGTTTGAGTTTTTTTATATTCATTTTTAAAGCCTTGAATGGACTAGCTCCATGATATATGCTCCAGTTCCCAATCCCGTAGAAATTCTCCAGTCTTCTTCTGATTCTGCAGCCAATTCTGAGATGTTGGTGTTTCTTTGACCACACAAGAGTACCTGGTTAAAAACTAAAGGTGAAGGAGCTTTTTCAGTTGTTGCCCCTTGTCTCTAGAATGAGCTCCAATATATCATCTTGATATGTATCAATATATCAAGAGTTGGCGTGATCATGAGATTTTTAAACCCTGTGCTTATAATCTGAATAATTTTGATGAAAATTGTGCATATAAATATAAAAATATATTTTACCTACTGGAGTGAAAGTTGTAGATTATTGCCTAGATTATGGGAAGGAGCGCATGGTTGTTATTTGTTGGCCTGGAAAATCACTGTAATGAAACATGTTTTGATGGCGTTGTTGGGAGTGCTGGACGTTCCAATATGAAGATCATGTTATGCGGTGCTTGTATAATATGAACATTGGCACAGCAATTAATATTTTGTTAAACAGCATGAAAGATGAGATCAAATCTGTCATATGTGAAATAGAATGTTCATCTACCATGGGCTGGAACACTTTCATTACAAAGATCAACTAATTCTACTCTAGTAACAGAAAAATAACATTTAATTAGATTCTGATCGACATCGAAATGGAAAAGTTCATGTGCAAACCATAGGTGATAATCACTTTATTTAGGCTAACTAAAAATAATAATAATTTATGTTTTTAAATATTTGATGTTTTATTGATTCTCATTAATTTAAGTTATTTTTGAATCAGTTCACTGAATCAGAAGTATGTGACTCGCCTGGCTCCAGATGGAGCTTCACCATCTATCTCTTCTGCTGATGATGCTGAGAATAGATCTGCCCTGGAGAAGAGCAGCATCAGGGGGGAGTATTTGGTCCAAGGGCAGAGCAAAAGCAGCTCCGGTCGTCTGGAGAGACTGGACATGGTAAGTGTTTACAGACTCCAACACTGTTACTCTATTACACTTTAAACTATACTTTTTATGGCACTTCCTACAATAAATACTACAATAAATTATACATATTAATACCATAAGTAATAAATAATTTCTAATCTATTTTAGGCATTTTTATCCATTTTAAAGTGGCATAATTTTGGAGCTTACTTTAGTTTTGTACAGAAGTCATCTTCTTACTTTTTGATGTTGCTGTTAATGTAATTTATTTAACACATTATTTCATGTAAATTATTAACAAAGCAAAAACAGAAAGACTTACAGGGACAAGATAAAAACAAAGCATACATAACAATAATGTACATAAATAGTTAAGTAGTAAACATAAATGGTCATTAACTGTTTTCATAGACTCTGATACTACGCCCTTCCAATCTTTACAATGTCTTTTTTATAAGTTTACATCTACTTTATGTATTGTTCTATACCTGAATTAGAAACAAAAGTTACTCTATTGTGATTTTGAAAGGTCCCTTATTTGATTTTGGAGGTCTCCAACAACAGGTTGACCAACATGTGAAATTGAAAACAGCTTTTCATTTCTTATAGTATGCATTTAATTTGACCAGATTTGGTTGTGATTCCTAAATGATGTGAATTCATTTAGTGACTTGTTTGTCATAAACCCCTCCTCTATGTGAAGTAGCCAGAGCAGACTATGGAGTTGCTAAATGAAATCTACCTTGTCTTGGTTTAGACTACGTTTAGTGAAATTTTGTTGCCTGAAATGACATCCAATAAATTGAGAACAATCAACACAACATCAAACTGTTCATGACTGAATAAAGTGTCAAGATTTGAGTAGACCTCAACAGAGAACCTCGAGGACTGTCATGAGAATGTTCATCATTCAGGGTCCCAGGTGAAATATGGTTCCAGTTCCTTACTCCACAAAGAATAAATTCATTCCCCAGCAATCAGACTGAGGTGAACTAAAGTGTTTGATAATCACTTTGAAAGGCTTTTATAACCATGCTTCCCCTTGTGCGACTGTGTGATCTGAGAGCAGTTACATTGATGTTTGGGGGCAGAGTGAGTAATTGAAAGGGATTCTCCCCCATCCCTGTCAATTACAAATGTCATCCCATGCTCACTTACAACAAATGTTATAAGGGTATTTTTCACCTTTGTTGCTTTTGCATACTTTGAATTTGAACTTACTTCTAAATTCAGATACTGCTTTTTTCTTGTAAATATACAGTGCATCCAGAAAGTATTCATAGCACTTCACTTTTTCCAAATTTTTTTGTGTTACAACCTTATTCCAAAATGGATTAAATAATTTTTTTTCCTCAAAATTCTACACAGAATACCCCATAATGACAATGTGGAAAAATATTTTTTGAAATTGTTGCAAATTTATTAAAAAGACAAAACCTTAAAAAACACATGTACATAAGTATTCACAGCCTTTGCCGTGAAGCTCTAAATTGAGTTCAGGTACTACATTCTGTTTCCACTGATCATTCTTGAGATGTTTCAGCAGTTTAATTGGAGTTCACCTGAGGTAAATTAAGTTTATCGGACATGATTTGAAAAGGCATACACCTGTCTATATAAGGTCGCAGGTTTGACTGTGCATGTCAAAGCACAAACCAAGCATGAAGACAAAAGAATTGTCTGTAGACCTCCAAAACAGGATTGTCTTGAGGCACAAGGCTGGCGAAGGTTACAGAAAAATTTCTGCTGCTCTGAAAGTGCCAATGAGCACAGTGGCCTCCATCATCCATAAGTGGAAGATGTTTGGAACCACCAGGACTCTTCTTAGAGCTGGCCGGCCATCTAAGCTGAGTGATCGGGAGAGAAGGGCCTTAGTCAAGGAGGTGATTAATAACCCGTGGGTCACTCTGTCTGAGCTCCAGCATTCTTCTGTGGAGAGAGGAGAACCTTACAGAAGGACAACCATCTGTGCAGCAATCCACCAATCCGGTCTGTATGGTAGAGTGGCCAGACGGAAGCCACTCTTTAGTAAAGGGCACATAGCAGCCTGCCTGGAATTTGCCAAAAGGCATCTGAAGGACTCTCAGACCACAAAAAAACAAAATTCTCTGGTCTGATGAGACTAAAATTGAAGTCTTTGGAGTGAATGCCAGGCGTTACGTTTGGAGAAAACCAGGCACCGCTCATCACCAGGCTAATACCATCCCTACAGTGAAGCATGGTGGTGGCAGCATTATGCTGTAGGTATTTCAGCAGCAGGAACTGGAAGACTAGTTAGGATAGAGGGGAAGATGAATGCAGCAAAGTACAGAGATATCCTGAATGAAAACCTGCTTCAGAGTGCTCTTGACCTCAGACTGGGGGGACGGTTCATCTTCCAGCATGACAATGACCCAAAGCACACTGCCAAAATATCAATGGAGTGGCTTCCCAACAGCTCTGTGAATGTCCTTGAGTGACCCAGCCAGAGCCCAGATCTAAATCCTATTGAACATCTCTGGAGAGATCTGAAAACGGCCGTACACCATCGCTTCCCATCCAACCTGATAGAGCTTGAGAGGTACTGCAAAGAAGAATGGGCAAAAATTCCAAAAGACAGTTTGTGGCATCATATTCAAAAAGACTTGAGGCTGTAATTGTTGCCAAAGGTGCATCAACAAAGTATTGAGCAAAGGCTGTAAATAATTATGTACATGTGATTTTTCAGGTTTTGTCTTTTTAATAAATTTGCAACAATTTCAAAAAAATCTTTTTCCACATTGTCATTATGGGGTATTGTGTGTAGAAGTTTGAGGGAAAAAATGAATTTAATCCATTTTGGAATAAGGTTGTAACATAAAACAATTTGGAAAAAGTGAAGCGCTATGAATACTTTCCGGATGCACTGCATACCACATGCAATTGCATCCTATTTTTAAATATCACGATAGCTAATTTCATGGGGTGAAAGTGAGAATGTTGCTAACTATAGATTCCAGATCTTTATCTTCTCTTGTGTATCTTTGTCTGCTCAGCAGCTGTGTGAAGCAGTGAGAGCTCTTGAGGAGGACAAAGAAGCTGCAAAGCTGAGCCACTTCCAGGAGAGCCGCAGGAGAGGACAACTTCATGACAAGTCTGCAGCAGATACATTTGACTCCAACCATTGTTTTAACCCAAAAAAAGTTATTTAAACCCAAATATTATTATTAAATAATAATAGAGCCCCACACATTTTTGGTTCAACCATCACGAAACACACTTGTTGCACTATCCTCTTAAGATAGAGTAGTATACATGCTAAAGCAGGGTTGAAACTAAAAAAAGAGAGAAAACTAAAACCTTTTTTGCCACAAAAGTCTTTTAGTAGGTCTTTTAGCTTGTAGCATTAGCCCACTTTGATCACCGGCTTCTATGTGTCATAGTTCCACTCTGCTTGTTCCCCTTTTTTGTTGCTTGTAGAGGCTGTTTCTTTATGGGTCTCTGGGGACATCAGATGACATTGAAATTTATGTAACGTTAACTATGTAAGGTTATTCCAAAAAAAAGAACGACATCTGATGATGATGGGCAGGGTTATTTGGAACAAGGGGTAATGGATCCTATGACAAATGAATATCTATCAGACTAAATAAATAGTAAAAAAAAAACTGTATATTATGACATAATATATTACGAGCATAGCGTCACGGTGGCGCAGTGGGTAGCACGGTCGTCTCACAGCAAGAAGGTCGCTGGTTCTAGGCTCGGCTGGGGCAGGTGGCATTTCTGTGTGGAGTTTGCATGTTCTCCCCGTGATCGCGTGGGTTTTCTCCGCGGGCTCCGGTTTCCCCACAAGTCCAAAGACATGCGGAATAAGTGAATTGAATAAGAACAATTGCCCATAGTGTTAAAGTGTGAATGTGTGTGTGAATGTTTCCCAGCGATGGGTTGCGGCAGGGAAGGGTATCTGCTGCGTAAAACATAATCCGCTGCGTAAAACATATGCCATTGAGTTGGCGGTTCATTCCGCTGTGGCGACCCCGAAAGGGAATAAAGCCGACATGAAGATGAATGAATGAATATTACGAGCATGACATTTGAACAGAAACTGCCTCTCTCTCCCACTCTTGGTTTTAGGGTTCTACAGCTTGAGTTGGACATTTTGAAGATGAGGTCCAATATAGCTACTCAGTCAACATCATCAAGCTCATCCAACCGAGCTCACACAACAACAGAAGAGCATCTCAGAGAAGTAAAGCTTACCATGGAGGAAAAATGTGGCTGTTATGGTCAGGGGGCTTTTTACATGCTATATTCTTTAGGGAGAGAGCCAGCAAGAGAAGGAGATCAAGAAGCTCAGACTAGCTCTCAGAAAGGCTGAAAAGAGAACAGAGGACCTGCAGTTTGAGAAGGATGATGCTCTAACTCAGCTTCAGGGCTCTGAAAAGGTTTGTTTCATTTTCTGAGTAAAAACACCTGATAATCTAAAGTAAAAAAAAACTATTGTATTCTTAGTGACCGAACTAAACTAGTCTTTTGGTTAGAGGAAAGGCTTCTGCTTTGAATTGTAATCTATGACTGTTCTATGTTGTTTTTATACAGTTCATACCTGTACTTGGGTGTGTTATATGCAGTCCCCCTTATATTCTACAATATGGGCACTAGTGTCTTTAAACTATGTTTTTAAAATTGTGCTTTACTGTACTATTCAGTAAGCAAACCTGAAAGTATCATTAATTTCAACATATATAAAATCATCAAGACAGAGTTGCCTAGTTTTCCCACTACTTCAAAAGAGAGTCTAAAGTGTATGTCGTAATCCCATGATGCAGTGGCAGGGAAATTCTAGGCAGGGATGAGATGCAGCTGACACAGGTTGGCAATATTTAAAGTATTTCAGAGATTCATTCATACTAAATGTGACCTACATAGCAACTATGTTAGGATCTACATAAGAAATTATTAGTTTTCAAGCATGAAAATGAGTTGTAGGTTTGTTTGTTTGTTTGTGTGTGTGTTTTTTGCACAAGCAACACATTGTTTTCACATAATGCTTATTTCAATATCATCTTGACCAAAAGTATGTTTGTAGTTGATATGGCATTTTTGGTATGATTGACATTTCTGGTATTTATTATAATGGTTAATTATTAGATATTTCTGAATTTCTTAAAATGTACATTTTAAAGTTCCCAGCCAAACGCAGAGAAACTATCAGTTTTAGAGCACAACCTAAATACAGAAGTTAATTATGTTCACTTTGATCATCAGGGTAACCACAGGAGGTCACTGGTGTGTCAGTAAATGCTGAACATGCATACAGTATTTGCTTTAAAATGTGTATATTATGGATCGTTAAAATTGTTAAAATGGAAATGAATATTCAGAACATAAAATGATAACTTTGGTTACACAGCTCAAAGAAGAAGCTGTAAAGAAAGCAGAAGAGCTTGAAGAACAACTAAGCCACCTAATCCAGGCACAAACAGAGTTGGAAGAGAAGCTGAAGCAGTCTCAAAGTCATCTACAACAAATGGAGCTGGTACAAACAGGCGATTAATTTCAAAGTATATGGTCAAAATCTAATTTTGTCCAATCCACAGGAAAAAGATCTGCAGTGCAACAAGATGCAAAGATTAGAAAATAGTGTTAAAGAGTTGCAGTTCAAACTGTCAGCAGCTTTAATGGACAACGACCACCTTGTTCAGGTATTTTTTTTTTTGTGCATATTTTTTATTGTAAAAGAAAAGGTTTAATCTTTTCCTCAGCTCCAACCGATGTGTTTATTTCAAGAACTCACAACACAATTTAAAACCCAAATGCTATTAGATTTCTAAAGAGATTTGTTTCAAAGATGATAGCCTTTTTATGGCCCAGATCGCATCGTCCACATTCTAGAATATAACAGGCTTAACCAGATAACCAGATTTGACCCAGATGTTAACCAGATTTGACCCAGAAGAAAGCAAAATAAATAACCTAGAGCCATGATTTTTAAGAATGCATTAATTTTTTTTTCTGCAGGTTTGAATTTGTAAAATATTCAAGTACATCTTTACATCTGAGTTACATTTTAGTTACATTTTTATCACCGTTCTCCCATTACTAATATCATGGAAATATTTTTGATATTAGCGAGTCTCATTAGATGTTGATTGTTGTTGTTGAGGCTGATGCACGAGAGTTTACAGCTAATCGAGTCAACGGTAGCAGATCAAGAGCGTCCTCGCTGCAGACTGTAGCGCACTGATCTCATGCCCGCACAGAGATCATACAAGCAGACAGAGCATATAAATGTGTATTTCAGAGTACATGTATTCTGTAAAGCGTGAAATGTGAAGGTAGAGATAAAAAATGTCTTTGTAATGAAGGGTTGATTTATAGTTTTCAATTGACTACATTATTTTCCTCAGCAAAAAAAAACTAAAGTAATTTCCAGGTAATACTATGCAATAGATAGTGTTTTTGCTTTGTAACCTTCAGATCAGAATAACTAGTAACTAAGTACTTCGGTACATTTTGTTTAAATACTTTTTACTCTTACTTGAGAAAACATTTTCACAAGTACTTTTACTTCAGTTTATTTATTGTATACTGTACCCACCTCTGAAATCATGTTTATTAAAATAACCTTGAAGCAAAAAATGTTTTATGCAAACTGGCAACTTTAAATATAAAACTGCATCAAAGCTGTCAATGGATATGGTAAGCTAATGTCTTACAAACTCTTAGTATCTCTGATTCTGCACTCAAGCAAGTCGTGGCTGACTTGTTCATATAAAACAAGGTAAATATAAAATAAAAAAAAACATTATGCTGTTTCCTCCTACACATGAGTTGAGGCTATAAGACGTTGAAATTTTTAAAAAGGGTGACCTGTATTAATTGTATTAGTTTTAATGAACATGACCATCCCTTCTGACAGACAGAGACAGCCGTGATGACCCTGAGCTTCTTGAGAGAAAAACCTCCATTGATCTAAAAAAAAATATTTAGCATTAAATTTAGCAAGAACTCATTTTTACTTTTACTTGAGTATATTTTGGAGTATATCTTTCACTCTTTCCTTTATACGTTTTCACTGAAGTAGCAGAACTTTTACGTGAGTACAAAATTTGTGTACTCATTTTATCTATGTGTTTTCAATGCTTGACTAAGTCATTGATATTTATGAGTTTTCCTAACTACTCACAAGTACAACTAATAAATGAAATGAGGCAGTTACCACTGCTGAATAATGACCCATTCTGTCTGTGAGAGTACAGGAGAAAGCAGAGCTGCTTCAGAAGATCCAGACTCTTGATCTCCAAAGCCAGAGGGAACAGAAGAACAAACAGGGCTTCAGTCAGCAGATGTTAGAGCTTCATTCTGAGCTGGCTCAGGCCAGGAGCCAAGCCAACAAGCAGAAGATGGAGAAAGTCCTAATGGAGGAGGAACTTCTTTCTGTTAAAGAGGTGAAGGGTAACGCTTTACAGATTCTGAACTGACTCTGCACAGATTTAGAAAAAATATATATTCTGGAATTTTTTTTGTTGAATATAATCAACATTAAATTTATTTAATCCAAATCTACAGTCACTGACTAAATAAATACACATCCTTGTAATTCTGTTACTAAAAGGCATCAGTTGTTTTTTTAATTTAAAATGTTTTAAGGTTGTACAAAAAAAAATATGGATAATGGGTAAAAATGTATCTTATAAATATAATGATTGGCTCCCTTGTCAAAATTGTAAGAAATAATCACTTAAAAGTGTGTGATTCTACGTTTAAGACAAGTTAAAATTGAGAAATCAACCTTTGTGTTGTGTGTCACAAGGAAAATGGAAAAATAAAAAAGAAGTGCAAAGAGGTCTGTGATTTTACCAGAAATAAAAAGTGGAAAAACACGAACAACCTAAACGATGTAATACCGGTGATAAAGTTTACTATGCCAAGGCGTTTCAGAAAAAAGTTTCATCTGCATGTTAACTTTCGTATTCTAGAAGCAGATTCTTTCAGAATGTATTTGAACTTTTAAATTAAAGTTTATGTTAAAAAAGTAATGATTTGTCAATTTTTTTTTTCAATGCATTGGACTTCAGTTGAACGAAAAGCTATCGTTTGATCTGAATAAAGCTACGGAGAGGCTCCATGTGACCTTGGACCACCTGCATGAGCTGGAGGTGGAGAAACTGATCCAAACCAATCAGATTGCAGCACTTGAAACTGAACGCTTGCAGCTTATTGGAGAATATGAAGAACTGAGGAAGACATCTGAAGATGGTCATCATGAGAAGATTACAGAGTTAAGAGAGATGCTGCCTACAAAATTATTTGTTTAGTGATAATTTGCAGTTTTGAAAGAGATTTGCAGGTTCTGATTTGTTGTGTTTGTTTCATCAATCAAGTGAACACAAACATGAATTAGAGCAAGACAAGGAAACTTTACAAATACAATGGCGAGACCTCGAAAACAAAGTAAAACTCTTGGAGTTGGAGCTTAAATATAAAGAGGAGGAGCAGCTTCAGATGAGGGTGAAGTTTAAGCTGGAGAAGGAGGAGCTAATGATTGTTGCCTCCCACTGGAATGAGAAATGGTTGGATGTGGCGATGATGTTATGTTCAACGCAGAAAGAACTAGACGAGCTGAGAAACCAACATCAACTAAATAATGAAGTAAGGGTTTGAAATGAGTGTTTTGCCTCTCTACGTTCTTACTTTTAAATAATTTTGTCTGATGGAAGCTAATTTGTTGTACAATATACCCCGTAGATGCCGTTGACTTCAAAATCTAAATTTTTAATTCTAAAGTAAAAGCAAAAACTTACACCAACATTTTAGCCAAGAACTAGAAATCAAATCCCCCTGTCACACTCACCTGATATCTTTTCCATTGACTGTTCGGCCTAGAGACGGTGAATTTAAGCATTATTAAGAGTGTGATGATTGTTATATTTCCCAGCGATGGGTTGCGGCTGGAAGGGCATCCGCTGCGTAAAACATATGCCAGAGAGTTGGCGGTTCATTCCGCTGTGGCGACCCCGAAAGTGAAGAAAGCTGACATGAAGATGAATGAATGAATGATTGTTATAATAAGATAAGTTTGGTTAAAATACAGGACAAATGGCTTGTTAGTTTAATTATTACGCAGTGGTAATTTTTCATGATTTGCAGGGTTTTATCCATACTTTGAAACTCTTGTTGCATTCTGGGATAGTTTGCTGAATGAACAGATGTCGTTACATCATGAACACCTGCCGACTCCCGTTATCTCCTTTTCCAGTTGGTCAGAGGAGAAGCTTGACCTCATCTACTACATGGTTAAATTACATGTTTCTGTCTAAATAGTGTATGTATTCAGTTATTTAACTTACTTACGTGAGTCTGGTGCATTGAAATTGTGTATTAAATTTAAAACTGTAGTTTATAGCATAGTTACCAGAGTCAAAGACTAGATAGCACAGGTGTTCCTCAGTTTGAGTCCCATGCATCTCTTTTCTTGTCGCAACCCATCGCTGGGAAACATCCACACACACACTCATTCACACTCAAACACTATGGACAATTGTTTTAGCCCAATTGACTTATACCGCATGTCTTTGGACTTGTGGGGGAAACCAAATGCCAACTGACCCAGCCAAGGCTCAAACCAGTGAACGTCTTGCTGTGTAACGACAGCGCTACCCACTGTGCTACTGTGACACCAAGTTTGAATCCCACCCATGACAAATTTCTTTGACACCTTCTTCTTAATCAACAACTTTTTGTGTTTTTATTAACTCTATAAATACATGATTATTGACATTTTTATAATACTGCTACATACAAAGTGATTACACTACACTGGTTAGTAAAATTTCAAGGGATCGGTTTTCTATTGAATTAACTTAGGGGAAGCTGAGGATCAGAGATTTCTTCTTTTTTTGTCTCTTGTTACTTTATTCAGCGCTCTTGTAAACAATGTACCTATGCGACGTTTTTAAACTGCGACACAATTAAACTATGAAGTTGAATTGAAGAATGTCATAGTTTTATTTCAATTTGCAACAGTTGTCTTGGATTTTTTTCCCCAATGGTATGTGCTGAAAGAAACATGAACATCCTGAGGAGGTGAATGAGGAGATGCTGAGGATGACGAGAATCCTCAAGATCAGAGACACAGAGCTGGAGGAAAAGAGGGAGCAGCTTCAGTCTGCTCAAGATCAGGTCTGCTCTTCGAAACCGTCAGAGATGCTCCTGTGTGAACAACAATAGTCATGTCTTTATCTTGTTTTAGGTGTCACAGCAGAGTAAAGCACTCCAGGGGCTGCAGCAACTACTGGCCGAGAAAGATAAAGAAACGAGAAAGAAGTTTGTATTGAAATTGTTTTATGAATTAATATGTAAAAGCCATATAAACATGAAACATGCTTTAAGAAGAGTACAAGTTCTCAACACAGAGTGAAAAGTTTATCTGAAGGCTCATATTTAAATGTAAGTAATATGTACATTCTTAACAGAGATCAGCTGTGAGAGAGTTGAATGGCGTGTGTAAGGAAAATTAAAATCAAAATACAAGTATTTACCACTTTAAATTACAAACACATGCAAGTATGATAAAAAAAGAACTATTCACATTTACTGTGCACATTTACTTTTTAAAGCTAATCCTTTCTATTTGGGATTTTAATTTGGTGCATATCATGTCATGGCCTTTTTGTTACACTGCAACAGGGTTGAGGATCTGGAGGCCTTGGATATCCAGAGGAAAGCTGAGAGAGCAGAGGCTCAGATCAGGATTTCTGCCCTGGAGCAGAAGGTAAGAGACAACCTGACTTTAAACCCTTCTCTGGACAGATCGTATTCTTCTGACGAGGTTTCTCAGTTCAGATTTGCCTTTTATCTCTGGCAGGTTCTTAGACTTGAAGGGCAGCGCAGAAGTGGATGTGAAGGTAATCCTGAGAACCTGATACCTCTGAAGACCATGTTGGAAGGTCAGTTTAAAACAAAACTTGCTTAATTTATTATTGTAGCGGCTGACTTTTGTTTTTACTCTATTTTTCATTTTATTTTTAGATGTATTGGTAATTCATTTACATTTTAAACCATTAAAATAAACAGTTTATAGAGTTGTCAATCAGAGTTATTATTGCTGTTTACTAAAATCTAATGAAACTATATGGGTATTTTTGGCAATGATGATGACACGAGTAAAACAAAACAAAGAAAAGATGACTTGAATTCACTTTTATATAAAAACTCAATTAAATTAGTAAAATAGAAACAACCCACTTTTGGTTCAGTTTATTCTAGTGTTTGTGATGTAATGGGGTTGTGTATGATAATGGATGGATCGATGTTCAAATAAACAATTTAGTGAAGAATTAAATCGAGTGAAAATGGCTGCTGTTGCTGTCATGATCTTGAGAGACAGAGAGAAATAATGTAGTAGAGAGCTGGTGCAAAAAAGGAGACTTTACAGACTTTACACTTTACAATAAAGTGACATTAATTATCATTAGTTAATGCTTAAATTAACCATTAGTTTATGGTGATATAATAGATGTATTAATCGTGAACTATTTACGCTCATTCATGAGTCATTACTGGCATCATTAATTATTAGTTTCTGTGATTTCATTTTATGATTAGTTCATTATTATTAAGTGGTGACTTTTAAATTTTAAGAGTACACATCATCATTATTTACTTATTATTAAAATCTGAAAAAGAACATTTCAGTATTAATGAATGCATTCATTAACAATCAGAAATGAATCATTAATAAAAGGCAGTAATCCATGTATCAATTGCTATGATTCAATTATGTGTTTAACGAGCTCATGATTAATTATTCGTTGTAACTTAGTATTAATTCATCATATCGTCATAAATCAATGGTTAATTTATGCATTAACCAATGATGATTCATGGCACCTTATTGTAAAATTTTTTAAAACAAAACAACTATCTACATTTTTCAAAAATCATGTTATATTATGTGTTAAATTTTTTTGTAAATAAATGTAATATTAAAATATATTTCTTGTTTAATGGAACTTTTAATGGAAGAATGTACAATTTTTCCTCGAATGTAAACATTATCGGTAACATCAAGATTATTTCATGCAATTAGTACATAATACAGCATATACAGTACATATACAGCAGAAGGCCATTCAAAGACTGACAAAATACTACATAGTGTTACTGAACATTTTGTTTTGGGTATTTGATATATTACATAGACCTGATTCCATGAAACGTTGTTATATTACACTAAATTTCTCCAAAATAAGATTTTTGTGTCTGTAATTGGCCTAGAAACAAAGAGCAGTCCAGAGACTTGTGAACTGGAAAGAGTAAAGGCCTGTTGCGATACGGAGTGTTCTCTACAGGTTTGAAAGGATGTTGGACTTTTTTTTAACTGACAATAAAATAATCATTAAGACAATTTTTGGTTTTACACTGATTCCTGCAGTTTAAAGCAGAGAAAGAATGTCAAGCTGAAAAGAAAAATCAGAATCCTCCAAGATCAGACGTTTTAGATCCTAATCAGCAGAGGAGGCTGGTCACTGAGCAGGTATCACAGGCTAACAGCAGAAGACTTCCATGAGAAGAGCTGTTTCATTTTCTGTTTGAGCTTGTCTTATATCTTCTCTGTGTTGCAGCTGAAAAGTCTGTTCAGAGAGAGAGAGGAGTGCGGAGAAAGGTCAGTTCCACTACATTACTACTCAAAACGTTAAAAAACAGAGATATGTTTTCCAAAAATTCTGGTGACCCGGACCTAGGATGCTTCCAGGTCCTGGTACCCTTCTCCTTGGACAGCTAACCTAGTGCATGACTATACTTGCCTAACAAGCTTGTGACACTGGGATTCATTGTACATCAGTGTAAATTTGTGAAATATGTCTCCCGTCTACCTTTGGTTGAGGTGTGGTGGATGTTGTGGCACAGAATGGCTGCCATCACATCATCTGGATTTTACCACAGAGTATCAGTTCGTCTTTTGTAAAGTCATAAACTCAAACTGATTTTCTGAATGATTTCTCACCGTTATAAATAAAGCTACCATTAAGTAAAGTGATCTTTTTTTTAATCAAATACCTATTTTCCTCACTGTAAATACTAAATGGATTATGTAACAGCTTGAGTTTCCTCAGCGGTTACCACCTCTGAGTTTAATGTTATTTTGATTTAATTCGTTATATGTTTCAAATGTTAGTTTTATTTCATAAATATGTTAAATTTGTTAGTACTTCTTAACATTGATCAAGCTTTGTTTTTAAAACATAGGTCTACATAGTTTGGCTGTTTCAGTTTCATCATAGTATCTAAACTAACTGACCATTTCGTTAAAGAAACTGCCATGCTTCTGTTCTTGATTGCAGCCCTCCAACCTTCTAACTCCTCCTGAGATCACTGTAAAGCTCAGGAAGAGGAGCGAGGGTGTTGGAATTTTCCCAAACTCATAATTCACTCTTGGCAAGGGGCCATGCTAAACCCTCCTCGCAGAGGAGGCCATGAGTCACTTTTTATTGACATTTTTCAGAAACAGTTTAGTATGTGCTATCTACCCCATTAAGGTCCATGGTTTTCCAGAGAAGACCTTTTGTGGTTGACAGAGGGGCCTCTGGAGCTCCAGATACTAAAGTAAGCAAGCACATCAAGGACAAGTGTTGAATTTCTTCCAGGCCATAAATCAAGATGACTTTTAATTCTGAAATTAATAACAGCTGTGTCACACATTCAGAACTGGACTGCTGATGACGCCAAGAACCATGAAAAAGAGAGACAGCCTCTCCTCCACCAGGGGGCAGTAGATGCATCTTCATCCCAAATCTCTTCATCTCATGGAGGATCACAAATGGCTGATGGAGGGGAGGGACAGAAACAACCAATTAACAGCAAGCTTGGCATAAAGACCACCCAGGTATGACATGAGAGGAAAGAGGCACCTAAAAGCAGCAACATGTTGACTATGGAGGAAGCATTTTGAGGCAGGAAGGAGTTGAGGCACTTCCTCATGTCACTTTACTTCCTGTCTCTGATCATCTTGTGATCAAACTTTTGTTTGAGCGGAGAACCCTATATTAATAATATGCCAATATAGCCATATGTGAATAATGAAGATGTGAATATTTTTACTTAATCAAAACTGTGAACGCGATTAGTTTGTCAAAATCAGACTTTTAATGAAGCTGGATTCAAACTGAAGTGCCATAGGAATCAGTTTTGTTAGATACTTTTTTTGCAATTTTTTGGAAGTCAAATGATGAGATATCTAAGCTTTTTGGGTGGACCTGAATTCTCCACAAACCTAGGGTTAGCTGAAAAAGATAGCTCTACAAAGGTCTTTACTGTATTTAAGATCCAATTCTTAACCAGGGATTGTGCTAATCAACTATGCGTTCAAGAACATTAGGTCATGGACTCTTACTGGAGTGACCTGATCGCACATTTTATCTTAATCAAAGTGCATGCTGGGATGGAGGGTCAGATAAGCAGCTTGTAAGGTTGCAGCAGGTTGTGAGTTGAGACACAGGGATACAGTATCTCTAGAAGCTACAAATGAAATCAGTTTCCACTCTTTTTTATTGTGTACAGTACTGTTAGAGACACACAGAAACATTTTTACTTGAGTTTATGTGATGGACAATTACTTTTAGAAACACTGAAGAGATTTAAAGGAAAAGGATGTTTTAATGTCGACCTAAAATAGATGAAATTATACTTTCAATTGGAAAATTGTTTGTTATTGTATGTGTAAAACCTCCATAAAGTCTTTGATTAGATCTTTTTTTTTAAGTTCTAAACTTTTATAATAATTTTTATAATCAAAGACGTAATTTCTTTCATGCCGTCTGAAAATGAGCTGCTCTGAAATCCTACAAAATGTTATAATATTACTCCCTACTCAATCATTAACCCCATCCATCATGCAGCTTTACATATCTCTCTCTCTCGTTCTCTCTCTCTCTCCCCTCTCCCTCTCTCTCTCTCCCCCTCTCCCTCTCTCTCTCTCTCTCTCTCTCTCTCTCTCTCTCTCCCCCCTCTCCCTCTCTCTCTCTCTCTCTCTCTCTCTCTCTCTCTCTCTCAAAATTACTTTTCCTAACCCCTGAGGAATCAAATTAGGTTGTGTGAATTCAGCATTTACGACCCTTTAAAAAGAGATTGGGCCAGCAAAGTGGCGTAGTGGTAGAGTTAGTAGTCCTGTAACCGGAAGGTTGGCAGTTCTGCTCTGATCCCCACCAGGTCCATTCTCTCATTGATGACCTGGGCAAGCCACTTCACCCGCATTGCACTGTATGGGTGTGTGACTGGTTGGGTGTGTTTGGTGGTGGGCAGGAGGGCATAGGAACGGAATGGCAGCCACGTTCTGTCAGACTGTCCCAGAGCGCCAAGGGTTATCACCACCAGAGTGTGAATATAGAGTGACTGAATAATGCTTGGAATATTGTAAAGCGTCTCTGAGCATCTGGAAGTGGTGAAAAGTTTTGAAAGGTTTAATTGATGTAGCATGTGTTTAAAATGTTCAGTTGTTTCATGTCTTCACCAAATGTGTTTCAGGGCAAGCTTCTCCCAGGATGTAGTGATGGAGCATTCTTTGCAGAACAGATCAATGTTTGTGACTCTGACTTGGAGCTTACGGAAGAGTCTATCTGAAGCTACTAGCTGGGGAATAGCTGATGCAAGCTAATTTATTTGAGATTAATTCATGATGATATATTTGAAAGTATTAATTAATTACTGTAATGTTTACTGTTTAATAAACTCAAAATTTAATCACTATGTTTAAGTGAACAGATGTGTTTGATTTAAATCCTTGTTTTGAGTAATGTCAAATACTTAAAGTTAGGATTACATTCTAGTACTAAATATTCTTTAAATACTTTTTTCTATGAAAGAATTTACATGTCAAAATGTTCATGCTACATCTGTATAGTTTTTTTTTTGCAAATTCTTTTGCAGGAAAATTTGACAAAAATTGTGTTCTTAATGAAATGGTTTATAATTTGTATACTTAGTATAAATGATAAAATCTTTTATGGTTACTAGAAATATTAATTTAACTTTCCAAACGTTTATAATTTTTATGATTTATATAAATGTATGTTTCACAGAATAAATAAGTACAAATCATTAAAAAAACAGCAAGAAAAAAATAGGGGAAAAATAGGGACATTTGACAAAAAAGATTTTAGATATTGTAATTAGTTCATTTTAGTCAAAAGCGCTCTTAAAATTTGAATACACATAAAAATGTAACTTTACTTTTTCTTTCTTCAAACATCACTACATTAAAGATCTTTAAAAACGTCTTTAAAACGTTTGTAAAACGTCTTAATCAAAGTTAAGTTCTCATACATTTCATTACATTTTACATTTATGCATTTGGCAGATGCTTTTGTCCAAAGCGACTTACATTAGGGGAGAGACAATATGCAATCTGTTACACCGTCAAAGTCTATCTCAGCTTGTCATAATAGAAATTGTATCAACTGATCAATAAACCAAAGCAGTGAGGAAATAAAGGAAGAAGATAAAGACAGAGGAGGAAAAAATAAAGTAGTTTTTAAATTATTTTTTATAGTAGGTGTTCCCAGAAGATAAAAATTTTCAGTTGTTTTTTGTATGCTGTTAGTGTTGCTGCTTTCCTGACTGGATCAGGGAGTTTGTTCCAGCAGCCAGGGACAGTGAAAGAGAAGGTTCTGCTGAGAGATCTTCTGCCCTTGTGGGACGGAACCACAAGTCGCTGTTCCTTCTCTGAGCGCAGGCTTCTGGAAGGCATGTAGGAGTGTATGAGCTTGTGGAGGTAAACAGGGGCTGATCTGGAGATAGTTTTGTAATACAGCGTCATCGATTTGAAGTTAACCCGAGCTGCAATGGGGAGCCAATGAAGAGTGATGAATAGGGGAGTAACATGAGCTCGTTTCGAAGTGATGGTTCTTCATCCAAGTAGAGCTGTCGTTCAGGCAGTCAGTTATTCGGGTAGTTACTGACAGGTCATCAGGGGGGAACGACAGATAGAGTTGAGTGTTGTCAGCGTAGCAGTGGTAGGAGAATCCGTGTCTGAGGATGATAGGGCCCAGGGAGGTGGTGTAGATGGAGAAGTGAAGGGGGCCAAGGGCTGAACCCTGGGGAACCCCGGTGAGTAGTTTATGAGTGTTTGAGACCTCACCCCTTCACCCGACACTGAAAGATCTACCAGTGAGATAGGACTCAAGCCAATTGAGTACAGTTCCAGTGATGCCCATCGCAGAGAGAGTGGAGAGAAGGATCTGATGGTTGACTGTGTCAAATGCTGCAGAGAGTTCTAGTAGGATGAGAACAGATGATCTGTGGTTAGCCCTAGTCCCTCGCAGCGCTTCCGTTACAGACAACAAAGCCGTTTCAGTTGAGTGTCCGTTCTTGAAGCCTGATTGGTTGTTATCAAGCTTGTTGTTCTGAGTCAGGAAGGAAGAGAGTTGATTGAAGACGACCCACTCAATGAGTTTTGCAGTGTAGGGCAGCAAAGGTCTGTAATTTTCCACCAGTGATGTGTTGAGTGTAGGTTTCTTGAGAAGCAGGGTGACTTGCCACCAGTGCTTCTGCAGCTGTACCCACCTCCAAGACAGATTAAGCAACAAGCACCAGTTGACACCTGGTCAATTGTCTAAAAAAATTTATTTGGTTTTGAACAAACGACTCTCAAATGGTTTGTCTATCGACTCATTTGTCCAAATAAAGTCTTCTACATGATTCTATCTGCAAAGATTGATTGCTGGGTTCAGTCTGTTGTGACTGGATACTAAATGACATGAAACTACTTTTGGTTCACAGTGTGAAACACAACAGCTGGATTCAATTAGTGGGCAAAATGCATAAAGCAAGCTGAGCAGTACATTCAACTATAAAGTAAGTGAATAACAGTCAGTGTGATAATCCTTCATGGGCATCTTCTTCTATATAATGTGAGAAATGTAAATACAAAAATCACAACAAATTAGACAAATTTGAATTGTGATCCACTGCAGAAATATATACAAGCAAGTCAAGGTCGGAAAATATAGTCATTACCATTAAATATATCGATAAATTAAACAATTCCAGTTTTTTTTAAGAGAATTATTCAAAGATGTTCAATTATAATCTTCATGGTCAACATAAATCTGAATTTGATTCATGTCGCATTGGCTTAAGGCAGGGGTTCTGAAAAAGTGGGGCGAGGCTCCATCAAAAGGGGCGCGTTTGACTTCAGGGAACATGCTTTTTTATTTTTCTATAGTTTTTTTTTAACTGTTCTAGAATAAAGTGCAATACCACTCCACTAATGTAGGGGACAGTGTCGCTCTCATTGGTGCGAGAAGTTTTTTTCTTCCTGGGGGGGTGCGACAGAAAATAATTGAGAAACACTGGTTTAAGGTAAGCTTGCTACAGGACTGTAGCTGGCCTCCAGAAGATAAACCTTTTTTGAGCCTTTGCTTCTAAAGGGTACACAAACAACATACAGTGCTTCCATGCGGTGCTAATCATAGACAATAACTTTCTGTTTTGGTCATTTTGCCATCAAAAATTTAAATCTCTGAACAAAAAAAAATGACTGGCCCCTAAGACTGAATCATAACTTCAACTGGTCCTATAGAACCTTTATACAAAAACTTTACAAAAGAATAAAAGCACAGTTGAAACCTAATAACTTTCCTCATAAATGGGAGGTGGGTGCTTTTTAAAACTTGTTTATTAAAGTATTATTAAAGAAATAAAGCTCAAAGGTATAGATTCTTGAGGCTGTAGCCAAGCTCTGAGTGGACTTGATGTTATTGATCATCAACTCGGTTTTAGCTTTAAAATATACATTTTTCAGAATTCTACAAGTAATGCCACAAAGCCTCCATCTACTTACTTTGCTCTAAATCAAATCAAATCAATGGCTTGTGTGTTTTAAAAAAATGGGATCACACAAGGCACAATCTAATGGGATTAATATGGCGGGTTTTTTTTTTGGATGAAGAATTACTTTTATATATATATATATATATATATATATATATATATATATATATATATATATATATATATATATATATATATATAAATTAAACAACGCTTAGAAGTAAATGACCTCTTGGCTGTGACCTCATATTGCAGAGTTCAGAGGAGGTTTGTATTGAAAGGGATCGGTCTGACTTCTGGAGGATTGAAGAGGGAGGGAGATTAAACCACAATGTCATTAAAATAGACTGATCCTCTGTGGATCTTGTCTCTGGTAAGACAACCATTTAATCCTAAACATTAAAAGCAAACATTTAGGCTTAGTTTATGATGGTTAAATCCTCTCCGTTTTACATAACAGTCATATAAGCCATATAAGCATTTGTGTTGTCACGTGGTCATATCATGAAAAACAGGTTTCATTCATCTAACAGAAGGGATTTTTGTTTGCCGATATGCATTTCTTCCCTCTCTGAACATCAAACCGTGTTCTGGGAACTCGTGTATCGCATATGAACAACAACAATTTCCCTTCACTTTAAGCTTTCGCATGTTTTTGTGTAAAGATTTGCGAACGCACAATCTAAATCAGGATTAGGAGTTTTGAAGCATTGAATTTATAGAATCCAGTCAGCTCATATAATTTCAGTCAGTTTCATTGAACTACACTGTCTACACGCACACATTCGGATGAAATTGGATCTGATGGATGAATCTAATCGTAATCTTAATGCAGATTCGTATATGAGGAATATTAAAGAATGTTAAAAGACAGTGAGTGCAGGGTATTTTACACTCAGTATTTTACAGACAGCAACCTTGTCTCATTTGTACTATCATTATGGACACAAGGGCAAAACAGTTTAGTCTTGCTAACAATGGGACATCAGATGGCGATTTCTCACAAGTCAATACAGTGTAAACAATTGAGTTGAAGTACAGGGCATAGCAGGCAGTGAGCAGGACATGAAAGTGCAGTTGGCTTTTCTATATAAAGGAAACAATACATATATATTTTTTAATTAATAAATGTTGAAAAAATTATAGAACTTTCTGTTCACAAATGTATGGAAATTAACATTTTAAAACTTGGAAAGTACCAGAAATTTTCTGCCATTTTTTGTATATTGTATGTGCTCTTGCTTTTTGATACGCAACTTATCAAAAAGCAAGGGAAATTTTCCATTAATAAAAATTATCGCTGTGTTTTTACCAGTTATCAGGAATGCATGAACATTTGCTCAAAAAACAGACAAACTTTACTAGGGGTTTTTCTGTTTTTCTTTTTTGCCCTTCCTGTCTATTTAAAAAAAAGAAGATTTGGTATTTTTATAGAACATTTATCTATTATGTTTACAACCTCATTGGTATTCAAACTCTGAACCACAGAACACATTGCTTCATTGCTCAAGATTCATTGCCCTTCCAAGACCTGCACACCACCTGCTACATCTCGTACTATTCGCTGTTATTCCTTGGTCTTTAATTTTACAACAACACATGAATACAGCGTGTAAGAATTGCACAAGCAAGTTTAAAAACTCAAAACAGACACATTTTCAGGTAGAAACTAGTAATTTAATCACATCATTCAGTAGATAAGTGCAAGCTTTTACTTCTCTGCTGTCTAACTGAAAAAAAGAGGATAACAATAGCCGGAAGGTGTTCAGGATATAATGGTACCTGTTTGCATCCTAGAATTCAAAATATGAATAAAACCCTGCAAATCATGGAAACAAACTATTCTGTGAAAGGAATAGGGCATTTGTCCCTGGCAGTTTTCCAGTGTATGTTCTTCTATACTGCCATAAACATCCATCGCTCTACAATCCGTTGGAAGACTTGGCTAATCAACATAGGTTTTCAAACTGTATAATTAAATTGCAGCTTATACATCCAGACACAAAAAGAGGACGATGGGCCTTTGGACGGCCTATCATGAGCAGGATTTAAAAAGCATTAAAGGATTTCGGTAATTAACGCCCATGGATGGAATTTAATCATGGTAGGGGGATGTGTATACACACCAGTAACCCAGCATTATGTTTAAACAGCTGATTTCAAAACCTCCACGTTCAGATAACTAGCTATAAAACCCTGAATGTAAACGAAAGATATAACTGAATGACACCTTAAAAACTTATTTTGAATATATATATATATATATATATATATATATATATATGTTTTAATCAGCAGTTTTAGTCATTGTCTCTAAAGGGTTCTTTGATTTCAAAATGTGAAGTGTCTCAGGGGTTTTCCCATAGACTGTAAATAGCATGTATGTAGTATGTGCAGAGTTTAGTATGATAAGGGAAACGAGTTAAAAATGGGCGTAGCCAACCATCGCCTTCGCGAAACTACATAATTACTTGTAACCAAATATGGGTCCAGAGAGGCAGGGCACAGGCATAGCACAGATTTTTGATTGGCTGAAACTTTACATTTTATATATATATATATATATTAATTTAACAAGGCCCAGGGGCTTTAGGTTTAGAGGTGAAAAAAAAGTACATTTGAACCTACAAATCACCCATTTAAATGTTTTCGCACTGGTGGGTACAGTACAGAACAAAACGTATCTGTTGGGTACAAACTGTGGATTTCTTTCCTGAGGCATAACGTGACGTGACTAAAAGGCAGTTGTCTACTGACTCCAGAAGTGAGCAGGTTCCCATATATAGCCATGCTAAAAATGCAGATCCTGTACCTTCAAAGTGCAAACTCTGGGTTGAATTTTAAAGCGCCCTTATTGTGTTTTTTAAAGGTTCTATTTTTGGTTTTGGGAGTGTTTTAACATCAGGGTGATATGCACGCAAGGTCAAAAAACACTTTTTGACTCATTGACTTTTAATTTGCATTTATGCTTTGCGGATAGTTCAGTGACTCCAATAAACTCCATTTGTTTATTGAGACATTTGGACTAAGTTCCTGCTCACAGACATTTTTGTTTGAACTCTTTCTTTGGCCGATACTAAGAGGGAAATAATGACTAATGCCTCACATCCTGCGTTGTGTTGGGGCAATAAATGAGTTGACATGCGAGTCACTCAACAATAATGTTAAGCTTAAAGACATTTTAAAGCTGTATGTGTGTAAACCTGTTGTTGGACACTCCCAAAATACAATAATGAACCTTTCAAAATCCCAAAAGGGGCACTTGAAAATTCCACTTTGAATGTATAAGAGCTGTCACTGATTTACATCCCCTGCTTAAAAAATATTCTCATTCAGGTATTTTGATGCAGTTTGCTTGAATTGAGCTATAATTACAATTATTCTTTGCTTTGCCAAAACATAAATTACTGTATCCCAACTCCAAGTCTCAAAACTTATAGATGATTTTATGCTCATTACATCCTTGATATTTACAGTCAACAATTCTGCACTAGATTGTGTTAAAGAAATACTTAATTATTTTTGGAGTTCAGAATATATGATTTTAGATTTCAGACTCAAACAACTGGGAAATAAGTACCCCTTTCGTCTTAGAAGAACATCAATTTGCATGTGAATACTGCTAACTATGAGCCACAGCAGTCAAATTAATCAGAAAAATTAAAGGATAAACATCATGAACAGCTAACAATAGACTCATTGGCTTTTTTCAACAATGTTCCTCTTTAACTCTTTAACACAGTTAACAGGCCTGTCTGGAGTCCAATCCAGACTACTGCAGCAAACTTCTAGCTCCTCAAATAAGCATGTCTTTGGATTATCCTTCTTGTAGACTGCCAGTCTGAGTATGCAACTCCTAAGCCCTTCGAGAGATCCAACGCTGAACTCCAACTTTTTATAGAGTCCTGAGCTAATGTTGTAATCTAGGGCTGACAAAGTCAGAGATCCAGGACAAAGCGGTGGGAGTCTAACCTGGATGGTTATATCTTCTTTGCTGTGGCCCATACCAGTTATTCCAACTATGGAAATGCTGAGTGAGCTCTGTGAAGGAGAGAAGGTCAAGCTAAAGTGTAAGAATGGGTCTGCAGTTTCTTTGCAAGAATTGGAACCGTAGTTAGGAAATAAAGATTCTTCCTTCAGTAGATCTTGCGTTTGGTGTGATGAGAGCATGCAAGGTGAACGCGGGTTAGGGATGGTGAGCCTTCTGTGTTCACTGAAGGAGTAACTGTCCCCGGCCACTGAACAATGCCGTTCCAAGACTTTTCGAGTCTTTGCAAGAAGACCAAGTCTTGGTAACGTGGGGAGAGAAGCACGGCCGCTGGCCATGGGCTTATATAAAGATGTGGCAGCTGATGGAGAACTGAGACGCCTCATTTGAAAGCAAGACTTCTGTTTGTTAAACTCTGTAACTGAGATAAATTCTTCTTCTGATGGGGTTGAACTCCCGAAGGTAGAGGGGTAGTCTAGAACCTCTCCCTCCATCTCGTCATAATGCAAGTTTGTAAAAGTTGTATGAGGCGAAGGAGTCGGACTTAGTGCCACAATCACTTCATCAAGGGGTTTTGCAGGAGGATCCCTTTTAGTGGTTCTTTTGCTTTCAGATGGCTTGTGTCTGCTCTTTATCCAGCAAATGATGCATCCCATAATCATGGAACAACAAAGAACCACCAAGCCCACACTCAGCAGAATCTGCAGGTGGACTGGAGAAACAGTCAGGTTAGAACAGAATTTTAATCCCAAACTATCAACATTGAAGAAACAACTGTTATGTTGTAATCCCTGAACAAAGGAAACAATTTAATCCGCATTAAAGTCTGTAACAGAGCTGAAAAGCAAGCCATCTAGAGCTCTTTAAATTGATTTACAATAACAAAAAAAAAAAGAAATCGTTTTGCATAAACAACACAGAATGTTTTTGCTGTTTTTTTTTTTTTTTGAGATCAGGTTACTTACCTTCGAGTTGCTTTGTGAAAAGTATCTGCACCAAAAGCCAAAAAAACAAGAGTACAATAATTCCTTCGATCATTCCTTTGCAGCTAAACAGCAACACGGACTGCCATAGAGGTTGTCCAGAGTTCTCCTCTTCATCGTGAGCCATGGTGACCAGAGAACGCCTCTGTTGTCACTTCATCTTTACATTTTGAGGTAGATTCATTTTTCTTTCCAGATAAGACTCGAGAACTGCCTTCTCCATGGATCACAATACATGTCTACGGTTAAATTAAAGGGGTTCTGTTCAATCCTTCCAGACATGGTCTCATGTATGAAGTAAGTTTGTTAAAATGATTGAAGTTTAAGTTATTCAAAAGATTTTTTTCTGTGTATTCTATATTGCATTCAAATTCAATCGGTTCTCTTAGTGGTATTTCCTCTGGCACATCTGTCTATTAGTAATATCCAGTGCAGTAATCCTCTCCTCTGAATCTCTTAGCGAGATGCTGAATTCAGAGGGGTGGTCCCATAGAGGACGGGGCGGGCTCTCGTGGAGAGACACTAGAGATAGGATAGGCACGGTTGCTAGACACAGGTCAAGGACAATAGCAAACACTAACTTTTAAATGCAATCTACAGAACAATCCCACTGTCCTAATAGAACAGCATCTGTCACATCCACCATGAGATCTGTACAGGCTGTTAATGGGAATGGCTGTAAAAGCAGATTGAGAAGCAAATATGACCTGCTCTTCCTCTAGTGAAAGACTTTAATGAGGATTATGGGGACAACTGCACAAAATCATTCATTAAAGAGGTCATGAACTAGATATTTTTCTTTCTTTGAACTGTTCATAAGGGTCCAATTATAGAGATACACTAATCTTAAATGACTTTATCTCTATATGATATTTGCATTTGCGGGTAAGAGAATTCTGAGCGAACTGGAGTAATACTAGAGCTGTAGTTATGATTAAAAACTTCAGCTCAGCACAAGCCTGAGAAAAAGTATTCATTTTATTCAAATGAATGTATCCAAAAACAGTTTTTCAAGAATTAAACATCTTAGTTCTAAAAAAAAAAAAAAAAACAGAGGCAGCAATTCACACTAGCAACGTTCCTTTAGTCAGCAAGGTTTTAAAATAATAAAATATATTTAAAAATGGAATTAAACCTAATTTATAATTATAGTGGGACTTGGAACTTTGCGAAATTAACATCGTCAGCATAACTCAACAGCAAATCTTAACAAATTTAATTAAAATTAATGTTGGAAGTAAGGAACCAAAAGTGCCCCAAATAGAATGAAGACTCAGTATAATATCTTTACAAACTGAATTAAGATTTCCTACAAATGTAAATGAGCTTAACATAAAAGACTCCGCGTCACCACTGCTTCCCATAAAATGGCTCTGGCCTTGTGATCCCAAACCTCAGACTTGGTGCTAGTCTGCAGAGCAACCAAAAGCTAATCTTCAGATACAAGCCTCTGTTTCAACTCCTTGGCATCCAGTTTCATGTCTTGCACAGCAATCTAAGCCCATTGCATGGTAGAGCCGGACCCTGTGGACAATTATAAAAATTAAACCAAACACGATTTGTCCAAATAGGCCCTGAATGATTCGGGAAAGGATCTTTTGCTATAATTACAATGAGGGTTAATTTATTGTTATATATGTCTATATTTGTACAAAATCATGCAGTTCATGACCCCTTTTACAACCAAGGCAGTGTTCAACACAAACATCTGGTCACTTTCTTAAAGAAACTAAAACCACAGTGAGGTCAGACTAGTGAGTCGAATATAGAAACATTCAGTCACTCACACTAGCATCAAGCAAGTACTGCAAGAACCCGGCTGCAGACTGTGGGGTAGTAGTGCTGTGTTTGCAAAGTTAATATACACATAACTGCAAATTATTTATACTCGCATTAGCATTGGTATAGTTTGCTACAGATATATTCATTAGATATAAGGCCTTTATTGGTCACTACTCTTTTACATGCAGTGAAATTGGACCCATCCGACCAAGACATAGTCGTCACATTACAGGGGGACAGACAGGTCGTCGAGAGGCAACAAATGAAATAAGGACATATACAATAAGAAAGGTGGCTGAAAAATGCCCCTCTCGATGTGTGAGATCAGGGGGGTAAAAACAATACATTTACATAAACATCGCATCAGGATGGGAACAGTTGAGATAGATCCAGTCACAAGCAAGCAGACATCTGGATCTGTAGCTGATAAGCGCAATCGACAAACCCTGCACACTCAAACTGGGGGTAAAAGCACAGAAGGCGGTAGTGTCCTTGAGGAGGAGTTCAGAGTTTCTCGTTATCTTGTTCTTCGAGAGAAGTTGTTTTGGCTCCAGCAACAGCCTTGGCCAAGGCCTTCCAAGAGAAGTGGGAAGGAGCCTAAAGAAAGATTTCTGATAGAAGTTGGGTCGAAATATGCCATATTCACAGACCTCTAATGTCCATCAATGTCCATCACTGGCCTCCAATTTGGTCAAAATCTGCTGCACAGCTGTAAGAGTCCTTCGGGTCTCGTCCAACTTGTGGTTTATATCAATTATCTGATTAATGACGGCTCTGGTTACCGGCATTTCAATCCAGCCGGTCAGCTTGATGAGGTTTTGAGCTTCACTGACCGCTTTTAACAATCGCTGATACCCCAGGGCTCCACATAATCCCCTCAGCAGAAACATTTTAATTTGCCCCACTGTTAATAGACTGACTCCTTATCAAGACATGGTTACTTAACTTTGATAAAGGAACACACATGATAATATGGAAATTGAATCCATGAATCTGGCATTTCTAGCAACATGCTCTACTACAGGATCGTCTTTGGTTTTATAATAATAAGAACGTGTCACTAAAAGAATAAAAAAAAGTAGTGCCTCGAGCCATGGCCCAAAAGAGGAGACCATCCAATAATAGTTCAGCCATATAATTTAAAATTTTCCAGTTTCTTTCCCCTTTCATAAAACCCCCGACAACACTATGTAAGGCAAAACAAGTTAGAGCTGCTTGTATGCTTTGGAGTTGGTGTGATTGGCCTTTAATACACATTATTGTTGTAACTTGTTTAAATTTTTTTCATGTTTCAAATTAAATCAAGTTAAACACATTATCAGGAAATGCCAACAGTCTGTTTACATTTAAAAAAATCTAAACTAAATTTAGCTCCATTTTCTTGCAGAGTCCAAGAAGCCATAGATAGAAGCCACAGCTGAAAGCTCTTCAGAAAATTCCACTCCTTCCTCTACCCCCTTCAATCTCCTTCTGTCTCCAGCATCTGCTAACATTAATGGGAACTTTCTCATGGTCTTCCAAAATCTGTTTCTTTTGAAAGGTATTTTAGCGAGTGTGAATGCAATTGTTACATTCTTGGGTCTGGGTTAAACGACCTGAGACAGCCCTTGCGAGTAAAAAGGGAAGTGTGCAGAGGAATGGACCAGAAAATTCAGTGTTAACACAGCCCAGTGGAAAATAGGGGGGGAAAAAAAACTGTCCCTGAATTTTTTTTATCAGATTTTAGAAACGTCACAACTCAGGTTGTTATGGCTAAGCTTGGCTCTGCAAGACTTCCTGTACAAGTTCAGACTGGACTTGTTTTAGACATCCCACTAAAGGCACATCATTCTGGTTCTGCTTAGGCTGATGTTGCATCTCAATCCAAACACTTACACTGCACCCTTAAAGTAGATACTCATTTTTAGAAGAAAATGTACATACTTTTATTGTGCAAAACGATTGTTTGCACGATCTGAGATGGACTAAAACGTCACTTGACGAAAGTAGTTGTGCCCCGTCATTACTCACGACTTGTGCGAGAACTGAACTTCTTTCCCATTACCTCAATATCCTTTTTTTTTTAAAGCACACATCCAGGTACTGCTAAGACAATATTTATAGTCCACAAATATAATTTCTTGAAATGTAAAGGATTAAAATGTAAAAAAAAAAAAAGAATTGTTTAATGTTAGCTTTTGTCATAAGTACATTTACGCATTTTGCAGACACTTTTGTCCAAAGCGACTTACAGTGGGGGAGAGACAATATGCAATATGTTACACCGTCAACGTTTAACTCAGTTAAGTAATAGTATAAGTTGTATTTCATCCATTTCATCAAGAGGTTTGTTTTAAGATTGTAATTTTCAGTTTCTTTTTGAGAGCTGTTAGTGTTGCTGCTCTCCTGACTGGATCAGGGAGTTTGTTCCACCAGCCAGGGACAGTGAGAGAGAAGGTTCTGCTGAGAGATTTTCTGCCTTAGTGGGAAAGAACCACGAGTCACTGTTTCTTCTCTGAGCGCAGGCTTCTGGAGGGCATGTAGGAGTGTATGAGCTTGTGGAGGTAAACAGTGGCTGATCCGGAGATGATTTTGCAAGACAGCATCAGTGATTTGAACTTAACAGAAGCTGCGATGGGGAGCCAGTGAAGAGTGATTATATATATATATATATATATATATATATATATATATATATATATATATATATATATATATATATATATATATATATATATAAGTTTCAGTCCTTTTCCTTAGCACTGTTGATCAAAGGAAAAGAGAAGGGCTAGTCATTGAGGATTAAAGCCAAAGAAAGATTAAAGCCTCTTTTTGAAAGAGGGATGATGGCAGGAAGACCGCTGGAAAGAAGAATGGTAACTTCTGGCCAATCAGTGAGCTCATCGATAGATCAATCAGCAATCAACATTGGTTGACAAAGCCATGTCACATTTTACCTTTCATTAAAAAGGAAATAAATATTACTCAATAAACTTACCCTCCCACGTGACTTTTCTTTGTTCACATTGAATATTTTAGGTGCTAAGTTATTTTTGGACTTGTATACCAGTACCAGAACTTTAAAATATTTTCCAGGAGACCAGCAGCCAGTGTAGAGACTTAAGAACTGGTGAGAAATTTGTTTTGACTTTCTAGTGTTGGTTAGAATTAAAGCTCCTGCATTCTGCTGTAGCTGTGTAATAGTCTTTTTGGGAAGACCAGTGAGAAGACCGTTACAGTAGTCCAGCCTGCTGGAGATGAAGGCATAAATCAGTTTCTCTAAATCTTGTCTGGAAACAAAGCATCTGATTTTTGTAATTTTTCTTCGATAATAATAAGCTGATTTCGTCATTGCTTTGAAGTAGCTATTGAAACTAAGATCAGAGTCCAGAATCACGCCAAGATTCCTGACCTGATTAAAGCAATCAGACTCACAAACAGACAAACAAGAAATCAGCCCACACCAAAGAAATGTAGCATCAGATCAGACTTTAATTTCATCGTGTAAAGTTGCATGTGTCTATACAGCAAGGTCATCAAAGAGGATAACAAACACATGGTCTTTGGTTTTCAGCTATGCAGTATTCTGAGCAATGAAGAGATTAAAACAGACGAAATTAAAATTGTCTGAATCCCGGAGTCAAGTATAACCAAACGCAGGATAGTAAATGGATAAAACCTCCAGCCAACCAATGAGACGGTTGAACTAGTGGAAGAACAGAAGCAGCCGAGAAAGCTCTGTTGCTACTGGAAGTGAAGTGGAAGACAGTTTCTGCTCTGATCAATACTTCATGGATATGAGACCTAACTCTCTCTACAACAATCTCATCTCACAACGCAGTATTAAAATCATCCTGCCTTCATATATTCAGAGGTATCCTGCTAATTCATTACCTGAGTTTTACACCTTTTGTTTTTGCTTAAAAGACAACAGTACTTCTGTGATTTACGGCAAGCAGTTGAACTCCATCCGAAGAATATCTTAAATGAGGTAGCTATTTCAGTCCCGCGCCGACCGAGTTTTAGTGTCATCCGTTTCGAGAGCGAGACTTCTAGGTTCTGACGTTAATAATTATGAAAAAAAAAAAACAACATTCCTGAGAAACTTGCTTTCCAATATGGAAAGATACGTGAGGTCTGAAGTTCAACAAATAAAAAAACATCCAATCATCCTTTGATTTGAATGCTATCCTGCTTTTCAGTGACCTGGTTTGTTTTAAAGAACTCGTAGTAGAAGAATAGTACATTAAAAAGGCTCTCCTTTACGAGCCTGAATATGATCGTCCAACGCACAGAAATGATTGACGTGTGACACAAACGACGTGTGCCCACCATAATTTCCTTTCAACCATACATTGTCTTGTGTCTGAGGTAGAGAAAAAGCTTTCAACCAAACAGTTGCCTGTATATATGTCTAAATAATAATTAGATTAATAAACTAAAACCAAAACCTCTCAGCTGTGTAAAATGCAATTTCAAACTCAAAACTTGTTCAATCATATTAATAGTTCTGGATCTAGTAGCTAAAAAACAACAAAAATAGAAAATGATAGAATCAAGTAAATACATTTTTTTTTGTTTTAAAAGAAATTTTTTTTAAATCTGACCCCTTTTCTTACCAAACCAACTTTTCAACATTTGATGGGGGTTGAAGCCTGTTTTAAAACCATCAAAAAAGACAAAAAACAACAACGCAGCAGTATCATAATGGATCCTGAGTCTTTTCCATTCACTGCAGACGAGGTAACGTCAGCAACCCTTAAATAAGAGATTCTGTAGACAGCACGAGAGGAAAGTGTGGAGCGCGACCTCAAATGTGATTTTAACAGAAGGAGATTTGTTCATGCCACCGTTTCTTCGCTGATCTCGGTGAGTGGATGACTATGGGTGCGGAAAGGCATGATGAAACGAAGAGCGACGTGCACGACAGCACTGAGTTTAAGACAGCTGAGGTATTTTTGTTGAATCAAACATCTCTAAAAACGTGATCAGTCCTGAGAAAACATCTTGTAGTAAAACAGAGCCGTGGGGCTCTGTGATAAGCTTTAACAGCTGAGGAGTTGGTGAAAGTGTGAGTCTGTGTGTGCGTGTGTGGTCCCTCCTTCGCTGGAAGGTAAACACAGCTGCGCGCTTGTGCTGGTCTGCGACTGGCTGAGCCGCCTCTAGAGGGCAGAGCGGCTCAGGCCACGCCAATGGAACGACTGCATGGGGCTGGACTGATGAGCTGTTTGGTAACAGGGAACTGCTGATGGCTATGGGGACCCACCTGTGGCCGGCTCCACAGAATCAGGACCCTTAGAGGAGGAGGAGGAAGAGGAAGAGGGGATGCTGGGGCTGAGGGTGGAAGTCTGGCCTGGGAACATAGCGGTGACGGCAGCAGGAACAGATCCGGACTTCTGCGCATACAAGGAGCCTGCACACAACGTTACAGAAGACAATTTCTTCACATTTTTTAATGGGATTAATTATGAGACAAAAAGAAGAAAAAAAATTACTTGATTTGACAAAAGAAACATTCAAGTTTCTTTTATTTAGTATTTTTATTTATTTTAAATAGTTTCTTAAATTAATGGTTTACATGAATTAACATTAGATCTATTCAGGGCTTAATCTTACTAATCAAATGTTTAAATACTAGTCTAAATGAAAGAAAATGTTAGTTTTTTTGCAAGTTAACATTGACATACATATTGAGCAACTGCACAAGGACTCGTTTGCACATGAAGTAAAAAAAAATGCATCTATTTTTCTTATAGTTGTTATTAAAGAATGCAGGACAGAACGGAATGCAGGACGGATATTCTTTACACCATAATGATTTTTCTTTCTTTATTTCTTTACTTATTTATTTATGTTCTTTAAAGCCTTGAAGGTAGCACGACCATTTAATGGCTACAAACATTTAATTTAAACTCATTCACAAACAAGTTAACTTCACAAATTCACCCAGTCCAGTTTATTTAGTTCAGTTCTCATGAAGTTCATCATAAGTTGTTTTTAAATAAGAGTTTCATTACCACCCTTTCTGGGTTATTTTGTATTTCTTTAAGTCCTATTAAGTATCTCCTCCTCATGGAAGTATTAATTGGGCATTCAATCAGGATGTGTTTAAAAGATATTCGCCATAGATTAATAATGTCCTGTTTCACCAGGTTTATATCATGCAGTTTGTTCTGTGATTGATGTCTCCATTCTTTTAAGACATATTGGTTTATTATTTGCCTAAAATCTGTCGAGGTGATCTGATAAAAAAAGTTCTGTATTAGACCACTTTGCCACATTGTATTCTCTCTTGTTACCTGTGGCCAGGAACATGGCCAGGGACCCAAAAGAACACAGTTTCATAGCCAGTTTTCTGTAAGTTGCTCGTCTTAATTTTTATTTCTGACTTTTTGCCCCTATGCTTTCCAACTCACATTACAGTTTGGAATTGAATGGGATGAAAGGCATCGACATTTTGTCATGGCATTGCAAATTAAACAATTTTCTTTAGAACCAGAAATCAACCAATGCTTTTTGAGTTACTGACATGTTGTTTAGAAACTAAATGTTTCTAAAATAACAAATCCATTACACATGGATCCATATATACTTCAGAGAATATAACCAGGTCAAATAGAATCTGCGGCTACAGAAACCTCAGCAAAATTCTGCAGAATAGAGGTCAACTCACACATATCAGAATTGAGATGCACACAGACATTCAGATGCTTCTCTGCAGGGTGTATTTCGCAAGCTACTGTTTAATGTGGCTGCATTGACGCTCCTTGCTTTGGATGGTGCTTAGTGGTAGTGATGTGTAACTTGTGAAAAGAATGATTCTTCAAAATGACTGGTTAATAATAACTCTTTTGGAGAGTGAAAGGTTTTCTTTGGTGCGTGTGGATTTGTGGATAATCAGAATGAGCAACATCATTTACCCAGATTCATGTATTTTGCTGTATTTTTGGGGCTTTGTTGTAACAGTTGTAGTTGTAAGATCAATATTCTTTTTTATTAGCAATAACAATGACTCGTTCAAATGAATTTTTTTTTTATGAACAAGAGTCACAAGAACAAGTATGAAAAGAAACGTCTAATCACTGCTCAGGGGACACACGTAAGCTCTTTTATAACCTTTGATGGCTTTATTGAACAACTCTTGATGGTCGGACACACAAGAAGAGCTTCGGAATGTTTATATTCACTCTTCATTCACACTGCTCATTTCGTGCCCAATGTTTTTGATTGAGTTGTGTTCACATATGAAACTTTGGACGAAAAACTTGTGTGTGATGACCTTACTGATATCAGGTTCTAATGTGACTCTGTAGTTGAAGTCTCTTTTCCACTATCAGCTCTCAATTTAATTTCAGGTTATGTTGTTGTTTACATTTAAAAGGCCTAAACATAATTTCAATTAATTCTATTTGAGACAAATTTACATAAACATTTATCATTTCACAAACAAATTATTTTATACACCGTTCCCTATCACAACAAAAAAATCAATTGCAATTAAAAAATGTATCAGTAGAAACAATAGAAGCTCTTCAACCATAAACTAGAATACATTTTTATTTTATTTTCAACATTTTCAAGGTTCTCTGCACATGTACAATGTCCACACTTAACCATGAGAAGAGAAATTCAACACACCTGAGTAGATAACTCCATTGACCTCCACAGAAACAGTGATGCTAGCGGAGCCATTAGAAGAAATGCTGAGGGACAGGTCCTGTTTTTCCTCTGGAAAAAGATATGAATTCATTAACTTGCATCAGGCTATCCAAGCAAGCGTCCAATAGGTCGCTGCACTCACCACGGGGGTTGATGTTGTTCATCCGCAAGCTTGTGGGGTTCACCTGTGATGCCATGGCCAGCAGGTTTTGTTGGAAAGCCTGCTGCAGGAGTCTCTGTTGCTCCTCGGCCAGACGTGCCATCTTCCTCTCGGGTGCTTCAACTGCAGCGGCCCCAGCGTTGACCCCAGCCGTACCCATGCCAGTCTCCAGCCTCTCCCTCAGCTGCTCCAGGGTGGCAGCACGTGCCAGCTGCTGCTGATGCCCTAGAGCTAGAGCCAAGGGGAGTCGTCCTGGCAATATGGAGGCTGGCCCGTCCTCTGGAACTTAGGAGAGATGAGGGGAAACGGCTCCTTTAAACTATAATTGAATCTTCACTTAATAAGCAGTCCTACACCCTGACATTTGCAGTCGCTGTGTAACTAACCTTTGTTTCATTTCTGTTCTGTCAGAACTTAATTAAATTTACAAGGTGTTTTATTGCTGTGATATGTTTATATTTTTTTTAAACCTTATTGAAATGAATGGAGTTTCACTCAAATTCAACTGTCAAGTTGACTGGTCAAACAAGCGTTCTACTGACGAGAAAGACATGGAATATTTGTTAGCCAAATCAAGCTACACCTGTCATTTCTACTAGGAGTTCAATGAAAAACACGTAGAAAAAAGCCAGAGTTTTTGCAATAGCGTATATAACCTTATTTAAAGCATAGATTCTTGACTGAACAGTCTCCAATTAGAACAGAATAAATTGTAATGCATCTCTTATTTCAGCATAGACAATGCATCAAACACAATTAAAATATAAAACCATAAGGGTTTGCCTTCACAAGAGAGAAAAAAATAATTTCTAGGCCAATCGAAGTGCGCATTGGATGCCTTTGAATTAATCTCGGAAAAAAACGCAACAAATTACTCCATTGAAAAATGCTTTTGATTTTTGTTCTGCTCAAACGGTGCAGTCGAAATAACACGGTATGGCCTTTAAACACATAATTATAGTTTATTGTTGGTGATTTATTTCTAGACAATAACAATATATCAATTATATCCTGAATCCTGATAATTTTCTACTGATCTGAGAATTTAATATCTGAATCTAAACCAACTTCTCTGACTGAGGTGTTTGAACAAAGATTTCCGAGTCCATCTGATCCACCAAACTAACTTAACAGATTATTTGAGAATCTGTAACAACAGCTAATGACAACCACAATGAAGGCAAATCTCAAACTGGCCACTAGCAGGAGCTACACCACCAAATCTCAGTCGATGTCAGGATTTTGACTAAACAAATCCTGGAAGGACATTAAAGAATTTGAATCCTGTTTTCCCTGTGCTTATTTTCTCTCAAGCAGAAACGATAATCTGATTAATGACTGCCTACCCGAGGTTTTCTTCAGAGCCGGGTTTGGGGTGGCCTGCAGTTCGCTGTGTCCTGTTGCTGGTAGGTGCATTTTAGGAGGAGAGATGAGGTGAGGGGCTACGCCACTAGGAGATGGAGAAAAGCGGTACAAGCTGCTGCTGTATCCAGGACGACGACCCTCTCTGCGGTTACTGTCAATGGCCGCCTGCAGCTCTCCAGGGGAACTCAGACCCTTCTTCTCACATTCATATGGGTACAGGTACTTCATATACCTGTGAGGAGAGACTGTCAGCGTCCTGGTGGAAAAATGAAATCGTGAAAAGTTTTTTCTGAAAACATACTGTGTGCGGAGGGTAAAGGCGGCGCTGGTGATGGAGGTGGGCAGGTTCAGGCCTTTAGTGATCTCTCTCCAAATCTTCTTGTTTATCACTTCCACCAGACCACCTTTCTCTGTCACCAGCTTATATAGCATGTAAAGATCCAGCACCTGCTTGGCCATGATGGGGATTCGATTCACAGGAGTACCTAGAGAAGACAAAAGCCTTGGTTTAAACATGAGAGTAGGTATCGCCTGGTTAACAGAGATACATTCAGGTTTACTGATTAGGAGGAAATTTTCAGATGTGGGAGAGTCTATGGACAAGCATAAACCTTCTCAAATGCTGATTGTCTCAAACACAATGCATTGAATATATCTGTATGTTTTTCAAAACCTTAAAGGGATCATTAGGTGGATATTTCTCATATGCTAACGTGATGTTTAAGGTATTTAAGAAAAGTCTACCATAAAAACACTTACAAAACTTTCTTGAAAGCTCAGTCTTAAAATGCATTGTTTGAAACCTTAACCATTACTTTTATGTTTTTGGGCATTTATGAAGATTTTTCAAGGTGTGCATGAGCCTTTTATAAAACTATTGCAACCCTAATAATCATTTTTTACTGTCACTATTAATCAGGAACTTTTTCTTTCACCATTACCTTATGCACATACAAAAAGAATCTAGATGAGCACAAATGCCACATGATGAAATTGCACTGTGGTGTCTGTCCGTATATTATGTATGACTTTCACAAATGTATAAACATTGTCTTCCTTTCCAGTGTGAACAAGTAACATGTTTTAGACATGTGCTGATTAAACTCACATCTTCTGAATGGTTTCAACAAATTAATTACAAACAGTATCATCTTGTGTTAAGCTGCACTAACAAGTCAAGTCCATATATTTTCAAAGACTGTTGATTGGAATTACATTAGGAAAACACAAAATTGGGAATTACAAACTCTGGAAATTGTTTGGATTTTCACCAAGTTCCATCTATCCTCAAGAAAAGGAATTCACTTAAATATTCCATTTACAAAAAAAAAAAAAGCTTGTGTCCCAGCATCCATACATGTTTTAGCGTAAATAAAACACTTAATATATTAAATGAATTCCACCTCTTTAGAACAAAGGCTCATTCTACTTCTCATCCAGAATAAATAATCTATCAAGAAATTCTGCTGATCTAGTGATGGTTTATTTAGCATATATTAGCATAGATAGTTGAATCTTTTTAAACCAGTAGTGTTGGTCTTTTCTTTGAAGAATTGTGATGGAAAAAAATTTCATCCGGCAATCTTAAGATAATAGGGAACTCTATAGTCAAATATACACAAATAACGAACTAACGGCTGCCTGCTCTAAACATGGATTTCACAATACGACTGGATTTCATCTGGAAATTGCGAGTTTGTCTAAAGCATTTAGAAGCTATTTAGATATGGACACAGTAACAGCCTCTCAAACCTCCGTAATTTTTAGAGTAAAAAAATGGAACCACAGCATAATAATTTTTGCAGTAACCCCAACATTACAACCTGACAACTTGGTTCAGGCAAAGAGTGTCAGGAGAAAGTGAATCAACAAAATAACCATCTTAATAATAACTTATGTAATTTTACGAGATCTGAGAAATATGAGGAAAAGCATCAAAGATGTTTTTTTCGGATTACCTTCTTAACCTATTATAATAATTATAACAATAATATGTTGCATTTATACAGCGCTTTTCACAGCAAACAAACTATAGCATGAAACACAATGCATGGTACAGCACATCCTGGTGGTACCAGTCAGAGAACAGCTCAGTTTTGAGTAGCGATTTAAATTCAGTAATGTTAAAGCAGATTGAACAGGGTAAAGAATTCAATAGTTTGGGTTCATTTACACTGAAAAATATTCCACCCATAAAAGAGGAGAGTCAGAGGAGTGTAAAGAGCGAATCAGGGTGTAGGGAACAAGCCGACTAAAAGTTATAAAATGAAACTCAATCCGTTTTCAATAAACTCACGATCAAACATGATGCAATGGGTGTCAATTTGGTCTTAAGGCTATATCTGAGAAACAGATATTAAGACTATACTTGGTGCATCGAGTCATGACCATCCAATGTGGTTGTCTGCAGAGTATCAACTGGGCGCCACCTAGTGGTTTGGAGATAGAAACAGTGTCTCATGCCTCAATTACATCGGTCATCTATGATGTCGGTAGTAGGCATCGCCCATTTAACAACTTATTCAAAATGGCTGTATTTTACCAACACATTGATGGATTTTTTTTGCTTCTTTTAAAGGTTCTGTAAGTACTAATTAATACTGATTATATCACCTTGTGGTCAATGTTGTGGTTTATTGATCACAAATAATTATGAGCAGTTATATTGTTATTACTCATCTTCTAAATGGACACAATTGTCTCGACAGTTTTGAGGAGGACTCTTTAATCATGTTATGTCTGCTGAAAAAAGTGAAACCTTTTTTCTCAAATATTGAGTCCCTTGATTGTTACTCTGGAATGAAGAACAGTAATTAATATTGTCGTATAAAGAAAAAGTAGAATTTTTAATTTATATTTCTTCCATTTTCCATTCAATTTCTATTTCAACTTCTATTATGAGCAAGCTGAGATAGACTTTGACAATGTAACAAACGGCTCATTGCCTCTCCCCTTCTTTAAGTACCTTTGGGTAAAAACATCTGTCAAATGCAAAAAATTTAAATTTGTCTGAGAAAAGCATGTAACTATGAAAGTCGGCAAACATTTTTTTTTTGCCTAAAATGCTACTAGGTCATCTGATTCAATGACCTCTTCCAGGCAATTGCAAGTACCACTGCCAGACCTAAACTATGGCTGCACAGATTCCAAAAAGGTAAATAACAACCATGAATAATATGTAAAAAGAGCCCATGTCCTAAACAGGTGGAGTTCAGATCAACAACTTAAAAGTATTAAACTAAACCATTTGTGACCACAGGTTACAGAAACACCCACTATAACACAATCTTCTCCTTTTACTAGTTAAAACTGATCACCATTTAGTGTTACTAGAGACGACTGACGAATGACCAGGATATGTATGCAAGTTACAAAACAGAAGTATGAACTACTTGCAATGGAGAGGTTTAAAAGATCAGTCACTTTATTTATTATCTTAATAACCAAAACGACATTTGCCCATGTTGTCCAGCCATAGAAATCAATTTAGATGAGTTAAGGCAGGGGTTCCAAATGCAGTTCCTAGAGGGCTACACCCCTGCAGAGTTTAGCTCTTGCGTTGATTAAACACACCTGACCCAGCTAATTAAGTCCTCCAGGCTTGTTTGAAATCTACAGGTCCGTGTGTTGAAGCTTGCTTGTGGACCTCCAAGAACAGAGTTTGCCTCTTAAGGGATAAGGGACGGTAATCTCAAAAGTAATGGGTTGAAAGATTGACTTTGGTTTCGTTTTCACATGGAGTTAACCACACGTTCTCTTGGATGAGATTCACCAGTCAGAGTTTGAAATATTCTTCGATTTATTGGTTAAATATACTTGCATGGCTGCAGGACCACTGAAGCATGAACATGCTTGGTGCACAAATCAGGATCAAAAGTCAACATGGAGGAGCATGGTTATGTGCTTCACTTAACTGGTTTGACAACATTTAGATACATGCTAAAAGAAAAAAAACCTGAATAAATGAGCTTTTACAGCTAGGAACACCAAAAATGTGACCTTGTTTACATGAGTATATAGTGTCATTTACCTGCGAGGACACATGGCCTTTGGTAAATGAACAGACTGATCGGATAGAGATAGGCTGAAATAGAGATGCAAGTCGTAGCCAACCGTTCGCATTAAAAGAGCATGTGTAACAGTGCAGCCCAGCTCTCCCAGAAAAAAGGGATTGAAGTGATTTTAATCTCAAGCAGTGAGCCGGTGTGGGAAGGCCAGTGCAATGAAGCTCATTTGGAGGGATTGCGAGAACTAAAAAGCACATGGACACGTGCTCTGTTAGCACAGCTACAAGAGTGAGTACACAGCAACACAGCACGAGGGGAGGTGCTCTGAGCCCCATAATGCCATGCTTGCATCCTCCCCCTCACATCCCACACTGGGCCTATTCTAGAATAAAACCAATTAATGTTTGTGCATGAGTCTGCGTGTGTGTGCGAGAGAGAGAGAGAGAGAGAGAGAGAAGGAGGGAGGGGTCAAATAGTCCTGATGACTAGAGGTCAGGATTATGCCCTAATTTAGCTACTCTATTCTCATTAACGTAGATTCACATGCGCATACGACACCTGTGGAGTTGCTCTGCAACAATTGCTTATTTCAAGAATAATTCACTAATATTTGATTAATCTTATGACTAATCAGTTTGCTTTGACCAACTATTGACCTTTTAAGGCAAGTCATTTTGTTCGCCACCCCCACATTTGTTTCCAACTAAAGTCATGAATTTGGAAAAAAATATAAACTATTTTATTGTAACAATAACCGTTGACTCTTATCAATAATTTTAGCCTTACTGTGGAAAACAGCTCATACATTAAAGAAATTTCCCCAACACCTGTCTACATACAGATTTGTTAAAGACATATTTTGGCATAAAATAATAAAAAAAAAGATGATCATCAACATTAACTTTTTAGGATTTAAACCAAAATTACTCATCCACCACCATTAAAAAAAAAAAAAAAAAAGAATAATTTAACCACAAATAAATTAATGTAAATCAAGAGCAAATCTAATACCAGTCATCTTCTGTAAAGAAAGAGACAACACACACACACACACACACACACAAAACAGAACTACTTCAAATTCCTGTAAATAATCCTGAAATTCCCTCTGGACACGTTTTTAAAGGGACTGTAGCATCACGTCGATGATAAAAATAATCTAATTCTCTGAGTAAAATATAGATATCTGCGCTGCCAATAAACAATCAATATTTTCATTTCCCTTCATTCCCTTCTGAAATTTAATGTGTTTTCATGCACAAACATCACTATAAAAGTAAATTGAATTATCATTTAAAAGAGAAGAATGCTGTACAACATGGTTAAATGTAGACCACAAGTCACGGCCAGTTTAAGAAATGAACAACTTAAAACAGAGGTTTCAAACTCAATTCCTGGAGAGGCAGAGCCCTGCACAGTTAACTGAACAGATCTGCTCAGGCTAATGAAGCTTGTTTTAAGCTCCTGGTCAGTGTGAGCAAGAGTGACTGAAACTAAACTGTGCAGGGCTCTGACAATACAAGATGTCAGTTTGAGAATGCAGACTTAAATAAAAGATAAAGTCACTGTACAATTCTTTGTTGATGTAACAGACTGACACTTGATCTGTCGCTATCAAGCATTTTGTTAAAGGATCACACAGCAAAGTCAGGGACAACCAGAGATAACAGGGTTTCTGCAGGTTTATAAGCTCAAATATAAGACTTTTTTTAAATATAAGACTATAAAGATTTTTAATAAACTTGAAATAAACTATTTGAAATGCTAACCATCACTTGTATCTTTTTGAGCATTTACGAAGATTTTCTCAACCTCTAGCATCCTTAGCTGTTATTTATTTAATTAACAATTATGATCATTTTCTCAACCCTAACAATCACTTTTATGCTTTTGAGCATCTCTTGCAACCCTTACAACCACGTATACATTTGTTTTACATTTAGAAGTCTTATTTCAATATCTGGCAAACTAAATGGCAAAGCTAGTTTCAAACAATTCTCCAACTCTAATGGCTGTTTGCCGTTGCTTGCATGGCCGAATTATTAGGATCAGAATGTTCTGTTCTGAAACTCCACACAGCAAGCGGTCATAAAGCGTTCATTTAGCCAGTGTAATTTAGAAGCCCAGGCCTCCAAGACAAGGCCCAGCACCCCCTGGAGAGTGTGGAGCAAGGCCTCCCTTTGAAAGGCAGTTATTTAATGCTGGGAATGACATTACTCATTCATCAAACAATAGCTGCTCAGATTCGAGCAAAAGGTTAGCGCTAGGTCATCGAGTTGCAGATCCAGGTACAGGTCCACAGGAAATGGCATGGTGCACTGGTGTCTAGAGAATGACCTTGTGACACGCTCCATAACTGCAAAACCAATTTAGCTCAAACCCAAGAATGGAAAAGTCATTGGAAGCCTTTTCCTGCTAAAGAGCCTCTTTATATTGATTGATGCAAGCTGTGCTATAGCTTAATGCTCCCAAGCCTTGATTGATATCATGTTGTCTCCTTTTATATGACTCAAGAAATGCACAAGATTCGTCAGACAGAGTTATAAACAGTGTTGTTCATTGAAATGAAGACCATGACGAGTCCATTCAGACGCTAATGTAATTTATCAATCAACATATATATATATAGTCTAATTGATTTAAATCAGGATAGTTCCACTTATACAGATTTGTTTGTAACAAAAGTATATTTAACTTAAACACCATATAAAATATCATTCCTCCCCCACCCCCTTTCCAAGAAAAAAATTAGGCTAATGAATTGGACCACTGCCCTAAATATAGTAGGAAACAGCTGCCCACATTAAGAAATAGCAGCTCTGCGATGACCTGCCCCAGACACCAGCCTGGTGGAGGAAATTCCATGCTCCAACCTAAACAATGATTGCCATTCTTACAGTAAGGCGGTTTCAGTGAGGAAGTGAGGGGGTATACAGGAAGTGCAAGGTCTTACATTCGGTCAAAGACTCCGGCTTCGGTTGATGCTGTGTGGCTAGATCTTTACTTTGGATAACTGGAGACATTTCAGCTTCACCAGATCATCTTTCACATCAAAGGACACCACCGGAAAATTCACAGCGGAATACAGAGGATGAACCACGGAGGGGAAAAAAAAAACAACTTTTTAAGTGGAATGATTTGTTTGCACTAACCAAGCCTAGAAACTTCACTTGCACATCAGTTATTTTTGAAGCAATTTTGGATGTTTAAACTGTTACATTTTTCTGCTATGTAAATGTGCTATATCCCTCCCTGTGGAGGAAAATAAACACTTCTGGTGGCACAGCTGTACGTATCTGACTTTCTCTTCTGTATACAGAAGAGAAATGGGGCACTTGCATACTGATCAGTTTTTAAAATGCAGTAATTGAGCTGTATCAAAGTTAAAGAGAGGTTTCCAGATGGTTTTCTACATCGGTGAAAATGCAGTGCGGTTATTCTCACTTTTTAGTCTTGACGGAGCTTGTAAAGAAAATCTGAATTTGTGTTATGAGATGCAAACGATGCTTACAATGGGACCTCAAACACAAAAAAAACTTTATTCTGTACTTTTCTAACAGCACAGCACAATTCTAATAAAAAAGTAGTAGCCATGATTTAGGAAGGGGTTTTCAAATAGAAGGATTTTGCAACTGTGGGAGGTGTAAGCTTTATTAACCCAAAAATCTAATTGGACATGCACAAAAAATTTAAGAGAGTATTTACATGCTTAAGATTGAGTTGGATTAGAGCACTCTTCAGACTGTAGTCTGCATTTTTTTTCCAGAAATACTTGGCTCCATTAACGTTTTATTATTGCGTGTGTGAAACTGCTTTGATTGTTTCTTTTGTTCACATGACTGTTACTCGCTTTTTGATGCTACTTTTGTTTTGTAATTAATAGAACCCTGAATTATGAATAAACAACTAAAATGAGTGTTTATGTATAAAATGAGTGTGTTTTCATCCATTTCTCTGTCAGCTCAAGCACCATCTACTCTCCTTCAAAAAAAAAACAAAAACAAAAAAAAACAATGCCATAAACACTCTACAGCCAATGCAAGCAACCACCAAAGCAATTTTACCCAAAGCAAAATGTACTGTAGTGTTTACGATGCAATTTTTAACAGAATTTAACCAGAATGAAAGGGAGTTTCTCCTATAGGTATCTTTATCTATGATTGTATCTAATAATTTCATATAACACTCTCAATCTGAGAATGAGTAACTATTGTAAAAACAAAACACACCCTCAAACCCAATTTTCATTTCATATTTGATTATTAGATGAAGAAGAAGCTTGTATTAAAGTAATACAATCATTTCTTATAGGGAGTTGAGTGTTGTATCCACTGGGATACAAGTGGGCATTTGACTTATTTGGTGTATCAGTTAACATTTTCCTATAGATGTATAAATGATCGTTCAAAAGATAAAAAAAAAAAACTTTAAAACTAAAAGACAATGGGGTTGGCATTTACAATAATGGTGGTGAAAATGTGACCGTTTAACAGCCATCAATAAATAATGCCTTAAAAAATGTCTTTTTTTTCCCACAAGCAAAACATCAGACAATTGTATCTGTTTATGATATCAAGGTAAAGACATGCTTGTTGGTCGATACCACTCAATGTGACAAAATAAACATGACCTCCCTAGCAACCAAACTGTTTACCACAGCAACTAAAGTCACATCCATTTCACGCGAGACATGTTTTTCAGTGGATAAAAGAATGCCAAAAGTACACTGTCCAATATAAGCCTCAACACAAGACATGTTAGAATTAAATAAAGAAGCTCAAGATAAATTTGGGTAGTAAATGAAATCAAAGTTATTATAAACTATTATTTGTCTTTTGATGTATATTGCGATAACAATTTGATAATTTTTAAAGTTTTTTCCTCAATATTATTTTGTAAATTGCTATATATGTTACCTAATATTATTCTAGATTTCAACAATGATGAGCACTTTGATTAAAGAGGGGGATTATTGTTTAGTCTGTTCTAATTTTCTTCATAAATAAGCAGCTTTCATTTGTTATCAATTATTCATGTTCCCTTCACCACTCATCTACCTCAGCATTTGCATACACTCACTCTGATGGCATGTGAGCTAATTTCAAGCTTGGGTTAAGGCAGGATTACCCATGCAAAGCTACTTGTTTTACTCAGACAAAATAATCGTTATCGGTTTTAATCAGGATTAGTTTGAATTATATAAACCACAGCTGAGTATGTCAAGACATCACATGCATTCATCAAATCATGAAGCCAAATAATATTTTGTTTGTGTCCAGTTTTATCAAGCCTAAGGATCTCATAAGATGCTGGGTCACATTTCAGCTAGGTCTCATGCTGAATCTGCAGTCACTCTTGATTTAGGGCTTTTGATTAAAAGTACAGTGTGTTTACTGCTTTTAGGAGAGCCACATCTCTATACCACAGAGTCATAAAAGCAAATGGCTTCAGGGCTCAATGTAAGGCTGCACTCCCCTGGAGGACAGTGAACATTTAAGCAGAGAAAAAGAAATGGATAAGGAAGGAGTTTTTTGGGGGATCTTCCTGAACGCTCGAGATAAATCTGCAGGCAGTGGTCATAAAAGAGAGAGGTGCTCGGGTGGGAAAGGGAGAAGCACTCTTCAAACCCAGGATGTCATAAACATGCTTGGGAAGAGTAACAAGCCTCAGGAGTGACAAGACAAACGCTCCAAACAGGACATGCCACACTTCTTATAAAGTCACACAATAGAAACCATGCACAGATATAACCCCTTCCCTGCTGACCATAAGAAAACCAGCAGCTCTTCTATTGCAGCTGTCCCTCAAGTCAGCAATAAATTCAATCTGGCAAAACATGCTTTCAGCTACTATTCAAAAGTCTCTTTTGTGACCAATCACAAACTGCTAAACTGAAAGTGAAACAAACGCAAACAATTTTTACTGGTAAAAAACAATGACATTATTCTTGTTTAAAAAACCTTTTCAAGCAAGCGCTGGTAATGAAAATTAAAAAAAAGAAGCTATTTAAAAGATGGTTGCATTTAGTTTGATTACACGTTTCAGTATGTTTCAATTATTTAAAGAGAATGAATAATTTATTAATTTCATTTTTTTCTCAATAAATTATTGATAAAACTTGTATCTGTTAATTTTTAATGTGAGATTACAATTACCAACAAAGAACATTTTGGCTGAAGAGAGAAACTTTCATTTTCGGAAGTAAATGCATTTAACCGCTCTAATGATATTTACATTTAGACAGTACAGTGACAAATTAAATTCTATACACAATTAAAATAGCATTATAGAATGAACTGTTAGAACCTATAAAATAAAATATAACCTTATTAAAAGTAATTATATATATATTTCTTTTAAATAACATTTAACAACCTTGAAGTGAGATGTAAAACTTCCAATGTTAGGTTATTTAATTATTATTTTAATACCCTGTTAACTAAATTAAATAAAGGTGAAAATATCTATCTATCTATCTATCTATCTATCTATCTATCTATCTATCTATCTATCTATCTATCTATATATAAATTACTGATGAAACATCCAAATAGAACAAGAAAAATGATGATCCAAATATCTTAACACACATCCCAGATATTCCTGATGTCTGTAAAAAAATTCTGTATATTTTTTACACTGAAATCACACACTAACTATATTTGTGCATTTAAAAAAAATCTCTATAGGGGACTTTTGCCTTTAAAATGATGGTTAAAGTTAGAGGACAAGGGAGAAAAGGGATTTGAATTCTGGTCACTTCACCGAAAACATGCCATGCAGCCTGGCCACTATACCTGGAAACAGGGCTGTAATGACACTGATAAATGCTATTATTAATTTGAGGCAATTTCCATGAAATTGACTGAGTGTATGCATTTCAAAATAAAGAGGGTTACTCTAAAAACCGGGTTTTTGTAAAAACAGTTCTTGAGCAGTAAATGTTGACTTGAGACTCAAAGGATTTCACATGGGCACAGCCACAACAAAGTGAACTGGAAAATCTATGCATTTGTATAGCATACTTAAAACGGCATTACTTGTAAATGTTACAGGTCGCATTTTAAAAGATTTCAGAAACAGCAAAAAAAAAAACTTTGGCATTCTAGTGTTTTTGCATGTACACATGATTTTCAGTGCATGGAAATACTTGTTGAGACGTGCTAGTCAAAGTGTTCATAGGCAAAAAGAAACTAAGCTGTGAAAAAAAAAAAACATTCTGTTCAGAATAATCAAATATTTTTAACAAAGTCAATTTCTGGACTATAGAGCCGCGTCAACTACATTTAGAAAGAAAAATATTTGTTAATGTACAAGCTGCAGGTGTACTTTTTAAAACACAGTAAGTGGATACAGAGTAGGGCTGTGAAATCACATTTTGCTAACCTTATCAATTAATAAAATAAATGTTTATTGTGTTTATTATTCACTTTATGCCTGCACATGTGCAATATCACACTCTGAAGACTTGTCTCTACTAGTGGAGATGATCCATCCATAAAGGAAGATGCCACCCCTCGTATAAAGACGATGCCACAGTCAATCGCAATGTTTTTCATTAGACATCGTACAATGCCAAATTGGTCTACATCGCCCAACCCTACTTGTGATCAATCCCCTTAACAACAGTATAACCTCTCAAACACACAGCTCACCTTTCTTATTTTGCATGTTTGATTTTCACAAACAGAGTGAGAGAGTAAACACAAAGTTCACAATGCATTTATAGCTCAAATTGTCATGGTTACTTTTTGTTTTGTGAAACTTTCTTGTAGTTTAAAAGTAGAGGTACACTAAACAGCTGTATGAATTCCACGACAGCCCTGAGGGACATATTTCTAAACCTGAAATCATGTTGGCCAATCTGAATGAGAATGACTGGTTCTGGAAGAGTAGAATGCAAAGTTTTCAGAAATGGTCAGTTATACCGAATCTATATGTGGCCGAACGATGAGACTAGAAAAAGTTCATTCAGAAGATGCTGTTCAAAATCAGAAGATTTTTTTCTCTTGATTTTAGCAGGCCAGGGATTGGTCTCTAATATAAGCATGTCATAGTTCTCAAAAACAACATTATATAGACCTTTATAAACTATTTTTAACAGTCAACTTGGTTGATAATGTGAAGTAATATTTTAAATTCTTAAAGCTGCTCTCCTCTCAAATGGACATTGGTAAATACTTAATAAAATCAACGAACCAGACAGTTAAGAATCAAAACTATAGAAAACCACAACAAACAGCTGAAACTTGATCATCAACTCTGACATAAATTCTTTGTCAACTTCACTTGCTGCTTTTCAGCATTCCTATAACTTATACTCCCCCTCTCTTTCTGTGCTCATCTTGTCATCATTTCCTCTCATCCATGCAGTCCCCTCCCCACCCCGCTGTTATTCAGTACTCACTCCATTGTCTTTGCCTTCTACTGTCTGTCATTCTTCTAATATCAAAGGTGGGGCCCTGAGTTTTAGGGTCTCATTAATCTTCAGGACAGGGACAAGGGCCCCTTAATCCACCTCACCCACCCTCTATCTGATCCCTTCAGGCCCTAGGCCACCCTTCCCTTCACCAAGCCCCCGATCAACACACACACACACACACACACACACACACACACACACACACAAACACACACGCACGCACAACACACACCTCCCCTGTACCCACTACTCCTGTCCTCCTCCTCTCTTATCAAGTTACAAGAGCTCTGATGTGGACAATGACCTGCGCTTAGGGTGTGTTCTCTAGGTAAAGCTAGAACCATTAAGGCAAGTATAAATACAACCATTTCAAAATGCTGCATCTCCATTAAACATTCTGTTTTAGAAACCTAGAAATTATTTTAAAAGGTGCTGTTTGTAAGTTTCTGGGCAAAACTGGTACTGCAATAACTTTGATAACACTTTGAAGGATGGGTTCCCTCCCTTCCAAATTAAATGCTTTTTAAATTCTGTGTAAAGACTCAAAATTAACTTGTACGATTGAAAGGTGAGAGGTAGCACATCAGGCCGAGGGACAGGGTAAATAACAGCATCATTTGTCTTATTTGATAGACAAAATTATATTTTAACAAAGAAAAAAAGTTTAAAGGTTCATGAAACGGAAAACCAAAATGTTGTGAAAAATTCAATAGTTAAGAGTTTAATGAACAGTTCATAATTACAGGTGGTTTCAGAACTTATTCTATTTCAAAGAAATTATTTTGCAGTCAGACAACATAAAGTTGTGTCGAATTTGCTGACATATTTCCCTAGAGTTGAAGGATTTTAAACTCAACCTCAGTTATTGTGCAAAGCCCCTCATAACCTCAGTTCATCTTTGAACATTGAATTCACACTTTATGCTAGAAGGGGAAAAAAACAGATCTTGTGTTGTACAACTTGAGAATGTGGATTAAGATTTGATTGGCTTCTTTAAAAGTCGGTTTTGTATTTGTATTTATTTTTACTAAACAAATAAGGTGATGTTGGATTTTTGGAATGAGTTTGAATGACAGTTGTATCACATTTATGTTTTCATATGAAGTAAAATTGATAGTTATGATAAAATTTTTACATTTTCATGTCCTTTACAAATAAAAGCTGAATTTTCTCTTGAGTAAAAACCGGTAAAACAACTGTGCTTTTGAGCTCATTGCATTGTCAAAAGAAAGCAAATCTCTCCAAACCTAATAAATTGACATAAAACTATAGTAAAATCAGTGGTTGCATTTAAAAAAAAAAAAACATATTCTTTTTACAAATGAAAGGAATTCCTCATCTTTTATATGATGCATGATGGGATTTGTAATTTCAGATATCTTGTTAAAATGCTTTATTATATAGCGTGTACAAATACAAACAATGTTGATGAGCAAAGGTTATTATTTAGCCATTGATCACAGATTCTTACCAACCTTTTTAAATTTAACATCTAGGCTGGGATTTATAAAAACAGTAAATGAGGATTAGAAAAATAATAGATTTTAGCATGACTTTTTAAAAACTTGCTATTGTGATAAACATACACAAAGTTCAGACTATGTATACTGATGTAAATCATGGTGCTAGTTTTTCCACTGTATAACTTAAATAGGCGGACAAAGAGGCCAGTCAACAAGCAAAACTGAAACAAGATCATCAGGGAGATATTCTGATCAGACTAATAGCAGGTAATCGATAATACCAACAATACAGCAACCAGTAATCTATTGTGCAGACAAAACTGACAAAATACTGCCTCTAATGACAGATGACACAAATATTGCTTTTAGAGGAAAAAAAACTTGCGTTCACTAGCGTCCAACCTCTATCATTTTGTCAAGAATTGTATTTTTGAATCAAATTATCACCCAGCCTAATGATCAGAACCATTTACTGAACCAACTACAGCTCACTTGAGTGAAACATGATTGGTTGAGAAATAGAATAATGATCAATACTGTTTACCCACACCGAAGCATTTAATTATGCTCCAGTATGCTTTCAGTCTTTCCAAATCTGGGTCACACGTGTACTAACAAATTATGATGCACTGTACATTTAACTACCACAGTTAACTGCTGAAAGAAGTACCTTGCAAAAATGTGTTATATTTCAGAATTCTTGAAAACATACTTTTAGTTAAAATGTCCTAAATAAGGCATGTGGTCAATTGTTAGCTAGCACTCAAGCATAAAAATGTATAGTGCACATTTATATCCAGAAATTCAGAGGTTACAGATATATATATATAAAAAAAAAAACAGGCAGATTCAACAGGTGAGCCATGTGCAGTGCCGCTGTGTTAAATATTGCATTAAAAATACAGCTTTATGATTTTCACACAAAAACATCTGAGAGAAGTTTCTTTAGAATTGAAATATTATTTTGTGCACATTTGCTCCAACAGCTTGTTCTATTGAGGTTCTTTAGTGATTCATCGCCTCAAAGAAGCAGACAAGGAACTTTCCTCTCTACAGCGAACAGTTTCATAGAAATATTGAGTTGAAAAGATTGTTGAATTTAATCAATAAAGGCCTGTTTATATGCATTACAATATACACTATACATTCATTATGCGGTGTTCATTATTAATGGAGTTATATACCTGCTAAACATTCGTTTGATAGGTCGATTAATCCAAACAAGAATAGTAAGTGGACTGATTATGTGAAATATCATTACACATCTACTGCACCACTAGCTTAAACACCTCAGTCTTGTTCATTAATACTTTACATATTAGTGCTTAACGAGTAAACAATACATTGAAACTCTGTGAAACTACATATTCATAAACAAACAATAGTGCACATTTCACACATTTAATCATGATAAAAAAAAATGTCTATGACCCCTTTGTTTGATTTCGTTACAAACATGTGTGCTATAAACTTAGTCAAAAATTTCTAACATTTTTTTTTGTCAGAGTAGATTACAATTCATAAATGTACTAAACAATACCAGGGAAAAAAGGAAAAAAAGGTTAAGCAGCACAACTTTAATTAAGCTCAATATATCAAGGAGAAGGCATGGTTTAATATATAATCACTAAGCTGTTTCTAAGATATTGACAGTGGCATGGCCAATCAAAAGAATCAATATTGGTCGACCACAAGAGTAAACAGAGGTAGAAACAGCAAGACCATACAGAACATCCTTAGACATTCAGATGAAGCAAACTAGAAATTCTGGTTTGTTTGAGAACCAGTCGACTAAAAACAGACCGCAATCTGTATAAACTGAATACTTGTTTTGACCACTGTTCTGAATGTCGCACTACAATGAATATTTGCATGTTGGGATGCAAAACGATTTGCAAGAAAATCAGCACAGACACAAGCTGAAACATTTTCACCACGGAAGCCCTGAAAAACACCCAACAGTCACCCAGCGAAGTCATTTTCACACACTCCATCAGTCAAAAAAACATCATTAATCATTTCTGAGACGACCTCCATGATGGACATTTAGCAAGATCACACCCCTCCCATCCCCCAGCCCCAATATGAAGCCTCAGCTGACAAGCCCCCTTCCACACGCTTCTCAGTGCTTCAGGGGGTTTGATGGTAGACCAACACAAACAGCTCTCCATCTGGTTGAGTTTAGACCCGTGCTATGGGGTTAATAGCCCCGTCAAGCTGTGTCACTGAGAGCTTAGTCTTAGTTGGATGACGCTGTCAGGTCCATCTTTCTGTCACAGTATGCTAATCTGAGACGGAGACATATGATTCCACTTAACTAAGGGGCCGTCTCCATGGAAAGGTGGAGGTGACCGATGAAAACCTTCGTCAGCAGAAAGAGAGGTTAAAGTGAATTTCAATTAAAACGAAAGGAGACCATACTATAAAGCGAAGATTCCCAAAAGGACGTTCTTAACCACATGCTCAAAAGGGAACTTAAAGTCATTCCTACCTCGTTTCTGCATGTACGCAAAGAGATCGTCAAGAAACTCCTTTCGTTTGGGGTCATTGTCCAGTTCGTAAAGCTGAAAGGAACATCAAGAGCAATTAAACACATTTTATTGGAAAATGACAATTTTTTTTACATCTGATACAAACTCATCATGCATGTTGACACACAAATGACCCTCTCGCTATAGTTCTACTGATGGACCGTTTAGAGAATAAAACTCCAAATTCTCTTTGAGGAAATAAGGTTGTGTAACCCCTTGATTTTTATCAGCACATATTGCACTTTGATGACAAACATTGATAAAATATCAGCATTAGAATCTGAAGACAGCAATATAGTGTTCCATGTGGGGAAGAGAAATGTTGACGATATGCTTTATTAGCATACCATTCAAACATTTTTAGATCAGAGAGACAATTGACATCTAAGGCAGTGTATTTAATAAAGTCGTTTTATGTGTTCATTCACACTACACAAAACATTTGACTTGACATCAACAACAACACTTGACTTCCTGTATATGAACTAAATCCAGCTCACTTAGACAATATCAAAGTAAACATGAGCAAGAATGCAATTTGAGGTGATTGTGTGGATTTATTCAAGTTAATTTCCGATTGGAGCCACCATCAATTAAACCATATCATATCAAGGTGAAATATTTATTAGTTCTATTTATAGCTGGGCATAGATATTTTTTTTCCTAATCTAGATTAATCTCACCGTAAAATAGGAATGAATCTAGATTAAAATGCCTCATTTTAATTCTGCCGAAGACATACGAGAATACGTGCGTTCCCCAAAAAAATGACTAAAAATAGGTCTTTGAGAACGAGTTTAGGTAATTGAAATCACAATTCTTTTTTTTATCTAAAAATATATTGCATGACAAGCTATTTAAATTTAATTTTCAAACCATAAATTTGTAAATCAATGATCTAAAGAATTTAATTCACAATTTATTAATGTCTCAATATTAACCAAACATGAAAGAATTTAAATTTGCACACCAGCATTAAATAAGAAACATTTCATGACAGGAGTATTCTTTGTATTATTACATTACATTTCTTCCACAAACTGACATTTTGCTCTTAGCAAAACATTTATAACACTTTATTTTCACACACATCTCAGCTGAACTGCTTTGCCTCCCTTACCTTTAGAGCCATAACATGCTGACTTAGCAACTAGCGCTAGTCTTTCACTATTGTACGACACAGAGTTATGTGTTACTAACTTAAGAGTAATAGAAGGAAAATTAAAAGAATGAAAGTGTAAACCCCAAAATTACCTGTTGTGTTCCAGCATTATTTAAAACTTATCCTACCCGTAACCCTAAAACGATGAAAATATTTTAAGAAAATTAAGTTCCCACAGTTGGAAGACGATGCTTGGGAAACACAACACAAAGTAGACTATAGGTCGTTCCTTGACAACCGATAAATTAATTAATCACACTCAAAGATTGAATGAGAAGCACTGTCCAAAGCAACCTCATAATAATGGTGGTAGTGTTGCTTATATTTAAAGTTAATGAACAATGCAAATGCAACATGTGCATCATAGAACTTAGAAACAAACATTATCTCACATCATAAATTTTACTATTAATCTATGAGTCTTTAATAGTTTGACATAAAATTCTAAAAAGCTACATTTTGCTTTAGCTCATTCAATATGCTTAAATTTATGTCACTTTAAACACAAGTGGTATAGTGTTTACCAGCATAGTATTTGTTCAGTATTTGTCTAAAAAGACCATTTCTGTAGATTTTGGAAGGGGCCATTTATAAACACTGCCAATCCTGGGCACCGGCAGTGACTATAGCAACTGACCTGGGAACAAATACTAGCAAGTCAATTGCTTGTCATTGTTTGCAGGCATTGTTGCATCGTAGAAAATTAAACGTTGAGACTCTTCATTGCACTCTTTTTAGTTTTTTTGTGTTTTGATCTTGCTGATAACTTCATTCTAAAACTCTACACCACATTAACAATTCCTGAATGCAGTAATCATGTTCTCGCTTCATCTGACTTTGGTCAGAAATTGGTTTGAATGGTATGGGGCATGTGTGAAGGACTTTTTTTTTACTGGATTTTATCTGCTGTTTTTACAGTTAAAATTTATTTTGTGTTTTAGGTGGCAAAATTACCATAATATGTTGTCACTAAATGCTAAACTCTTTTCTTTTATTTTGCTTTAAACTTTCTAACACTAAATGTAAAAAAACATTTTTTTTTGCAAAATACTAGTAATCTATATTTTAAAATCATATATTTATATATATTCCAACATGTTTGGAAGTTAAAATGGAAGCAGCCTATTAAGCCGCTACCACTATATGTGTAGGGATTGCCTTCAAAATGAAATTTTTATGCTTATTTAAATAATGTCTGAAAAATTACATATAACAAAATGTGTGGTTGCCTCAGGCCTAGTGGACATATAATAAAGGTTTACATCCAACTACTCGGTCATTATTTTGTCTTAATGTCTGTCAATACTGGTGCATGTACTCCTAGCATATCCTGACAATCCTCTGCCTGTTTCTGTAAATGTATTTTGTTGCTCGGGACAAATTGTTAAAGATTCAGAGCTCAAAGGTTCTTTTTCAAATGCCTTATTGGAGTCAATAAAGGTATATATATATGCAAAAAGTGATTTTTAAGCATTTTTACAGATTTTTAAGCATTTTTACTGTTCCAGATATTAATAGTTGTAATCTTAACTATTATTAAGAGATTGAGCACATTTTAATTCCATAGTTGATAACCCCATCAAATAAAAACTGCTTAATCAAGAAGATGTATTTGGAAGTTACTATGAAGATGACTAACAGAGTTATTTCACCGTTAAGTGTTTGAACACAGAGAGGACGATGAACACATCATCTCATCTATTGTGTAAACAAGCAAGTGTAACAGAAGCTTACTTGCGCAACGCCAGTTTGTGCCCTGAGGATATTTATTAGGGCTGCAGCTATCGATTATTTTGATAACTGATTAATCTAGCATTTTAATAAATGGATTAATCTATTAATCTGATTATTTATCTATTTGTTGATCATCTGACCTGAATGAAAAAAAAATGTAAAGGAGTATAATTAAAAACAGATATCCAAACATTTCATTATAGTATTTTTTTTATTATTAGATCAAATTACAGCTGCTACTCTTTATTCTAACTTTAAAGAATAGGCAACAAGATGCCTGAACTCACCAGAAATTACATTGATTAATGCTCAAAAAAAAAAACAGATCAAGTTTTCAGGAGAACTTTTAATATATTTATTATGATAAATAACTAAAACAAGTGATGGTTGGAAAATAGACAGTTATGTAAATAAAGTGTTTAAAGAACATGAGTTTTGTTCAGTACACATCATAATTAATTACTTTAAGTTCTGTACTAGACAACACTACATTGTGTTAATGATTAAAAAAGCACTTGAAAAGAAACACGTGTACATGACTTCAGATAGCGGGGCAAACGTTATTAAACCTGTTCGACTGAATGAGAGGATCATAATATCATGCTTTGGGCATCTTCACCAGGAAGTTTATGTTCATCTATTTTTTTCATCCTCACATGCTGTCAATCAATATTTATGATTCGCTAAATCTATGACTGAGACAAAGCACTAACAATGAGAGCACACTCTGTAACAAACAATATATCAGAAAAGCTAGCATTAAAGTTACAGTTACGTCAGGTTTAACATTAAGATCGATCATGCATGTCTTTGAATGCGTGTATATTTGTTTACGGTTGTCCGAAATGCCCTGGAAGTAGATTCTCCAAAGTGGTGTGAAACGAAACTTTCATTAAAATGATTTTAATCTACATTTTTTTTGTAATAGAATAATTCTATTAATTGTTGTAGCCCTAACATTTCTGCTTTTTAATAACACCCAGGAGTTCAGTTGTATGTTTATCCAAGTCAACACCTGTGTCTATGTGTGAAATATACAAAACCAACAAGAGTTATAGAGTGTCTATGATCAAAAGTATAAAGATTGAGTTGCTCTAATGGATGCTTACCTTGGCAAAATCTCTGGAGGCCTCTCCTCTGCTTCTTCCGCCGTCACCTTCCTCACTCCAACTGGAATTCCCATTCTACCAGAAAGAAGAGGAAAATCCTATTAGTGACAGGAGAGGACAACAGCAGGGGCAACCGTTTGGAAGACGAGGCTAGAAAGTGAGTTATTGGGTGTCGAGAGAAAGATGCACAAACAGACTCCTTTCTCTATGTCAGAAGGACCTTTAGAGCTGACCTTTGAACTCCACAAGTCTTCCTCACGCTAACATGACTGGGATCAGAGCTGATGGATGAATGAAAGAGACGTCAAAATAAACTACTAAAACAGATTCAAATATCAGACAATACATTTCATAATTATGGGAGTGTTTAAGTTATTTTTGGTTAGATTTTTTTGGGGATGCCCATAAGCTGTTATGAAGAGGAAAAGTAAAGATTTAGGGTTATGCCACCATTTTATGAGTCGATAAAAACCTACACTACATCAATAATATATTGTTTACAGGATCTTAAAAATACATCAAGACTGCAGGTCTCTATGCTCAATTTGAAAAGAGCAATAATTTAAATTGTTTGGTAGAATAATAGAGGCATACAGTTAGAAGTGCTGGGAAAGTTAAGTGATTATATTATTTGTGATTATATAGACAATATGTAATATTGTATTGTTTATTATTATTTATTAATTTAATTATTAACCCCTGGTCTAAAGCTTAATCTGGCTCGTTCTCAAAAAAAAAACCTCAAAGACCTATTATAGTGATTCTTTTGAGAGGCACATTCTTAATGCCTTTGGCAGAGATGGAATGAGCTATTTTTATCTAGATTAGTTCCAATATTACAGTGATATAAATCTAGATAAATAACATTAATCTATGCCCACCAGTATGCGCATCAAACGTGACACGCTAACATGAATTCAGCTACGAAGCCGCCAAGTTTGCTCCAGGGAAATTTTCCCTGGCAAACTTCAACAAAAATAAGCATTTTGCAGCGTGTGCAATACAGAATTAGTTTACTGTAGTACCTGATGTAGTGCATGGGGAGAGGCGTCGTCTGACTAAATGCAACTGAGGTAAACCTGTTAGCGTGGCTTGGTCAAGCTAACTAATCTCCTAGTTTACAAACTACCTGTGAGACAAACTACCTATTTTAGTCATTCTTTTGGGAAGCACAATCTTAATGCCTTCGGCAGAGATGAAATTAGAATAATTCCATTATTACAGTGAGATAAATCTAGATAAAAAAATTATCTATGCACACCAATATTAATTAAATATTTAATATTAAGCATTTCTGAGTGCCTTTATGTATTTAGTTAACTTTGCAACACATATCTTTGAGAAAACAATTAAGTTGCCCTGACATCAAAGTTGGATAAATGAGACAGTACTGATTAGGCTGAGGTCAACTTGCAAAACAATTGACACATCTGATTTAGTATCATGCATGTAAGGGACTTAGGTGTAATAGTTGTGAGCATTTGTTTTATCTAGATTAATCTCTCTGTAATATTTGAATTAATCTTGATTCATTTAATAAAATGGCTCATTTAAATTCTGCCAAAGGCATTCAGAACATGTATGTTTCTCAAAATAATGACTAAAAGTAGGTCTTTGAAAACTAGTTTCTCAGACCAGGGGCTCTTCTCCTGTTTCCAAAATGCATCACAAACTGTTGAGAGCTGGTTTTACAATCATAATTGGTGATGAAAAGAAATTATGTTCAATAAGATGTACTTGTGTTTACTAACTGTTAAACATGAATTGTCAACTGTTGGCCTACAAAGAAAAGCTTTCCAAAGCATTATAATAGTTCACCTCACAGGAAATTTGTAAACTAGGACATAAGAGTTTTACGTTAACGCAGCATGTTAACGCTGATAACGACCCACCACAAAAAATAGCCTGTTATGCTAACATTTATCCCAATTGTAGTCTTTTAGCTGATGTACTTTAGGTAATCAGTTTTAGCAGTGTCAATCCTTGTTACCTAGGGGCTGTGACCACAAAACAGTTATAAAATCTAATAGTCCCCCTGTGCACATGGCCTGTGTTCGATTACAAGTCATCCACCATGGCTCCAGTTTTCATTTACACAAAGTCTGAAAGGAAAAGGCAGAGTAGCAATAAAACAGTTTACAGGGCTCATCCAGCAGCCCACTCTTTAATATGCTAAGTGAATCACAGCTGGGTAAGTGGGTAAGTCTCCTCACATTTACAGCAAACACACACCAGCTGGGCCCGAGAGCGGGAACCCGGCAGGCAAGCAACAGCGCTGCCCCACCATGCTGAGCGCTATTGTGATATGTTCATTCACTGAGCGTCTGACTGTACAACCTTGAGGAAATTCCAAACTTCAAGCAATCACGTTATAAAATGGAATGCATAATGGATTTTGTGTAAGAATATTTATGTTTATTACTTGTATTATTGATCTCCAAACGTAAATTTTTTATACAGTTGCTTTACTTCCGAAAAATGCTAATCACGGTAAGTATAAAGTTGAATTGCCTGAAATGACGAGCACAAAACTTCATTGCTGGTGAAAGGCTCTCACTCAGCTAGCTTATTTTTAACATAATAAACAAGTACTGAATAATCAAATGAGTAATAAAAATTACCTCCCCAACATTGGTTATGAAATTCAATTCAAGCAACACATATCAAGGAATATAATGAAGCCAGAAATATAAACATGTTTTTGGGTAGCAAAAAAAAAAAAAAAGTATTTACTTTTTGTTACTTACTTTTGCACATCAAGAGATAAAGTCTAGAAGTTCATATAAATGATTAGTCAACATATTTGCGTTTATAGCATATTTTGTTTACAATTCTTTGATCTGCTTTTGAACTTATTTCTTTTCTATCTTATTTTGTTTTCTTATCTTCAACATAAACATGTTTTTACAAACTGCCCTGTATTATATTTAATAAGCTTTTTTGCAAAGCAGATAAATATCAATGAATTGTAAGTGTAACAGCGTCACAGTGGGTAGCACGGTCGTCTCACAGCAAGAAGGTCACTGGTTCTAGGCTCGGCTGGGGCAGGTGGCATTTCTGTGTGGAGTTTGCATGTTCTCCCCGTGATCGCGTGGGTTTTCTCCGGGTGCTCCGGTTTCCCCATGAAGATGAATGAATGTAAGTGTAACCCTTTTTTGTTAGCAAAACTAGTTTCACTTTTAACTAGGACAAAATCCTTTTAACTAAGATTAAAAAATCGAATTGCAATTTTTTAAGCAAATATTGTGATTGCCTTTTACAATGCGATTAAAAAAAAAATCCTATCCTCCTATGTATTTTTCAACTGTGATAAATAACCAAAAAAAAACTATATTTAGATTACACATGCATGTAAAGCAAGAATTAAAACAATTCTACAACAAAAATAAACGAACACAACCTTGCAGTAAACATTAATATCAAAGCAAGTTAGAAAGCACACAAACCTAAGTATGGACTGAAAGAACAAAATAAAGATTACTAACATTATTATTATTATCCCTGCTATGTTTTGCACTTGTTAAAATCATGGTCTATGTTTCCTGACTGGCTAAATAAATATGAAATATTATTAATACAAAAAATAATACAATAATTTTTAAGTCATGGGTTTTGTTAACAAAAGAAAAACAAAAGAAATACGCTAACCATTGGCATCCTGCTATATGGTTCTCAGTAAGGGTGGGCTATATGGGTTAAAATTCACATCATAATATTTTCCACTGTCCAGACGTTATCGGTATCACATTTTAATAGACCTTAAAAACATTGACCTTATTTTAAGTGCAAGGTTAGACAGAAAACTGAAAACTGTTTTTGTCACTGTTAAATATAACAAATAGTTTTGTTAATTCCTACCAGGTTTACTTGCTGACGTTTCTCCTCAAAATGCACTCAGTTTTTAGCTTTTTAGTTTTTAAAAGAGAGAGATAGAGAGAGAGAGAGAGCACGTTGAGAGAAAGAGAGAGTATTGAGAGAAAGCGAGAGAGTGGGTGTGTGCGCTGAGGGGCCTTGGCCAGCCATCTTCACAGCCTTCAAGTGTTGCCAACTTAGCAAATTTGTACCTGGATTTAGTGACTCTTCATATCACCTAGCGACTTTATTTACAATCCAGCGAATAGTGACAAATCGAACAACATTTTCTGCTGTTCCTGGCAACTTTTTGCAACTTCATTCTTTCTGGATGACTGAAATTCAGACGGAGCAGCAGCTGATGCAATTTCAATACCCGACTAGCTTCCCCCTCTGCTCTCAGAACAAGTAATCGTATCATGTCACATCAGCTCCAACATACAGCTCCTCATCTAAACATCTCATAAATTGAGCGCGTGCAAGTGAAACGTCGAGCTGAATTCTTGAAATGTATGAATGTGACGATACCCACAATATTGCAAAATCCATATCATGATACCCCTCTCAACACGATGGCATTTTCCCCTTACCGATCATCTGAGAAATAAGCATTTGAAGGGAGTGGGCATCGAGTTCAAGCTCTTCTCTAATGAAATGTACAGTTAAGACTTTGGTAGGGCTCTGCTGTACATCTGCCATTGTCAAAAAACTCTACTGTTCTCAGCAAAGACTCTCTGTACAGGCGCTCTAGTTTCGGTATGGTAACCAGACTAAAATATGTGCAGAACGGCACTCACCATGTGAGTTCATCAAAGCTGTGAACGCAGGTTTGGTGAATGAAATAAAGGGGGACATTTCATCTTTCGGAACATTGAGTTATTTATTTCCATGTGGCACTTTGAAGTGCGCTCATATGGAATAGCGGATTTAAACATTTCAGCAAGTGATCTCTGTCTGGTGATGTTTGGCTATTGCGTGTGTCATACAGCAGATTGTGGTGTTTTTTTAAATGCTGGTTAAGGTTTGTTTTATCACACTGTAAGGTAACTTTAGACACTTACGCAGTGCAGTATCTTCACTTCTAAAGACAAAATAATTCCAAACAAGGATGTACTGCTCCTCTTTGGCACCAAAGCATTTGCCTAAACGTCAGGTTCTGTATGGTTTGAATGGCTGTAACGTACAAATATGTGGATTCATATGCATCGCACAATTTTCTTCTACTGTCTGTGAAGCTTTCTAACACACGTCAAATGACTGCGCGTTATCACATGACCAATCATAACCGCAGTCTCTGCGATTTGGTAATGGCATTGTCAAATCACAACTTAATTGCAAATGCATTATGAGTACTCACTCATAATAGTGTTCCGATACCAACACACCGATACCACTTTATAACTGAGTTGAGTGCTCGCACAACAGGTGAAGAGGTGCCCATGGTCAACATTAATGCATGGTTAAGTGTCATACAAGTTACTTCAAATTACATTAAAATAATAAATTAAGGTGAAAAGTACATGCAAAAACTTTAATAAAAAAAAAGTGCGGTAAGCAGTTGATTGAAAACTATATGTATTTTTAGGGTACCCTAACCTACCTGAAACAAACTAACTGCCAAGTCAAAAACTTTGATTTTCATTAAAACAATTTGATTTTCACATTTGATTAACAGACTAATTAAAATGTTTCACAACTTTTGAAGGTTAAACAGTTATGTTTGTTTAGAATTTTTGTGTAAGATAGTTTCTTATAATGATCATAGAAAGTGATATTTTTATTGAGTAAAAAAAACTGTGATGAAATTAAAATGTAGAAATAAAGGTGTAATAAAACCAAATTACTTTTAATTGCAATTAAGGCAATGTGGTATCGATGAATCATTGTTTATGTCAGGCACCTCTTTCTGGAGACCAGCTGCAGAGAGATGGTTTGGCATGCATGTTTGCTGCTTAACACAACTGTTTACTTCCTGTATTCTTTACTTACAGGAACACGTGTCTCTGCTCTCAAACACACAATTTTGAGGTTTTACATTCTGTCACAGGTCAATAAATGTATAGTGAAAAACCTTTCAATCTTTTATGACTTTCATGAACGCTGAAGACTAACAATGAGAGCAGAAAATAAATTAAATCGATTAAACATCTCTTACTATTATTATAAACAAATAATTATTAAACTGTAGTTCCAGGTAAAACAAATTCTACATTAATGATTGTTGTTGTTTCAAAACTCTTTCTTGTATACATTTAAAACATAACTATTAAAAAACGTGATTTGAAACAACTAGCAGAATAAATAAGGAAATTATTTAGTTATTAAATTTTTTTTTAAATAAGCAGAATTTTTGCAGAGCCATAAGGATTACTCTAAATAAAAATCTAAAATAAAAAAAAACAGAAAACGAATAAACCAGTTTCTTATTATATCAAAAACTGAAGATGTTTTAACACAAAAGAACACAAGAGATCTGAGTCCTCTATAAACAATTAACCAATCAACTCAATATTAAGTGTACCTTACAAACTTTTAAACAAAGCAACCTCAACATGAGACCTGAATGCAAGGTAGTACACGGCATTGAAGACATTTACGAACTGTGCAAGCTGTTATCAGGCTTACAGGTCAGGCTTTTGCCTAACTAATCATATTAAGGGAGAACTGATTGGCCAGTAGCCAAATTAGCTGAGAAGAGGAAGCAGATGACCATCTGGGTCACCCAAAGGAAATGAAAGCCCCCCTCCCCCTTATTAATTCAACAGAGACCACTATCCAAACTGAGCCTGGCAAATAATTACTTGAGCTGAAGGAACAAACACATGCTGTTTTATAGTGTGTTTTTCACATCCCCGCAAAGGAAAGAATAAGACACAGCTATCAACTCTCATTCCAAGTTAGTTTTAAGTATGCAGATAACACCACACATAAACTGTGCTAGATAAGTGATATACCAGCGGAATTTTCAACACAGAGACTAAGACATGAACACAGACTAGCATTGGGAAACCAGAGTGTTGAGAGACATTAAGTTAACAGGGAGAAATGCTACGACAGGATGGGGGGGGGGGGGGGGGGTGGTTCAACTGAGAAGAAACAGTTAACTATCTTATCAAAAAGTCCTCTCTTGGTGTTAATGCAAACATAGCAGAAAGCTGATAGTAATGGATGCTAATTGTATTTTTATGAGTCAAAGAGCTTGCAATGCAATGGTAAATTGCGTTTAGCACACACCATGAGTCAACATTCCACCCTTTACTCATTTGATTCTTACTTTAAGTATTTTTACAACAGGGTTGGCCCAAGATCATCTGCAGTGCAAAAACTATGAGAGGAACCAAAAAATGTAATTACAGACTGCTCATTGGGTGTTTATTTTAAAACACCAATTCAATTACACCAAAACTCCACATTATATAATCCCTCTGTGGTTTTGAAAAATTACTATTTAAAACTCAAGAACTAACAACAATGTTAAGATACCTTTAAAGAACTAAAATAAAGCACTCAACCAAGAAAGTGGAACTATTTAATAATAATAATAACAGATTTTCTCATGATCATTCAATTATCTTCAGAGAAAAACCCAATAGGGGTCTGGCTCAAACTTTATTCCAAATCGAATAATTGGGTCTCCAGTGCTAAAAGTCACACTATCACTTATTCGACTGCATGCTGTGCAAGAGGCAATAAAGGGCCAAGGGAGGAGGGAGCAGATTGGGTGCTTCTATCCCTGGGAATTTATAATGGATCCATTAACAGCAATTGGTGGTCGCATGCCGAATTACTTTAAGTGATATTTTAAGGTGTGCGGTTATTCAGTCTCCCACACGGAGACAGAGAAAGAGTGTGATTAGTACAATTGTAGAATGAGGGCAGTGGAAACCAACATGCAAGTTTATTACAAAAGGAGCCAGAGGTAAAAACCAAAGCTTTATTAGTCCTTATTTGATGTCATGGCCCTTTGAACAATACCAATGACACATAGTTGAGAAGAGCCGAAAAGACAGACAAAAGGGCCAAATCCGGGGCCTGTAACTGCTTGTCCAAATCCCTGAACATCCTGCAAAGGCCTGAGGCATTGTTCACATCCATTATCTTTGCAATGACTGGGTGCTACATGAGAAAACAGATAGTCTTTCAAACTAATGGATACAGGTGTGATCATCCAGGTCCACCAAGGTCCTATATCAGCACAAGACCCCACTACTATATTTAAATAGTATGAAAGACAAGAAACCAAAGGTGGACATAAGCCAGACGCCTGCCTGTCTGTCTAAGGGGGGTTTTGCTGCTTGAACCTATAGTTTATAATTAAATGCAGATTGTGTGCAAGCCCATTTACATCTATTTTGAGCATTTAATCAAATGGTACAACAAACCAATGTAAAAGTAAAAATCCAAGAGTTTATGAAAGATACTAAAGAAACACATGACAATGACAAGAATCAACACAGATTGCGAAACTTTATATACAAAAATAAGGCCTTAACTGTAATAATAATCTTTAGAAGCATTTAGACAAATTCTCACTAAAAGTCAACTGCAAACCAAAACACATCTGTTAGACTACAAAAAAAACAGTAGTTTTTTTCCGAGGTGTGTTTGAAATTCCACATTCTAGTGACACTGATAACTGGATGATAAAGCTCTAAGCTGCTTTTTGTAAAACGAAGGCAGCAAAAAAATCTTTAGCGAGTCTGGACAAGTTTCAAGGGGGGTTGGGGACAAACATTCTACACTTGCTAAGAGGGATAGGAAATGGACAGACAAATAAGAAAACACACACACACACAACCCCCCTTGGCGTATACCTTTCTGGTTGATTACCATTTCCCCCCTCATCTCTTGCTTCGGTTACATTTGGTGAAATGGACTAGAAATTGTCACAAATTGTAGGATGGCTTCGATGAGGACACTCCCTCTATTCTTTCCTTTACCCTCTATTGGCTCGTAATGGGAATTCTCACCATTTGAAGAAAAGAAACTCTAATTCCGCTTGGAATGTTTCCTCTGGGTGGGGCTGGAGAAACTAGACACAGACGCCAGCCCCTCACTACACTCACATTCTTGCCTCTGGCCTTTAAATTTTTTACTATCAAATGCCTCCCTTTCAAGGGTTAAAGTTACCACCCTACTGGAGACTTCACACTGCTCTGAAAACGGGGAGGATGAAATGGCACCAAAGCACTGCAATAAAACATTCCTTGGACAGGTGGGAACTCATACAAACCACCGTGATCACAAAAGTCAGATGATATTCTTTAGAGGAAAGACCATTGCTAATTGAATCCCCAATGATCTATTGCACAGATGGGCTTCATATCGAGCTGACACCACCGATCACCTCATAGCACCCAGGAGAGCTATATGCATGAAGCTTCTCCATCAAGATGGACCACCGAGCTCTGTCAAAGCTATCAGTGAAGGACTGACAGAGCTCACAAGTACATTTATGTCCAATAGAAAGAATTTGGTGTTATAATAATGTGTACCAGATATCATGCTGTTTGAAGCCAGTATTCACGTGTGAGGTAATCAGGTCGTTGATAATTTATATGGAAAATCATTCCACTGCGAAAGCAAGCCCTGATATAATAAGAATTGATTGCTGCCGGCTTCCTTGAATCGCTGGTGTGGGGGTGAAATGTTGTCAAGGTGATGCTGACGGTTAAATAATGCAACAGAGTTCGACAAACAAGATTGTTCTCTGAACCCAAGGACAAATTTACTGTTGTTCGCTCAGAAACACTCACATTTGGGGGAAGGGAGAACATCAAGAGTGTGTGACCTCAAGCACTGCCTTTCTGTTTATTCCCAATAATCACTTTTAACATAGCAACTGAGTGGCAAACACATCTGAATCCCAAAACAACTCCTATGATTACAATTTCCTTCTTACTCATGGTTTCAAATGAAAGATTGAGAATGAATATATTGTCCACTAAAATAATAAACAGGAAGTAGTTTAAAAGATTTTGCTAATTGGCACCATATATTTCTCCTGACAAATGCAGAATCAAAGTAGCGGGGGTGTTCCTATTGACCTCATGCCTTTGATATGGTCATCATACTTGCCAAATGAGAGGCCATAATTCAAGGCACATGCCCTCTTCGACATCAAGTGAGCCTGATTAAAACTCCATTAATCACCCTAGATTAGCATCCAAAGCTCCCCAAAAGGGCATATGTCAGCTACCACCAAAAACGCTTGGTTTAAAGGCCACACAGCTATATGGTCGAGCCTCATCCATGTGTTCCATGAAAGGTTTAATGGCGGCTGTTTGACCTCTCCATTAACGTGGAAAGGATTTGCTGAATTCTAGCCAAAAACACACATATACACACACAAAGGAACTTTAAACTTATTCAAGTATACCCAGTCCTCTTGAAATCTGTAACTGAAGTTGAAGTCAACATCCTTTATCTGCAAACTGCTACTTAATTCAGTTTGCTAAGATTAGAAGTAAACACTACTGCTAACTTTACACCCAACCTCTGCAGTTTTGCCAAAGGTGTTAACTGATTGACTGAGGCTTATCCATTTAAGTGTGAAAAGCTTTAAAAAAAAAACAACCCCCAACACTCATTTAAAAATACCATTTGTGGCATCTGTTCTCTTTTGTGCAGTCAGTGCAATCAAACCAGTCTCTTCACATCCCCCTCAACCCTGCAATCTGATACTGTTAGCACAGAGAGCATAATTAAATACTAAAGGACAGAAATAAAGACGGGTGGGACAAAAAAAGAGGGCGGGGGTGGGATTGATGGCCTTTAGCTCAAAACCATCTTTTGTGTTAAATATTGTTCCATTACTTCACTAACAAAACAAAAAAGCTAAACTGTCATAGATCTAAAAATAAAACAGAAATCACTAATATCAATTCAATGTAAATTATGACCTTTGACAGTCACAACGTTTTGAATTGTCAAAATGTACACTTTTTCATGGAGTGCATTGACTAAATGCGTTCAACCACACCACACATACACCAGTATTTTCAAAATCAGTTTTTTTATTTAATTTTTAGAAATATCATCCACTAGAGCAGCTCGAGTACAGGGAAAGTTATTATTGTTGATTCTAATTACACAAATATTTTTCTTTGTCTTTGCTAAAAAGCTAATTTTGTTCTTTTAGTTATTTATTTAAAGAATTAAAGACGAATTTCAAACATTTTATAAATTACAACAGCAACAAGAATCTGCTTTTGATCCAAGTTTCCCTGAAATGATGTTAATAACATTCCAAAACAATCTGTAAAAAGGAATATGATGTGTCATTATTATGCAACTATGGCTGAAACTAAAACATGTCTTTGGGTCTTTTGATGAGATTAAACTGAATTCAAGTCATGCTAGCCAATCAAGTTCCTACAAAATTTGTTTGCATTTTCACTGTCTACAAAAAAAGTGGTTGCTAAAAAAATCTTCACTTGCAGCATTTTTGAGGATAAATAGTAAAACAGCACTGAAATATTCGGTTACAAAATTATAGCCAGTGTTATAAGCCGTATTCAAACCAATATCACCTGTCTGGCACTGATCAAAGATTACATCTACTCATTGACTTAACATGTACATCACTCATAAACCACAAAAATGTTGGTATTGATGTGGACACGTAGATAAATGTTCTGGTGTTTTATCGTCTGAATGGTAATGGTTACCTGCTTGGTATAGAATCAAGCTGTGTGGTATAGACCCAACTTTGAGAATAGATTAGCAGCAATATTTTTTTAAACCACTCGATAAGAGTCTCACGTTAACGCAGCATGTTAACACTGATAACAGCCCACCACAAATTTAAACATACGTCTGCATACCAGGTTTATTTTAAACATACTGTTTAATAGTGCACAACCATGCATTCAGATATAAAATATCCAATGTTCAACATAACTGTATTGCAATTTATTAGAAAAATAACGGACAACAATGGCTGAAATTTTTCAATCAAAATGTAACTGACCACATTTCCCCAAAACGAACACATTTTCTATGGAGATAGTCTACACTTCCAGTAAAAATGTTCTCTAAGAAGAGAATATGCCTGTCAGCCCTTTCAGGGCACTCAATCTCCTATTGTTTCCTATCCACACAAACAAGCCTATATTTGAAAAGCAGCATGCAAGCCTTTAGACCATTACCCTTTATCAATGCATCTATATAACAACATGTGTGTGATGAAACCATCCCAACCAGCCAGGCAACATACAATCTTCCCAAACGACAATGTACTCTTCTGTGCTTGTTGTTACTGATCTACAGGAAATAAAAATTCTTTGAACGCGTTTGATGTCATGGACCAACAATAAACGCATGCTGGATGTTTCGTGTAAAAATAATCCTTCAGAACATCAAAAGACAGCACCATCTTCTGAATTAAAATGGACTGACTGAGGTTTTATGCTAAACGGACTTTGATTGAAAGCATGTAAATTTCAAGGGTTGAAGGATGCTATAAGAGTGAGCATATTAAATTAGAGCAATCCATTTTTCCCTGATTGATCGATCACTCAAGCGCAGCTGAGCAAATCGAGAGCTCAGACCTGAGGCCACTAAAATGGATGACAGCACTACAGAGAAATGTCTCTCACAACTCACTCACTCAGGTCTGAGTTATTAGATATTAGATTTTTTTAAAAGTTCATTAATTATTATTGAAATAATAGGGTGATGGTCGATGGTCGCAATGAAGGTCAATTTTAACAAAAAAAAAACCCTGTTAGTACCAGGCATCCTCATTATCTGCGGTAAAAGACAGGCATTTTCAAATCGGGAGTCTTGATTGATTAGATTATTTTTATTAAACGGTCACAAATCTCTCTTTCTTTGTTAATGTCTGATTTATGTGTAATATGTAACACTAAGTCCCAATCTGTGCACTATTCACACTTTTAAAGGTGTGTAATGAGAATTAGTTATTTTCAAAGCGTAGTGTACACAAAAAAAGTGTCCGAGCGGTGTCCGGGTGTGTGCTTTCTCTGGTTAGTTATGAAGTGTAGATCCATGAACACTCAACCAGTTGATATTGCCTGCGTTCGCGTGGGAAAAGTTTTCTTTGGGACCCAAACAAATGAGCACTCTGTAATATGACTCATTTTTTAAAAAGATGCTCATAAATGAGCAATATCAACAAAACAAGTGTTTTACTTATTATTAGAATATTTCTTTAATGAAGGAATGGCAAAGTAAGAGTTAAGTTCTCTTGCGTGATGACTTGGCAAAACTACTTCAGTCACGTGATGATTTAGTGCGTCCCAGATCATGCACACACTCTTCTAACACACTAAAAAGTATGTACATTTTCTTCTTAAAATGAGTATCTACTTTAAGGGTACAGTGCGCAGTGTTTGGATTGGGACGCAGCACAAGACTTAAGTTTAAAGTGTATCCCTATTTCGACTTGAATTATCGTTAACATTTTTGCATTTGCCACAATTTTGTTCAAAGCAAAAGACAGTAGAGGAGAGACAAAATATGCAATTTCTTACACAGTCAAAGTCTAACTCAGGTTGCTCACAATAGAAGTTTTATCAACTGATCAAACATAGAAAGAAGGAAATAAAATAGAAAAAGAATTGGAAAGAGTTTTTAGATTGAAATTGAGATTTGATAGACTTGAAATTTCAGAATATAAAACCAAAGCATGTGCTAAATAATGTATTAAATAAGTATTTATGGGGACATTTTATCTTCACAACCTGTGCTGCTTTTTATACCAGTGGATATCCAGCCAATTCCGGTCTGATCTCTATAAGGGCTGGTCACCAAAATTGTACCAATTTGTATTTTTGAGGTGGATCAACCTGAACGAAAATTATTGAAAACTTAGTTTAGCCATGTAAACTGTAAAACAAAGCTTTTGACTTGCACAGAACCAGAAATACATTTTCTAGTCTTCTAAATGACCAAGATGAGTTTAGAGTTAGGATCATGTTGCAATCACTTCGACCGACATGCTTTAGATAGCACAGTATACCATGTTTGGAATCTTAAATATAAGAACAAAACTGTCTGTTTTGGTGAGAAGCAAGAAAAATGGGCAAGTATGGCCTAAAAAAATGTATGACCTGATTACAATATCTGAGTGAAGAAAAATACTTGATGTGTTTTGAACATTTAAATCATTGCATGTGTGAACAGTCAGGCCGGCACACGTCGGTAACATTTTGCGTCTTGTATTGCAGCTTGACAGAGTGCCTCTCTGGTCACAGGCCAAGACAGCATTACAGCACACTGCCACGAGCTTGTTCTCTAGAAACACCAGCAGTAGGGGGAACGACAGAGGAAAGTGAGACGGCAGGAAGAAAGAGTGAATGAAAAGGCTCTCCTGTTGGGCCGCCTGCCAGAGAGCCACACTTCAGGGATATCCAGGGACAAAAGCCTTATGTCAGAACAGAATTCCCTAAAGACTCGGAATGAACAAACCGAGAAATTAACTGACACTGCCCTCGGACTGTGTCTGAGGGTACAGCTTGGCTCACAGCAGGAGGCTATTGATGACACGGGAAGATAAGGACAATGGCTTCAGAAAGAAGGAGAAAGCATGAGAAGCCAGAACCTAAAGGCAACATTTCTTTTGTACAAATGCCAACATTCAAAAGGAAATGTTTTTACGCATCCTGCAAAAGAACTTAAAACCTCTGGTTTACAATTAAAATGTATTCAGCGTTTTAAAGGTCTGTGGTTGCAGGTTGTTTCTTTATTACACAAATGCCATCTATTTTGCCCTTTTTACACGAAAGGATGTTCTGAATATACCAGGATAAGTTTCAGCTCAAATCAGTCTAATTGTGGCACAGTTTTTGGGGGCGTGTTTGTAACCTAACATAATAATTTGGCAGAATACTTACATTATGAAGTTAGAAAATGGAACATCCACTTTGTGGAGTGAAGCCTAATCAGTAACTGCTGCATCATCTGTGCGTTAGATTTTAGACAACCCTTTCGGGATGTCTGCTGATTCCATGAGAAAGTGATTTATATCCACCATGCTTATTCTCTTTTCTAGTGTGTTGACGTTCAAATTAACCAAAACATAAGATACTTTTACAGCACCTCGTTGGAAAACAGTACCGTACCTGGAACCCTTACCTTTTTTCTAATAAGTTTGAATGAAGTTCTAAAAGTAAGCTTGATTCTCATTGTTTTTGGCTCGAGGCAGGTACGTATGCATACATTTCCACAGATTATAGACATAGGTGTGTGGTGGCAAGTCCATCCAGAACCGACTAGTGAAAGTCAGTGGAATCATAAACTCGGATCAAGGTGAGTCGAGCGAAGTCAAACCAAACAGTCATGTGGTTACTAAAATCCAGTGAAAATTACTCCTTAAACAACAATGCCTAGCACCAATTTTAGAAGCTCTTGGTGATTAGCTACATATCTGTCCTGGTTTCAACATGCACAGCCTTAGCATTGTTACAACAACAAAAAAATGAAGGTAAAGTGCACCTTCATATGCAAACGCACAAAGATAAAAAAAGGACTTTGTAATGTTTTCTTTGCAATTCTGAACCTAGTTTGCCATACCTGATGCTATAAGTTAAAACAGTTCATTACTTTAGTAAAACTAATATAATTACATCACACATTTTATTATCAACTGTAAGCTTTTTAAAAGTATGGTAATAATGATTTGTTCTTCATGAGTAACACTTGACATTAACAAAGCATCTGTTGCCGTTTTGATATTTCTGTTTTAATTGACTTCATAAAGAAGCCTTATGTCTACATTCAAGCAATTTTTTTTCATCTTTCATCTTCACACTCATATTAAAGTTTAAACAACTTCTTTGGTGCCAGATCAGCACAAATTCTTGTTGAGCTTGAAAGCGGGGGATTAAATTTCCTTTTCACACAGATTAAGGTTCTGTTTGAGTTCTTTTACAGTTTCTGAACATGTAAAGACGTACAATGTAAAGAGATAATCCTTCCCTTGCTTAGTGCTGCAAGAAAACATGCTGTATTGCTGCTCTTATAGGTCAACAGTGATGAAGTGAAAGACAACACAAAGCTTGTGAATGCCAAGCATACTGAAACCCCTCAGAGATTATTGAAAAGTCATAGAATATATAAACACAAACCTGTTTGAATGAGTCATCCATGTTCCAATCTGCCATTCCGTTTGGCGTGTTGAATGATTGTTGTTCAGAGAGGGAGTCATCGGGTTCATCTTTCACCTTCGTGCTTGGCGACAAGGGGCGTTTTTTAGCAGCAGAGGGTGAGGCGGTGTAGACAGGGAAGGGATATGGAGGAACCCCTATACCTGCTTGCTGAAGAGCAAGGCTTTGCTTCCTGAGGAACTCCAAACCTTCGCTTTCCTCTTCTTCGCTACCATCTTCCCCGTCCATCATCTCATCATCATCATCTTCATCCCCTTCGGACCCTCGTCCCCGGTCCATCTCATCTGCAGTGTCCTCCTCGTGTGCTAGGTCAGAGGCAGTTTTCATGGGCCCTCTTGCAGCCAGAGGTGGTGGACCACCTTTCAACGCTCTGTCTCTGGAGTTTTTGTTGTAAAAATCTGGGGTTAAAGGGGTACCCTGAGCCCTGGCAGAGGCCATGATGGCCTGCTGTGCAGCCAGCTGCTGGGTGTAGAGAATGTGTGCTTCCCTGAGGTGTCTCTCCTTCCGCTCCATCTCCAGCTTTGCTTGTTGCTGTCTCTGGAGGTGCTCCATAACCGCTTCCAGTTTGACACCAGCAGAACTTCCGAAAGCCGCCTGAGAAAATGCACCGGCCAGGCTGCTGTCTTGAGACAAGCTAGGCTGAGGTGGACAAAAGAGAACAATTAAATCCTTTTTTGTCTTAAAAAACTAGACCTTTTTAACAAGTAGATACACAATTATTGCGGTTTTAGATTTGAATTTAATTACTGAACTTAACCTACAGACCATTTATTTTTGTTAAAATTTTGATACTTGAAACATTGACAGAGTTTGAAATACTGTATATACATGTACAGCTTCTAGGGAGGGATTTTTGTAAAAAATGTGCAGTTAAATACAGAAATTTTCTCGAAGAAACAGTTAAAAGCTAGTTACATAATTCAGTTTGACAACCCAATCAACACTCTTTAGGTTTTTGCTCATAACACTGAAACTTGATTAATGGTTATTCTAGAAAATTGGAAGTCCTCTGAAAGAAAAAGGTTTTGTGGTAACAAAACAAAAATCAACATAGCACCTTTTATAAGTGTGAGATTCTGGGACAGAGTTCTGTTGGACACGTATTTGCGTACATATTTATTCATCGACTGTTCAGAATACACCCTGAACATGAATATCTAGAGAAGGCAGTGTCTTCAAACATGAACTCAATTACAGACTCGAAGCAGTCATTAGTGACTAAAAATTACACATCGGACCTTTACTTAGAATGACACTACAGTACGTGACAGTCAATAGATACGACATTTTTGACCATGGAAAAAACAGCTCATACGAAGTACATTTAAGGGCCTTAATATGAATGAGCACCCTTTACTCAACAACATTTTCCCCAAAATTAAAAATAAACGAAAGTTTAATATTAGGACGGCTTCGGTTACAGTAACGTTAACGTAACCACAAAAACAAAACAGTAAATTTCGTTAAAGTCATTATTTTCTTATTACACGGGAACATGAATACACGTAATCAAACTACATAGAGCAGATTCGCAAGTTTGTCACTCAATTCATAATGCCAAACCAGCACACACACGGTTTAATCACAAATGACAAGATGGAAATCTACTTCCTGTACACGATTTTCACTCCTACCAAGAGTATTTCTGTCACAGAATGGTTAAACTCGCAGTTCGCCGTTAGCTTATTGCCCAGTAGGCCCTGCTACCTTTGACCCCCCTAATAGTGGCGACTGCTTCGGATTGTAAAACGACCGGATGTCCTGCCAAAATGGCGTGTTGATTTACATTCAGATAAATAATTAATTTCCAGTCGATTTATGGAGCTACTTTATGACTAATTACAGCGTATTTGATAAATGCTCGCAGTCACGGCGGATATTGCAAGCACAGGAGAATCATGGCTGCCTAAAAAGTATGGCGCTCTTCCAAAAACAATTAAGCTATTAAAAGAGAAAACTAGTGGCCGACGCAACAATGTAAAGAGTTCCCATGGATACAGAGGTAATTTTGAACTTTCTGTGGGTTGGTAGCACACAAGTAAACTTTCACAACGTATACAGTATTTGTTGGATCATAAAAATCTTGAAATCGTGACGTGTACAATTAGAGTTTTAGCGACCAAAAGAGCTTGACGCGAAGCTAAAACTGGGTTAAATTAGCTCGTAAGTAATTAGTACTAAGTTTTGGACGTCTCTTAACGGTGATATCCGCGACCTTTCATGAGCAGATATGAATTACAGTAACACCGCGGAGTATAAATACTATCAACAGGGCTCTGTGCCAACGGGACGGAACTCACCACTTGTGCTTTGCTGCTACTGGAATTGTCCACCATCACTCTTTCCGAGATAAACCACCGTGCGTGTTTGGCTCAGCTCGCCGAGAACCTGCGCATCCACTCGAACGTTTAATATCCCCTCAGATAAACGGCGATAAACCTCTCGGTGTTCAGATAGGAGGAAAAAAACAGTCGATGTTGGGGCCAGTCAAAGGGGAAACGCCTGACCTCACCTCCCGAACTGCGCGCTTAGGGACTCCCACAGTCCCCTCGACTTTTCCTCCTCCAACCAACCGGAGCCAAACCCCCGCACATTAGCGCACATTTAAACCCCGCCCCACCGGCTCGTGCAACAAGTTACTACGTTCTTACGTTTCTCCTATCCAGCAGCCAAGTGAAATATTTATAGCACAAAAACCGATAGGACTTAACGTACTCTTACGTGGCTGTTTCATGGAGCTAATATTAGATGGTGACTTTTAGACGCTGCATTACTAGACCGCTTTGGACACTCCACCAACATAGGTGTATGAAGCACAATATATATACATAGTATCATAAAATTTCATTCCCACCACATTTTTTCACCTTGTGTGTTCGTTTCGAGTAAACCGGACAGCTTAAAAACAGTTTGATTTGTGGTGTCAAACACTCTCCTATACTGCCATCTGTTGGTTAAAGCGTGACACTATATCTTCAAAAGTTGCTGTCGATAAGTTTCTTGTTTATATGGTTTAACATACTGAGAACTAATACAGCGACAGTGCTTTTACTAACATTTATGAAATACCTAATCGTAGTAACGAAAATTATTTTAATGATTAACCAATTCAGACCCATTTTAATGGACACCTTTGCTTTCTTGCTTGAGAATTTACTGAATTCTAGAGCGGGTTTTCATATATGACGCTGTTTGGCATTTTATCATAAAAAAAAGCTTTCAGATTTTAGTTCGACAAGCCATCAAAACAAGTACAAAACCTTTTTCAGTGTTGTTTTGATACTTATAAAATAAACCAGGTCTGAAAGGGTTAAGCGTTTGTTTATCTTGTACATTTTTAAAACTGTAATTTCAAGAAATCAGGGATTTAATCAACTACAGAAAAGTGATTTACCAAGTTCAACGGTCATGTATAAATCTGCCTAAATGTAGTTTAGCAAAGTATGTTTGATTGTAACAACAAACATCAGAAGCAAAGTTATTAATCAGATATAGACCAAAACAGTGTAAAGATATAGCTCCCTTTATTAGGTCCATCAATATTTTACAAGCAAAAGATCATAATAAAGGCCGGTTAAATAGAACACAAACACCACGAGACGAGGCAAAGACTTCAAGTACAGTGGTCTCTCAGTCCTGATGAGAGCAGGAGTCCCCCGGGAAGACTCTGCAAACAAAAGGAACATATAAATATAACATCTTGAAAAAAGAACACTTGAATCAGACATTCTTATAAAAGACTACTAATCTTATAAAAGAATACTAAAGAATAACATCTAATACATTCATTCTGGAGAAACTTTTATTATGAAGCCTTTCATTTGAAAGCATTCAGGTAATTTAGTCATCAGATCTTCTGATCATTGATGGCTGCATGTTCATTAAATCAATTGAAGCGTATTAAAACATTTTTTCAAGTTAAGGTTTGACCTCATCTTTCTCAGTTGTCAACACTAAATAGACTAAATTAACACTTGTGCATTGTTAAAATTCACTACCCCTTCATTATGCTTGTGAAACACTAGAAGTACACAAAAAGGCTGTTCATGCGTCTCAACCTCAAAGGACAGCAGGTGCATAACTGCACTTTTACTTCTGAGCGCTTATTTGATTCTCAGGTGCATCAAGGTAAAAAATAATTACAATAGTTAAAAGATTTTCCTTTTACTGTGGCCAAAAATGTAACCTAATTAATGATCAACAGTAAAAATGCCAAATCAAAGTGTCAATGTTAAAGACGAAGTTTCAAATTTCCATAATACTTAATACATTGAGAATGTTTTTTTTTCTAAATTACATTAAAAAATAAAGATTGTACAGTAGTTTGTTTACTTTTTAAGATTTGTTACCAATAACAATTTATTTTGCTCAAGCAGATAAAGTTTTAGGACGGGGATGTCCAAACCTTTTGCAAAGAGGATCAAATTTTATAAATAGAAGATGTCCGAGGACCAATGGTTCTGGGATTTTTTTTCACCGCTAAACGAGTAAACACAATTTTATACAACTCACGCAGATATTAACTCTATAAACAATATTCTGCATTTCATTAATATCTGGAGTCAGATAACACAATATGTACTGTAAATAATGCACGCAACTAGCAACTATCAAAATATTAATAATAATAATTTTAACCAAATCTTATCCAAAAGTTAAATGATAAAAAAGTAAAGTTACAAATGGGGGTGCAGGGTTCCCCAAATCCAGTCCCAGAGGGCCAGAGCCCGTACATTTTAGTTTCAACCCTGCTACTCTAACAGGTGTGTTTAACAATCGCTAAACCAAAATGAAATCTGACATGCTTGCTGTAGGCAAAGAAATAAAACATTTTTTCTAACAATGACAAAAAAAAAAAAAAAAGAATGTGCAACATGTCTTTGCTTGTTTTACTTAAGTTTTCTAACCCTAATGCACATTTACATTGCAGTTAATTGCATATGTACATGTTGAATAAATTAATTGATTTATTTCACTCTTGGTGTTTTGTTTTGAGATTTTTCAGTAAAAAAAAAAACTGTAGTCTTGCTTGGTCCTGTGTCCAGGAAGGGTTATATTTCAGATTAAAATCTCTTTTTGTTTGAAGTGCTGCAAGCAACAGTGCAGCAGATTCAGCTGATCACTCCTGCGAAGCACTAAACTAGTTCACAGTGATACTCACCACAGTTGAAGATATCTATACTTTGTCAATGCCAAGTTCCTCAGGTGTAGAGATGCCAAGCTCAGAGAGCGTAGGCCGCAGTTCTTGAATGACATAGGGGTAGATGTCTTTGTGTGGGCCAGCCTTGTCCTATATGACAAAAAAAATGAAAAAGAAAATGTATATTTACACATTTAATTTCGTCAAAAACCAACAGTTTAGGACTAGATTCTGGAAACAAACACAATTACTAGTTAAGGTACATGCTAGCCACACATGAATGCATACATGCATACCTTGACAGCCTCTAGAATGCGGATGGCACTGGCCAGATCATCAAGTCTTCTGCAGGCTCGGAGTGCTGCATCCAGAATTTTGGGCTCAGGTACCAAGTCATAACCAACCAAGGCATTCATTCCTGAAACACAACAAACAAAAGGGAACAAGAGCACATTTAACATCTTGCTAAAAGTTATTTATTATATTATATCCCCCATATATAGGGAGATCTTATAACAAATGTTTTGATTTTAATGGAGGCACAATGGGGCTATTTCTCCTTTTAGAAAAAAAAAGATACACAGCCGCCAGCACAATGGAGGAAGCATCGTCTTCAGGAAAAAACTTGCAGAATAATTTCTCATTAAACACTCCTTAGAGCTGCATACTATGCCGGGCCGAGCTTTTATGACATGGAAGCACAGCGGTGATGCACGAATACCTTAAACGAAAACATCAGTAGGATAAGTAAAACTATCGCTTATATCACCATCAATAATTATTACTATTGTGTAATATTTGTATTGTTCAAGTGCGTTTGTTTAAACTGCTAACTTCGGGACAGTTGCTCTAGATCTACGGGCTGTCTACAGAAATTTCCATAAATTAGTGTGAAAGATGTATGTCATTTATGCAAAAAAAACTAGCGTGACTTTCAGCAGTGAACTAGAAAACTATTTTTCACTTCAGTAAAGTTCTACACTGATCCACAGATTCGCTTTTCCCAGCTCAATATCATAGAAGTATAAGCATTGATGATTATCCTTCTTCATAGATCACAGAAATGTGTTTTTGGTGTTGGGCTCTTTACAGTCGCTTCCTCGGCCATCAAGTTCATGCTTTATATCGAGTGTGTATTTTTGATAATCACAATATTAAGATGTGCGCGAGCAGAAACACTCGTACATTGACAGCAATACAATTCTGCGATCTCTTAAAAGGACTATTTCTGCTCAAACAGATTTGTAGCTTGTTGACTAAGTTACATAGATTACAAACAGCTGTCACACCAATTTTTGGAAATTCCCGCAGACAGCGAGTATGAAACAAAGACAACTAATTAATTATCAAAATAATCATCAATTGCAGCTCTACACATATTGATTTGCTTCTAAACCAGGTTTGAAAGCGTTCACTTAGGCGCAGAAAGTGTTCTGCTCATGTGTTTGGTGTGAATGCCCTGTCATGCAGACAGCCACTTCCCATTCAGCCTCGCAATAGAAACAAACACTTTTTGAAAATAGTGACATCATAGTATTACAATTTTTTATTAATGCCACAAAGGAAAAAAAAAAACTTTCCCTCATCATGAACAAAATTGTGGACTGCAGCAAAAAATATATTCAAGGGTTAGGGGTTTAGTGAACATGACAGCCTCCGCTTCACTCACCTTTCCTGAGCTCCCAAGCATCGATTTCTGGGTTACTGAAGTAAGTGACCCAGCGGGCATCAAACTCCTCATCCGTCTCATAATCTCCATGGGAATATGCACGAGCAGCTAGTGGGGCTAGGGAGAACCAGAAATCAATTTTAAAGTTTCAACATGCGAAACCTGTGAATAGCTGAAAACTTGCATTTACAAAGTTTTAATTCGAGTTATCATGATTTATTTCCTCCCTGTTGAGTTCTGTTCTCTGTTGGCATGCTGCATGTTTATTCAATTGTATTTACATTTTAATTAAAAAAAAATTTTATCTTTGTCAATCAGGTCAAAATGTCTAAGGTTGAGTTCAACATAAGATGCACTGAAAGAATGTCCAACAGCATGTTTGCGCCAAATTATTCTGCATCTTTTCTCTTCATGATATCTGTGATAATGTGTGCCTTATAGACCATGTCTGATCTATAAGCGTTAGCCCTTCATCTACTTTGTAAACGCCAATAAAAATGTAACAATTTAACAAATCTCAACCATTGACAATTTTTTGGTTTTCAAGAACAGAGATCATCCTGATAAAAGGATTAAAAAAATAAACAACAACAAAATTAATGATTTTTTTTGCAGCGAGAATAAGTTTAGAAACATCTCCTTGGTCTGAACTAATGTTTACAAAAGAGATTGTACAGACAAGACACTCTCTGCATTTCCAAACTTGTGTGTGTGTGACCAAACTTCATTCAACGGCAAGATGAACAGTTTTAAGGTCAAACCCAGCTTTGGGGAAGCAGAGAATAGCTTAAAATCAGGTCATTTAACTTCTTAAACAAGGAAATCTACACTGGATAATTGCCTCTGATCAAGGCCAGACACCCAAAAGTTAATACAAAAGCTCAATTTAAAACAGTGGAGTTTAATTTGTTTCATTCTGTGGATTTATGGTAGAGATGCTACTGGAGAACCTGCTAGAGAAGGTTGCGCAAGAATCAACAGCTTGTCTGTTATGGACATATTCCCAGTAAACTGGTACTAGTTCTGACTTTATTTAAGACACATTACAAAGTATACTACAGCGATTTTAGATTATTTTCAATAGTTCAGTGTGTGAGACTTCCAGAGTTTAAAAAGCCTGGGGACACGGTAGTATGAGATTAAAAAAAGTCTAAGAAAAAAAGGGAATTTATATTTAGAGTTCCTTCGCAATAGTGTGGCACGTTACTCATATGTATTATTTTATTGCGTTCCCTCGCAAACAATTTTAGCTGACATATTTAAAAAAAAAAGGAGTTAACATTTGCGAGGGAATGGAAAATAAATGGAAAAATATTTCTCACACCCTTGTTAACATGTCCCTTTACGGGTCCGTAAAGGACAACGTTACGCAAATTAAGGTTGAACGATCAGTAACTGAATATGCGGGTAATATCAAATTGGCGCAAGTTCGAGAAGTACATGCTTCAAGAGGATCGTGCCTCAGGTTTACGATAACGAAACAATAGACATCAAAGTCCCAAACAATTACATGAATAATATTAAGCTTACATGCAAATGGTTCACAATAGGATAGTGAAATAGTCGACGTCATCTTTTCGGGTCACCTTTGTCCGTGAAAGTCATTCCACAATAACAGGAGAGATTTGCTTTGTGGCATTCATGCGCGTGCCTCCCTGTTTCACACGTAATTACTCGCTGCTAAGGTTAGTAGGATTACACCGAGACATGCCAAAAACGCCAACATAATTTGATATCGTTAATAACATTTTTAATAGTTTGACTAACGCTGGAATAAAGGCGCACATGAAAGAACCAGTCAGCAGAAGATGCTCTCAGATTGAATGTCACGTTACTCTGCGCTGGGCCGAAGCCTCACTTTAGTGGGTCATTACAAGGACACTTTGACATAACGAGGACTAAAACAATTATATTCTAATGAAATTGCAGTTGCAAAACGTCAATGACGCTATACTAACAATTAAATAACTTTAAAAGTAAAATTATTTTAAAAACCGTTGAATTGATTTCGCCGGTATGGCTGTGATGAGCTAATATGCTAAGCTAAGTTCAAGGAGTTTGCGTTCACTTTTTATCGTTGTATTTATCCAATCAGTTATCTTTTAATGCGAACAATCTAGTTTACCTGTGTACTGTCGCCGGGACCTTGTTAAACTCCGCGCACCGGAGATAGAGAGTCGAAGGGCGGCTCTAAACATGATGGTGCTCACCGGGATGGCGCACTGCTTGGACTTGAAGAACGGGTGAAGCTGCTTCACAGATAGCTAAAGAGCTAGCTGGCTTGTGACTGCGCATGCGCACTGGCTTTGCGAAAGTGCCTGAGCAGACAGCCAAAACAATGCAAATTTTTATTGCATTTGTACGAAGTACAGGGGCAACGTAAATTTCTTAAAGTTCTACAAATAAAATCCTACTAATAAAACAACAAAATACGTCTACATGCAATTAAAAACATGCAAGATACACCGTTTTAGATTATCTTCCCAAAAGATATCACGAGTCTAAAACCTATATATGGTGAAACATCTCAGAGAAATGGGGTAATTTGAAATGCAATAATATACAAAATGTACACGCCACATTTTAAGGTTTCCTTTCCACCGACAGAGGGCAGCAAAATGTAAGTTACTAAAACTAGCCTGTAAGAAAATTGCTTCCTCCCTCCCTCCCTCCCTCCCTCCCTCCCGTCCTTCCTTCCTTCCTTCCTTTATGTTTAGCTATAGCTAAATACAGTTCAAATAAGAGGTTATATTATTAATAATAAAAGTATCTATTCATTTAGCAGCAGTATACAGACTGAACATTAAGAATGTAATGATTCTTAATTCTGAACATTAAGAATGAAATGACTCTTTCTCTCTATTCTCTTGTCTCTCCCTCCTCTTTCTCTTGGTCCCTCTCTCCTCTTCTCTCGCCCTTCTCTTTCATCTTGGTCCTTCCCTCTTATCCTCTCTCTCCCTCCTCTTTCTCTCAGTCCCTCCCTCCTCTTCTCTCTCTCCCTCCTCTCTCTCGGTCCCTCCCTCCTCTTCTCTCTCTCCCTCCTCTTTATCTCGGTCCCTCCCTCCTCTCCTCTCTCCCTCCTCTTTCTCTTGGTCCCTCGCTCCTCTTCTCTCTCTCCCTCCTCTTTCTCTTGGTCCCTCGCTCCTCTTCTCTCTCTCCCTCCTCTTTCTCTTGGTTCTTCGCTCCTCTTCTCTCTCTCCCTACTTTTTCTCTCAGTCCTTCCCTACTCCCCCCTCCTCTGTAGATTAGGGACACATAAAGGTTATTAGTCCTGCTTTCAGTTGCTGTCAATATAATCATAAAATCTTTCAAGAGTTTTACTATTGTTATAAGTGATGATGAATGTGAGGCTGTGTTTGAACCCTGACCTTCAGATTCATCTCAGATGTTTGGTTTCTTAAGATCAGTGGTAGTGTTATATTAGCAGAGTGTAGCATAAACTTGTGCTGTATTCATTGTTTTAATCTCATATAAATTGGGAATTTCTGGGTTAAAACCAGTCAATTTTGGGATCATTGAACCATAATATCTTTCTTCATTCCAGCTGCAGACGTTAAAGATAAATTAAGGTTTACGCTAACTTTTGACTAACTTTAATAGAACATCTTCCCACTGTCTTGAGAGACAGACGCACACAGGGCAGAATGCACATGAGTAGCTTTACTTTTAAACAACCTCAAAGTGACATTATATGATTTACCTATGTAGAAATTTCTCCTGTTTAAAATGAAACTCAGATTGGCCTGAGGCTCCCGGGTCTGCAGCAGCTTTGCGCTTTGTTATCAAACACAATCAAACTTATTCTCGCTACTCGAGAGGGTCAAACAGCAGATTTACTCAGATGCTGGAAGGAGGGGCCTTATTTACTATATATTTAGTAGAGATTTAAATGTGCGTAAGTTGAAGTAGTCTAATACCGCAGACCCTAATATAAAGGAAGTAAGAATATGCTAGAGATTTCTAAACTACACATTGACTGATCTACTTTAACAAGCTATTAAACAAATAAGTACCCTTTTAAAGGAAGTAATCCAAAAATGTCCATTTTTAATTTTGAAAGTAATTTTTTTTTTTCAAAAAATAGAAATGGGTTATTTTTTCCTTGTATGCTGCTAATCATAAAACTTTTTTGCTGCAGTTTTGTTTTCTGTCATGTAACTTGAATAATTTGCAATCCTATTTCCTTTTAGAACTTTTTTTTTGCCTATTTTATTGTAGTACTAATCCACAGCTCGTAAAAGTTATCTGGCAAGAAGTGTGTTTAAACTGCATTCAAAGGAGATGTAGGGGAAAGGTCAGATATGTAAGGCAAAAGTCAGCTATGGACATCTGTGAGACAACCTATGAACTCCGCATAGTCTGTGGATACAGCTAGACCATGGACAGCAGTTGAAGCAGAAGCTAATTAACTCTTGAGTGCACATTGCTTCACAAGGAGAATAAAAGATGAAGACACAGTTTGCATTCAGATGAGGGGAGGTGTAGGAACTCGTCTCCGGCGCCAGAGATATCAGCTGTTGATGAGCGACCAGTACTTAGAGCGGAGAAAAGATTTTATTGAATTACTGTCTTTCGAGTTTTTGATATAAAATGTTTTACGACTTTGAGATATAAAAACTTTGAGAGAACAGACAACAAGCAGTATTCTGACCCAGTGTTAATCAACTAAATGCTTAGTACTTAGGGCAGATTCGACTTACTTAACTTAAACTGAGACAAAAGGTTGAACAATAATTGAACACCATAAAATAGTGTTGTGAGGATATCCTGAAAATTTCATTCCAGGCCAGAAAATAACTGGCTTGGAACTATTCATTTTGAACCAGTTGATGGTTAAAAAAATAATTGATCAATTCCAAAAATAATATATCAATCTAAAACCAGAAATAGGCTAGTTTTATCAATCATCCAATCCTTTAAACAATTTAGTGATTGCTGCATGTGAGTTGATTTCAGAAATCTTGGTCCCTGTCCCAAATGGTGCCCTCTGGACTTGTGGACTTCACTCGAGTGATGTCATAAAGGCCAGACTCGAGGGGCCCTTGATTCAAGGCCTCGAGGGTGCTCTGAGCTCATATCTTGGGACAGACTTGCGTCTCGCCGGACGCAGAAAAAGATCTGCTGGTGTTTATCGTTGACTGTATGTAACATGGGCAGAGTGTTCGTGAAGTCAGCCATAGGGTTTTGGAAAAGTTAAAAGAATCTCAAAATCGGCGTAGCCAGTTCTCAAAAGCGCGACCTCATAGGTGGGACATGGCCGTAATTGAGGTATCTAAGATCATTTTTTTATATGTTTTAAATAAACAAATGTAAAAATAATTCAGCCCTCTCAGAGTGTTCATGAACATCAAAACTAAATCGGAATCAACAAACCTAATGGAGCCAGGGGTAGAAACATGTTTTTGTTTTCAGCACCAAAGTTGGCTAGTTTTAACATTGGAGTGAATGAGAACTTGCTGTGTTTTGGAGTCAGCCTCAAGCCTCGGGAAATGACAGTTCATTCACTTCCCATCGCGCTTCAAGTGGGATTGAAGAAGGTTGCCCCTTGGTGTTTACTTTATAACTGTGATTCAACCTGACTGTATTACCTGCTTTGAAGTCACCATGGTTTTTGCAAAAAGACTTTTAATGCTGCAGAAGAGGTTTTAGTTGTTGTTTAATTGTTGTTAATTCACAGACAATTAAGACCTAACTCTTAAAAGAATTTGGATAAATGTTGCTCAACATCTCCGATCTGAGTGAGCTCCTCCCAGCAATCGTCTGATTGGTCATTCACAAAGAATTCTGGGTTGTAGTGTGTGAGAGCCCTTCTTCGATGCGGTCTTTGCCGCAGACTGCATAAAGTGCGCATAGAGGGCACTAATGACACCCTTCAGAGCCTAAAAATGACAAGTGGGACACTTCATTGGCACTTGCGATTTAAGTCCACTAGTACACAAGTGTGCCATTTGGGACAGGGCCTAAATTAACACAATATACACTCCAACAAATGCCACCTTCTTTAGTAATATTTTTTTTCAAAGGATTCAGTCATAAACTCTAGTCCTGTCCCAGAGCAGCTCTTTTAAAACTGTGAAAATCACACGAACTAGAAGCTCTTTTCCCTGGCTTTCCAGACTCCTCTTGTGCCACCAAACAACTGTTCTCCCCTGGGAGTGGGTGTGCTTCTGCAGGAGCCTGATATCCTGGTTCCAGAGGGTCCAGTGGGTCTTTGGACAAAAGTATGCAGATGGAGGGCAGAGTCCTGTGGATGGTCATCTGGAGAGGACTGCTCTCCTGATTCTCCCACAGCTCATTCACAGTCCTGTACTGAAGCTTGGTCACCTGGTGTAAGCCTTGCACTCTTCTTTTCATGATCTCTGCACAGGTGATTGTTTTGGTCAAGGCTCGCCCCGTCCCACTGAACAGAACCTGTGATACAGGAGGCAGGCCTAGGTCTCCTTCAAATCGAGAGAATGCAAAGTTTAAGAGGTTCCTGATTTTGCTTCCTTCCTTCACACGCATCTCCAGCACATTAGAGGAAAGACCTGGGATGGGACACGGCATTGCTTCACCGGTGGAACAGACCTTTCGGAACCCCGGGACTGGTTTGATTGAAGGAGCAGAAGCATTTGTTGGGTTGAGTTGCACGGAGGGTGTGCATTTGGATTGTGTGCCATCATGAAGCTTGGTGCTTTTCATAAACATACCTATTGAAGTTTTCCCAAAAGGTTTCTTTTAAGATGTGATGTGTTGTATTTTCAGCTGATGTGAAGGAAACCAAATAATCTAAAATTGCTAAAAGTTCTTTTAGTCCCAAAGCTCTGAAATGATTGGCAAGGTGTCATTTACTTCACACCCTCTGGCCGCTCATATGAAGGGAAGAAAAACGTTTGGTTCATAAATGTAGCGAATTCGTTCAAGCTGAAAGTGCTGCGTATCAGCAGTTTCTCAGTCAGAATCTTTGAAGAGGGTTTCAGGCTCAGAGAGAGGAGAGCTGTAAGCAAACAAGGCAAAAGATGAAGAATACTGACACAAATGTGTTTTCTCAGCAAACTATGGGATGGAACCTGTCAAAAATATTCATCTGGCTTTTGCTACATGTGATCTGGTGATAGATACTATCACATCACATCTCTTTCTAAAACAAATAAAAATAAATTAATCATGTGCTTTATGCTGTAGTGTAAAAATTTAAAAGTATTTATTTGTAAGTTTTGTCTATTTGTACAATGTATAATCAACTCTTGATTTAAGTGTTTAAAAAACTTTCCTCTTATTTGCAAGTAAATTTCGTTTTGTGTATTATTGTGAAGTGTTACTGCTTTGAAAGAGCATAATTGTGTTGCTAATTCTTTTCATCATTTGTTTTCATTGAAGAAAATAAAAATAAAATTAAAAATTAAATACAAAAAAAGAATGATGATAATTTTTCAGGAACTAGATTATTTATTTATTTTTTCTAAACAGCCCTTTTTACCTGCAGTCTCCCGTTTAAAATTCAGGGGAGCTTAATGCTATTGCAGCTTTTCTGGATAAAAAAAAACTCCTCCAGTCGTACAAACATCACTTTTTAGTCATGTCCAAAACCCTCAACTAAAAAGTGATTGAATTTACCCGACCCGAGCTGTAATAACTTTTACTGTCATATGATCATAAAACTATAATGTAAAGAATATTCTGGTTTTACAAAACGTCTGAAAGTAATAATAATGAATAATGAAAATAAAATAATAATTACAACGAGCAGAAATGATAAAAACATGAAACATGGCAAAGTACCAAATGTGGTACTATTTTGTGGTACAGTCTTAAAACTGCAAAACATTCTGTTGTTTAATTTTGCATGACTAGTTAATATTAAACCATAAATAATACGTTTATTTATGGAACTAAAAAAAGGTTCATATTTGTATTTTATAGTAAATTTATAGTAAAATACATTTTTAAAATGTATAAAAACAAAAAATAATTATTGTTTTTAATTTTGTTAAAAATTAAATTTATTTAATGACAAAAATGATAATAACTACCTTTAAATAAATAATTATTATCATTATTTTTAAAGAGAAAACATCAGTCTAATCTATAATTAAATATTTGCATTGGAACAAACAAGAATTAAAATATTAGAACTGCCCATTATACTTCAGTGTTTTTTAAAACAAGTAAACAAATAAACATGTTTGTTAACATAACTCTTGTAAAGATTAAGGTGATACATGAAAAAGATGAACTGAAGTTAGTCTAGAATTAGTATCAAAGGTTAGTCTAACACACAGACACAAATACATAATACACACATTTTTAATGACACTAAACCTGGACTCATTCTATAAAAAAAGTGATAAATGAAATAAAGACGGTGAACTAAAATTTCCTCAAAAATCAATCATTTAAAAATATCTAAATATACTCCTTAATGGAATATTGCATGAATGTTGGCCCAAATTATTACAAAAGAATACAATTGAAGATCTCACCTTAGCTCTTGAAGATTTCTCTTTAACTTCCACCAAATCTCTGATGTGATGACTGCATATAATCTGTTCTGTGCGGCTTCTTACACTTTAGAAGTGACTAGCTCGCATCCAATATACAAGAGCACCAATCTGAGAGCTTCTGGGGGACAGAGAGAGAGAGAGGAGGGGAGAGTCTCTTAAAGAAACAGTCAGACCAGTGCACTTCATTTCATCCCTGCATTAGCTTTCCAGAGTCCTGCTTTAAAACCCCCAGAGTTAATGAAGTTCTGTCAATCAGCACACATCTGCGGCTCATTAACATGCGTGACTGATTAAGCCTGAGAGTTAAAAACACATTCTCTCATGCATGACAGAACTGTAAACAATCATTCACATCAGCACTGTTGTCTTGCACAGGAATATACTTTCAAACATAAAATCTCAATAATCAGCCTGAAACACTGCGCCTGTAAAAATTCAGCTTTAAAGTGTTTCTTAGCTAAAGCTCAGAGAAGTCTTTATCTGAAACCATGTTACTTGGTGATTAATAGTTAACATCTGCAGAAAGCTGAAAATCTAATTAAATGCGAGCAAAAAAAATTGTGTCGTGTACAACTGTTCTGCCCTCATGTAATTTGCAAAATGGTATATATGTTTTACAAAAGATCTGGGTTTACACTCTTCTTTGATATCAGATGTGTGTTCATCCAAACATTTAGCTGACATGTAAACTTGCACCATCTGCTAAGAAGAAACCTGGTGATTTAAAGGTGAATGGTTTGATGAACAATTAGAAATCAAAGCTCAAAGGACATGACTGCAGTTCTGCACTACAAGACATATAAAAGCTGCAAAATCACTTAATGCATGTATTGTACTGATAAAAACAAGTTCAAAATCAAAAGACATGCAAACCAAAATGCTATTCAATGCCACAGGTTTATTTTTTACGTTTAAATTAGTATTTCATAATCAGGGACATTGGGGTTTGTGAAAGCCTAGTATCTCTATAACTGTGCAGTCTATTGTAGCGACCACGAGAGAAAAGATCCAGCCTACACGATCTCCCGAAAATGGAAACTAGCTGTGATCTAGATGTGGTGCAGCTTTCATGGGTGAGCCTTCCCTGTTTTTCTGAAGTAAAAAACAAAGAGTATGCATGAATCTGTTGTGTGTGGTTTGCTCCCTGCTCTTCCTCTGATGCAAATCATCTGCCATGAAATCTGCTGAATTTGAAATAAAAGGGCCTGATGCTGTCCAGGCATGTCAATTGGTATCGAAGTGCTGCAAAAATCAAACATCAATGTAAATGTTTGTGAAGGCTTAAATAGTTTTTAAAAATGTTTTTAAAACTTTTTTTTTTAATAAACGTTTGTCATGTATTAATTTTGTTTTGTATTGTTTAAAGAGCCCTTATTATGGGTTTTTAAAAACGTTCTCTCATGTGGTGTGAAACATAGGTTTAGGTTTGAGGAACTTCCTGCTGCAGTTTTAAAACTGAAATAGCTTTGTGTATTAAAATAGCCTATAACAGGAAAGGTACTAGTTGAAAAGGAATATTTTTGCCTGCGCTATGAAACATCACACCATACAACCTCCCACATCATACATTCATGAAGAGAAACTGAAAAAAAAAAACTCTGCCCCACCCCAAACATCGAGGTATTGTGTCTCAGTTTACACAGCTGTATGAGGGAAAGCATGGTTAAGCAAGCATTACACAGAGATTAGCGTACAGGAAGTAAAATATTATAGTTTGCATGCATCTGAATACTAGAGAATTCATTTAATCATTGTGGAGTAAGGAACTGGAACCATATTTTCACCCCGGATCCAGAATAATGAACGACGAGCCTCAAGCTTCTCTGGTGAGCTCGACTCAAACCTCAACTCTTTAGTCAATCACAAGCAGTTTAAGGCTGTGTTGATTGTACTCATTTGTTGTACTTATTTGTTGTAATTTCTGTCAAATCGATTTCTCTAAATTCGGGCCATATAGATTTAATTCAGCAGCTCAACTGCTCCTGTATTAATACTTAGAGGAGGGGTTTATTATGAACAAGTCACTAAATTAATAATTTGGGAATTGTGACCAAACCTGGTAAAATTCATAATTATATTATAAGACAACAAAAGTTTTTCTGACCTTGCATGTGTGCCAACCTGCTATTGAGACTTCGAAAATCAAATAAGGAACCTTTCAAAATCACAATAGTGGCACTTCAATATTGTTTTGTAGCTGCAGATGCGTTGGCTAGATCAAACCAATTAAACTTGTTAATCTTAAAACTTTTAGATGCTCAGTTATTCTATAAAGACACAAACCTTTGGATTGCCAGTTGAAGAACACAAATTACAGTTTGATAAAAAGGATAATATCTCCATACATTTGCAGTAAAATGAAAAATGTATTCAGAGCCAACATATGACGGATCATTTGGGTTGTGCTGTTGCAAAGGAAGTAGTCTTAAATTGCTCAAACATGACAAATTACTTTTGTGATTGTACAGTACATTAACTGTAATGATTTTTGTACAATACGTAATATATATTTGTTAACTATTTTGTGCATCCTTAGAGAAATGTATATTTTCACATAAGGGAATATCAATATGGTTCAACAAAACACTTTCATTGGCACCAATCAGTGTTTCTACTCGAAAGTAGATCTGAACCAATTTCCGCTTTGCCAAGATTTGATTTATAGAGTATTTCTGATTATGCATTTGTTTCTATGTATTATTAGTTATAGGTGGTGTTTTGGGGATATAAAGCTATGGAGCAGTCTCAGGGCAATTTGCTGATATGTGCTTAGGATGCAGTTTATTGAGATCCCTCAGCAACAGTAAAATGTTTTTTTTAGAAAACCTCAGCAATGTAAAAATGGGAATGTAGCAACATTCTTGATAAACAAGAAAAAAACCCTTACTTTCATGTTGACTTTGGGCTGACATTGAATTATCAAGCAATTTTGTTTTGTATTACTCTACCAACTATGTATTTTCCCTTTGAAACACAAACAAATAAAGTGTTTAAATAGTTTGATGTCAGGCCAAGACAATTTTCTTTAAACTTTGCTAACCTGGCAATATAGGTCTGCAAACGGCCGTTTACCAACTGCAAATTCAGGCTGAAGAAGGCCAGCTAAAGTTGGCTGTTTGCTGCGTGCTATTTCTGCTTTTTTCCCAGTGCGCCTGCTGAAGTCTCTCGAAGAGCTGGAGCCCTGAGGCTATGTTTTCAATCAGAGGAGAAACCACACGGTTCTGCTTGATAACACACACAGGCTGTATCCTGAAGGGGAGCATCCAACATTCTCCAGACATGGGCAACATAAGGCAAGGCGTGCTATCTGTTCAGTGAGATGATGAACACTTAGAAGCACAATTATACACTGTAAAAAATAAAACATTATAGCTTGAGTTTATGATAGGTTGCTTTCCTGCAGACAAAGCACAAGAACAAAAGAGTATACCTTACTCATTGCCCAATCTAGTTAACACGGATTAAACACAAAATACAACTCAGAAATTGTGAACAGCAATTTACCATTTAGAATAATAACAATAAAATCATAGGGAGGCATATGTGCAGACTAAAAAACACATATTCTTCTGGTGTAAGTGAGGTCTTCAACTTAGCTACTCTTCTTCTTTTTTTAAATTAGAATTGGTGACTGAAACGCCCCCATGTGTAGAATGTTATGTCAATTTAAGTCAGTCACAGAGTCACTGAAAAACATGCAACCACAATTATAAGCAGTTTAAAGTCCCAAATAAAATTCTATTAGTTATGAGATTGCATCTTTTACATATGCCAAAATGATGAACATGACAAGACTAGCAGGTACAGTATATTTCATATTATTGTTGATGGCAACATACACACTAGTATTAACAGATGTTAATGTGTTTTAGCAACATATTAGAAATCATTGCCTCCTTAGCAACCATACTGTTTACCCAAGCAACAATTTTCAAATATCTATATCTCAGCTTAGGAAAATACTTAAGACATAGGGGCTGATTTAGAAGACTCACATTGACAAGAGGAACATTAAAGGATGTTAGCATTGCAACCAGGCTGTTTACCTAATCATCTTAACAGAACTTTATCTCTTGCTAAAAAAATATGCTTGTTCGCATCTTATTTATGTATCAAACTGTTTCCTCCCTTAAACTACTATTTACATTGGTTCAAACTTTAAACAGCTTCTAGCTTTTAACTTTCTCCAACTGGCTAAAGCTTTTAAAGAACAATTTTCTCAAGTCAACATACAGTTTACTGTTCAAACTTTAAAATCTAGATCATAGTATTATAGTTAACATATTTTATTGCGTTTTAGCAACAGATTTGAGACCAATTGAATATTATGCCTTTGTAATCTTATTATCTTATTATTATCAAGATGTCTGTTAAAAATTTCAGCTGTCATTGTTAAAATTACTTAAGGAATATTGCTCAATTAATTCCCAATGCCACAGAAAGAATGAGTATCAATTATTACAAAAATGTCCTAGTCATATTGGCTAGTGTGTAAAGGCTTAACACATCAGGAATGATGCAAATTAATAGTAAGAATAGAACAAATGTTTCATAAATTAATTACACATTATTTACAGATTCATCTTGACTCATTCCTATGACAATGCAATTATGATTACGTTTTGCTAATTTTGTCGCTTAAACAAAGAGGAGAAGAAAAATTTTTAAAACAGAGAAAAACGTAGTTCACTGGTTGGTGCAGGAGCTGAAGTTCTTCCATGGTTGCTTCCAGACCTGCTTCACTTTACTTCGTTAATGTCTTTGAAACATATATTACTGTTTATGCTGTGGTCTTTTGAATACTCACTTCGGACTTCAATAGCTGTTAGTTTTGTGATGAATTTCGTTAATTTCTCTTCACTGTATTGTTAAAAAAAGAGAAAACATCAGGTTTACTAAAGAATCAGATTTAAATGTACAGAATGACTTTACTACTAACGTTTTACTTTAGGTTAAACTGTAAAGACCTCATTGGTTATTTTGTTCACTTAGTAAAAAAAAAGGAGGGATATTAGAAGATACATATGAAGGAAGATCTCTACTTGGAGGAAGAACCATCACCTACAGCTTAACATGGCCAAGACAGTGCTTCTAGTAATCCTGGCCAATTCCTCTGTTCATCACGACCTCACCATTCAGCTGGAATCTTCAACAATCAATCCTCATAGATTGATCTTCAACAATCTCCTTCAGTCAGGAATCTCGGAGTAATTTTGGATAAACAGTTTGCCTTCAAAGACCACATCACCAAGACAACTCGAGCGTATAGCATTGCACTTATAGACTTTAACCGTGTAACAAATTGTATAATGTCTCTCCTCTACTGTAAGTCGCTATAGACAAAAGCGTATGCTAAATGCATAAATGCAATGTAAATGTAAGGAATGTGTTTTGTTGAAAAACAATGAGGCAACAGTCGCTGAAAAACAGCATGATATTTATCCCGTGTGGCTAGGCAGCTTTCCTACTTCTATGAAGAAAAAGTGTTAACCACCTAGCCACATTGCTAAGAAGTTTTGTGTTAATAGCCTATTAGAAACTCAGGTTTCAGTTTTTTTCTATTGTATTTCCCTCATGGAGATGTAGGGGATCTTTTATGTCACTACAGTGTTTTAAAGAGTATATGCATTTCAATAAGGGTTTGCAGGCCCAGTTTTAGACATGCTAGTAAAAATAGTAAAATTAGCAGACGCTCACTTTTTTTTTTGCGAGCTTACGAAAAAGATAAAAGCCGACATGTTGACAATTACTGTTTCAATTACTTTATCAATCTCCATAGACAACACACTCTCAGCCGTTATCTGCCTAACAGCAGAAAGCCAGCCGCTGGGCCTCTCTGGCTGATTTCTTTGCAAGTCTTGCTAATTTAATTAAAGGGAAATTAGGTCTCAAAGAGAAGGACTGTAGATTGCGGCACCCGGAGGGAAATGAAGTCAAAATGAAGTTTGTTTAATGGTGTGAGGAGACTGAGAACTTAAGAACACAATCTCTCTTACAAAGGGATGAGAGGGATTTTAGAGGACTGGCTTTGTTCCATGCATGCACTGCACTGTGGACAGATAAGTCAGGCAGCAGTCAAGAGCATTTCAAAAACGAACTGTAACAGCGACTTTCTCGATGGCGAGAAATATGCAAGGTTGAAAATGGTTGGGGTAATTTTCCTGCTGATGAATAATTGGAAAGGGCTCTTTCATGCTTCACTTCCATTCTAGAACAGCTCTCCCTTACGGCTCAGTACAAAAACACTTTTCTGCTGATGGTTTCAGAACTACTCAAGCTGGGTTGTATTGAGATGTGTTCATCCATGATTTAAACTTGTAAAACATGTTCAATGATGTCTGAGTATTCAAGGGCAGTAAAGATTAATTCAGAGGTAGTATGCCAAATAGAACTGAAGGATTGATTGACTAGAGCATTTTTCCTATGGCTAAGTCAGTGGAGTGTGGAGCAAGCAATGGCAACATAATATTTTCAATTCACGGGGAAAGCATAAATTGGTAAAATGTGCTGCTTGCAATGTAAGTTGTTTTGGATGAAAGCATCTAGCATACAAGGTAAGGCCAGACAAGGTCATTTTATTTGTATAGGGCATTTTTGTACACATTGGAAATTCAAAGTGCAAAAAAACCTTAAATAAGAAGTAAGGGAAAAGACATAAAAAGTGGGGAAATTCAAAGAAAAAGAAAACCATAAGTTTTAGGAACAGTACTGTTCGAACAGTAGTGCTCAACCAGTAAACACACATTTAAATAGAAGTATTTTCAGTCTGGAATTAACTATGACTAAAGTTTTAGCTCCTCTAATATAAAAAAACAACAGCTCAGCATTTGCATTAGAACAAAACAACTAACCCCCCCTTTCCCTCCAGCTAGTCCGTGAGCAGGTCATTGTTGATACTCATGTTAAAATCCTTATTTTTACATCTGAAATAAACACAAATAAAGTTTCAGGTGATTAATTTTTTATTACTCCTTTAAATGAATTGTTTAAATTACACCAAATTGTGTTTTACACCGATTTTTGCTTTGTCATGTAGAAGTGGCTAATATACTTACATTTTGAGCCTAATTTGTTTTCAGTTAACACCTATGGGTGACATAATGCATGCTACGGCAATATTATATAGTCAATGGTTGCCAGGCCTTCTTTCAAACACATCTGCATGAGCTCACACACATCATCAAATTCATAATCCTTAACCTTTTGAAGATTACCCTTTGAAGAGTATGGCATCAATCCTCTTTCAAATTAAGACTTAGATTTTACAGTTCTAATAAAACCATATTCTTTCCTGCCAAATGTTAACCTACAGGTTTCTGACGTGTTTTAAAAGCGATTTAAATTGAATAGGTACATTTCAGTGTTTGTGTCATTGTTCTTAAGGTTTTTACCAGTGTTTCACCATCTTTAGTTCATTTTAACTGACTAAAATCAAACAGTGGCTTTGGGAAGCTGTTTCTCAACTTACATTTTACCCCTTTAAGAAATCAACAGAACCAGAGAAACTTGTGTTGTTTGCATGTTGCTACGTGCTCTTTATTGGCAGTCATTTGAAAACTTTCAAAGGCATGGCGCCTTTTAGTGCACAGCACCAAACTTCTCATTTCAAGCTATCATTTTCATGGTCAGCTGTTTAGAATTCATAACAAGTAATAATTATTAACTTCACAGCATGAAAATGGAGATAAGACGTAAAGAGTGCATTAAACTAGTATAGAAACAGTATGACTTAATGCTCTGCATAACGGTCAGTCAAGACAATTAAAGAGTTGAAGGTGTTTCTAACATCACTGACAAATTATTTTGTCTCTTTTATGGCAGTAGAGACCCCCCAGTGGTCAAACCTAAAATGAAACGTGATAAAAAAAAAAACTTATTATCTCAAGGAAAAAAGCAAGGCATAGATAAAGACTAGTTGATATACAAATTATAAAAACAAAAAAATGTTACAAAAGTGCTTTCCCTTGGTTTCATTTAGAGACCGAACCATATAGTCATCCAGTTTGTCCCTTTGTAAACATTCTCATAGCTCCGGGAGATTACTGTCCCCCAATCACCCGCAGTATCTCCTTCTGTATTCGAACGTCCTGCGTGTTGATGTTCGCATCCCCTACTTGACCATCCTCATACCTGACAAAAACACATGAGAAAGTCAGTAAGTCTCAGAACCTTCTCATCAAATTGTTTAAACAGATTTGATCTTTAATCATTGAAAAACACTGCTTATAAACCCTTACGGCTTGGTCAGTCTGAAAACTGGATTCTGATTGGCTGGCAGTATCAATTCATTTTTACTGGACAGCTAGGTCTAGATCAGTTTAATCACATTCTCTTTTTTTCCAATGTGCCGTTTTTCAAAAACGCTTATTTGAGAGCTTGGCTAAAGCTACTTGAAAGGCCCCAAATTGAATTTGCAACGAATCGAAATTGTGTTGCTATTGATCTAAGGGTGTTTTGGTGATTTAAAATGACAACATTGCATGGAATATTTCATTGCATCAAATAGGTAACCATGGTAACATATAGATAGAGTAGAGTAATTTTTGCTAGCAAGGCTATATAAAAAATGGCATGAAATTTTGTTCATACACTAGGAGTGTGACACTATACACAGCCTACAATTCATATAACAATACTATTATTATTTTCACAACATAATATTCATCATTATACCTAACTCTTTTTTTTTTAAACATAGAATACAAATCTCTTAGAAAACGATTAAAAATGACAGTAAATTATTAAAGATTATCATATCATTGTTTTAGAAACAAATAACACATCGCTTTATTGATGGGATACTGCACATATAGAGAGGTTTTGTGCTCCATACTAGTGAAATAAAATTGCTTGTGTGCAATCAGCCATTGGTTTTACCATTTTTGCATTTTATATTCAAAATTTTCTTCATCACGAGCCATTACAATATTGTCTAAAAAATGAATTGGCTGAAAGTACAAAAAAAAAACTTTTGAGAGGAAATCAGAAAAAGCAACTTACACAAAAAAGAAGCGTGTGCAGACATGGTCGGAAATGGGGCAAACCCAAATGTTTCCATGCTTCTGTAGATCTTTGGATGTTATCACTGAAATAATAAATAACATTGAACTAATCTTTAGTGAAACAATTACAATCAAAAAAAGGTATTGCTTTAGAATAGATCACTGAATCCATACCCTCACACAGAGCAACACAGTTGAGGTTCCTACTCTGAAGAAACCTTGACTGTGTGGGCCGACACTGCAAAAGAAGAAAATAGTGAGTGTAATCTCTCTACCTCTGCTGATCATCAGAGTAACTACAGTTTGCATTCAAAGCAGGCCAGCGCGTAGAGGTAGAGTTAATACCTGTAAGACAGCATTGACCCGGTTGTAGTGCTGTACTAATTCCTCTTTAGTAGGTATTTGGTGCTGTCCCTTTCCCATTCCTGCACACACATAGTTAATATCTAAGTTAACACTGACATTTATGTGTTTTATGAAACTCAAATGGCATCAAAAGGTAAGGCTACTCTCAGTAATTCAGACAAAAAAGGCTTGCAAAATGTGCAAGGCTGTTGAGAATCTGAACTGAATTTAAAAAAGGGAAAGAAAAGGAAGAAAACAAGAAATGTAACACAATTAATGATAAAATGGTTCTTCCAAGTCAAGAGACATTAAAGAATACCAGTTTTGCCCACAACTTTGTATAATATACCTGTGAGATATTCAAAACAATTGAATATATTTGTACATTTACTAAAGTTGTGAATGTGTATTTTTAGTGAGCAATATCAATTCAGATGACATTCACATTTAGTTAATTTCCATGGTATAGTACCATATTTGCTACCTTCATTTAACGTTCATTGAATCTAATGTAATTTTTTTAAGTGAGAAAAGTTAAATAGCCAAAAAACAATCCTTTATATATGACTCCAGGGTTTTACGATGACTCCATTGTACATTTTTTTTCATATTTTTATTTTGTGTACTACTTGTAAACATTTAACAGATATGATTTCTCATATTAAACAGAGAAAGTAGCATTTTATAATATTAATAGTGTAATATACATTTCACAGAACCTTGTGTTTATGTTTGTAATCTTAGACATCATTAAAAAAGAAAGAGCTTGAGCGGTGGAGAGATCATGATTGATTATCAGTCATGATTACTCAAAAATATAGAATAACCTTATTCTAAATGTAAAAAAACTGAGATAAACATATATTGAAATAAAAAAAAATCAGTTTTTGGCCTTGAATATTTGATGTGAAGACTGCTTCTCTAAAAAAACTATAAGATTCATATGAATAAATATGATTATTTAATCTATCCAATTAGTCATCTTACTGCCAGGATGATTCAGTGCCCAGAGACTTCATCAAATAAAGTTGATATAATGGTTTTGAAAATACTGAAAAAGTGAAAAAGGGTCACAAAACCCTAAAACACACACACACACACACATATACACATATACTACAATGCATACATGTGTCTCTGCATGCTGTAAATACTTTTGAGTGTCATATTGTGCTTCCCAAATTACTTTTCTTGTCATTGCTTTAAAACAGGCTGATGTTACTAGGTTTCGATTAAAATGCAGAACGAATTCTGTGAATTCTGTAATTAGTGAGTGTTCGTGAGTCTATTAAAATTGCACAAATATACCAAAGATGGGTAACTACCTGTACCTGCAGTAAAAGGGCCATCTCTTTCCTTTCGTGTGAAGTGAATTCACTTTTACAAGCCATGACTCATAAATGTGCATTTCGTATATGCAACATTACAAATTTTTGCTGCCATACAGTGCACTCGCTTCAGCAGTGAATGAGACATGCAAGGAAATGAGCAGAGTTTACTAAAAATAGTAACTCTTATTTTATGTCCCACTCCCTGGCATCCTATCACATAACTTATAGCTGACCACGCCCCTTTTCTTTGGGATTTTTAAGACTGAGGCAGCAGAACACCCTGTTAAACCAAAGAGGTGGTGTAGTGCTTTAACTCGGACTCATACTATAAAAATTACACTTTTTTTTCTGTTGAGCCAAAAGTTGCCTACCCGAGTATCCAAAAGAGATGCTGGAGATGGGGCTTAGGTAGATGCCTTTCCCATAAGCTGCCCCGTGCAGCTTGAAAAAAATGTCAAATTTGAGAATGCCCAGCAGTGCTACATTAAAAAAGTGAATTTCATCATTCACAACATTAAAAGTAACAGGAGTACCTGTAGTTTTGTGTAAGAAGCATTCACAAGTCCATTTCGTAAAATAGAATGCCAGTTTTCAATGTGAGAGCCACTAAAACAGACAAGAAACATCAAAACTTACACTGGACTCAAATAAAACCATGTTTTTATGTGATGCATTGTAGCAATTCGGAACTGACTGAAAAGCGAAGGTGCTGCCATGAAGTTTACGAGCGGTCCGAAAGCGAGCCTCTTTAGCAGGAGGGCTACTGAGGAGCAGGAACTGGTGAGACGTGTGCATGAACTTCAGCTGCTGATAGAAAAATGAGCAGAAGTGAATCAGTTTGTGCACACTGTAATTTGAGTGAAGGTGTGATCAAACATGCTCACTCTGCTGGAGGGGAGCTTGACGATGTGAGATCGGTTGCTGGATATAATCCTGAGAATAAATGCTTGATTACAGCTCAATTCTTACTCATATGAAAGAATCTAAGTGAATGAAACAGATTTTAACTCACCACTGTAGCAGAGGATGAGCAAGCGGGTCCAACTTGTCCATCTGCTTCTTTATTTCCACATATGGGCCCTATAAGAGTTTAAGTGAAAGAAAGAAAGACGTGATTAGCTCCATTTTTTAATTAGTGTTTCTTATAGTAACCAGCTGTTAGATAAAAGATAAAAAAGATAAAAAGCTGTTATAAAGTATAGTCCGGATTCTACACACTGCTTTTTTTATCTAGTCCCTAGATCACTCAGTTATTTTGAACCAATCATATGATTTTGAACTATGGTTATTTAAACTAAATGTTTCCCAAAAACAATATTGTGTTAGAATTGCCTATTTTATTTTTTATACATCTGATTATTTTTAATCCAGTTTGATTGGGAGTTTTAGATTTTTAACTAAACATGTCAACTTGTATGAGTCCCTCTGAGAATTTTTATCGACCTATAAAATGTTCCAGCTATTTTATAAAAGACAACATAACAATATATTACCCAGATGATGCAAGCCCCAGTCAGGCTCATATCTGCCTCTGTCCATAAAAAAGTACATTTGTCTTGCCTTTTGTACTGTTTAAGATCAGTTTCATTTATGGATATTTGTGTATTTTACTAGAACAATTTCTGCACGTTTGCTCATACTTTGAAGATGTAAAAGGCACAAATGTAAATTCATTCTGCGACAGGACACTTCAAATCTGTTGCTGTCGCTAATGCCTAAACAATGTTGTGATATACTCACTTGTGTTATTTCTCGAATTGATGTGATGCTGTCTAGTGCTCTTTGTAGCCGCTCATAGCTTCTTTTCTAGAAGTGAACAAGCCCTCAATATTAGATCAAGATGTAATAAAAAAGTTTAATACTTGATCCTAGCTTACCTTAGGGTTGAAGGCCAGAGATTTAGGATCATGTGGATCAACAACAGAGGGATACGGGTCAAAGATAATGCTTTTACGGACCGATTCAAGAGCGGCACGACATATTGCAACCAACAGGTCCACCACCTGTCCCACAGAAGAAATTAATCATTCTAGCAGTCAGGATTCAAAAACCACATTAGCATTGAATATTGAAGCACTCACAACAGTCCTCGCAAAGCCGTGTATATATATACCACAATCTGACTGAATACTCAAGTCTGATTGGCTGCTAGGTGTGGTATATTTTCTATATATTTTCGGTCACATCACTCTGTGTATCCTTGAGCGACTTTAGGAACGCTCAAACGCTGAAGTGATGTAGTTACTGTAAACTTACTTTGTGTATTTCCACATTAACAGTAAACAAGGAGCTTTACGTTTGCCTGTTTTCATTCATACATTCTTACTCTGAAGAGATTGTGGTCAGGTTTTAACTTGCTCTGAGGGTGATTGTTTTAGAAATTTTTACAATAACTTAGCTTCCGAAATATCACTTCTCCTTGACGTGAGCTTGTCCAGCTCAGTGTATGGTTGAATGTGGTTGATTTAGGGTCCATCGTTGAAGATCAGCGTTCCTAGTGTCTTTATTCACTCATAAATTCAGACCTCTTTTAAATTCCACAGATTTTTATCACCAAACTGTCAAAAAACTGGATTCAGCCTTGTCTCGTTATTCATGAGTGGAGCGCAATGAGATTAAAGCTACCTTAGCATACATGACTAAGGTAAACAGTGAAACATACACAAATAACCATTGTTTCTTTGGTATAAACAGAAAATACAATGGCTAAGTATTGCATATAGATTTTTAAAGCACTTCGCATCGAGCATTTCTTCGCCTCCACATCGCGGTTTAAAAATCAATATAGAGTACCTAGCCATTGTATATTATTTACATGTATGTATGTATACTACGACTGCAAATATGGCAATGTTCTCCACTAAATGAGTATACATAGTAATATTTATTTTTGAATGGATTATTAAAATAATGTGTTTTATAGCTGAGATTAGAGTTGGGTTGATAGACGATCCCATCGTCCAATGCCGATGGCAGATAGATATTGCAATGCTAAGTCGGCGTCGGCAATTCTCTCCTCCACCCCCAATGCCAGCTTGCGAAACACTTCATAAATATAATGCATGCTTTCAATCTCGTATCTTTACTTATTTTAATATTGCGAGGAAATAATTCAAACATAACGAAGTTGTTAACAATCACCATAAACATTACAGTGAATTAAACTTTGTTTACCTTAAAAAATTATACATTGAAAATAAAACACAAATCTAAATTATTTTAAATCGATTAGATTAAATTAACTACACCAAAATGCCTTTTTGGTTTTAACATAATGAACGAGCTTGGAACAAAAAAAGGCTTCTGGACAGAGATGTATCGAAGTGAAACTAACATGTTAAACTTTCCTGGGTTTAATAAGCGCAAAGTGGCACAACAGCATCATCAGCTGTGCTGAACACACAAATAGGTGGAGCACTAATGGCACATTATAATAAAACATTTATGAGCGATGTTGGACATAAGAGGAATCTTCTTAAAGAATGTGTAGCTGGTGTTGCCATGGTGCCGCCATTTCAGCAACTGGTATCATGGGTCAAGGAAGGCTGCTTTGCGCATTACTCATGGAAGGGGTACTGCTAGATTTGCTCTAAGATGATGTGCTTCAGCTGCGAGTTTGACTTTCCCTTCAGATGTGTCTTGTGGCCATCCTCTTTCATTCGGTCTAAAGCCAAAGTATTGCCATATAGGTGACTACACTCCTTTTTTACTATAATGCTATCCCATTATAACAATACAGAATGCGCGCCCACTTATAGATCGTCCATCGCCGAATGCTTTTATCAGATATCGTAAGATGTCAAATTGGTCGACATCGCCCAACCCTAGCTGAGATCGCAACAAACTGACCATCAAATTAAATTTAGAGTTTCAGTAAATCTCTTCAAAATTTTTATTTTTGATAAAACATAAAAAAATTATTGAAAAAAAAAACTATCTTCTATATGTGTGGCAGAATGGCATTAGTAAGAAATATGTAATACCATATAAAATCAGCAGTGCATCAACAGAGTTTGCAACTGGTGACTCATCATGAAGGATTTTTTAATTAAATTTTGTCTTCAAAGTGGAGTTTGTTTGTGCCATCGGCAAGGGTTTCCACAGACTGAGGATTGTGAAATGTTTGTGAAACTAGTTGCTCAAAAATTATGAGTTTAATGTTTTATAAAACCCTAAAACACTTATTTGAGATATTAACAAGTAAGCATTGTCTTTAGGAAGGCCATACCAGAACCATTTAATTTGTTTTTAACATAAAAATGTTGCATTTACATATTTCACTACACTAGAATGTGTCATAATACCTCAGCTCCTGTGGCTACATCTTCTGCCGCTCCTGACATAACACCCAGGGTATTAAAGGAGAAGACACACAGTTCTCTCGTACAAACAGCTGGCTGAACACATAACAAACCCAAAAGACATTGTGGGAACAGTAGTGTGAATTAAGAAAGAGTGTTCTCAAGCATTTGTTGTTTTACCTTGAGCATGGAGCCGTTCTGAAAGACATGCTGCTCGTCACAGACCACGCAGTACTCGTTCAGCGTCGGGATCCTCTGCTCAGAGTATTTCATTACCTACAGTTCATTTCAAAAGGTAGATGATCAGGAATCAGCCAATCACACTTCTGTTCACTTGTGATTTGTTTACCTGCACCAGAAACCCGTACTCCAGGGTTGGGATGGTCTTGCAGTGGAGGAGAGCTTGTGAGGAGAAAAAGAGCTGAACGAGTTGCCTGGTGGTCAGGTGGACTGCAGGTCTGGATCCTGGTGCAGCCGCATTCTGTAGAAACGATACTTAACTTATGATACAAACTTCAGAGTTTCATTTTGTGATATATTATATATATATATATATATATATATATATATATATATATATATATATATATTCATTCATCTTCATGTCGGCTTTATTCCCTTTCGGGGTCGCCACAGCGGAATGAACCGCCAACTCACTGGCATATGTTTTACGCAGCGGATGCCCTTCCCTGCCACAACCCATCGCTGGGAAACATTCACACACACATTCACACTTTAACACACTATGGGCAATTGTTCTTATTCAATTCACTTATTCCGCATGTCTTTGGACTTGTGGGGAAACCGGAGCACCCGGAGAAAACCCACGCGATCACGGGGAGAACATGCAAACTCCACACAGAAATGCCACCTGCCCCAGCCGAGCCTAGAACCAGCGACCTTCTTGCTGTGAGACGACCGTGCTACCCACTGCGCCACCGTGACGCATATATATATATATATATATATAATTTTTTTTTCATACTAATCTCTCAAATGTTTCATTTTTTTCATTATCTGGCATTTAATTTGCGTAATTAGATTAGACTTTTAAGTACTCATTTAATTTCCTCAGCAGATAATTTTTTCTAAATGTAATTGATTAAATGTCATTCAACATCTTTACATTGCTTTCAAAAGAAAATGTATAGAAATACAAACTAGTTTAATGTCCTGTCTCACAGGAAACAGCAGGCATGAGTTTTTAGCTCGTTTTCCAAGCAGCTTCAGGCACGACGTTAGGATGGTCTTTGAGTGATGGATTTTTGACCCAATAATATCTAATAATATTTGTCTATCTATCTATCTATCTATCTATCTATCTATCTATCTATCTATCTATCTATCTATCTGTCTGTCTGTCTGTCTGTCTGTCTGTCTGTCTGTCTGTCTGTCTGTCTGTCTGTCTGTCTGTCTGTCTGTCTGTCTGTCTGTCTGTCTGTCTGTCTGTCTGTCTGTCTGTCTGTCTGTCTGTCTGTCTGTCTGTCATTGTTTAAGACTTCAACTGAAGTGACGCTTATGTAAAAACTACCCATAAAATATCACTTAAAGCTTGCTAAACATTTCACCACATACTGTGATTAGCTGTTCAACAGAAAGAAAAAACCCACACAATCCATCAAGCAGAATGCTGCACCACAGTCTGCATCTGAAGCAGCATCAGTCAGAGATTTTTTTTTTTAAACACTATTTATAAACTCACCACCTCCACAGTGCTGTTGTCATACTTGACCAGATTCTTTCTTTTAAAGCATGTTCTTCAGTTACCCTTTATCAGCTCCAGAAAAAAAACAAGGCCTCATAAACCCATTTCTTTCTGCTAAATCTGCTTCACTTCTTGCTTGGTGACAAGCAAACTAGACTGCTGTAACTCACTCTAGACTGGCCTCCAGGAGAAATCAACTTACAAGCTTCCTCTCATTCAAACGTTTCCTAGAGGTGACATTCAGAAAGAAACTGTTCCAGTTCATTACTAAACTCATTGGATATGCTTTTAAAAAGTTTTTTTAGCCTTTTCTCTTCCATAGACCTCTTGATATGCTGCCATTACTATGATAAAAAGTATAGAAATGCATACATGATGATTAATGTCTAACAGAAAATTTGAATATGAGTGCCACTCAGCGATTTATTTAACCCAATTGCATGAAACAAAACATTAAATAAATGTAACTTGTAACCAGAGACCTCATTTACATAACAAAACTAATTTATTTTACTGCATTAATTGACATGTGAAGAAACGCACTTGGCCAACTGGGCTGGAGTCCTGTAGTTCTCCTTTAGTGCAGGACACAGAGCGGCTCATCAGACGAGTCACCCTTAAATCCTGCCCTGTGGCCCTCATCTTCACACCAGGGCCCTGGATTAGAGGAACACTGGAACACCTGCCAAGATAAAAGATTCAATAGTTAAACATTGTGCACATCAATTTCTGACCATCAAGTGACACTACACAGATGCAATCTGAAATATCTCTGCTAATATGCATTTGCTAGCACTTTTTCATAAATAAAAATTAACGCAACTTCCCAAGTTTTTGGGCTGTGTAGCATGTATCAACCCTTTTGTGGAGCACATTCTGACGCTACTGTTTAGTTATTTTTAGCAAAACCTTACGAAAAAAGCTTAAGGCTCGCTCAGTCACATATAAGTGCTCATCATGATTAACAGAAGCCATACCATTGACATACCCTTTCTGTTTTGGCCGAAATGTTGTTTTTTCAGAATTGCTAGTTTGTTTTTCAATTTGTAATCGTGTTTTTAAAATTAATTTGCTTTCATAATTGTGAATTGTTTTGCACTTTCTGGCCCCTGTTGTCACCGTATAAGTGCAAGATATAAACCTTTACCATTCAGCTTTGAGAGCAGAATGTTATTGGCATCTTAAAACATACTTGGTTATTGGTGAGAAGATGCTGAGTCCGGCTCTGAACTTCTTGATGGTTCCTCCAGCCTTGAACCAGCTGTGCCTTTTCCTCTGTTGGGCATTCAGGAACTCATTGCTGAGATGTTTCCATTGATTGGATATGAATGTGCTGAGAATTCTAAGAGAAGCCATCAATGTTTATCAGTGCATTCATTGCTAGAGCTTATGCTGTGTGAAGATTTGCAAAACAGCAGAAAAGAGGGACTTCAAACCTTTTCAGCTGCACACCAAGGCTGAAACCATCTTTACAATTTGGTTGGAAAACCTCTACGGTGGGTTCTGAAAGAGGTAGAAATGCTGTTGGATTAGTTGTTTCCAAATGTTCACAGCTAAATAAGTCTGCTATTATTCACCTGGTCCATCCAAATATTGGGAGAGGGAGAAACGAAGACGTAAAACAATGGGCTCTACCCTGTTGACTTTCCAAGCAGATGCCACCTCCTCCTGCAGAAGGCCAACCCAAAAGAAAGCGTTCACACATGACTTACTTGGATTCATCAAGGATTTGTTCAAATCAGGCTGAATGTACGCAATACAATATTAGAGTATTTATGGTTCTCTTACATCCAGGAAGCTGACGTTAATGTTAAGGTCAATATCGACATCATCAATGGTCTCATACTCCCTGTAATATACAGTAAAAGTACAAATTATTACTTCTGTGTAAAAAAAATAATTTCTTCTTAGGGATCAAAATGTACCTGACAGAAACAGCACTTTCAGTGTAAATGTCTCTCACTGCACCAACATCGATGTCTAGCTGTGGGTGTCGACTCAGGTCTGTGACATAATGAGCCTGCAAACAAGGATTTAATAGCAACTTTCGCATCAAGAGTTCATTTTTGCATAAATTAAGCCTTGTATACGCAAGCATGTTTGGCATGTATAAACGCAAACTATGTTAGCTGAAGGAAGCCTGAAGATCCCCCCTCCCATCGAATAGCATAGTCAAGGAGTGGTGTGGGTTTTTGCTATAGATTGTCAGCAAACTGATGGCTTATGAAGGAGTATTATAAATGTTATATTATATTATAATATATTAATTGTCTGCATGTGCTGCTCCCAAAACATTGTTGTCTATATCCCCTGTTTTAAAGTGCTCAGGAAAGAAAAGTTAGCATTGCTGTTTTCCTTTTCTTAGCCATCGTTTTTCATTTCAGGGTTATACTCGCATCTGGCATACTGTAATAATGTGATTGCAAAAAATTGTAAAGTCTTTCAGTGACATGCTTGAAAAGTTAATCAGGGAGATCAATTTCCTTTTATGACTACATGTTTAATTATTAACATCTCCAACAGGTTGTGTTACACTGGAGAAATCCATGAAAGAAACATTTTATATAGTACTTGCTCCTCAAACTAACCAATGTCCCAAAAGACTTGCTCATTTTTTATTCATTATGGTACATCACATTTTTCTTGTTACATCAATAAAGAGGGAAGCAAGCTAATCTGAGGCCATCTGCTGCTCATACGATGGATCCACCTTTAACTCAAACTAATCCCCTGAAAACATGTCAGTTGTAACCTTATTATATGAGACACTCATTCAGCTAAATACATCTAAATGAAAACAATTAAATAGAACAATTCAGCTCTGACTTTACCATGTGTTTGACAGTGATGATTGCTCAGTGTTGTGCTAACCTGGCTGGTATAGAAGAAATCTTCAACATCACTGTCACCATCTGAGTCATCTTCACTCCAGAATTGTTCACCGAAGCTCTGTAAAAGTTATATTAGATCATTCAGAGCTCATTTTCCCAACAAGCACTAATCAAAGCCCCATCCCCCATTCATTCACAATAAATAGCCCATATCAGCGAGTCTGTAATCTTCTCAACAGGGTGAGTGTGTCAGTAGGACAGCCTGCACTGATCAGCTTGCTCTGAGAATATTGCCTTGTTTGTCTACAGCCTCCTTAAAAGTGTACAGTTAAGATTAATGCACCCCTAAATTATACAATATATATTGATATATTAGATTGTTTAAAGAGTAGCTTTGCTGTAGTTTTGATTTGTAAAAGCACATGGAATAATCTTGATTGTACGTCTTTTCATCAGACCCACCAACGAAAAGAACACAAGTTATTCTAGTTGAATGAAACCAGTGCACATCCTCAGCTACTTCCACAGTTAAATCCTGCATCAGTTTCATCACATGCATAATTTTAGGTCATAGTTTAAGACTGGCATGAACCTATTTAGCTTTGCATTTTTGTGTAAATGTTCCACCAGATGAAAGCAAGAATCCAAAGCACTTGTTTTGAAAGTGACGTTCTCACCATACTGTTCACAGATGCTGCTCTATAGATGTCCCACAGCCACAATCATCCATTCCAGCAGAGTGGTCTTTGCATGTGAAGTCAAGACATGTTGAAGAAAGAGATATAATTGGTTCTCTTTTTCCAACACTCGTTAGTAGTCAACTCCATGGTCAGCTGTGAAAACAGGATACAGGCAGCAATTAATGTCTATTTAAGCTAATTTGGTTAAACATAATTTGTGGTACTACTTCTATATTTCCGATTAATATATGTCATACACATATATAACATTTAACATTAAGTGACATTTGACAGAATTAACTTGTTTGTGTACCATATGAAGAGAGAAAGAGTCTATTGTGTATGTTATAAGGCGCCATTGGCCTCATTAGTCATTAGTTATTAGGTACACCTATTGGGTGTTTTTGTATCCTCTTTCAACAGCAAAGGAAAGAATGATTTAACATTACACCCAGAAGAAGTCGTTAAATATTGAACAGCTACAATGCATCAGTACTGTAACGTTACTGTAAATATTCTTACCACTTGAAGGCAAGACGGACGCTTTAAACGAGGTTTCTGCAACACGTTGACCCACCAAGTCACCAAGAGGCTCCCCTAAAACAATGTGTCCCAATTTGAAATGTACAAATGTCCCCTTCTTGTAGCAGTCACTGTTCTTTCTTTGGGTCGTCTAGTGGGTGGCTTTCTCCATCGCTTCTAATTGCTTTCTCCCTGACAACACACGCAGCTCGGGCATGCGCAGTGCGCTCCGTCCGGGTCATGAGACTCACAGCCAGCCAATGCTCGCGATGCGGCACGCGGAGTTAATATTTATCTCTTAGTGAAAGCTGTGCTTAAACTCCCACAAAGTAGTTTAAACTAGAGTACATTACTATGTTTACTAGTAATTCTGTCTATTGTAGACGTTTGCTTTTACGCAATACTAATTAATTAGTATTAAATTAAATGTTTATTTCATGGTTTAGCAGGGTAAACTGAACTCTTCACATATAATATTAACCATGACAATGATGACATCAGTGGGGCATTTTATAATTTTGGGCAATTACAAAACACAAAGGGCTTTATAAAATGATATTATGTAATAAAATATATATTTATGCAACAAATTACTTTGCAGATGAGGCATTAATGCTGTAATTAGTTTTCAGGTGAATTGGCTTATTTTTTTACACTTTGAAATACAGAATAAATCTTAAATCTATCCTTGTACAAAATGAGGGCATTGAAGCCTCCTGAGAATTTCCAATTTTTTTTCCGGTTAAAGGTATTTAAAAATGTATAAAAAAGGTATATTTTTTTTATATGAAATCATTTTAATTCATGTAGCAGAATTGAACAAGCTTACTTGAAGAGAATGAAAAAATGGGTGAATACTGCTTTTCAAGCGATGACCTGGCAACCCAAGGTAGGAGGCCCCTAAAAAGTTTGGACCCAAGACAGTTTAATATCTTTGCCTAATAGTAAGTCCAGCCCTGAATAGCAGTGCATGTCTTGAATTTTCCCATGAAATGTAATTATTCATAAAAACAATATTTCAATGTAACTATAATGATGTTTTTAAGAATGACTTGTATCATCTAACACAAAATGTATGCCTTCCCATTTATTATAAAGTATGCCTTTTGTTGTAACAGAGTTTGTTATAAACAAAGCATGGTGTCATTTATACCCTTATGTTAGGTTCTCACCAGACAAATGAGCAACAGATAGTGTGAGCTGCACCTTTGGCTGCTTGAAACTGTTGAGTTTACTTGTTTGTGAAATTCTTCACAACCAGCCACAATGATTAAGTTTGCTAAACTCAGTTTCTGATTCGCATGTCATCACTTCCTGGCTGAACCACATACCTCATTTTTTTCTCTGTTACTTTTTAAACAGTTCATCTGATTTTATGAACGTCTCAACAATGTTCATCCAAAAAACATCCAATTGCGTTTTTCCATAAACTTAACATGAAAATCATTTATACTTGCAGAGTCTTCTGCAGTAGCTGTGAACAGACCATTTCAGTGGTGAGATGTAAATTTTTACTGTGATTTGCTTGTGTTCAGATCAATGACATCATAGGATTTTAATGCTTACTCTTTGGTATTATAAATAAACATGTAAAGTGCATAAAAACGTTTCTTTAACATGTAGTTACATGTTGTGACAGTGCACAATCTTGCCACTGGATGTCACCAATATCTGAGAATATAAACAGAATTTATCCAATATCCAAAGGATTTTTAACTATACTTAAACATGTGTTTTTAGAAATCAGAAATATTGCCCTAAAAAGGAGTTCACAGTTTGTGGCCCACATGCACATAAGTATTGTATACATCAGCATCGATTGTAAAGTAAAAGTAAAGTAAGTAAAATTTTATTTATACTAAATCCCCTCCAAAGATTTCGTACTGCAAAAAAAAACCCTAATTGACAATTAAAAACATTTCTGCACTTTAACTGCTAGATAAGTATTTTCAAATAAAAAAGGGTTCTATCTGTATGCTACATTTACTGTAATATTTCCTATAATTTCCTGGTTGTGTTTGAAGTATGTATATCCTTTGTACTGTTATGTTTTAATATAGCTCAGCTATTTTATTTTAAATAGTTACATTTAACACAAAATGTATCACAAGGACTGTTGAGCATTAGCAACTGATGACAAGACAATTTAATTATTTCAGAGTTTAATCCTGTCGTTAAACTTGAAATTAAATTTGAATTAAGAGGTCATTCTCAATTCAAATCTGAGTTTTGTACATGCTGGATGAACAATATCCTGAGTAGACAGATTTTTCGCATGTAGGTGGGCTGTAGACATATATATATATAATAAACACTGCAACTCAGACCAGAAACTCACCGCTCTGTTCGAATTTTTGAAACATTATAAAACATTCATATGAGTTATCCTCTCGGCTCCTCAAAAAAAGCTGTCTTCCTGTTTCACAAGCAAGTCATTTTCATAATTTATCATCTAACAAGAACTCTTTGTGGATAAAAATAAGCGTCTTTATGAGGAAGTAACTGCAGTGGGAGAGAAAAAAACACCGGAGAGCTGCAAAAGGATGATACTGAAGAGGGAGTGAAAGATGAAGTGAGGCCTTTATTTAACATCAGAAACACACCGAGCAGAGGTCAAGAATACATGAGCACCAACTCTGTCAGCAGCCAGACCTGTCTGCTTCCAGTTCAAATTACATCTTTCTTTTTTCTGCCATGTTTGAGTTACATTGCATGCCATGTTCACTTTTGAAAAACCTGTACATAAGTGTAAAAGGAGTTTTGTTTAAGATCTTAGACACAAAATCCTGACCTTAATCTGTACTTATCCATGTCTCAGGCTCCTGGTAATGTTGGCTCCAGACTAATTCGACTTTACTACTGCAAACAGTAAATAACATTACAGACTAACGACTGCCATAGGTTTTTGTGTGAAACACAGTTTTCCACATGTCTGACTGATATTAACAGATGTATTAGGATTTCCTTCAGTTTAGATAGAGTTGCATCTACCATTACTGAACAAAACAATTAGTATAATTTTTTTTTTCAATTATATATATTTCAAAAAAATAAGTTTATGCTGTTCAGTGAACCAGGGAGTTAGTGTGTGAGTCTGTTGAAGGTTGAGTGTGTTATCTCAACAGACCGAGGACCAGATGCAGTGAAATAACTCTTCTTTATTTTGAGCAGAAGCTGGAGCAAATCAAACTGTGTGCACAAATACTTTCCTTGACGAGTGGATAAACAAATCCTAGTGTGCACTGTCTCAGCTGGTAGCTCAAGACCGTGAGCAGAGTAAAACAAAAATTAGATGAGCCAAAAAATAAAGGTGCATCACAGAAGACAGGACTAGAACAAGATCTTTCTGAGAACTGAGAGCATAGAGCCCTACAGTAGTTGTAAACCAGTAACAAACAGAGGAAAAGGGAAAACTATATGTAGAGGAAGTAATAAGTGCTACTTGATTAGTGCGAGAGACAGGTCGAGTAACAGGTGAGCACAATAGACTAGAGGAGACAGGGTGCAAAACAATAAAGCAATATAACATGACGCTTTTTCAGAAACCAGGTGGTGTATATTCCTTACATGTGTGTGTATATATATGTGCATTTGTATGTTGTATTGGTGTCTCTCGGGCGTCATGGTAGTGAAGTGGGTAGCAGATTATCCCACATCAAGAAGGTCACTGGTTCGAGCCTCGGTTGGGTCAGTTGGCATTTCTGTGTGGAGTTTGCATGTTCTCCCCTGTAGTCGCGTGGGATAACTCCGAGTGCAGTGGTTTCCCCCACAAGTGCAATTACATGCGGGTAACCCAAAAATTCGGTAAACTGACAATGTTCGTAGTGTATGAGTGGGATAGAGTGTGTGTGGATGTTTCCGAGTGATGGTTGCTACTGGAACGGCCTCCGCTGCATAAACATATGCTGGATGAGTTCATTCAACTGTGGTGACACCAGATAAAGGGATTAAGCTGAAAATGGATGGATGGTTTCTCTCCTTTCATAAAAATAAGAAAAGACAAGGAAAACAATAAGAAGACAAGGAAGTATGGTTTTGGTCCTCAAAATTGTTCTGAACACCTCTGGGTGAATTTTTTTCTTTACATAAGGAAATTCAGCAGCAAGACATCAACAAAACATTTTTTTTCATGACTGCACATTGAATTTGAATAAAAATTAAATACAATTATTAAATTAAAAAAACTTTTCTGTGTGAAAGAAACACACTGTAATAGGTTTTACTTTTTAGAAGAAAACAAATTATTCTATGCAAAAGAGCAGAGTGGTTTATAGTCTTATACAAAAATACTGTTACATTGATGTTCTGGAAAATAATACATTTTGAGAATTACAAGGGATGAATTTGTATTTGCTGCTGAAAAGAAATAATACTATTTTGTTGTGTTTGACTTTGGTTTTAAGCAACTTTCATGATTTAGGAAGGACGTAAAACTTATTTCATTATGTCAGCAATGAATTTAGCAAAAAGGTCAATGTCACATTTTGTTAAACAAGGACTGAAAAAATGGTCTCATCCCAGTCTGCAAAAAATGGATATAATTTAACACTCGTTTTTCTTATCTGGCACTGACATTCGTTGTAAGAGCCAAACATTATTAGAGTAATACAGATAGTATATACTTTTAATGGGGCATATAGAAACCACCCAGAAATTACGTCTAAAAGTAACTTTGTTGTTTGGCTAGTGTGTACATACTTTTGTGGGCCTTGTACGGAAAGAAGACTAAGTCCAGTCATTGGCTATAAGCCATTATCATACATGGGCCAAGAAACCAAGTTAGCTAGTGTGCAAAATATATATATTTTTTTGGTAAGTGGAAAACTGACTCATGACACAAAAAATGCTTATATAATGAAATCCCTATTTTTCAGATGTCCTTTTTTGACATTTACAACAATTAAACCATGCTAAAATTAAATGCAATAATTTATATATCTGCTAATGATTTCGTAAAGTTACAGAAATCTACTGTTTATTAACCCATCAATACATTGCTTTGATAATCAATAACCGGTCAATCCAGCTGGCATGAACATTGTTCGTACTGAGATATTTTGAATGATCTCTCAATGATTCTAGCCATTCAACTTTTTCTATTTCAACTCATTTGCATATATGGCTTATGTGACCCTCTCTTTGAAGCTAATGATTATAAATAATGTTTTTGAAATGCTAAAACTTATAGAAGATGGAGAAAATAACTCTTGGACAAACTGTTCTAAAAGTGCATTGCTGACTGCCACATATGTAGATGTTAAGTGCTGCCAGCCTTGAGTGCTCTGTGTTTAAATATAACCTCTGAATGTAGAGACAGATAATACTTTTAGACACAAGTTGCCCTGACTTCCACTAGAGGGAGATAGGGGCTGGTGAAATATAATCAGACGTCTTTATTCTATCGAAAAATGAAGTGAAGTGGGTTAATTTGTATTACCTGTTTATCTGATAGTAGATGTAACTCCTATCAATTTATACAGATGGGACCAGAAAAATGTAATAAGATCTCAAAAAATTACCCAACCATCTTTAACACTTGCAGAATTTGGTGAGTGTTTGCTGGTGCTGGTAAAGAAAACCATATACCCATGGGCAAGTTGCTTTTCTTTTATTCAGAGTGCTTTTGGCTCAGAATGCTTTTGGATCAGAGAGATTTTTTTGTGTAAAATTAGATAAGCTAAGGCATTGCTTGATTAGCTTGCAAGGGAATAGATGAAATTTTTTTTTTATTGTGTGGAGTCGTTCCTGGCAGAAAACTCAGATTAACATATTTTAAATGTGTGTACATACTGTGTGAACTAATTTGTGATGTTGAAAAGTAACCTAGAAATTATGGAATGTAATGTGTAGTATTATGACTGGGTATTATTGCATAATTTAAACTTTGTTCCTTTAATAGAATTAATCTACCTCAAAAGTGATTTGTATACTTGGAAAATATTATGAACATTTAAACAAACGTCAATTGTAATCAATGTGTAATGGTTTTTAATATGTATATAGAGTTTTAAGTTTATATTTTTTATAATGTGTCTATATTTACATTTAATGTCTTATTTTTTCTGCAAAGAACCTTAAATTTTCTAATGTGTATTGATGTGTCTTGAACTTTGGTATACAAATTAAATAATGAGTCAAATTGGAGTGAAAACTCTACAAAACATACAGAAAAAATACTCTTCCGTACTTTAAAGATTCATAGTTTTCACTGCAGATTTTGGATCTTCCAGCACTATCCTTCCTTCTGACTAACTTTTAGGGTAACATTAGTACCTCATGTTATAAATGCAAGTTGCATCAATAGACATAATTAAACATTTGCATTGAAAGGTTTGTTTTGGGAATTAAGTTCCTTGTAAAAAACAAACTATAAAAGATAATTGTACAATGGTATCTCTGTGAGCACAGGAAGCTGTATATTTTCAAAGCTCAAACATGCGGTCGCCCATCCATCATCTTGTAGGGAACATGAGACATCAGGCGCAGCTCCACGGGGGGTCTGTCCCATCCAATCAGGAACTTGAGTAACACATTCTCATTGCCAAGCTGTCACATACAGTATACTGCTGCTTGGTCAGGACACCTTTGGTGTCACTTTTATATGCTTGGTACCTCTAAGCTTTTCCTATACAAGACACATCTTTCTACATATTATATATTTTTGATCACCAATGTCAGTGCTCTCATGAAGATTCTGCAGCAGTTCAATAGCCTTAGGTTGCTCCATTATTGCAATGCATCCCATTTTTTAACCAGTACATTCTGAATTATTTAAAGACCCACTGCTTTCCTACATGCTACATGCTTTCCTAGACGTAGTTCAACAACTAAATAATGCTCCCAGGTCTTGTCTGTTTAATGCATGTCAGTAGATTTGAATTGTGTCTTTTTAGCCTACTGTAGATAATTATTTTGTTTTTGTTTGTTTTACTTAGAATAGCATCTATTTACAGCCAGATTTGTTTGCTAGTTAAATCAGATAAAGATTTAACCTGTAAAACACTGATTTTCAAACCTGGTCCTGAATTCCCGGTGTTATTGTCAATCTAAACCTAAACAACACTGATCAAACTCCTTTTAGAACATGCATGGGCAGGTGAGCAGACTCCAAAGAAACAGTTTGCTGCTCTCTGAGCCCCAAGAAGCTGACCTCTGGTGGATAGGACTTTATAAGGTTTTCTCATCAAGTTGGCTTGAAGGAGACGGGCCTCCTATATTTTTTCTCACAGGAGGCAATCCAAGCAGGAGGCAATGATGGGATCTCACTCCTGTCATGATGGGATCTTGGATGGAGTCAAGTGTAAAATATCAAGCTGGCACTGCAACTAAACAACTCAGCATTTACTGAAGGAGTTGCAGGACTCCTTCTAAATCTACTTACCCCTCTCATGACTCAAGCTGCCATCCCAGAATCACACCTTATCATTGCCAGCTCACCCCATCCTTGCCTTAATTTAATTCAAAGACAACCGAAATTAGCTTCTCTACTATTTCCCATGTAAAAGGCCAAAATCCAGATGCATCAAACAAGATCAACATCCACAGGAACCCGGTTATTTTGAAAAAATACTTTTTCTTCCCAGTTATACATAGAAGGAGCAGCATTTCTGCATAACAGGTAAAGGTGAAGTTTTTTTTAAATGCCGGGGAACAAGCATAATCTGACTTAGAGGAGGGGCTTATCATTGACGGAGTGTAATGGTGGGTGATTGGAGGACCCTGTTGCTGTTCACAATGCATGGCTTGTGACATGTATGTTACACGTATGACTACTTTCATACGAGAAGTACTTAATCACTGAAAAATTGCACATTGGTGTTCCTGACACGGGCGCAAACGATGCAGAATTTGAACAAAATGTGTAGAACCTCAAAAAAATTGCATGGTTTTAAGAGAGAAATTGTTGTAGGGATTATTATTTTCTTTGTGTTGCCTTCTATGCCAAAACATTAAAGGGAAGATAGACAAAAAAAAGACAAAAGAAAACTTGTTCAGAAGACACTGATTTGCAATAAAAGTTTGGTTTTAAGATTAATTTGCTATCTATTGTATTTGGAAACCATTTTAGCATTTAGGATGACCATGGCCTGATGATCCTAAATTCTGTTGGATTCTCTTAACTGATTTGTTATGCAGGGATTCACTCGGTGAGGCCCCTTCACTCAACTCACCTGAAGATACTCACCAGTCCCTGCAATCCAAAGACCACACACCTGAAAACAATCCCAGTCTCACCCGAATTCAAACATGTAGCCAAATTCCTGGCATGCACTGTATATATGTCCCTTCCTCATTGCTTCCTTGTCTGGTCATGGTTTTAAATAGAAAAAACTCAAACACGCTTTGTGGTCCCTGTGGATTTCTTAATCCCCTTGAGTCATTGCCTTGTGTTGTCTCTGTTGTCTTTTCCCATCTGTCTTTATTGTCTTGTCTTCCATGTTGTCATTTTCTCTGTTGGTTTTGTGTTCGCGTCTCCAGTCCCTGTTCCTGTCTCCATCTGAAAACAATTTTTAAGGGAAGTTCATCATTTATTCTGCTCACTGTCTCATACACCAGAGACAAGAGCATCAGTTCATATCCAGCATCAGTTCATGACCAATAGTTAAAAACACTATTCTATAACCTGACCAGAAATCCCTTGAGTTCATAATTATTTTCTGTCATGATTGCTTGAAAGCCTAACCTACAACACAGCTTGTTTCTTCAAAACTCACTTTTCGCCAAAAACTAGCTTTCTCTGAGTCTACTACCCAAATTTAAAGACAATCGCTATTGACAATGCACTAAACCATATATATTCTTGCCCTCTCCGAAGTTACATAACTTCATGCTGACCCCTTTGTGAAGCTCTTCAAGTGTCTCTAAAATTTTTTAACTTTGTGTAAAGGCTTCACAAGAGGGCGAGCTTTGTGATTGGTCAAAGTGGAGCAGAGCAAGCACTTTCACTCTCTTTCTTGGCTAGTGCTCTGTGTTAAACACAAGATAATGAAGTAAATCATTGGCGATAAAGTAAATAATCTTTCGTTGTTATCTGGTTAGCTAGCTAGAAGTTAGAATTGTCATCACTCCATGTTGTGATATAGATCAGTTTAGAGACAGTGCTTCTACAACACTGGACATATGTAAGAAGTAATATTCATATTCCAGATTCCATAACTTGCAACAGCTCATTCCCAGCAGCAGCATGACATTAAAAATACATTGCTATCATGTCTATATGCTATCTTTCTGAGCTGAGATAGACTTTGACGGTGTAACAGATAGAATATTGTCTCTCCCTAATGTAAGTCGCTTTGGAAAAAAAGCATTTGGCAGACGCCTTTGTCCAAAGCGACTTACAAAAACAGAAATGACTGGTGCCACTCGTGGAGATGCTGGGAATTGATCCCAGGTCCTTATACATGCAAAGCATGCGCTCTACCACTAAGCGCATCAAGCGCACCACACTCCGGTCAAGAGGAGGCTCCAAGGCCACAACACAAATTGTTTTATTTGCTCCAGTTTAAAAGCCCTGAAGCACTTGCAACAGGCCATAACCAACCTACAGTTCAAGACACTGCTTGAGGATGCAAACCTTTACTCATGGTGATGCTTCACAAAATGAACGTGTTCCTTCTTTAAGCAGTCTATGAGTCATTTTCCATAACTTTGTCAAATATGACAATAATGTTCGCAAAAGAGACAAATGGCACTAAAAGACTGTTCTCTTTGGTTGAAACAAGATTTTGATTTTGAATAGCCGTTATTGTACAGTGATTAACCAATTTGTGCCCAACTCTTTCTGCTTCATCATTGTGTTCCTTATCTCCAACTTGGCATTGATCAAGTTTGCCCTAGATATGTAAAGTTGGCTCTCCTTGGGTCATCCTCATGCTCCTATTCTGCTGGTCCTGCCTTTGCTCGCTGCTCCAGACTGTTCTCCTATTCTGCTTGATTTGCTTTTTGTTTTCTTTACTGGCTTGGTTTCAATAATGGCCTAGTTTTTTTTTTTCTGGTGCTATCCCTGCCCATGTCTTCCCCAAGAATGTGGCCCCACCTCCCTCGACGACAACACATTGATATTGAGACATTTTGAAGAAACCTTTTGTTAATTCTAGCTCCTATATTCAGTCTTTTTAATTTTATCTTGTGTTCTATGTTTATAATCAGTAATTATTAATGGCACATTCTTTGGTGAATCCATGACCTGCAAAAGAATTTAATTAGAATCTACCAATCTATCTGAATATAATTATGTAAAGCTTTACAGGGTCTGACCTTTGCTGGTCTATGGAAATGGCATACTGCCATTCGACCCAGCATTTCTATCATGGGCATCAACGTTTCAGCTGTAGGCCTTGAGCTATTATTAGTGTCACAGTTGCCTGTAATGGATGATATTTATGAAATGACAAGAAGGAGTGAAGGGGTGATGGAGCACTGTTATGTATTTAACCATTAGCAACTATGCCTATATGCTTTTCCAAAAGCAATTTACATTGCAACGAAGGAACCCTTTTGTTGACTTCAAGCTTTTTGATTTCAGACCCTTGAAATTCATTGCTCAGTGTCTGCTAATTAGGCAGAGGAATCCATTTAATTATATACATTTGTGTTTATTTATGTTTGTTCATTGCACTACACTTTACTAAAAGATATAGTGCAAAATTAATTCTAAAAGTGACAGAAGAATAACAGTCGCCATTTTCTGAAATAAATATAATCCCATAAAATAGAAACTTAAAAATAACTTTGTTTACTTTTACAACATAATTATTTCTTCAACTCTTCTCCGTCTTTCTATCGTCCGGTTGTTGTTGTTGTTGCTGTTGTTGTTTTTAGTATTAAGTCACGACTAACAGCTAAGTGTTAGATTAGTCGACGTCATAACAGTGGAACCATACGTGATTTGGCCTGGGCGGAAGGACACAGAGATGCGGCAAGTAGTTCCAGTCAGTTGAGGCGCGATATATGGTGCCAGAGGTGATGGACGGCTTCAGAAGTTCCTGCAGCCGTTCATCATCTGAGGTAGGACACACTTAATTCAGCAGCTTTCAGCAGTGCAGATAAGACGCTTGTTACAAGCAAAGTACATACATTCACAGACACTTTTAAATACAGAGATACACCTCCATCAAAACGATTATGTTACAGACATAGCTCATTAGTAACGTAGTTGTGTTGCTGCATAGGTTAACGTGGAGGTAGATGACGATTTAGGTTTTCTATTTTTGAATTGGACTCGATTTCAAATAAAGAAGTTCCCATCTTGAGGCTTAATGCATCCTTGTTTAAGTCTACATTGTTGTGTAACAAGGTGGATTTTTATGTATTTATTTTATAACTTTTATTATTGTTATTATTATTGGCAATAATATTTTTCAACTCCTATTTCTTTACACCTTTTTTATAGAATGTGTGTGCAAAAAAGTGCTTGCTGTCATGCATTTAAACCTTTTCTTCCTTTAACAATAACTAAATGCTCTCATGCATTCTCATGCAAGTTTTAGCTTCAAAATTTGGTGCATCAAACAACACCAATATTTGCAAAGATCTGCAATAAAGTAATTACAACTTTGGTGTTAAAAATGGTGATGACTATATGCACTCAATAACACAAGAGTGAGAAATACTGATTCCTGTAATCTAATGAAAATAGAACTTAAAATAGTTCTTAGTCCCTCTCCCAGCTCATACGAAGAGCAATGTTCTTCACAGGTATCTAGTTTTACCTTCTTCAAGACTGGAAATTATTTCTTCAGAAACCTGCAGAAAGTTCATTTTAGAGAGGAAATGACAACTAAAGCGATGGCACCATGCAGCTCAACAAAAACATAATGAAAGTGCGACACAAATTATAGTGAACACAGAATTTTTGTTTTAGTAATGAATGACTGAACGATTAAATTATATCCCATTGTAGCCGATGTGAGGATGGACTGACAATAAGTGTTTCCCCCCAGTCTGACACCCATTATTGCAAAGGTTGGGCATCAATATCACATTTCCGATCACTGTAAACATTTAAGACATTTAGGGCCCAATCCAAGTTGCCATATAGTTAAAAAAAACAATCTCAAAAAACAACCCTGCCCTGAAGCCTAAACATGAACAGTGCTGACTACGGATATCAGTGAATTCTAAAGTACAAAGCTTTAATACAGTAAAAAACATTCTGTATTACACCTTAACCTACACTATCTTTATCTTTTAGGACTTTTCTTGCAGTCACAGACGTAGCTCCAGCCATGTCGCAGACAAAGGGTATGGGGTCTTCCTTCATTCAGATGCAGCAGATGCACGCTGCAATGGCAGAGACCTACCTGGAGCACATGTGCCTGCTGGACATCGACTCGGAACCAACAGTGACTCGCAACACAAGGATCATCTGCACCATTGGTTAGTCAATTAAATTGGGAAGGTTTTAGGCCTTGCAAGGAAAGGTTTCCTCTATCTTGATATTTGTTTATGCAGGGCCTGCTTGCCGAACTGTGGAGACACTGAAGGAGATGATCTTGTCCGGAATGAACGTTGCACGCTTTAACTTCTCCCACGGAACTCATGAGGTAAAAGATTGCGTCCAAATCTATACAAATCAAACCACAACTGCGCTGTATTAGCTGTTATGTTAATCAGATTTTAACAAAAGGCATAAGTGCATTGATGATACAGACATTTTGTTTCAATAGCAACATTTTTGTATCGTGGTAAATGCCTTTTATAACATTTCACTTAAGAAATGAAATTATCTGTTTAACGATTCATGTGGTTCAGTCAGTAGGTGTCAACATTTACAAGGATGTGAGTTTGATTTCCAGTTAAAATTCAAGTTGTTCTAATGGGTTTTTTCATTAATCTTTTATGAAAATTGCCATAAATGCACCAAATGCATAAAAATTTACATAAAATGACAAAAGAAATGTACTTTATGCATTAAAAAAGCACAGAAAACATTATATCATAAAAATGTTTATGCTGTCATATTTGCATCAAATTTTAGTTCTAACCTCCACTTTTGTGTCTTTCCACATCATGCTTGACATCTGCATTGAGCTGATGTTTATTACTGAGAGGATTTCAAAAAGTGTTTAACAACACTGCAATGCAGGGATTAGAAAATAGTCAAATGTATTGAATAGCAAAAAATGTAATTACTCTGATTCCTGAATTTTTTAAATCTGTATACAATAATTTAAAATCAGCTTGTGCTCACACTTATTTACACTTGTGTAATTTATGAACCCAAGAGAAATAAACAAATGAGCATCTAAATAGATAAATGAGCAGATTTACTAAGATGGTTGATTTCGTTTTCTGTAGAACTCGAAACATCAAAACATTGTGTTAGAATTATGTTATTTTTTATCTTTAAATTAATAAAAATTCAGTAAAATACCAGTAAAAAAATTGCATGTGGATAAAGAATTGGCACTATTAAAACCTTTCAATAGGTTTATACATCAATATGATACTTTGGTTTAATGTTGTGTAGAATTAATATAGAGAATATACAGTTAACATATAAAACAACATAAAGATGATGTTTAACAGGATACTTCCTCTCATCCAAACTCTGTTTTTATTGTTTAAAAAATCTAAATGAAAATATTGCATTACTTTCTTAATATTACAATTAAATACTGTAAAATAATTTCACTTTGTCAAAAAGCAAACAGACACCATTTTTATGAGAAAAGTTGACAAAATGCAAACTGCGCTTGAGTTATAAACCTGTTATAGATGATACGTAAAGCTAGTCATCTCACAGGACCATTTTATCAACAAAAAGCTAGATTTAAAATATTCTTAGCACTAATGCCAATGGATTTTAGAATTAAAATTAATTTTAAAAATTGGTTACAAGAGCTACACCGGGAAATCAGGAGAGTAAAATTAACTTCAGTCAGAGTGTATCTAGTCCTACTCTGATGCAGTACAAATAACACACAAATTGAGTTAAACGGTTTATGAGGTTATTATCTAAACCAACAATTTTTAACCCAAATGTTGTAGTTTGTAATAAATGTTTGTATTTCACAAGAAAAAAAACTATTTTCCTCTAGCACAATGTAAAAAATTAAAGTTGATTGTGTAACATTGACATTTTAAATGGGATGCACATGAAAATGAATTGCTTTTGATTGTCAAAAATATTCACACAAACATTTTAAAGTGAAGAACTCAAACCTAAAGATTTATTTTATTCTATCAATTAGAAATATCTTGAAATGTTGTTTTGGCCTTCTAACGTTTTTAGAGAGATGGAAAAGACACGGAATGTATAACTAAACCAGATATTAAAGGGGAAATGATAAACTAAGACTATTGATGTGCTATTACAAGCATTTACAGTTCTTTGGTGAGTTAAACCGTATCATAAAATGTTCCTCATTTTAAATAATCTGGAAGATAAAAAAAATCACCAGCACACAACATGTAACAAGTCTGTTTAAAACAGCTGCAATTAGCAGCCGTGCTTCAAATCTTAGCTGACTGACATCTGCTGGATCTTTAAACCCAGCCTCCTCGTTGTCCTGGTGATCTGACAGGCAGGCAGAAATCTAAGCTGAGAGGGTGTTAAAATTAAAAAGCTATAAATCATCAGCATGGCAGTGGAAAGAGAAACCTGCCTGATGTTACTGAGCACCTTCCCCCACAGTAGTCAAAGAGCAATCTGAAAGGCAGGCAGCGATATATTTCAGTGTGAAATTAATGATAGAGCTGGATGCCATGTACATAGCTTTGGACGGAGAGGCCACATGCCTTTATGATCATGCTCTTATATAAGGTTTGAAAAACAGAGAAGAGGAACCAACCCACCAATAAGCTGATGTGTCTTGAGGAAGCTACCCATGAGGTTGCAACCAAACGTTGTTGCTGTGATGGAGTGGAAGGTGCCCCGGACACAAACATAAACACTCTTAGAGGCACTTTTGGCATGCACTATGGTATATAGTACTCATTTGGATAAAATCAGTGTAACTCTGGGCAATCTTAAGAAAAATGTATCCACCTAAATTAAATTATTTTGACTTTTCACAGCTTTCCATTAGAGTGAATGAACATCCTGTTTATGTGTGGGTGTTCCTTTTGGTTATTTTATGGTTACATTCAAACGTTGAATAGAGGTTTTTTGAGACATTAGCAGAAAGTTCCTTAATGGCCATACAACAGCATATTTTCAGATTCCTTAAACAATCTGAATGGAAAGAACATCTGGAAATTGACAAAGTGAAAAACCAAGATCTGGAAATGTTAACAGGCCTATAATTTAAAAATCCAATGTATAGGCCTTAAAAAGTCTTGCATTCACTGCTCCTTGTTTTAAATAATTTCTAGTCTAAATAATAAAGTGTAATTTTTCCGATGTTGATTGGTTGAATGTCTGTTGTAGTTTTTGTTTTGCTAGTTAAAATATATTGCTCTGTATTACAACTACTAAGCAACATGCAACAGCCAATCAGCTTTCTGTTACTGGCGCAAGTCTAGGATTGTAAAGTCACATGTTAGCTATGGACAAGTGCAGGCTTAGCAACACTTGGCTCAAAAACTTGTTTGTGGCCGATTCCTAATAATCAAAAAAGGAGATTAAACTGGAAACATTAGGCACAAAAGCCCTGGCATCTCATTCAAAAAAGAGAAACATTAGACTTCTTTGAAGGCCTTAAATGTAATTCTTAATGTTCTTAAAAAGGTACCTTAAAACCTGCAGAAACTCTACATATGAATAATAAACCAACTGTGTATTTAAACGCTCACTGCATGACCATTAGAATGAGGTGCTTTAAGCAGCGAGAATAAGGATCTTATTTCCACTCCAATATAAACGTTTCATTATATATGGCCATGTCCTATATATAAGCCAGTCTATCTGGCCAGCTTGATTAATTCCTTTTGGCTTGAGATCCCATTCTGATAAATGAGTTTGTTCACCTGTCAGCAGTGCCAGTTGTATATTATCTTAGTTTATGCCAGTCACTATCTCTATATTTAGTCCAGTGATGTCACTTTTATCCATGTAACACCTTATACAGTAAAACTGATTTGAAACTGAATTATTTCCCTTGAATGTAAGATTAGACTTTGATGCCATTGGTGGGCTATACAACCTAATGCTGTACTTGATTTATTATTTCAAATTGCTGCCACTGTTAATACGAAGACAATTGAAGCTTCATCTTTTTTGTACATAAATATTTTGTGCAGCACCATGCTGAGTCCATCAAGACTGTCCGTGAAGCCGTTGAGAGTTTTGGACCTGGAACCCTTGAGTACAGACCTGTGGCCATTGCTTTTGACACGAAAGGGCCTGGAATCAGGACTGGACTCATTAAGGGTGTAAGTTCAACAGTTTGTTTTGTAACATTCTTTCAATACAAGAGAATGTTTTAGATCTTGTTTCTTTGTTCATTAGAGCCCAACTGAGGAGGTTAAGCTTGTTAAAGGTAACATGATCAAACTGACGCTGGATGACCAGTTCAAGGACAAGTGTGATGAACGAAACCTGTGGGTAGACTACAAGAACATCACCAAGGTGGTTCAGCAGGGTGGCTATGTTTACTTAGACAATGGACTTATTTGCCTCAAAGTTAAAGACCTTGGTAAGTTGTTAATCTCTTTTAACATGATTTTTAAAAAGCTTATGGCATAAACTGTCATGTGCAGACATTCATGGGGTAACTAAAAGAAATTAACATGTCTACCTTTAATATCCCAAGTATTATGTTATCTTTTGACTAGATGAAGAATATCTTACGTAATCGAATTACATGAAAATATGTTGACCAGTGTTAACTCTTAAATTTCTGAAAGTGTGTTTAATCATTTATAGGGAATTCAAACAAACAACTGGTGATAATTATGTAAAGCATCCAAATGGAGGAACGTGTCAATTACATTGCTCAGAAGTGATGATTCGGACAATTTCTCTAATCAACGCAGAATGATTTGAGAGATAAAGCTTTCCTTCCAGGGTCGTGGCTCAAGATGTACTATTTGTGAAATTTACATGGATTCATGCTTTTCTCCACACTCAGAATACAACTTGCCATATGTCATGTTTTGCGCACATGCTTTATAGTCCTTTGGAGTCTCTTACAGGCCATGAACTAAAATCACCATCATGTGGGATTTAAAACAGCAATTTTAAAAGTGTTCCCATTTCTGAAGTTACTGTGTGAATATCTTTAAAACTAACTTTCTTTCAAATTGATTTGGCTTATTATTTACTGAAAATATGTTTTTTAACGTGTATAATCTGACATGTTTTGATGTTATTCGTCAATAGAGCAGCCAGAGTTTATAAATTACTACCATTGTACTACCATCAAGTACAATTCAACTATTACACAAACTACCTTTTTCCTTGTTTTTGCCACTGACATACACCTCCAATCAATTCTCTGTGGACCTGTTAGAGTTTCTATGCCTAACTCCGCCATCCTCATATTTATCTTTCAGTGATATTATTATCATATTTAATTGTAAGTAAATGAGTTCCGAGACCGAGAGGAATGTCATATGTGCTCAGTTTCATGTGAATTGGAATGTACAAAAACAATCTACGTCGGAACTGGGGTATGTGAAGAATAGTAAATCGGCTAGTAACAATTATAGTAAAAGCACAATCCCAGCTCTGTTTGAATGCAAATCTTTTATTGAGTAATCCATGCAAATATTAGTGCATGAGACTACTGGGGTTTTGAGTTCTGAAGAGGCTTTGGTAAGTGGAGAACAAAGGGATTTCAATATCTCATTCTGAAGTTGATTAAACTAATTCAATAAAATATTTATTATGTCGTTATTGCAAAAACTCAAATAGTAGTCTAATCTGGCCAGACTATTTTATTCGAGTTTTAAAATAATTTTTAAACTTTGGCACCAAATTCAGAGGAGCTTTTGCAAGTCATTTGTGGCGAGTGGGAATAGAGCCATGACAGCTGAGTGAATGACTGAATTTTGTTTGAAACAACTGTATAAGCTAGTCTTTCTGAATCACTCCACACTTGATCTTAAGCTCAAGGACAGCTCTTCTAGTTATTTATATCACTCCTCTATTAGAAATGTAGCAAAGTGCTCCAAGTCGTGCCTAGTTATGATAAAATGCCGTTATTTCCAAATAGAGCTCACTGGAACGTTCTGAGTCTTTCTTCAGTAGCAAACACAACAGGTTACTTTGTAATAATTATGGCTTTACACAACATTAGACATTTTTTGTGGAACGTCTTGTTTTTTTTATAGTGTAGAGGTTGAAAAAGAACAGATGATATTTGTTTCTACAAACAATGCACACATTGCTGCCATGTCTTAGCCTTTTAGTGTACATTCAAGTCCTAAACTGTGCAATGTTTTTATCAAGTGTGAATTGATGGAGTAGTGTGGATATCTGTTTTGGTTTCTGTTTGTGTTTTTAAAAGAGTCAACATCTAGTAAAAGCTTCATAAGAACTACTTAAACTGCGTTCTGAAAAACATGATGACATGCTCAGCACTTATTTAACCCACCGTCACAAGCAAAAGAATAAATCATGTTAAATATTGCAGGTTCTGATTACCTGAACTGCGAGATTGAGAATGGAGGAATGCTGGGCAGCATGAAAGGCGTGAACCTGCCCGGAGCCAACATTGACCTCCCCGCAGTTTCTGAGAAAGACATGCAGGACCTGAAGTTTGCTGTGGAGCAAGGCGTTGATATCATTTTCGCCTCCTTCATCCGCAAAGCTGCTGATGTGCAAGCTGTCAGGAAGGCGCTCGGAGACAAAGGCAAGGAGATCAAGATCTTCAGCAAGGTGGAGAACCATGAGGGTGTGCGCAAGTGAGTGTTACTTTATATAACAGGTTTATAAACCCAAAGCGGTTGTGCGGATTTACATGGGTATGCTTTTGCTTTTGAAAGGTTTGATGAGATCTTGGAGGCTAGCGATGGAATCATGGTCTCCCGTGGAAATCTGGGAATTGAAATCCCAACTGAAAAGGTGTTCCTGGCCCAGAAGATGATGATTGGTCGTTGCAACAGGTTTGGCAAGCCAGTCGTCTGTGCCATTCAGGTTAGTAAAAATAGACATTGGCTGAGTTGCATGTGTTTGGCGTTGTTAAACGAATGCCTGTGATGGAAAGCATTGCCTGTAGATAGATTTTCCCATTTGAGACATCCTCTGTAGACTAACATTACAATAAATCCTGACACAATAGACCCTTCTCACACCTTAAGATGTGTTAAGATAAAGAATTTGAAAACTTGCAGAACGTTCCTGAATGGATGGAAAAAAATGGTCGTGTCACTCACATTTCCTGTAGGTAAACTTATTTTTTGGGTTTCCCATATATGACTAATTTAGGAAGCTCATGGTTGGTTGAAACAGCCCCAAACAAATTTCAGCATCAATGACGATTTCCTCTTCTCCAAACAATTGTTCTCACAGCAGTACCCACAGTATATTTGAACTGATTCAACATCACATCTTCCATTGCCTTAACACAGCACAGAGCTATACTGTAACATTAGTTGTCATGTTGACATCCAGCAATCATTATTTATAGTACAATTCTAAATGTTTTGACAGTCTATTAAAAAACGATAACCCGCTATGTTAGCAAGTTAGCCAGTCATCATCATGTCCCAGGAAATAATGGTTGCTAAAAATAGTGGTCTCCATACATCTCCATATGTGTAATCCACTATTAAATCAACAAGGTCATCCAAAGGTCCTGAGCAGCAGTTTTTTCCCTTTATGTAGAAATCGAAGTTAGTATTAACAACTTCTAAAAAAAACTATTATTATAACGCAATCATAACAAAGAACTGCAAAAGAATTTATCGCTAATTTCAAACATGGAAGGAATTGATTCAAACATGAAGTAAGTCGACCATGCCTGTAGTTTTCAATGTTTCTGATTCACAAATTGTCTGCTTGATTGACAGATGCTGGAGAGCATGATTAAGAAGCCCCGCCCCACCCGTGCAGAGGCCAATGATGTGGCCAATGCCGTGCTTGATGGTGCAGACTGCATCATGCTCAGCGGAGAGACTGCAAAGGGAGAGTATCCTGTAGAGTCTGTGCGCATACAGCACAAGGTATGCACCACAGCACTTTATTCTTTGACTATGACAAGTAATACAATGTAAAAAGCAATATAAGATGAACCGTGGACACAAAGTGGCTCATAAAATCAGGAAAGCTGGGTTTCTGTTAAGATGTGTAGAAAGAATCCATGACTAAACACAAGTCTCACCAAAGAAGATAGAGATTAATCAATCAGAGTTGAGCACAATGTTATGTTTTGTATGTTTCTTGTAGATTCATTGCTTTTAAGCTTGGTTTCAGCTGTTTTTATATTTTATGTATCTTTGGCACATACTCTGAGAGAATTGGCGATAAAGCATTTAGTTCTATTTTAAAAACAAGAAAAGGCAGAAACTGCTTTTGAAGTTTCATCTGCTTTCAAGTTTTGTGGCGTATTTCCAGATATAGCTCCTAGCAACCTTCTGCATTTCTTTAATATGTCTAAAGTAAAAGGTTTGAACTTTTGAACTCCCTGAACAATCCTTCTATCAATTCTGTCTGTTTTATTTTGAGTCTGTTTGTTACATTATTTACAGTGCTAAAGTAAATTATATTGAACCCAAAAGTATTTGAACTTTCAGGTCATGGGCGCTAAACATTATACCATGAGATAGATTTTTTCATTTAATATGTGACTTCAATGTATCAGATTTTTTTATTTAATCATGTAATTTAATAAAGAAGTACAAGCTTTACCTCCACTGAACAACTGAAAATCAAGACAAAGATAGCTGACAGGTGTTCAGGATATAATGACACCTGTTCCATCAACAGCCTATTCCAGAATGCAACAAGAGTTTTAAAATACAGATGAAGAAATAATTACAAATCATAAAAATTAGATTCTGTAGAATATACAGGACATTTCACCGACAGTTTTTTTCGACAGTTAATTTAATCTGAACCAATACACTCCTCTTTTACTGTAATTCTAACTTTCTTTGCCAACAATGTCAAATTGATGTCAAAATGTTGTCTCTGAAAATTAAGCAAAAAAATGATAATTCTTACTTTACCTGAAGTTTCCTGATTTTAGCCAGCTTATGCATCTCCCTTGGAAAAAGGGCCCTGGGGAACAAATCACACTTGCTTTCAGCAGAGGTTCAGACTAGCTTCACTGGACAAGACTACAACTTCCCTTTCAACATTTTTGTGTTTGTTTGAGTTTTGATTAACTTGTTTTATTTTATTTTATGACATTAGTCAGTCGCAGAAAGGAAAGAACAATAGAAGTTGAAATAAAATTTTAAATCTTCTGAGGACATGAAATTGATGAAATGATACATTAATTATTCCTTTTTTATGTAATTCTGTTGCTTTAAATATTAGAACTTGTTAATGGAGTAGATGTGATACTGATAGATTTTATAAATGGCTAATTTTAAAATGTATAATGCATAAGTTTCGTATATCTTCATTTGTGCATTAAATCAGATCGCTCGTGAAGCAGAGGCTGCGATGTTCCACAGGCAGTTGTTTGAAGAGCTCCGTCGTACCTCTCATCTGACACGTGACCCCACTGAGTCTGTGGCCATCGGTGCTGTGGAAGCCTCTTTCAAGTGCTGCGCCAGTGCTATCATTGTGCTCACCAAGACTGGCAGGTCAGAAAGCCCACCAAAAAACCCAAAAGGCATGCATTGGCATTTAAAATTGCTTCTAATTTTAGCAAGAAGGACCTCAGTAATGTAAACATGAAACCAAAGATCATAAAACATAAATAACGTCTGTAAGAAGAATCTGCACTTATGCAACGTTAACGAGATCCTAATTTGCTCACTGGGAAGGTTAATCCTTGTATAAATGCTAAGTTGTCACCATAACTTGAGCTTTGAAATGAATGTCTGTCTTCCCATGCACACTCAAAGATTGTTAAATAAACAGACAAAAGTGAAAAAAACTAAATAAAAAACAAGTAAAAAAATTTTATCCTCAGTGCATGCAAACAATCAAGTCCATGCGCGATCATTGGTTCTTTTAAATGTATGTAGAGCTGATTGGTCCTCTCCGAGGTGCTCCCATAGTTGTCTATGAGGTAAACAAAAAGTCACCATTGTGGTACGCTGATCGACATGTCATCACACTGCTTCCTTCTTATGTAAATGTCAGTTTCAGCATTGTCATGTTGCCAGCGAAACACGAGTTTGTGGCTAACTGGAAGCAATGATAACCATTCAAGTTTTCTTATAGGCCACCATGATTCCATGTTTACAGTTATATCTCTACCTGTTGGATTGACTTGCTCCTAACAGCACTTTAAATAGGACTTCATTCTTCTGAAATTCAAATTCTTCAATTAATTTCCTGCGATTCATGTCTTTTATATTTTAGACTGTATACAATTAGTTCTTGGATGGCCTTCGTATGCTGAGTTTTTCGTATGTCAAAGCAAGTTTTACAAGTAAAATGCCTAATGCGTTCCAAGTCACATAGAAACAACACTAAAAAAATTTAAATAACATGGAAAACAAGAGAAACATAAACTACGATTCTTAAATCCCTAAAAGTACACATTATAAATCGAATAAAGACTAACAAAACAATGAAGACAATAAATTAAACATAATAACCTTTACCTTTTGAGTGAGGCGATGTGGTGGTAGCGGAAGAGAACGGATGGTAACGAAGGAGAGCCATGACCATAAAACTATGCTTTGCCAAAGAAGCAACACAAAAATATTCATGGATTTAAACACCAACACAAAACAAAAGCATGAATGAAGCAAAAGAAAGCTTTTCCTGGAAGACGTCATGGGGAGTCAGGCGATCAATAGGAGAGCAGGATACTATGCACAAGCACACAGCATCAGGACTGGGACTGACCAATAGAAGTGCAGGACTCTACGCATGAACACACAGCATTGGGGCTGGAACTGATCTATAGAAGAGCAGAACATTTGGTGGTGCATTGAATGCAATCACATGATGCCCAGTGTAGTCTTTCGCCTGAATTTCAAATGTCGAATTTGTAATTTGCACGTTTTTTGAAATTGTTTTCCTATCACGAAACAAAATATACTTTGCATGGCCTTTCGTATCTTGAATTTTCCGTAACTTGGAACAGTTGTTTATTGAGGTACCACTGCATTTATTTTAATAATGACATATTTTCTGTAATAGCTCTCAATGAAATGTTGAAAAATCTTTAGTAATACCTTCACTTTCTTTTGTACTAAATCTGCATGTGGGTATTGTATGTTTTTTTTTTTTTCAGATCTGCCCAGCTTCTGTCCAGATACAGGCCCCGTTCTCCAATCATGGCTGTGACCCGTAACATGCAAACGTCTCGACAGATGCACATGTACCGCGGCATAATCCCACTCCTCTACACCAAACCAGCTAATGATATCTGGGCAGAGGATGTGGATCTGCGTGTCAGCTTTGCCCTGGAGATGGGTAATGAGATCCACACTCGCTGAGCAAGACATTCATTTCACTAGATTTAAACCAAAAGACACCTGGATGTAAAATTAAATACATCAATTTCATTTCATGTGTTTGCTAGGAAATCCAGCTTGTCTCATGTGATAGACAGAAGTTTGCTTAGCTAATTAGTAATAGATAAGCTCATCACAGATTTTAAATATTACATTACCACAAATATGTGTATGTCTATATAAGTGCAAACACTAAGGTCTGTCAAACAGAAGCTTTTCACTTTCACTCAAAGCTTGAGTATTCCATAAATACCTTAATTTAATACCTTAATATACTAAAAACACTTAAACAAATCAAGTAATAAGCTACCTCTATGAAGAAAACCATTAAAAGTAGTTTATTGCCATTCATGGAGGCAATCATTTCAACTTTCTTAAGAGGTTAATGCATATAAAAAGTAATGCATTCAAAAATAAAAATTGTGTGACAATTTTATACTTTATCTTCATTAATTCCATTCATTTTGATTTACAGGTAAGAATCGCAAGTACTTCAAGTCTGGTGATGTCATCATCGTTGTGACAGGATGGCGTCCAGGATCTGGCTACACCAACACCATGCGCATTGTCGTCGTGCCTTGAGCTCAATCTCATGAACTGAACCCAAAAATAAACATATTGTCAGCTGTTCATTCTCCAATCCAGCCATACTTCATTTTTCCAAAATAGACGTTGGGTATATTTACATGTTTTAAATTACCTTCACAAAATCTCAGCAGAAATCATTTCCATCGGCACTGTACTGTAGCTGTTTACAGTCACATTTTTGTATCAATAAATAAATACAGTTTAATTTTACATCGATATGTTTTTGTTGTTTATTTGATTATGATTACTGGTCATTAGATTCAAAATAGCTCAGTCTTCATAAAGGTGAAACTAGTCATTTGGGGTCTAGTGCATGTTGATGCAGCTTCACAGTCAGTTCAAGAGCACTTCAGAGCATATTTGCAAGTTCTAAAGCTTCTGGGGATTTCCTACATGATTTTGTATTATTCCTTAGACAATAATGTGTACCATTTCAGATGATTTTTCAGTTTTTACTGTTCTATAGGAGTAAAGAGATGCATGAAAGAGATCATGTGATGACCCATTGTCAATAAGCTCAAACATGTTCTAATTTGAATTTCACGAGGTCGCTCTTGCTTATTGTTGTCTAGTATTGCAAGCTTGAGCGGCTTGCAGAAGAAGAAGCATACTAAGCAAGCTCTCCAAGTGAGAAGTCTGGGACCAGGAAGCTGCCTGGCCCAGGAGCACCCCTCCAAGAGTAGTGAAGGGGTGGGAGTTGGAATAGCTTAAACAAAGATGATGTTGAACAATTGGTTGTAGGATAAATACGCTGGGTAGGTAATAAGTAGGTAAGATAATTTGATAAGTTGGTCAATTATCAGCCAAAGCTCCTTCGAACTTGTGTTAATTACATTAAAGTTATTAATAAATCGATATACAAATTCAATACTGCTCTCCAGGTAAAAACTACAACTGCTGAATACCAATTCCAGCCTTTCCCCCTTTTTCCTCTTTATTATTTTTCTTGTGTATTTATTTATTAAATATTTAGAGATATGACATTTTTCTGATTTGATTTTAAGATAAAAGAGAAGCTTGTTTTGGTATCAGATATGTCAAAATGTCTCCTAAAACCATCTTTCAGACAAGGAATAACACCCTCAATAAGGGTCATTACTGACAATTGGGTGATCAGTAGAAATCGCCCTCTTTCGGTTGAAATATAAAAAAATAACCCAGTTGCAAAGCTAAAACCTTAGGTTGGCTGCAGGAGTCTGAGGGTTACAAGTATCCAAAAAATCTTAATAATTACCCTCGTTTAGTTATTTATTTACAATAAATTATAATTACTGATAATTGCAAAACAGTAAACGTTTCACAAAATTCAGAAATTCACAGAACACCAAAATTGCTACTTAAGCAATTTAAGAAACTATTTGTACTTCAATATATAGATTTAATAACTGAATATACTTGTCTGTAATAGTAACGTAAATATACATCTAACAGTAATCTATAAAATGACATCTTATCGTCATCTATGATTAGACGTCTAAGCTTGGTCAAGAGGTTATTGGCCAGACGAAATCTGAAGAAAAATTTAAATGTATGGGATAACAAAAACAGGAAATAATTCAAGGTCTGAGAACAGGGAGCCTTAAAGCTTATCAACATTCACATTTTTCTGATGTCAACCCCTGCGACATATTTAAACATTTAATTTTTCTGCTCAGTTTTTTGGTGAAATATGTTGCTGTAGGTTCTGTCTGGCCCTAGTTATAGCTATGATTCACAGTCTGATAATTATTGATAACTGGATGCCTAATAGCTGTCTATAATGAAATGCCTACCAGTCTTGCATAGTTTACATTTATCATTTTAGTTTCTATTGACCTACTATATTAACTGCTGTCTACATTTACAAACAAATTTCAAATATACAATTAACAAAATATTTTCTGATAGCACCCACTCTTATTTTAGAACAGTTGCTAACATCGTTTTTTTTTATTAACCAATTATTGAAATGAGGTTTGAAAAAGTTTAAGCAACCAGAGATGAGCACTGCATTTTACAATGTCCCCACCAGAGGGAGGCTCTAACAACCCATTTGACCATATCTATTTTTATTTGGCTGTGGTTATTATTACCTGAAATGAAACAAAATTTTATCAAATAGATTTTTTAAGTGTGTTTATGTAAATCTGTGAATCAATAAACAATGAAATAGGCATTTCAGTTGACAGTTTATTAAGGGCTGTCACATAATTAGAAGATATTATAATTGTAAAGTATGAATTGACAGGAATTCATCTCTGGCTATAATTGTCACTAAAAGAAGTGCCATAGAAGTTTTCCATCTGTGTTTAGGGAACTTGTAATGGCATTAACAAGGTTAAAATGTGGAATTTGTGTGTGACTGGTTAGGTGTGTTTCCTGGTGGCCAGGAGGCCGTAGGCAGCTGATGGCCACCAAGGTACTGTATCTCATCACCACCAGTGTGTGAATGTGAAGTAAACGAAAAATACTCTGTAAAGTGTCTTTGAACATCTAAAAGTGTTAAATTAATTGAAGTCATTATTATTATCATTTGTCAAGCATTGGTTCACAAGGGTGCGTCACGGTGGCGCAGTGGGTAGCACGGTCGTCTCACAGCAAGAAGGTCGCTTGTTCTAGGATCGGCTGGGGCAGGTGGCATTTCTGTGTGGAGTTTGCATGTTCTCCCCGTGATCGTGTGGGTTTTCTCCGGGTGCTCCGGTTTCCCCACAAGTCCAAAGACATGCGGAATAAGTGAATTGAATAAGAACGATTGCCCATAGTGTGAATGTGTGTGTGAATGTTTCCCAGCAATGGGTTGCGGCAGGGAAGGGCATCCGCTGCGTAAAACATATGCCAGAGAGTTGGCGGTTCATTCCGCTGTGGCGACCCCGAAAGGGAATAAAGCCGACATGAAGATGGATGGATGGATGGATGGTTCACAAGGTGGCTCAGATATGGTCTTGATATGGCCCATATTTGTGGTGTGGCTTGGTTTTAGACTTTCTGATTAACGTCTAACATTAAAATGGTCTAGGTATGACTATAATCTTTATCTGGCCCCAAGCTCTAGACAATTATCAGTTATTAGCTTGCCTTAAACTTGGGCCAGATGAGGTCTATGTGTGTATTTCTGTATGAGCTGTAATTCAAAGTATGGGCCGGAGCTGGACCAGATCAAAAATGCTACATGAGATATAAACTTTCTCTCTTTGAGTTTTCTCACCATCTAAAAGCTGAATGTTTAGAAATAAGTGGTACTTCTTTATTTTTGTTAACTCGTTCTAAACTCTGAAGACCTGGGGAGTAAGATGCATATTTAGAATGGCTCATTAACTCACCAAAGTCAGAGTTCATCATTAAAGGGCTCTCTCTGTTTCAATCAGGATTGATTATCCAAACAACACAAGTATGACCCATGTTAGGGAAAACAATAGTAGCCAAAATCAGCTTCCCATTGTTTTTTAACAGCCATCATTTACACCAGTTAACAGTTATAGCAACACATTACTTAGCTAAAGCTCATTTAAAAGCCAGTAACCCAAACTTTCCTGCATACGTTAGCATTGTTCTTGTTCATAGGTGTTAAACCTATAAGCTACTGAACCCACCTCTTCCACTTGCTCCTGTGAGAGCCAGCACCCAAGACGACATTGCTATCATTGACCTTTAAGACTGAGAAAGAGAGAGAGAGTGAGCGAAAGAGAGAGAGAGAGAGAGAGAGAGAGAGAGAGAGAGAGAGAGAGAGAGAGAGAGAGAGAGAGAGAGAGAGAGAGAGAAAACGTACACAAATACCAGTGTTGTGGTGAGCTTCTTTTTCAGCTCCTTGAAGCGATGTTGACATTTCAATGTCCTGACTAATGGAAGTCTTACTATGAGCCACTTCTGTGCCAGCTGATCTGAGAACCTGAGAAAGAGTTGGAGCGGCAGGTATAGGCCATGGGCCATTACTGTAGCTCAATCTCTATTTTTGTTGAAGTCTATCCCTTTGTATATATGTAATAAAAAAAACGTTTTAAAAACTTACATTTTAGACTTTCTAATGGAAAACATTTGGTGAATAATTATGCAAAGTTTCATAAGCTCTTACTATGAAATGGCACGCTGCTGTTTGAGCCAGCTTTTCTGTCATGGGCACCACAGTTTCAGCTGTAGACCATGGGCTATTATTAGTTCCCTAAATGCCTGTAATAGCTGATATAGTTATGAAATAACATGGACTAGAGTGGTGTTCAGTAATCATTTATTCTCCACAATAAGCAATCTAGATGAAAAAGGTTTAAAGAGGAATTCAAACCGATGACTTTCTTCTAAATTCAGTAAAATTTAGTTTTCATTATACGTTTTTGGACGACATCTCATAAAACAATGATTCAAATTTGGATGATATTTTGGTAATTTCCAGAATGGCGGAAATACAAGTAAATCCAATAAAAAGTAGACAGCAATATGTTTAATATCAACAGTAATTGATTGTATTTTAATGTCAAAAGTATTACAGTGCAACCATGTCAAATACCAGTCTAAAAGTGGCCATGGCGGAAGAACACAGGGGAGTAGGAAGTAGTTCCAGTCACTTTGTGGTAGCTAGATAAATGCAGACGTGACAGTGAAAGGGCTCAGAAGTTCCTGCAGCCGTTCAGCCACTGAGGTAGGAGCCGCTAGACTTAACATATTAATCCATGCAGTGTGATTGTTATAGTGATGTGATGTACCAAAAAAACTGATTCACAGTGATTTTTGACTTCTAAAAAAAACTTTTATTTCATGAGTTTAATTACCTTATAATTAAAAGTTATATGTAAGGTCATGTAGTTCACTGTTCACATGATCTTATAATTAACAAAATATTCTAATTAACAACTTTAACTTCTTTAACCACAAATTTTACAAAACATTATACGTGTATTTCAGGTTTTTTTCATTCGAATTTATAGGATAAGAGCTGGAATGGTCATCAGAAGACACTCATGATGCTTTTTTGGACTCATTCATCTATCATATTCTAATTTGGTCCAATTACCTTTGTTTTGTTTTACCTTGGTGGAAGGAACCATAAACCAGTAAGCTGTAGACCAGTGTGTGAACCACTCTCAGAAACTTTTCCTGGTTAGGATAAAGAGAGCAGCTTCTAAGATTTTTTTAATACTATAATTGGTTTTTAAGATGCATGTATTGGCATATTATTATTATTATTATTATTATTATTTTGTAATACATAAACAACTACAATGATACAAATACTTGTTTATATGGAACTCAGCATAATTTTCACCATAATCTATTGTCCTTTGTTTGATCCATGTTAAAACACATATTTCCTGATATCTCAAACATTTGAGAAAGATGGGATCAGTTATTAGTAATTAGAGGGAATAAATGTACTTGCACTTACTTTAATTTTGTGGAACTGTGATTATTAGAGATTTTAATTTGGTCTAAACCATTTTTAATGAAGGGTTCAATTTTAAATGAAACAACACTATCTGTGGTGTCTTTTCTAGCAGTCACAGACGTAGCTCCAGCCATGTCGCAGACAAAGGGTATGGGGTCTTCCTTCATTCAGACGCAGCAGATGCACGCTGCAATGGCAGAGACCTACCTGGAGCACATGTGCCTGCTGGACATCGACTCGGAACCAACAGTGACTCGCAACACAGGGATCGTCTGCACCATTGGTGAGGCAAAATACTACCTGGAGATGTTAGAGGCCAAAGGAAATATTTGAAGTATTTTGAATCTGATTCCAGGACCAGCTTCTCGAACTGTGGAGACACTGAAGGAGATGATTCTGTCAGGCATGAACATTGCACGTTTTAACTTCTCCCACGGAACTCATGAGGTACATATATTATGTACTTCTTGTCTATTTCTGTTATGTGACACATTGCTAGCTTTTCCACAGTTTACAACTGCAATTAAAATTGATTAATGTAACAATTGGCAAATAATCCGTACTCTGGTTAGATTAATCTATACCAGGGGTCTCAAACTTGATTCCTGGAGGGACGCAGCACTGCAAAGGCCCCAGCTTAACCGAACACACCTGATTCCACTGATTAGGTTCCTCTGGGTTTGATAAAAGCTACTGGTTTGTCTCTTGAGGCAGGATTGGCACAAAAACCCGCAGGGGTTGCGGCGCTCCAGGAATTAAGTTTGAGACCTCTGATCTACAGCTTAAAAGAATGTACCATAATTCTTGGATCTTTAACCCAAATTATAGAGAGGACATGCTGATTTAAACTCCGGAAGCCAGTTTCTTGAGAATTGAGATTCTACTGTACATTTCTATCTAGTGATAGAAACATAAGACAAAGCTCTACACATTTTAGCTAAAACCTTGTCTAATTTATATTTTAATCTTGCTTCAGACAAGCAAAGAGGGCTCTAATTAGTGTGATTAGGTATGTTATATGTTGGTTAAAGCTAATAACAGCTGCACTTAAGCAATGAAAATATCTTTTGCAGTTGCATAAATAAGAAGAATGGTTTCACTGTTCCAAACCAGAATTGATGTAAAGTAACTTCTGTGTGAGCAAAGTTTTTATTTGTAGCTTACACTGCTTTTAAGAACAAGGACGTCCACTAGTGTATAGTGCCACTTGAAACCCTAAGTCAGAGGTCAATGAGTGAATTTATGTTTATAACAAGTTACCTGACTAAGTCTCCTGAAAGCTCAGGGGCTCAGAAGTCAATTGGTTCTAGTGGCAGGAGAGGGTGCAGGCAGAGATGACATAACTCTGATGAAATTATAGCCATTTTCGACAAAGCTGTATACCACATATGAAGCTAATTTCTTTCTCTGTGCCACCTTTCATTTAATGCTTTTGTTTCCTCTTGAATGGTTATTATAAATGTACTTAAAGAGTTTAAGTGGAAAGAAACCTATTTACTGGCAAATTTTGAAAATGTGCATTTTATCTTATAGTCAACTTGAACTATGAATATCTACTGCAAAATTCTACATTTTAAAAATGATCATAAAGTAGGTAATTGTTCAGGCAATGACATTAAATTAGTATAATAATTAGTTATAATTTATATGATAAACCTATAAATGATTGCTTAACAAGACAAACGATTTAGGTTGGCTTTCTGAGGAAATTAAATAAAAAAGTTTGTAAAACTAAAAAATGCAGCCTTGGACTAAAACTTAATTAAAACCTAAACTATAAAAATTCACATGAATCTGGTTATATTTATAGAATTAAACTTTATTTTTATCAGAAGTACATATCAGAAGTACACAGAATATTGGTCTATAGCAAGCATGTCAAAGTCAAAAATCACTGAGGGACAAAAAAACAAAAACGTATTGTTAGCCCAGGACCGATCATTGCAAGTGGGATACTATTGCATTGTGGGGAATGCAGTGTTCGTTCATGAAAAATGCCAGGTTGTGGCTGTCACCTGTGGGCTGGTTATTAACAGTATTTTAACATCATCCCAGGGGGCCATAGATAAAACATTCATGGGTCAGATTTGGGCCCAGGGCCTTGACCTGAGTGGTCTAGTGCATGCATCATTTGTGTAGATGCACCTGGGACGAGTTAGGCTCATTATATGATGTGCTCTTCCAGAACTTCTTTGATAAAATTTCACTGTTTAGTTAAATAATGATTCAATTGAACAATATTTGGATATGATAAAGCATTACCACAAAAGTCCCTTTCATGTTAAAGCTGAAGCAGTATAACACGGCATAAAAGAGTCAAATAATGTATTATTCTTGATGTTCTTCATTTACTGCGACTTGTGTTGTTCTGTCATGTTGGATGCTAAAACATACATAAATATTCACTTTATGATAAACCAGATAATAGCAGATTGAAGGTTTGGAGACTTAGGCATTCTTGAACATTGAGGCTCAAGCACACCTCTCGGTTCTTGCTTGACCACTTGGTGGCCTTTTCTGGGATCTGTTTTTTCCTATTAAGGTCAATATTCATGAGGGAAGCCTGATTTTCAGGAAACAAAAGAATGAGGGTCTTTACGCTGATGGGAAAAGTTCTATTTAACCTTGGAGACAAGACCAGTTTAGCTGGAGTTGGTAAAAAGAGTAAATTTGTAAAGAATGTATAAAATTTTTTACCCTACATTTCAATGTTATTTCACATATTCATATACACCATAAAACCATTTTATTGAATTTTCAGAGCTGTTCATGGATTTCTAGATTAAAAAAAAAACTTTTTTTTGTAATACTACATATAACAAGCAGCATAAGTAGCAGTTCAAAATCAATCCTTAAGAATTTTTAAAATTTAGAACTACAGTTTTTGAAAGTTGCAAAAGTCTCGCCACACAATATTTTGTGTAGAGTAAGTTTAGACTGACCTCTCCCTTTTAAAAGTCATGGCATTTACCCTTTTTGAATGGCTTAGTATCATCACGTGATGCAGTGGGTATTTCTGTCTCTGAGCTTTAGAAGGTCAAAAGCTCATGTTCGTTTTGCTTCTACTGTATCACAGGTTAGGACGACAGTTTCGAATGGGTCTGGTGAGCAAAAAAACTATCCCTCTATGAGGAATGTCAGAAAGAAAAATACTTATCAAAAGAGCTCACACATGATGTGGAATACTTTGATGCTTCTCAACTTCAAATAGAGAAGCCTAAACTCTCTTTTTTGTCAGAGAAACTAAACAAATTGCTGTTTTGTTGGAGACAAATTTACATCCAGCAATAACAGTTGGCAAACAGTCCACTGTGAAATATAAGCAAAGACAAAAAAGCCAGGTGCAGTTTCACTTTATATGATATGATTTTTTCCTCATAACATACTAAAGGGGAGGACACCATTTTAACAGGTCAAAGTAGAACACTTGCAGCATGTGCAAAACTCATTTTATAGTATGTTCATTGCAGGGAAGGCCTTGTTTATTTCAACAGGTTTTTGTTATCCGCATAAAAAAAACATTGCTTCCATTTGGAAGAGTTTGGCTGATGGATTGAATAAAAATTCTCATTTGGTAGCTTGAACCCAAAATGTAACAAGAAATAGACTATTTAAAAGTAATACAACACAGTTAAAAAATCTGGAAAATTTCTTGTAAATTATTGCTTTGATGATGAACATTCCCACTATAAATACTTAGACAAACAATTAAAGCATATAGGCATATAGCATATATAAGCATATTCTAGTTTGATTAGGCCTCGGCCATAATGCCCCCTCCCCCATCCTTGTGTATTATCTGCACTGGACCCTGTCAAGTAAATTTCTCTAGTGTAAGCTAGGTCTCTAGTGTAAACAGGTAGTCTAGCTCAATCCTCAGTTAATTAAAAATAATCTGTAACACCCGCAAACCTGTCCATGCACAAACGTATATGAAAATAATTTTTAATGTGCATTCCAAATACAAGATTCCAAGTTCACAGTTAGTCAAGATAGAAAAGAAAATCTAACAAAAAGTCACGCGTGATCGACCACGTGGTCAAAACACATACAATTACCAACCATCTTACTCTCTGATTGGGGAAGAAAAATTTGGTTACTGTCCCTAATAATGACCAAGAGAAAAATAAATGGCTCAAACAAAATCCATTAACATTACAGTACTTTTCCTTAAAACACAGTACCATGCTGAGACAATCAGAACTGTCCGTGAAGCCATTGAGAGTTTTGGACCTGGAACCCTTGAGTACAGACCTGTAGCAATCGCTCTGGACACTAAGGGCCCTGAGATCAGAACTGGACTAATTAAGGGTGTAAGTTGAAATTCTTGCTTTTTGATTTTTACTAATCTACAATTAGCCCACATATAGTTAGATTTTGTACGTTTGTTCTTTAGAGTGGCACTGAGGAAGTCATGCTTACTAAAGGTAACATGATCAAACTGACACTGGATGAAAAGTTCAAGGACAACTGTGATGAACATACCCTGTGGTTGGACTACAAGAACATAACAAAGGTGGTTCAGCAGGGCAGCCATGTTTACATAGATGATGGCCTTATTTCACTCAAGGTCAAAGAAATTGGTAAGTCCCCACCAAAGGTCAAAGAGAAACAAACCTCTCTCTTATGTATTTTCAAGGACACGTAAAACACCAACAACAAAAATCCAAATGTAAGGATTGTTACATATTCCAGGTTCTGATTACTTGAACTGCGAGATTGAGAATGGAGGAATGCTAGGCAGCAAGAAAGGCGTGAACCTGCCCGGAGCTGCTGTTGATCTCCCCGCTGTGTCTGAGAAGGACACTGAAGACCTTAAGTTTGGTGTGGAGCAAGGCGTTGATATGGTCTTCGCCTCCTTCATCCGCAAAGCTGCAGATGTACATGCCGTCAGGAAGGTGCTTGGGGACAAAGGCAAGGAGATCAAGATCATCAGCAAACTGGAAAATCATGAGGGTGTGCGCAGGTGAGTGCTTTTACTCTACTAAATACTTTTTAAATGTGTGGATTACCTGACATCAAATGTTAGCTGAGGAATCAGAATTTCTTTATGGGGTTTCTTATTACTTTAAAACATAGAAAACAACTTCTTTGGTAGGTCTTTAACAGAACAAAAAAACTTTCCTTTACTCTCAATTCTAATAGGTTTGATGAGATCCTGGAAGCTAGCGATGGTATCATGGTTGCCCGTGGAGATCTGGGAATTGAAATCCCAACTGAAAAGGTGTTCCTGGCCCAGAAGATGATGATTGGTCGTTGTAACAGGTTTGGCAAGCCAATCATCTGCGCCACACAGGTTAGATTCTACATTGCGTAAATAAATAGAGTTCCCCTCTAGCAACAAAACTATAAACTGATTATTTGACTGACAGATGCTGGAGAGCATGATTAAGAAGCCCCGCCCCACCCGTGCTGAGGCCAATGATGTGGCCAATGCTGTGCTTGATGGTGCAGATTGCATCATGCTGAGCGGAGAGACTGCAAAAGGAGATTATCCAATTGAGGCTGTGCGCACACAGCACATGGTAAGGTCAATAGCTCTTTCTTTTGACTTTGACCACGACATGTTAAAATTCACAAACATGACCTGAGAGCTAGACAAAGTCAGATAAATAGAGACGGAAAACTATCATTTTGAACTGACAAGCATCCATCGGTCCATTTTAATGCTTGCTTAGTCATGGTTATGGTCACATGGGTCTCTTTCTCCTTTGAGAGCAGGGCAAGGTACACCATTGACAGGTTACATATGTAATGTATGTTACATATGTATTATGGTACATGACTGGATTCCAGACAATTATTGAAAATTACTAATTAAAATACTAATGCAACATGTTCTGTATAGCATTAAAAGAAACTTAGCATGCATGCTGCATTGTAAATTTGAATTAGTACTTCTTCGGTCAGTCACTCGGCATATGTCGTGACGACTTTTGGAACACCACTAGGGGCGCCCAACTCTCTCTACCCTCTTTGTAAAAGGTCAATTAGGGATAATGTTGATGGTTACATCATTGCGCTCACTGCCATAAAGCAGGAGCAAATGTGTTGTAACTTTCTGCTTTTGCTTGGAGCGGTAAAACTTCACCCAAGTGAGCTGCAAAGGACCAAGCATCAGCTGTTTTTGTGCTTTAATGATTTTCCAATTAGATTATGAGATCTGGCAATTACTGCAACCAGTAAGATTCTCTTTCTGAACCAGAATGTTAGAGTATTTGAAAGCCCCAGGTTTCTATGCAGCCTCTTAGATTATAACTGCGAGCATGTTACCAGAAATTGACCATCCAGATTCTCTGTACACAATGGATTGATAGCATTGACGGACAGCTACATGTCAAGTCTCAAGCACTTGGGATGTAACATTAAACTGCTGGATTCGAGGGCTTAGACTGTTAATGCACTGTTCTGACAGGTAATGCATTAAGATCAAGGCTGGCATAATTCAGGCAGTCAACGGGAAGGCCACGGCTCCCTCTTGCAAGAGCTGGTGAACACAGGTTTCTCTCTATCAGGTGCTGAGCTGGTTTCTTCCCACTCCCCTGGTGCGTCCGATGATCCCTCTGGTAAGATAACAGATTATACGCGATTGCATCTTCCAGAGACTCTTGTGAGTTTGATGCTTGTTACATCAGAGATAGACGGCACATCATCTGTCCCTCTAGAGGACTACAGTCTGCTCTGCGGAGGAGATTGTTAGCTGCTTCCCAGGCTCTCAGAGAAATCCAGTGCAAGGCAACTACAGGATGTGGGGTTACTGTAGAGCTCGGGCTTGAATCTCTTGAACGGATGTGTGGGTTGTGAGGCCTTGCTGGACGATTTCCTCCCTGTTTTTCCTCGATGGCCATCGGCTGATGTGGAAGGACCTAGGTTGTGACGTTTTGCAAGGATGTTCCCATGGTCAGCATTAACATAAGTCGTAGTGACCGACAGATGAGGAGCATAATGGTTACTTTTGTAACCCTTGTTCCCCCGAATAGAGAATGGAGACCAATGTCCCCTGGCCACAACCATAAGATTGTGGGTAAGTCTCTGTTAGCCTAGTGGGTAAGTACGGGATCGCTGATTGGCCTTTTACAAAGTGTGAGGCACCCCTAGTGGTGCTCCATAATTGTCACAAACATAACTCTCCCTTCCGTTTTTTTTTGGGAAACGGGGATTATGAGAGTAACCATAGACATTCAGTTCACTTTATATAAAAAAAGCTGGAAGCAGACATAGGGGGGAAACCTAATTAAGGTAAATAATTAGCTACAGTTCAAATGAATTAATTGTTTTTGAGTAAATTTAATGCATATTAGAGTTATATAAAATTATAGTATGCTTACTATATTATTTAATTTTAAATTGATTTTATAAATATACATTTTTTTATCAATTTCTTTCTTTCCGAGGAAAATGAAAAAGCTAACAAAACACATTTATTCACAGTTTAATCAATACCATTTTGGTGACAGATTGATATGTGGCAAGCATAAACTACCGCAAACATCGTACTCTGTTTACTCAAGTAATAGTACTATTACTTGTTAAAAATAATCCTCATGAGTAGTGAGTATTGCCCTGGAACATTTTATCTTATATGCTACAAATTAAAAATTTACAGTACATGGGAGTGTTTCTAAGTGTACAAGTGTTTCTAAGTATAAAAAATACCTTTTCCCCCCAACAGTTTTATTGCCAATCGAAGGCACTGAATAATGAACCTAAGATCAGTTGTACAGAAATCTTTAAAACATTTTCCCTCAACTCAAAATAATATGTATATTACATACATTATATCTGAACCAATAATATGTTGTCATAGTATGTTGATGCCCCACGCAAAATCTATGTACCAATGGGATGAAAATCTAGCTGTTGGGATTGATTAAAAACGTAAAACTTTGACTTTAACTGGCGCCGCAAGCCAAACTCGTGCAGCAGTAACGTTAATAGGTCATACATAAAAAGAGGGCAATGCGCATATATTTTAAAACGTCTATGCATTCTTAAGTGCAATAACAACACTTTTTGTTTACTATTTCAGTCATACAGTGCTCATACTACATCACTGACATTATAAACCGCATTTAGGTTGTAAGTACGTGTAATGATTTTGACCACATTAATGTGACCCATGTGCAGCATTTATAAAGCATCCATGCCACATGTTACAGGGGGAGGTTTGTTTTTATTGCAGATTTAACATACCAAACTTACTGTTACCTCGGTGTGTTTCTTCAAATTAAATGTAGAATACTTGAAGGCTGATACAGTATTTCAATTTGTCTGGGCAGGCAAAGTTTGTATGCCATGAGGACACAGTTGCTTTTCTTTTAGTTGAAAAATGTCTTTCAGGTATGTCCATGGATGCTGAACTTCTGAATTTTTGATGACGCATGGTAACTCTTCCTCAAAATAGCGCAGTAAATGTACTGTTACTGCACTAAAATGTACTCAAGTAAAAGAAAAAGTAGTGTTTTTTAACTGCTCACTAAATTACAATCTCTGAAGAAAAAAAGCCTAGTCAATCATATTACCATGAGTATGTGTAATTCGTTACTTCACACCCCTGCTTGCAAGGTTGTAAAACCAGCATTGTTTTATATATGTATAAATGAAGTAACGTGCTTGTATTCAATTTTTTTCATCTGTTCAATCAGATCGCTCGTGAGGCAGAGGCTGCGATGTTCCACAGGCAGTTGTTTGAAGAGCTCCGTCGTACCTCTCATCTGACACGTGACCCCACTGAGTCTGTGGCCATCGGTGCCGTGGAAGCCTCTTTCAAGTGCTGCGCCAGTGCTATCATTGTGCTCACCAAGACTGGCAGGTCAGAAAGCCCACCAAAAAACCCAAAAGGCATGCAGTGGCATTTAAAATTGCTTCTAATTTTAGCAAGAAGGACTTCAGCTCTGCACTGTACATATGAAACTAATCATAAAACTCAGTTATGAATTGAAAAAGGCTCATGTGTCAGATTGTGAGCATCAAAATGTGACCCATATTTGTTCTGTTGTGGTAAAGTAAAAAAATCTAAAGACAATAATTGGCTGTTGGTTCTTAGCTTTAGTCACTTAATTTTTTACGGGTAAACTGCATTAGATATATTTTGCTTATGTAAAAGTTCTCAAAACTTTAGGAGTTAGATCAATTTATTCCAACTTGTACTCATAAATTATCTGTTGTACTAGCTGGTTGTTTGAGATACACTCTGACATTTGCCGAGCTGAACTTTGACATTTACCAGGATAATTTGAAACCGCTTATTCACTTGTCCTACAGTTAGGAAGCAACCCTACACACTCGCTGTTGCTCATACAGTTTATGGGAGAATGATTTTGCTACAGTGCATATATCCAATAAGAAGAGATAAAGTTTCAAGAAAACCATCAAACCTCAGTTTTGTCAAATTAATGAATCTCAGCCACAAAGTGGTCTGCTTTGAAATCTAGCTACAGCTAGATTTAGTTTACTCATAAAATACAGTATTAAAATATGACTTGATTTATCCCATTTAAATAACAACAACATTAAGCCTTGGGCAATTTTGAAGTAATTTGCATTGATTTTTCACTCCCCATTTTGTATGTTAAATCATCTTTTTTTTTAACTTTTTTATTATCCACTTTTGAATCTATGATCACCCAGATCTCAGATTATGGTGGTTGAAAGGCAAGTGTCATACAAAAGCTAGAAAGCTCTTAAGCAAAAGCACATATCAACTATTCACACTTGTGTCTGAATCATGGGGAAATGATAGTGCTAGTGCTAATGGGGTTTGTCATGCATATGACTTTTATGTTGTTGCAATGATTCAAATGCCAATGAGGTAGGTAAAACATGGTATGTAATATTTGACAGCAAGTTCAAGACAGGTTCAATTTTGGGCTCACTGACAAGTACCAGATGAACGGGGCTTTCACCACATAGCCTGCCAGACTAAGAATGAGATAGGTGAAGGAACAATAAAAGATTATAAGCTATGAGGATTGTGTGCTTTCACTATCAAAACGGAAGTTCTGAATGTCATTAATGAATATCTAGGTGCTGCTCCTTTGTTTTACAAGAGGGACTGTGTCAGAGTCTTGATCAGCTACAAAAGAATTGAGGACAACTAATTTAACTCCTCAGTAAAGAGAAATCATTCTTAGTCAACGCTGTTGAGAGTATTGACTTGAAGCTGTTGATCTCAACTGAACCATGGTTGGAGTGGGAAATTGTCACCACAGTGTCCCTGAAGAAAGCTGTCATGGAGAGGTATAATCTATTTTCCAGTCTGTTAATGAGGCTTTTCTTTAACACTGAAGAGACAAACCTTAGGGAAGGATAACATTCACACAGACAACAACTGTCTTGATCTTCTTTTCCTGCAGAATCTCTGCAACATCATGTATTTTTTTTCCTCTTCTTATCAAGAAGTAGAACCAGGAGAAATAATCTCACATGTCTCATTCTCCCTGTGAATGTAATTTGCTGGCCACTAGAGAAGAGAATCTGACTTAGTTTAGCCTACTTATTCGGAGGCACAATGTTGTTTTTTTCTCAATCACAATTTAATGAAATGACTACTATACTTAATGAAATAAAAAGCTATGATTACTTTTCTTTCAATTTTTGTGTTTTCTCACCCCATGATAGAAATCTTATGTTTCAAAAATTCTGCTGGGTTTTTCACCATTTAGTTTGGATCACTAGTTAGGGGCTCTTTCATTTCAGTACAGGAGCCAGATGAAGTGGTTCAGGTGTTTTGAGATGAAAAGCCCCTCGGTGTACATCATTAACAGAACGAAGCAGTGGAGACCCTGAATTGAAACATTTTGGCATTCTTTAAAAAAATTGTGAATATTAAAGGGTATCAATGACCGTATGTAGAGTTTGTCTTATGTACATGCCACAGATAATTAGTGAAAGTGGACAGATTAGCATAATTTATTGAGATTTAAATCATTTTTTAATGTTCCTTCTGATATCTATCTTTCCCAGATCTGCCCAGCTGGTGTCCAGATACAGGCCCCGTGCTCCAATCATTGCAGTGACCCGTAACATGCAGACGTCTCGACAGATGCACCTGTACCGTGGCATCATCCCCATCCTCTACACCAAACCAGCTAATGATATCTGGGCAGAGGATGTGGATCTTCGTGTTACCTTCACTCTGGAGATCGGTAATGAGATTTCTATGGTCACACTTTATTTGTTATTAGCCTAAACCAACAGATGTTCAGAATTGTAGAGCTCAATTTGTTACATAGGGAGTTAGATTTTATTAAAGTTAAAGGTGGTGTCTTTGGAAAATAATAAAATGTATTAAAACTAACTAATGTTTGTCAAAGATGCAAGAAATAATTACATTCAGTCAACAGCTCATATTCACAATCTCGTAACATTCTGTTAAAGGTACAGGGTTTATTTAAGAGCTTTTACTTTAAAATGTTGCAAAGGTGCTTTACTTATAATTTTATTGAGTAGTTGAGTAGCTGTACTTTTACTATTGAGTAGTAATGTTATATGGTAGTAGACAAGAATTTGTTGAATTCATCATTAGGTTTAAAAGCACTAGGTCCAGGCAAAGTAAATTAAAACAACACCAAATCTGCAGTTTTGTCAAGACTCTGAGGAAGATCAATTTTAGAGAGTATTTTTTTTAAATTTTGTTTCTATTTTAATGAATTAAAGAGTTACTAAGTAATGACAAAGTTGGCCACCTAATGATAATTATTTTTGAACAAAACATGAATTAAGGAAGATTGAACTGGGCAATCAAAGATACAGTTTAATGTATACATCACACAAAACTAAACTATGGCTAACAAACATATTATAATTACTCAAATGGCTGCATCAATCTCCTGAATGCAGATGACCAATAAACTATACCCTTATTTAAACTATTATTTTGTTTTTCAGGTAAACATCGTAAGTACTTCAAGTCTGGTGATGTTCTCATCGTTGTGACAGGATGGCGTCCAGGATCTGGCTACACCAACACCATGCGCATTGTTATCGTGCCTTGAGCTCAATCTCATGAACTGAACCCAAAAATAAACATATTGTCAGCTGTTCATTCTCCAATCAAGCTATTAACACTTTTCAAGTAGGCTCAAGGTTCCAAATCACACTGAGGACTCATTTTCATATCATGCTGGAAATTTTTTTCATGTTCAGAAATTTTTGTATCATTGAAATTTAATTTCCCCCTCTGTATTTGTTGATGTTGTTTATTCAATACTGATTAAACATCTTATGTTTTTGTTCATGCTCTGCTTGTGTTGCCAATGCTTCATAAACACCTCAATTACGCCACACTGTGGACTAAAGTGTAATGGCAGATTGTCGACAATCAGGGTCATCCCAATGTCATTTTGGAGATTTATATAAACATGCTGATTTGTAAGGGACATGTGTTAATTTTGAGTTACTGATGGTAAACTACATTAAAACTACCCTTTAAAGGTTACATTAGTTTACCAGTTTGGATTATCAGGGGCCATCTGTATCACACATCATATCAATGTTCCTCATTCACAATAACGCTTAATTAAATAATTTTACAATTTAACAAAACATTAAATAAATGATTATTAAATGCTCTAAAGCTTTGTAGAAATTCAATTTAGAAAAATCAACAATTAATAAATAATAATAATTACATTTAGTTTTTGCTATTTTTATTTTACCGATCAACTTAGTTCTTGATTTTTGTGAGTTCTTTGATCTTTGATCATTATAAACACTTTTAACTTAAAACTGACCAACAAGCTCAGTAAAATTATAAACCTGATAAAATTGCAGGTTTATTCAGGTTAATTACAGTATAATTTAATGAGTTACATTTACTTATTTTTGACAAACAAGAAGCTGTGTTTAATTGAGCAAAATTATTATATAATAATAATTATTCATTATTACAATATGAAATATTGGTTGTTTGACAAAGAGACTATTACATATTTTAATTCAGTTTGAGAGATTCTAGTATCCATACATTAGGGGTACTCAGCTTATAAAGAAACCAAAAACCCCTTGATAAACTTGTGATAAATTTAACTTTCATGGTGCTGTAGACAAGGTAATCAGCTCTTAATACATTTTTAATAGACAGGTGTGTTGACCATTCCACTTGTTAGCACAGAAGCATCTTCTGAGAAATTTCAGATTCAATGCTTTCGTTTGGTACAAATTAAAGGAAGACAAAGAGTCTTTCTGGTTTACAGCATTGGTAAAAAGTGTAGGTCTTTTTTGAGAATTCTATTTTTGTTAATCAAAAATGCAATTTCTTCTGTTCACTTACTTTCCTTTTTTATTCTGTTCCCTTATTTTACCACAAATATCCACTCAAAAGTCCTTCCCTTAAAACCCAAGAGAATGACCAATGCCTCTCACTGTCCCGCTGACTCCACCCTCAGCACTCTACTGTATGCCAACCTGTTGAGATTGCACCTGCTTCATTTCACCTTCAAACTATCAAGGCCCTTCAAACCAGCAGCTCCACTCCTGTCCTCCCGACCCTCCTTTCTGCTTGTTCGGCTCAGCTAGAAGCTTCCTTGATGGCTTTGTCTGTGGTGTCTCGATTCCTACCATAAATTATTTTCTAGGTCTGCATGTAAGCATAAAGTTGCACTTTGTGGATGAGGGGGTATGTGGAAGTTTATCCATGTCACCTGGAAATTCGTTTGCGCTAATCCTGGATTAATCACTTGCACCTGCTCAATGCCTCTTCCTGCTATACTGTACTGCTGCTCTCTTCTACTGTTCACTCCCTGTTGAGCACGAGCATGAGAATGTTGCATGAGAGTGTATTTCTGTGTTGGATGTATTTTAAGTTTTTGTCTTCTCCGTGTTCTCCTGTGTTCATTCTTGTCATTATATAAAATTATTTGTCATTACATGTATCACTCCATAACTCCTCACTCCTGCTTCATCGAAATCTAGACAGTAAAAATCCTGGAATAGCTAATTGGTTAGCTGCCAAAAGAGGCTAAATAAATAATTGCAGAGGTCAAACAATAACCACTAGGGGTCAGTAAGTAATTGTGCATTGTTTAGACATGCCACACAAAATAGCTTTGAAATAAAATATTTTTTAATCATTCAACAAATTAGCTGCAGTATCTGCAGCTGCATAGGTTGAAAATTAATTAAAATATATTGATCTAAGGCATTAGTAAAGTGAATATAGTGCAGAACACCTAAGAGTCTGCTCATATTTGGAGCAGCATCAATTCAGATGCAGAGTGAATCAGCATTCCTGATTCATGGTTCAATTTCATAACATATCTGGGAACTTTTCAAACCTGCAAGGGGCCCTACAGTAAAGGGGTTCCTTAAAGTATCGAGTTTCTTTCCATAAAAGGGATCCTCTTGGCATTAATAAAACGGGGCTGTGCTGTAATTATCCGACCTTGGAGTCTGACTGTACCTTGGCTGTATTGTCAGAGTGACAGGGATCAGCTGGTCAATTTGTATGCAAATAAGGCGAGGCTTAGCCAGGCTTTGATTCGCCAGCAACGCTCACTGACAGCAAGCTGAGATGAGCGGAATTCTTACAAAGTATCAGTGCCAGTGAGGGGGAAAAATATAATAGCTGCCTTAAATATCATTTGGGCCTTTGGTTTGCTCTGTCTGCACTCCTTTACTTGCTATCTCTGCATGGATTCGCAAGGGCAAGTGTAAAATTTCTCTGGTGAGTGCAAGATCAGAAGGAAACACAAATTCAAACGCTTTGTTTCACAGTGATACAGGCAGGGCTTGAAAGTGTCCAGCTTAGTGGGGGATGGAGAGCAAGACAGTGGGAGATTGATCCACTACTGTCTCAGGGATGTGGACGATGCTATCTCAGTTCCCCAGTGAAGCTACATCAAGTGTCAGAAACACTGGAATGGAAGCTAAAATAAGTGTTAGAACAGTGCATTGAATTTTCAAGGACACGACCTTGTGATTCTCTTCTTCTGTTGCAGTGTACTCAAGATGATTCTTGAATGCTAAGCAGGTCTATAATGAAATTGTATACATTAGTGCTTTACAGATTTAGACATGTTAGTCAAAGAGCAAAGTTTGGCTATTTCACACATTGAATGGGAGTGGTGTAAATATACATTTGCTCTTCTTCACGGTTTGATTGCAGAGTACATCCCTGATTAAAATCCATTGGCCAAAGAAGGCTGCAGTTTGTCACTAAATTAAGGCTGTTATGAGGAATCAAGAGTCCTAAACAGTTTCCTGGTTGTCTTATATAATGATTACAAAATCAGTTTATCATTAAAATCGTAAAGTGATTTGCAAGCACAAAACATATATCACTCCTACGCTGTAAAAACAAATTTGTTAGGTTTACTTAATTGAATTGTGCAAACTCGTTTTGCAAACTCGTTTTTTTACATCAAGTATTATGTACTAATTAGTAAATATTACTTGATGTAAATATATCATGTATATAAAAATACATAGGTTTGTATTTATTAATGCATTTTATTATACTTTTGTTAATATAGCTATATTTAAAAATATTGACTTACTTATTGTATTTATAATATTCATCCATCCTTCTTCTTGGCGGCTTTGTCCCTTTTGGGATCGCCACAGCAAAATGAACCACCAACTCTTCTAGTATATGTTTTACACAGCGGATGCCCTTCCAGCTGCAACTCTTCGCTGGGAACATTCAGACATTCACATTAATACTTTATAGACAATTGTGTTATCAATTCACCTGTACCACATGTCTTTGGACTTGTAGGGAAACCGGAGCACACAGAAGAAACCACGCGATCATGGGGAGAACAAATAAACTCTACACAGAAATTGTAACTGATTCAGCCAAGGTTCAAACCAGCGACCTTCTTGTATTATTTATAACATATATAACATATAATATATATTTAAATGGTTGACATTACACTAGGGTGAATAGAGTGAAGGAGTTCTGATTTGAACTACATTTTTATTTAAACAATGAATAATGATATTTTTAAAATTAAACATTTATATATATATATATATATATATATATATATATATATATATATATATATATATATATATATATATATATATATATGTATATATATATATATTACCCAAAAAATGCTACACTAAAGGTAGAAATACCAGACAGTAGCACTGCATGCATCAGTCAATGGTCTGTGGTCAGGAATAATGAAAGTAGCAGACTTTACAAATAAAACAAATTTTTATTTGCTTTACAATTATTTATCGAGAAACATAGTTTAAACGAAATATCATATAGCTATACTTGTGAATATCTGTACATACATGATTATTAAGTTTTCATGATGAACATTATATTCTCTAATATTCTGATTCTTAAGAATGTTAGTCATATAACACATTAATACCATAATTATTATCAATATAATCATGATACAGTGAAACACTGACCAATTGTGGCAACTCTGACCATCTCTGACCTCAAAAACATACATAACACAAAACATTGTAAATATTCCATGTGAAACTATTGCACGGATGTGTGAGTAGGGAAGAGGAAGTATTCCAAATGGAAGCAAGCTGGTGAGAATGGAAGAACAGCTTTTTCTTCATTTTTTGATGAACAAAAGTCCAACGTATATGGATCCATAATGAAAAAGTTTATACACCGAGATCATAGCTTAAAAAGGATTCTTTAAAGAGGATTCTAAAAAGAATGAGCGTTCTTTGTGATTATGTCATTGGGGTTAAAATGCTACATCATAACATTCAAGAAAACTAATAATAAATAATTTATGCACAAAAATATTATAAATGCGACAACATAAATAGTCAGCAATACAGGCATACATACTACCTCAGATACTAAAAAATGCAAAGTATAATGAACAAAAAAACTCAGCTTCAAAGCTAATTAACATTCAGCATAATATCTGTAACTCCCCGATGAATTTAGCTTTGCAATGGTATCACTGATGTAGGGAACAAAATCAACTTAAAAATGGGTCTGACATGTAAACCCAATGAATAATTCAAAAACCTGCAAGGTGAAAGACCTAGGTGCATGATAACAATATTTGCAGACTGATGATGACATTATATAGATTAAATTAGGGATATATATATATCTATATATATAGGTCAACAAAACACTTAAACAACAACTAGATATATACACAGACACATCAGAAAAGAACACAAATTATACCGTATGTGATAACCTTGGACAAAGAAGGGGCTTTTATGATCAACCTTAGATCAGCTAAAAAGGAAGGACACTTAGAAAGATACTCTTCCTCCCTTACCACCAGTCACATATGGCATTTCATTGCAGGTGCTAGGTGAAACATTGTGTTAGCAGATCACAGAAACTTGTACACCCAGAAATATTTAGAATACCATCTTAAAGAAAGAAGAATATGTTAATTTTTAACTAAATGGAGATGAAAACCAAATCAAATGAAAACATTCAAACAAAAACAACTAAACTTATAAGCTTTGGTTGCCACAATGGGCTTTGTGTCATGTTTACAGTGTAATTTTCATAGTTGAAATCATCGGGATTACTTTTGCTCAAGAGATGCAATTTACAATTCAATCTTTGTGCATGTACAAAACCCAAGCACACCATTTTATTGCTCTAGTACTGCACAGGTCCACATACACACCACATATAAAACGATTGCAAAACATTCAGAATATTCTCAGTTGTGGAAGTAAGGGTATTCTTCCCTGGTGTCCAGACACTAAGGCAGTATTGATACAAAATCGAAAGGCTGTAGATACTAAGCAGTATCTCTGTTAGCAAAGAGGGTGATGTGTAAGGTCATAGTCTTGAAGAAAAATTACCCTACAGTCCCAGTTCACCTACTCTGACTACGCTACATCCTAAAGGTAGATACTCTGTGGTTGGATATGAAATGCTTTTGTGTATGAGAAAAGTATCCCTCATCTAGAACACCCTATCCCCTCTTTAACATGTGATTTGGTGGCTTAGCTTCACCTCTCAATCCTCTCATTAAATATCAACAACAACGAAAAATATATAGCCTGCATAAACTCTCACTAAACGCAGTTTTTTTATGATAGGTCAGATAAACAAACATCTTTATTAAGGATGGAATGGTTCACAAAATCCATAGTTTTATGGCCTTGGGTTGTGGTTCAGTTCAATATATGTTTTTTTTTTTGCCCATCCCCAAAATCTAATTTATCAGTGACCTTTATCATCTCCACCCGTAGGAGCAGATGAAGTCCTTCGGTCTTGTTGAAAAGTTGCACAGCTGTATAGAGAGAAACGTGGCTGGAACAAAACTTTGAGGAGTCATGGCATTCCAGGAACTGAATTTGACACCCCTTATATAAGCCTACATCTGCATTGTTTACCAAATTTACAGTGACACTCTATTAGATGCTTTGTAGCTTGTCACATATGGGGTATGTACAGCACACTGCTGGATCAGTATCCAGAAGAACTTTCACATCTTTCGACACCACATGACTAAGGCCTACTTTACACTGCAGTTCTTGATGCTCAATTCTGATTCAAATTATTTCTATCTTTCAAACAGATTTCAGAAATGACATGAATCGGTTTGGCACGGCTAAGCTTGACTCACCTTTGTTTTTCCACCGACTACCAGTATCAATTCTGAATGGTCTTGTTTTAGACATGTAACTCAAATCATGGCACTACTATACTAGTCTAGTTCCACTTAATGAATAGGAAGTTTGCAACAGAAATGCAAAAAGCTGACCACACAATATGGATCAAAGGGGTGGTATTGTTTGGGCTGGGTACGAGTATCAGAAGTACTCAACAGAATGTCATTTGTTGATTTTCTTTTCAATTAAAGAAAACAATAATTTTGGCTTGGCTGTTCTTTAGAACATTTTACTTCTTACAACTTCCTCCAACTGGTCATGAAAATTTCTGTATCTGGTACAAAAAAACAACAACTAGTGTGTGTGTGTGTGTGTGTGTGTGTGTTTAGATTGATGAATGGATAGATAGACAGACAGATGAACTGACAAACAGATGGATGGATAATATAAATAAATAAATGTGTCTCACACTGCGACTATGCTGTGATGTGTTTAGCTGTGTACCTGTAAAATATACCACCACACAGTAGTGTCTATGTTGTTTTAAAAGAACCATCTAATGTCTGTCACTGCCCTCTGAAATAAGCCTCAAGTGGCAAATCGAGGTATTGCATTTTCTCACTTTCCAGGTTTTTAACTGTTCAGGATACAATAAAAATTGATGTTGAGAGCTGTATTGTGGATGTTCATGTTCCATTCCAACCAGTTTTATCCTTAGATAATAAGAAATACTCTAAATAAGAAAAATACTAAAACATATTTTATCAAGACTTACACAAATTGCCATCTTCTTACTTTTATCAACACGTTTCTCCAACTTTGGAGCTTAAAGCAATGTTAATCCTGTAGTATAGGGAGTACTATCCACCTTTAAGAGTGCATTGGTCCTCCTTTGAAAATTTAACAACAGATAGTAGACCATCCACGGGCCCTTTGGATCTTTTTATTAATACCATGACTTTAGACAGCCTGATATACAGTACGCAGTTTGGGACACAGGGTGAGTCTAGATCATTTAGAAGCTATCGGTACATCTCACCAAGCACAAGTTGAGCATAAAAATATATGTAGTTGGATGCTAAAAAAAATAATTTCCTTCAATTAAAATGACAGAATTGCAATGAATTTAGCATTGCTTCCCTGACCCGGAATTATTCTCTCACGTCAAAAGAACATGTTATAACATGACAATAGCAATCACTCCCTCACATGTGCGCTCACAATCACATACATCCTTAGAGTTATTACTTCAAAGTCACATTTTTTGTTTTTGGAAGTCATCATTTGCATATCCCTCACAGTCTTATCGTTAGACAACAATATTGCAAAATTACTGACAGAACTTGGAAGACAAATATAAGTTACTTCATTTTTCTGACAGATTTGTATAACTCTTTTCAGCATTTTGGCTTAAGAAATAGGGAAGTCACTAGATCCTTACAAATCCAAACTTGTGAATGTAGACACCCTCCTTCTCTAACGAGTCTAGGTTTTTAAATATCAAAAGGAAATGTTCCTCACTGATTTTAGGAGGGTGCGGACCATTCTCACAAGTTTGATGGTAGTTTAGGGTTCAAGCCTGGCGTCCCAGGACGAGATCTATCACTTGACCCATGGGCTGGTGAGCCTCCTGAGGACCCAGTCTGAGTTATCGACAGCTTAGAAGTCTGTCTTGAAAGTACAACATGACCAGGTATTGAGATAAAAGGTTTCATTATAGGAGGTGGCGATGGGAGGGGTGAATAACCAGATGCAGATCCTCTATGGTGGGATAGGTCTGGTGGCTTGGACTTTTCAGGTAGACCATGGATGGGTGGGGACATAGAAATGGTACTTAAGTCTTGAGAAGGTAGATCAACAAGAGATCCACCCCTTTCTCTCGGTTGAGGTGGAGGTGGGAAGAGAGTCGGGGGGGTAAGTAGGGAGCTCTGGGATCCAGATATACTCGCTGGTTGGCTGTGTGTAGACATTCGCATCTTCTCTACAGTTGGACTCTGGCATGTAGGGCTCCATGCTGATGGTGTGCTGCATGGGGAAACATTCCCTGACCCATACTGTGCAAGTGAAGCAAGAGCTGATTGTTCTTGCAAATGTTGTGAGTGGATGTCAGGTTGAATACCAATTTGAGAAAATTGTGATGGGACCATTGTTGGACTTGATACTTCAAAAGTGGTCCTGGAGTACACAGGGGAACTTGTTACTGGAGACTGGGATGCTGTCCTAGGAACTTTATTTAAGTCTTGGCTTGAGTTTTGTTGACTGAGCTTTGCTAGTTGAGGGTTAGTCTGAGCTGAATGCAGCTGGGTGAGGATAGGGCTAACTGAGTGTGCAATAAGAGGAGTAAGAGTGGACACTGGTGGAACAGATAGCTGGACAGCCTCTCCTCCAACTGCTCCTTGTTGAAAGAACCCAGGAAGTGATGCAGCGATGCTCGGAAAAGAGGCCTGAGGAATATGTGGTTGGGAATGAAGCTGGGCAATGCTGTAGTCTTTGGACCCATGGGACATAAGGTGTCTATGGTGGTAGACGGAAGACTCTGTAATGCTGGAGGTGGTGGTGGTCACAGTTGTTGTTATGGTGGATGGCAGAGAGCTGGAGGATGGTGGTGGAGATGTGGAGGTAGAGGATCTCTCAGCCCTGAGTGTGTCTAGTATTGGGGTTTCTATACAAGAGCTGGTAGACGAGGATCCCCCTAATGCATCAGCGCCCAAAAATGCGGTTGGAAATCTTTTTAAGTACCCTGGCTGGTCTTTCAGTGAGCCAAGCAGAGGAACTGGAGGGCGGAAGAGAGTGTGGGGTAAATGGGGATGGCGAGTCAGGGCAATAGCTACGGAAGTGGTGGCTGCGGCAGCTTGCAGAGGAGCTTGAATAAGAGGTGCCCAAATAACAGGAGTGTGGGATGCAGGAGTTGGTGCCGGGTGAGGTGGCGGAGGAGGTGTCTGCATGAGATGGGCACAATGGGCCATGTCCCTGTCATGCTGCACGATCTGCTGGATGATCTCGGTTTCCTGGTAATTCAAAACTCCAGAATTAAGATCCCGCTGGACCTTGTGCTGGAGTACAGAGTTCCTTTTTCCTATGAGAACAAAAACATGAAAGAGAGCATGAATGAAAACAATGGATTCAATTCAACTGTTAAAGTCCAGTGAGGATAGGAAAAGGCATCATTAATTTAACAATATGGCTGCTTTTTGCTGTACTTGGAAAGTATAACTGAGCAAAATGCAAGCTACAGATTTAAATCTACACTCATAGAACAATACAAGAATATCTGCCTACCATGATTTTAATTTGTGAACGGTCTTGGTTATAAGCAGTGATTAATATTGTAGAGATGAAATTCAACAATGTTTGTTATTTTTCATTTTATAACAAAGGGTTTTTATGGATATAAGTCCCTCAGAAATGTGATGAAAAGAAACCTCATGTAGTTGGTGATTCAGCCACTGATGTTCTTAAGTTATTATAATAAAATACTCCTTGAACTGCCTTACTGTAGTCAAACTAATCCCAAGCATGAAAATAATACCCTCAATAGATTTACGAATTCTACACTGTTGATAAAATATAAAAAAAAAAAAAAACTGAGAAAGTAGTGGACCTATATTATCTCTTTTTAAGCTTAATTTCTGGAAACTTAAAACACAGAAATGTTCATGCTTTTACAGAACATTTATTAATTTAATGAAAAATCCAGATTTTTTATGTTAACATTTTTCATCTTCCCTTTTATCTTAACCGAAAAAAGGGGATAACGATAGCAGGCAGATGTTTGGGATATAATGGCACTTGTTCAAGACTAAACCAGAATGTAATGTAATGTAATGTAAAACTCTGTAAATCAAATTGAAAACAAACTGATTTTGTTAACAGGGCATCTGTTCTTTTATTTTACAGATTTTCAGTTTAGGGATGATTTACGTTACAGTATGTTACAATAGGGTTAGATTTATGTCTAAATCAGTAACATACCATATGTGTTCAGATACCAAATTGATGTTTACTCTACTAATTGTATCAAATACAAAACTGGCTTTAACCCAGATGAACAACAACTGAAGCAGATGCATGAATTAAAACTAATAAACTAATTTTTCAAGGTTTTGACAGAGCAACTGTGAAAGACATGGGGCCTTTGAACTGACAGCTCTCACCTATGCGGTCAAGACGATCAAGCGCCACAGTCTCGAAGGCACGGCGCATCATAGGGTACTCCTCCAACACCTCATTGAAATGGTCCACCGAAAGTGAGTACAGGCGACAGTAGGTGTCCGCTCTGACACTGGCAGTTCTTCTGCCTCGAGTCAGCAAACAGATCTCTGTGAACGTTCATAAATTTCAACCAGTTAAAATGTATAAGCTTACCAACGTGTTTCTGAACAAACTTCAGCATCTAGCCACTACTATGCATTAAATTGAGGTTTCATCCATCCTCAGAACACTCCAACACTATTAATGTTTCCATACATTTACAATAATGGGAATTAAATGCACTTGCTGTAAGTGCCCTGCCCCAGGCTTTTTTGAATGGCCACTTTTAATCTGTTCCCAGAGCATTAAAATACCATTTTGACAGCTTAGTTGTACCGAGCCATCATCTGTCGGTTCAGATCACAGAGGAAAAGCTGTACTGTATTTTATACCCAGAGGAAGTTTCTAAGTGAGAGACAAGCAGTGGATTTAAGTAGAAAACACTGGGGTCTGTCAACACTAATGTGATAATTGGCTCTACCCAGTCATTGAAGCAATTCATTCATGTTTTACTGGTTTCCCAAGAGTTCACTGAGTAGTTCATAGATTTTTTTCCATAACTTAATAGTCTGTGGACATGGTATGTGTTTATTGCTGCTTTTTAACTCATTGTGAGGTAGTAAAAGGTTCTAGTGTAGGCTTACCATCAACATGCAAAACACCCAACATAAAAGGTTCATTCAAAAACACAGTGAGCACAGTATTTTCTGGTTGAAAGGGTTTTAGCCATCAAAGGCTCCCTCTCCAAATCTCCCTCAGGGATATTAAGTTTTGCCATTTTGGATACTGTTCCGCCCTTTTCCTGTTCTCAATATAACACTTAGCTTAGCATAAGTCATTGAATCAAATCCCACCAGTGGCATTTTTGTATAAATAAGAGAATGAGAAGAGGTTCCATATGTAAACTTGAGTCCTTTATTTTTTTAATTACCAAGAACACGTTTTAAGTTGATTTCTTTAAAATGGTTTTCTCAACCTAGCATTAAAATCAAACAACTTTGCAGACCTAATCATAACACTCACTGCTGGAGAATTCCATCTACTGATTTAAAAGCTGCTGATCAAGCTATGTTTGAATAGGAAAATATATAAACTGTTTTATCATTCCGTTACTGTCAATGGTATGACAACGCTACTGTTCTAATTCGATTCCATGATCTGTATTGATCTATGATAAAAGTGATCAGAAAGATCAATCAGATACCAAAAATTGTAATTAACTACTTAAAAGCTTAAGATGGATACAAGAATCTTTTTCCAAACACAGGTGGAGTTTTCTTTTCCAAAACAACCTTGCAGCTTTGAGAAGAATTAGTATTTTTTTGCTCTGCCTGTGAGACTCCCAGAGTTTAGTTTAAAGTTTAATGTTTAATTTGTTACAAGAAGGAACATATCTGCACGGCGATACATGGGCTAGGGCATGAAAAACTGTTGCCCCCCTTTACCAGTTAACCCTTACTCATTATCTGGGTGACACTTGTTCCTTTTAGTGGATTCAAACCTATTTTTATAAATGTTTAGAGGAACACTTCCAAGGATGACAAACTCTGCAACAGGCTGTTAAATGTGCACTACTGGCATTTATGATGGGTACTGAGGAATGGTGATACTAAAGGAATAAATGAGGTGCTGCTGGACCTTCAGCAATATGAAAGAAGATGAAGTGGGGTTGTTTGAGTAAGACAGAGGTGTAAAATAGGCTGTAGAGATTTTTCTCACATTTTTTTCCAGTTTGTCAGTCATCAAGGCCATAATCATAAAGAACATGCTGCCCAGAGCTGCTGCATCCAAGCAAACACAAATCTTCAGATGCATTGAGAAAGATGAAGGAACAAATAAAGAAGAAATTTTTTGGTTCTGGCCTATGCTTCTGAAAGTACTTTATTTATATATAGCTCAGTTATCATAACAAGTATTTTGCTTTAATGTTTTTTTGTGTGCAAGTTTTGCCTTCTTTACTAACCTACTAAAAAAGATGATGATAGATGGCAGGTGTTAGGGATATAATGGCATCTTTGCAACACAAGTTTCAGAATATGTATAAACCCTGTAAATTATAAAAATGGACCAATTTTTTTTACAGTGTATAGAGACTGACCTAGTGTCATGATGCATGCAAGCTTCACAGGTTTTATTAGCATTATGCCAATTGTTGTTCCTTAAAAAACTTGATTCAGGAGAACAACTGAGACCACAGCAGTAACCAATATGATGATTGGATGCGCTGCTGATTAATAACGAGAGAGAGAGAGAGAGAGAGAGAGAGAGAGAACAGAAGGATACATCTAACCTGACACCAAGGCTCTTCACACACGGGTTAAAAACAGATGAATCTAGTCATAAAATAAAATAAATGCTAGTTACAGTAAAATGTTCTATAAAGAACACCAATGAATTAAAAATGGTCAAATGCTAAAATAATTAATCCTCTTTAACTTGGTTACTATGACGCTTTGGCAGTGGAATGATTGTATTGGACCAATCATTTATTATTGTGTGGATTCAGCTAGTTTGTATAATATTGAAAAATATGTTTTTTTTTTGGGAAAACACAAAGGTCTCGAATCTCAGTGGAGAAATTGCAGTGTTTTGGTCACCCCTCAGACAAGACTCATCTCCTGGTCTAGGGATTTACCAAAATGACAGACAAAAACACTTGCTTAGTCAATTAAAATAGATTTGAAGCATCAAACTATGAATATTATGTCTTACACAACAATGGCACACATGCACACACACGCGCACACGCACATACACGCACACACACGCACACACACGCACACAGACACAAACAAAAACACGGATGGCATCTGGGGCCGGGTGAGCTTGGTACCAGGCCAAAATCCAGACTGCTCTTGCTCTGTGTTTTCACGCAGGGTTTATGGGGAAAGAGATTAAGTTCAGATTGTTGCACATGCAATGGCCTCAGTTGGTCTTGGGGAGAAGTCTTTTTTTGACAATATAATAGCCTTTCTTCTTGTATTAATCTGCAGCTCACTGGTGTAGCACAAGCTACTCTGTTGTGATCCCAAAACAACAAAGCAATAGGTAGAATTCACACAGCAGCTGGTGTATCATTTATTTCAAAATATTTGCATCTTGCTCATTTTCTTCAGAAAATAGAGCAATCTTGATTTGTTCGGTGGTGTAATGATTTGCATTTTGGTTAAACTAGAGCATGAATAAATTCTACTCTTGACGTAAAAAATTATTTGGCTGTTTAAACACTACAATTAAACACAAAACAAGCTAATGTAGCTGTGCTTTGTAGGCAAGTCTCAGTTCAAATTGTTATCTTTGCCCTCTTCCACTATCTTGTGTGCAGAAATTAATTTCATGTATGGTTAACTTATGCTGGGTAAGGAATTTCCCCAGGCTCCAAAAGCATTGCCATTCATTGATTTGGTTCCCTTTGAGTACCTACTGATAACACTGAAAAACACGTTTGAAAATTAACCACTTGGAGTAAACATTCTATTCTCTCTCTCTCTCTCTCTCTCTCTCTCTCTCTCTCTCTCTCTCTCTCTCTCTCTCTCTCTCTCTCTCTCTCTCTCTCTCTCTCTCTCAACAAAAACTTAAATATTACAGAAACGTATAAAAACACTGGAATGTTTCAAATCTAACTAAGTTGGTATGTTTTTTTTTGTTAGATTTCAAGCTTGCTGCCAATTTAATATTTTCTAAGATTGTAGGGCATATACAGGGAGGTAAAAGGCTTAAAGTACTCAAAGGCTTCTACTAAAGCACAGAAAAACAGCCCTGATCCATGGGTTTCCAAACTTTTACGAGCACCTTCACATAAAGTTTTCTTTCTGAAATCAGGGGACAGACACAGGAGATCCTAACAAAAATTTGGGAGGTATAAGGATATGAGAGAGACTTCCCATAATATTGATTACATGAATTGTAATAATATTGAAAAGTAAATAACTTTACATATATTTCTATGATTTATTGAAGGATTATTATATTATTTACCACTTGGAAAACCCTAATTGATAATTCACTGCAGTTAGGGAGAAACTTACAGTAGGGGAGACAAGCAAAAAAATCAAAGATCAAGCAGTAACTCCAGCGGAGAAAGTAAGACAACAGATGACTGACCAGGAGTGATCAGAAACCTAAACTTAAATATAACGGGTGGAACACCATGCTAATAATGATAATAAAGAAATGTGGTAACCACAACCACAAATGTCTGTGCAACCGGTTCTACTTAAGTGTAAAAATTACATAACACGCCTTTAAAATATTATCTGAACTTCAAATGACTTGTATTCCATTCAAGACATGTAACTCAACAAAAATGCTCAGTTTATTTTTGGAATTCACTGAAGGAGGTCAAGCTTGACACATTTTTGTACTAAACTGTTTGACAATCACATTTTTTGGACATGTGAATGCTAATTTTTTGCCTTTTTCTTTACCTCTAATTTCTAAATTATGAGAAAACAAATCTAACTTTAGGTTACAAATTCATCTGCCTGTGGAAGTTAGAGTGAGTTATAGAATGATATGATTTTTTCAGATGAACCGAATCATTATGGCTCAAGCTAGTGAGCACTAAGTTGAAAAATACAGAATGAGACATTTTGTAACACTCATTTTCAACAGGTCACGTGTGGAAGTGTGCATAGATTCGGCTGTGGATTTGTTTGTTGTATTTAATTTACTGGTTTTATTACAAGTAATCCCCCTGATGTCTTCTCTCTTTAATGGTGTATATAGTATGACACACATTTGAGAAGCAATATTTGGAAATTAGGCAAGGTTTTTTATTACATGTAATTAACACTGTATTTGTCTATACTGTAGTTTTACCTGAAAAGGATAGTCTATTATTTGAAATAAATTTGGAGATACATTTTTACTTAAAGAAAAAAAACAAACTTCTCTTTAATTCAAAAGTTTTTTTTCAACAGAAAATGTATTTGAAATATTTGAAAATTAAGACATTTCTGATCCTTCATCAAATGTATGAGGATACCAAACAGCATCAGGCTTAAACAATCCAGCCCTCTCTTACCTCCAAAGTAAGAGCCATCTGAGATCTTCGTCTCCTTGCTGCCCTTCGTCAGAACTGTAAGGACACCATGTTGGATGAAATACATCTTCTTGCCGACTGTCCCTTCTCTGATAATGTAATCTCCTGGCTGGAACACCTCGAACCGTAACTTGGTGAGCATGGAGGTCACAAAGTTTGGATCCGCATTGGCAAACAACGGCATGGTGGCTACAAGCTTTCGACAGTTGAAGCTAATTATTTCCTTTAAATCAAGAACAAAGGCAAAAGCAAATCAACATTAGAATGAAGAGATATAATGGAAGTAAACCACTTGCTGCTTATTTCTAGTATTTCTACTAACCTCTCTGAGTGGCTCGTTCAGTTCTCCCAGAATGCTCTCCTCATCGAACATCTTGCCCTGATAGCGGTGCTCGTAATAATCATGAATCCTCTGCCGCATGTCTGCTGGAAGTTTGTGAAAGGACATGTACTGCTCCACCTGTTTGTACTGGAGACAAGACACACGGAGTATTTTTTACCCAGAACAACATTTTGAAAGTAAAAAACAAACATCAATCTAAAAACAGCATGAGTAAAGCCCTTCTGTAACTACATTGTAAAAAATCTAACATATAAAGTAATATTAACTCAATTTTTAAATTTCTTTTTAGTTTGCTCAATTTTTGTTGAAGAGTTGTTTACTTGAGTTCATCCATTTCTAAATGAGTTCATTAGAAAGTAGGTTTAGTCAATGAGCTGTGTCAGAATGTTGAGCCACATGTTCGTTAAGTCATCCTTGGAAAGACAAAATTGACTCAACATAAAATTTCTCGGGACCTTTTGGCTTAACAATTTTACGTTGAAAAAGTTCATTTTTAAATGTATGGTGGAGGAATGCATAATAAAATGAAACATTTTTAACAATGTAAAATGAAATCAATGTGTCAAATGAAATATTTTTCAAATTTAACCTGAAACTCTTTTCTTTGAAACTCTTTGAAATTTCTGCTGGAATGTTTAAATTGGGTTTAAATTGTCAGTTTATTGTGATAAACAACTTTTGAGAAATCCAATCGGAGCAGGTAGTATTTTTTTATTTAATTTTTTTTTACCTATAACCTGATTTCTGTTTAGATTTAAAAACATTAGAAGGTGTTCAGCTAGTTTTTTTTGTGCAAATATTTGTTTGCTCTTGCAAATGGCAATCAAGACCATAATGAGTAATACTTATTTTATCTTTGATTTCAAGATCTGTGAGAAACAATATTGTGAGTATACTGTAAATGTAGTTAAAAATATATTTTATTTTTAGTTATTTAAATATTTAGTGCAAACAAACTATTTTTAACATGTCGTCATCTGACAATTACAGCAATTTAGTTTTAAATTAAAAGTGGATTTTAAAAACAACCACAATTGTAACAAATAAGAAAAAAAACTATAAAAACAGGTCTTTTCTGCTTATTATTACAATAATAAAAAAAGTAAATTTTGTTTATTTAATATTTTCTTTTACTGTGATAATTTTAAGATAAATATATCAGAAAAACATTGTATTTTGGGTCCGGTCGAATGGTTCATGTATGTGGCCCCCATTTTTTGATACTACAATGAATATCATACTCATTATAATGAAAACTATAATCACTATAATGAAAAGCATAATAATTATAACTCACTAATCATAAAACTATAAAAGTCTACCTTTATTATAAATATTTTTTTAAATGAAAAAATATATATTTTTTTTTAAATTTTACTTTCTTGTTATTTTAAAACGTATTATTTCAAGCAGTGATGTTAATGAACGCTCTAAAGGTAAACCAACTGCTGCGAATTTACAGTCAAGTGATCCACATTTTAATCAATAACTTGATAGCCTAAAAGTGTTTGAAGAGAAATATATAATTTAGTGTTTCATAAACTAGTTTGATAAGAGTCTCAATGCTGTTTGGCCTCGTCACTGATCGACGCTCTTTGGTAGTGATTGCCATAAGTATCTTAATAGAGAGGCACTTTAAATTACAAGTGCGGCTCACATTACCAAGGAAGACAAAGATCAGCTCTCCACCCGAATGGTACCCATACTTATAATTAAAATAAAATTTGATTTGTTGCAAACATTCTCCCAAAAATTTTAGTTGAAATGGAGAACAGTTCAACTTAGTTGACAGTATGAAGGATTTCTTCACTTTTTAAGGAACATGCAACAGGTGAGAGAATCCTCAAAAGATTAATTCATGTGGGGTTTTCCACTCCAAAAGATGACCAAGCTATGTCCAGTATATATACACAAGGCCAAAAAAAAAACTATTATATATTGCTATGTTTATGTTGTATTAAAATTAAACTAATATCATGATCAAACAAATTGAGGAAAATATATAAATGCAACATTCTTCTCTTTTTGGAGTGCATTTAGAAGATTTTTCGTGTTTCTTACACTCTAGTACATAAAAAAACAAGAATATTGAGATACATTTTAATTTTCATCAAACATCAAACTCAACATGCATAGACCCTGTCCACCTGCTTTCTGACAAGTTAATAGTTGTGTGAAGTTTTAAAAGTTTCAAACTTTACAAATGACAAATTATTCATTCACTTTAACTTGTTTTTTCTTTTATATATATATATATATATATATATATATATATATATATATATATATATATATATATATATATATATATATATATATATATATATACACATATTTATTTTTGTTGCTAAACACTGTGAGATTTAAAACAGTGTATAAAGTGCTGGTAAAATAATACATTTGCCTTGTCTCAAATCATGATGAGTTTCCTGCATCCTGCACATTGCTACTGATGAATACTTGTTGACTCTATGTCTTGCAAAACAGAAGCTTGCTCAGATTCTGTATTTACAGCAGAGCCTGTATTTGACTGTATTTACAGCAGCCATCCCACACTCCATTTGCAAAGCTTGGCAGTATTTTCACTTCAGCGCCTATCCAGCCATTTATCATTGCTGTCTGAATGTCCCTCTCTGTCAACGCCTGCCTCTTTGACTCCAAGGAAGGACGTAGAGTATTGATAGGGTTTGTTTTACCCACAGTCCTCATTGTACAGTGTCTTTGTTATTTCATTTGTGTCTCAGAGAGTTCATCTGCGGTTCTATGGCTCAGCGACAGCTCGCTCTCCTGTCCTTTCTAATAAACTTTCCTCTGCCACTAGCCGTTTTGCTTCCTCTCTCCCGATCCTATAAAGTCTTGTCTCGACTGTCAACCGTTGCTGGTTCCAATGTGCCCTTCACCACATGCTAATGTTCCTGCCATGTTAGCTGTGAACATCTCGGGCTCTCCAAGTGCCTCTTCTATTATCATGTTCAAGGGCAAGGGATGAAGACAGCAGGATGACTTCAAACAACAGGAAATAATCTCACACTATACAGTTGCAACTGCACGAGTGTGAAGTCACTCATCAAAAAACCAGTGTAAGACTAGCATGACTCATTGTTTCAGGAAAAAATGTGTCATTGGAATTCGTTCTTTTCCTAGAAATGAATGCAGATGATCTTATTGACACTGGGGAGAGATATATAATCTCAGCATGGAAGCCCAAACACAGCACGTAATCAAATCACCTGCTAAGTTAACAGGACAAATTGACAACTTCAGACATTATTATCCCTATTGAATTCTTCCTAACCTAACATTCATCTTACGCTCTGTCTTTAAACAGATGTGGGGAGAAGTGCTTTGAAACCATTAATACATGTCCTTTATACCTTTACTTTTTCAGAGAAAAAATTCTGAATAGAGTTCAAATAATGGTCACATACCGCTGAGAACAATTTTACAATTTATATTTTCCATTTTAGTCTAAACCATTCAAATGATCAGAATCCTCATCCTACTAGAGCTCTCTGCTGCGTTTGACACAGTCAAACAATAGATCCTTCTCTCCACTCTCTCTGCGATAATCATCACTAGCTCTGCACCCATCCCATCAGTCCCATCTCACTTGTAGATCTCACTGGTAGAGTCGGGTGAGGTCTCAAACACTCTTCGACTGCACACCAGGATTCCTTAGGCCCAGTCCTTGGTCCCCTTCTCTTCTCCCTCTACACCACCTCCCTGGGCTCTATCATCCACAGACACAGATTCTTGTACCACTGCTGTGCTGATCTATTGTTCGCCCCTGATGACAAATCAGTAACTACCTACATAACGAACTGCCTGAACGACATCTCTACTTGAATGAAGAACCATCACCTACAGCTCAACATGGCCAAGACAGAATTCTTGGTAATCCCAGCCAATTCCTAGGTGCATCATGTCCTCACCATTTGCTTGAATCCACAACAATCACCACTTCTTTTTTAGTCAGGAATCTCTGAGTTATTTTGGATGAACGGTTGTCCTTCAAAGACCACATCACCAAGGCACAACAACTCAATTTCTGATTCAGACTCTAGTTCTCTCAAGTCTGGACTACTATAACACTCTCCTAGCTGGACTTCCAGCAAACACGCTCAATTCTCTGCAGATGATCCAAAACTCTGCACCTCATGTTATCTTCAAGGAACCAAAGCAAGCTCATGTTACTCATCTCTTCACTTTGCCCATCACAACTTGTGTTAAAGTCAAATCGCTGATGCTGTAGTAGAAAACTATCTCCAGATCAGCCCCTGTTTACATCCACAGGCTCATACACTCCTACATCCCCTCCATAAGCCTGCGCTCAGAGAAGGAACAAAGGCAGAAAATCTCTTAGCAGAACCATCTCTCTCACTGTCCCTGGCTGGCGGAACAAACTCCTAGATCCAGTCAGGAGAGCAGCAACACTAACAGCCTTTTTTGCTTAAAGTAGTGCCTCATTTGACATAACCATGACAAAAGATTGTTTTGCTTTTCATATTGTTAAAATGTAAATTATGTAATACCTATAGTAATGTAAAACATGTAATAAACATGTTTATTTTGTGTATCTCCAATGCCGTAAAACCACCATGAACCATAGAGAAGTTAGATCACATCGAAATCATGTTTACAGTAAATTGTTTGCTCATTAAAGTTTCTGATTTTGATGTTTCAATGTCAATTGTTGTTGAAAACGCTTTCTGTGTGCAGTGCAATGAAGAGTTTTTTTTACAGAACATAATACTGGTACTTCTGAGTGAGTGAAGCTTTGACCTTCACTGTATAAACTCAAACTTTTAAATTTTTAATATTAGGTTGTTTTCACACTCTACCATAAAAAATAACATATAATGTAAACATAGTCTCCTAAAACAGTTAATAAAAATTCCTTAAATGGCTAAGATTGCATTATGAGCCAATAATTGGCTTTAAACAGGTATATGCTATGTTATTACATGCACATAAAAGTAGTCTAGTGTAGCCAGACCTTCAGGGATTCTGGGGGTTTTTGCAGCTCATGAGGTTTCTTGACTGACACGACAAACAACCAATACCATGTCGTTTAGCATAGTGTCATGTTTCGGGACACAAAAATATTGTCACAACAAAAGTCTCACGTAACAAATGAATCCTGTGTTTAGTTGTTTAAAAAAAATCACCAAATTTCAATATACACAATGGATGGATGTTTTCGACCCAGCATGTTGTTTCTGGGCAGACCAAAAATACATGACAGTCGCTACTACAGGAAATCCTGTTACGTTTAATCAATCAAACAACGAATTCAGGATTTTTGAAGTGTTTCCAAATTGCCAGCATTCCACTGGCGAGACCTCTGAGGCTGAGGCTAAAATAATGGTAGCAAGAAAGTAGCATGATGCTTGCTGAGATTTTAATAATTTAAAACTAAAATTGGACTGGTTCTATAAATCATCTGATACTTTTAAAATCCTGTGACCACACAACTGTTTGAGATCCCAGCATGCAGGTGGTTTTCAATAGACCAAAAAATTTTCAAAACTAACTTTAATTGGTCAATAGAAACTAAAATGATCTAAAATAATAGTTGGAACGTTTTATCCTAATTTGTGTAAAAATGCTGTAGAAACACCTTTCTGATTGTGTAAATAAAACTATTGAGTAATATATTTATGGTTAAATATCTCTCTTTTCAAAAGTTAATTTAGTACAGTCTCTCATCAGACAGTAAAATCTAGAATTAAATTGTCTCTTTTCCAAGTCTATTTGGAAATTTTGTATTTCGCAAGTTTGCTCTTGTTTATAATTGCCTATTATCGCAAGTGTTCTTGGCGAGCGATGGAGAAGGATACTAGATGAGCTGACGGAATGAGGAGAATACCCCCTTTAAAGTGGTGAAGGGGTAGAGAGAGGGATAGCTTGCATAATGTTGATGTTGTCCCCTTAAGTTGTGTCGTATATACTGGAATATTATCAAGGGTGTACAGTAACAAATTACGAATACTCATGTTACTGTAATTGGGTAATATTATTTTCAGAAATTGTAATATAGTGAGTAGTTTGAAAATTTCAACTTTTACTTTTACTTGAGTGTATTTTTAGTGCAGTAACAGTACTTTTACTGCACTATTTTTCTTCAACCTGCACTTGCTACTTTTGTATTTGTTTAAATTTAATCTGTATATTTAGCATCCACCCCATCCAATCAAAATCGCTCATGATGGCTGATGTCACCACGCCTGTCTCTAGCACCAGGGTTTGTTTAGTCATGTAAAAGGACGAGGGAGTTCAACTTTAGGCTTTATAAATGCTGCAAATGTGTAAGGTAATGTTCATGTGGTCACAATCATTAATCGCAATTATGACCTAAAGATGGTTTATAAAGTCATTTACATAGTAGGACCTCATTATGACTCAAATCGTAAACGATAACTGTTGTTATTGCACTTAAAAATTCATAGACAATTTATGTAGAACCTATTAACCCTACTGCTGCTTGAATTTGGCTTGCGGTGCCAGATTAAGTGAAGGTTTAATGTTTTTTTAACCAATCGTAACAGCTATATTTTTATTAGATTGGTACACAGATTTTGCACGGGGTATCAACCTACTACGTAAGCGTATTGGTTCAGATATAGTAAATGTAATGTACATATTATGTACATTTGGGGGAAATTATTAACCCTCCTATGAATTTTTTTCTCTTTAAAAACATTATCTAAGTGCTGAAAAACAGAGCAATGGGTGAGTACTTGGCTTGTGCTTTAAAAGATGGGATTGCTTCACTCATTTCCTGTAGGGAAATAACTGAACACACTCTTGCTTGCTTCTGCAGCATGTGAGCACATTTTTAGGTGTGCTAGGCACCTGTTCACCCCAAAATGTGCAAAGCTGGGTCGTACAAACTTTGAGAACAAGCTCATTGTTTAGTTAAACCTAACTTTTTTTAGGTTTAACAATTAGGCTTTTTTTTCCAGAATTTTTCCACTACGAATAATTAAAGGTCGGACCATATGATTGGATGATCAATTATCAGTCAAGCTCCTCCAGTACTTATGTGAAATTAACTATATATGAGGTTATCATTTAAGTAACATTAGACTCTCACCTTTAATTTTAAAGAAATATTAAGGTAACCTTTTATACAATGTACTTTTTAAAGGAACAAAAAACAGAGAGCTCAATCAGTTTGCGTGTCATTTGTGCTCTATTCAGAGAGAATTTGCTGCTACTCTGGATAGAGTTAATTTTATTCTCACTATGTTACTGTGTGTTTACTCAAGTCTGAATCACTCCCATATATACTGGTTAGTTGAAAAACAGTTGAACTATTTAAATTGTGTTTATATATGCATTTGACACATGGTTAGGCTCATTTCACAGCAGTTTATATTTGGCCAAAGGCAAGGACACCATGAACAAACAAAATTTATTTCCACGCATAATTGTTCCTCTTAGAATTACAATCAACCAGATGTATTGTACATTTACTTAAACTTGATTCAAGAATCTCCTCACTCAAACACAAGATCGCAAATTATATGTTGATGACTCATTCAACTTGATATGATCAGACTTTTATTCTGAATAAAACCAATGACTAACAAATGTTTTTATGTTACACAGTGAATAAAGCAATTTACAAGATAAAACACAAAGGCCAGAGATGAAGAGCACAATGGTGAGCTACTATTTATAGCGTGTCTGCCTTTCTGCAAAGAGACAGCAAGTAAAATCGGCGTTAACTAAGGACACCATTTTCCCAATTGAATTCTCCTTACCATAACCTCTCTCTCTCCCAGTCTCTCATATGTCTGTCGGTATCTCAAAAAACCCTTGAAAAGATGTGGAGAGGAACTGTTATGTTCTGTGAAGCTGCGTATAAAAGTGCTAGGCATTACATGTTTGAGGAACTAAAGTATTGCATGCTAACAACAAAGCACCTCATTCTGAAGGTAACCACACATCAATATGAGCTGCTGTATCAACAATGCTTGTTGCCATGCCAACCGCAGACAGGCTACATTGACTTGAATCTTGAACCCAGCAGAGGTTAAAGCACTTGTGTTTTGTTCCCATAGAAAATGACAACAGTTCAATTACCACTGCAGAACACTTGCAGACATGATAAAACCTGGTATTGATCCTAGTAAAGGTCCCAAGATGCAGAAAACCACCCCTCAAAGCTTCTTGCTGTGACCCTTTGTCTAACTTAAAATGTGCTACTATCCAAAAACATGAATGTTAACAAGGCACTGAACTAGGGCAGCTGTCCCTGTTACTTTGCGAGTGCAGATAATGGTTAAATGAATGAATGAAATATGAAGCTCAGAAGTTATTTACTTTATGTACTGTACTTGGGCACTATGGTTTACACAACCAAGACAAAAAAAAAGATTGTATAGTCCAATTTACAATTGCTTTCCATTCTACGTCAGAACAGATGACATGAAAGGAATGAAGAAAAGAAAGAAAGAAAGCTCCCACAATGCCTTGCCAGAGAAGATATTAGACCAAAATCAGGATGGAAGATTACTATGATTGCAATATTTTTTTACAGTCTTTTACAATCGCGAAGACATTTTTTTTCAATACATTAAACAAGTTTGCTTTGCTTAAATGTAGGTAAAACACAGAATTGGCAAAACAGTTAATTTCAAACTCAAAACCCCACATTGTAAAGAAAACTCTTTTCAAAATACAATCATATTTTTTTCAAAACACTAACACGTGTTTTCTTCCAACAGTGACATTTAGTCAGTCATTATGCAAACTCCATCATTAGCTGAAATTACACAAACTGAACTATTTTATGAGTCAGTCTGCCTTTTTATTTGAACATTCTGTACAGTTTTGGATTCAGTAAATGCATGCATTTTTTTTTCTTGTAGAAATTCAATACAAAAAATGAAGACCCATCTCAGAGTAAAAATGTACGAATTGCTGCAGTACTGACTTCATTTGCCCTTCATTTGTATAGAAAGGTAGATAACACAATATATATATATATATATATATATATATATATATATATATATATATATATATATATATATATATATAAATATATATGTATATATATAAACCTAAAAACGCTGCAAATCTCCTTTTTTAGAACATATAATCATGTGATTGAAAACTCCTCAACACTGAGTGTGGTTCCTAGATGGAATCAGATGCAATTTTTATATTTGCATAACTGTAATAAGCTATTTTTCATTGCTAATGGAGTAAAATTTAGGGAATATGTTTGTGTTTCAAATCACAAAATGAACTGCTGTTCATCTTGACTTTAGCCTGTATATATTCTGTTTAGAACATGACGTGATCTGTTCTAACCTCAGTGTGAAAGCAATTGGAAAATTGGCTTTAAAATGACAGAGATTTGGTGTTTGGAGGAGCTTGAGTAAAAGAAGTTCAAGCATTTTAAGTGAAGTTCTGTGAACGCAATTTCGGGAGGAGTGATCAGATAATTAGCGAACAATCTACAGGTGTTTTCAAACCTTCTGCTCGCTCTCAGATATAAAACCGTAACCACTCCATTTCCAATTTGACAATGAAATGCAAAACTCCCCCCGCCGCTCCTGTCTCCACATCACATCTCACAGGGGATCTTCTGAGGTCAGAAGCTTAATCTCGCCACATACGTTTCCATTTTCTGGGTTAATTCTATATAAGCGAACTCGTGAAATTTGTTTTAACTGAATGCATTTTATAACAAAGCATCAAAAAAATGAATGTATCACCTACTAGAGGGATGTTTTGCTAATTGTGTTAAATGTTTAGGAAAGTTGTTAATTGTGTTGAAAAAAAAACTGTTATAGGCAAAAAAAATAATAAGATTGATTAAGTTTTCCAGAGCAACTGCATAAAAATAGACTAATTTTCTAATTCAAACAACTAACTAAAATCTTGCCGCATCTTTCAAGGCTAACACCTTCTCCCTTACCTTTTCTTGGTACTGCCTTCGTGAGGAGTCGAGAGACTGAATGAGGGCAGTGGCATGGCCCACAAACATGGCATAGCAGGTTGCACCCACGATCATGCTGAGGATGGTCAGCCACACATCGGTCATGCCCACCGGAGGGTACATGCCATACCCGATACACAGCATGTGGCTCATGGCTTTAAACAGGGCATAAGAATACTGCTGACCCCAGGTGTCATTCTGTCAGCAAAGAGAGAAAGGAGGAGTTAAACAGAAAAAGAAACCATCAATTATGAACATGAGAGATGACAGTTGCGGAGGAATATAGAATGAAGACAAAGAGACAAATGAATGGTCTGCAAGGAGTGAGAGGAAGAGAAATTAGTGGAAAGAATGTCATATTGTGTGAGAATGAGCACATGAGCATGTTCGACTTGAAAAAAGTGACAGCGGTTATATGTATTTCTGACAGGAGAAAGAAAGAGAGAGAAAGAGAGGGATGAGAGAGAGTGAGGGAGGTAGGGAGAGAGAGAGAGAGAGAGAGAGAGAGGAAAGGAGATGAACGAGAGAGAGAGAGTCCTTTAGCAGAAGGTCATTTCACACATTCCTTGCACTTTCTTCAGAAGATGGAGGGAAACAGAAGGTCCTTTTTAAAAAATGCAAATGAAATATGATGCTCTGTGTTCTAATCCACACTAGTCTTTCTAACTAGTGTTTGAAATTCCAACTATTGTCTATCCAAAAGATTTTTTCAAAGTTCCAAAGTGCAGATTACTAAATCCCAAAACATTACCCATAACGCATCAAAGGATGAATCCAACTGTGCCTACCTCTACCCTTGCCCTAAATATATGATCGTTTTTGTGAAGAGGATGTTAAATGTGTTAAATGTGTATGCAGCATTGTGTTAACTAAAACTAAGAAATATATTTAAAATTAAATAATTATAATTGTGGAAGACGCAACAGAGTGATTGACAGAATGTTGCCATGCAACTTATGATACTATAAATTACATAATACCATTTCAATACATTTACCAACTTTCCTTAACTCTTACCACTATTAGCACAACATCCTGTCTATGTAGGCGATACAATTAACGCATTCGGTTAACACAAATTTCAAATGCTTGAACTTCTTTTACACTCAAGCTCCACCAACAACAAAACTATGTCATTTTAAAGCCAATGTTTTTTCTATGTTATGATTGACTAAATGTTACAGTCAGAAGAAAACATTTGTTAGTGCTTTGAAAACTGTATTATTGTACTTTGAAAATGAGCTGTTTTGTCAATTGTGTGTTTTAACTGATTCGGTGCATTAAGAGTTAAGTAAACTTGTTAAATGTATTGAAAAAACTGTCTCAGCGATTGTAAAAAAACATAATTAGAATTATTAATAACTACAGTTTTATTCATTTGTAACAATACATGTTTCTATTTTAATCTAGTGTGTGCCGCAAAATGTTTATCATAATTTAGTGTTGGCAAAGATAAAAACATAATTGGCAGCACATAGTATTATGCAAATTAGGCGATGACATCACCTGGCGACTTTTGGAAAAACCAATAGCAATTTTTCTTACTAGTTGGCAATCCTTCCATCCTCTTCTGTAACAGAATTCATCTTTAGTTAAATCTGTTACAAGTTCTGTAAAAAAAAACATGATAATACAATTGCTACAAAAGCTAAACTTAGTAAAATGGTAGTTACAAAAACTGATACAATCTGGCATCCCAGGGCATATATTTGATGTTTATCATCCTGCAGTCTCTAGCCCTCAAACTGCTTTCGCTCATCTTTTTACAGAAACCTTCAAATGCAATCACATAAGTTCTATTTTCTATCTTCATTGGCTTACGGTACATTTTAGAAATGAAATGAAATGACTAATGTTTGTTTACAAAGCTGTAAATGGCCAGACCCAACCCTATTTAACTGATCTTTTAATCCCCTGTAATCATAGCAAAGCCCTCTGGTCATCTGCTTCTATTCGTTTAGAAGGTCTGGATGTGGAAAGGCACTGCGACCATTCTTTTACTGTTGCTGCACTGCAGATCCCTTTTCAATCCAAATTAATCATTCATTTAGATATGCAAGCTCCTGACAACACTCAGAGTTGTTTTTGAGTTTACATTATGAAATCTGTGCTCAGGAGGACAAGACTTTTTAAAAACAGAGGAAGAAAAACTATTTATGCAAATACATGCTAGCAAAGCCAGTGACAAACGTGTGAGCTCAGCTATACCCCCAAATAAGTTGTGCTTTGACTATGTAAATAATGATCCCAAATAAGAAGACCTCTGACACGTTTCTCTAAAAAAGTCTGCGTGATTTGGAGGGGCTTTGTGTCTAAAAAAATAATCTTAAATTACTAAAAGTGGGGCTAAGAGAATAAAACAACATATACAGTTAAATGTGCTGTTTGCAATTTTTGGGAACAAATGTTGTCATTTGAAAGCCACAAAGCCAACATGTCCTAAGACCAATAGCACCTTGTCAATATTTTGATAGCACCTGCTGATTTTTTGGTACCCTCCCTGTCGATATGACCAAGCTCTGCTTAAGTGTTTTTAAAAACTCACATACAGAACCTTTAATGACCCTTTTAACCTCTTATACAAAATAATTACACAAAACATCACAAAATTTATTTCATTAAACCTAGTAAATGTCTACTTTAACAGCGTAATCTACTTATCAGTATTACAGATTCCATAAAAAGAATGATCAGTTACTTCCATAAGCTTAAAAACCAGGTCAGAACTACAGGTGCCAATCTTCAGATCCATCACAGATCTGATTGTAATAAAAATAATAATGCATCTAAATGATTACAGTTATGAGACCGGATTTCAGTGAAAAAGTTATGAAACATATAATCTTTACACACAAAATTATCTAAACCCCTAAAGCATAATATCATTCAATTCAAAAGATTAGTTTGTGAACAGGTTTTTTCCATTTTGACACAAACATCAAATATACTCAAAATGGTTACTTGCTTTTAAAGTTTATCTATGCAATAATAACTTTACTGATTTCAAACAAACACATGAAAACGAGGAGCAGTGGGTAGCAGTGGGTAGCACGGTCGTCTCACAGCAACAAGGTCGCTGGTTCGAGCCTCAGCTGTGTCGGTTGGCATTTCTGTGTGAAGTTTGCATGTTCTCCCCGTGATCGTGTGGGTTTTCTCCAGGTGCTCCGGTTTCCCCACAAGTCCAAACACATGCGGTATAAGTGAATTGAGTAATTGATTGTCCATAGTGTGAATGTTTCCCAGCGATGGGTTGTGGCTGGAAGGGCATCCACCGCATAAAACATGTGCCAGAGAAGTTGGCGGTTCATTCCACTATGGCGACCCCGAAATGGAAGAAAGCCAAAATGGATGGATGGGCATGAAAACGAATGTAAACCTTTGCATTCAAGGATAAAATAGATTTTACATTTACAGCTTTGTTTAAAAAATTAAGCTAACAGTGTTTGACATATCCTTACCACCCACCAAGAGCATCTCTTGAGTCTTTTTTGTGTGCATTTTTCATGTTTAGACAGAGTGAGACAGAGAGGGAGAGAGAGAGAGACACTGAGAGAGGGAGGAAAGGAAAGGGATGGAGAGAGGGAAAGAGTGTGAGAGAGAGGAAAGGAGAGAGAGTTTGAGAGACAGGAGAATGAGAGGGGGAGAGGGAGGGAGAGAGGGGAAGAGAGTGGGTGTGTGAGGGAGAGAGATAGAGAGAGAGAGAGGGAGTGAGAGAGAGGGAGGGAGCGAGAGAAAGGGAGATAGAGGGAGGGAGAGAGATAGAGAGAGAGAGAGGGAGTGAGAGAGAGGGAGGGAGCGAGAGAAAGGGAGATAGAGGGAGGGAGAGAGATAGAGAGAGAGAGAGGGAGTGAGAGAGAGGGAGGGAGCGAGAGAAAGGGAGATAGAGGGAGGGAGAGAGATGTCCTTTAGCAGAAGGTCATTTCACACTGTACTTTCTGAGGTATGCGTGCAATCTATGAAATAAATAGGTTTAAACTGTTATCGAACTTACACCAAGTCTTATTGATTGAACAAGAAAAAAATATTTCTTAATTATAATTTATATATTTATTTTACAGTTCATAAGTTAACAATATATTGTCATTGCATTTCTACCTTAACTAATTATCCATTATAAATTTGCATTATCGCTAATGCACTCTAGGTTTTGTAAGGCTCCTTTTAAGCAACTGCAAAACAGCTCTATATGAAACCATTTTGATTGATTCATTCATTTATTATGGTATTTTATGATCAAGAAATTAATTGATTATTGCTTAAGTATTTTATTTCTTTTAACAGGTAATATAAACAATATTCAGAAAATGAAAACTTTTTAGGACTTTACTGTACTTTAGCATTCAAATTATATTTATTTTACAAAGATATGATTGAAACCAGTTAAAAATATACTATCTTTTCCCGCAGTATCTGTTCAACATACATACATAAGTGAAATAGAGAGGGAGAGGGTTGGTATGGGGCAATTTATGTAACAATATAGTTCCCCATCAATCAGTCATCACTACGACTTATATCGGTGGCGACTATGGGAAGCTCGGCAAGGAGCGCACTACTCTGTCAAAACTATTTCAAAATGCCAATCAACGAACGCGCTGATGATCACGTGATCACGTTGTCTCGCATAAAGTGGGTGCAAGCTTGAAGTTCTGTTATTTCACTGTAGCCTACTCTTGACATGCGAGCGACTGAAAGACACCAGAGAGAACAATGGATTTTTATCTTGTGTGTGGATCATTGGAGATCTGGTGAGTCGACTGCAACCAGCGAGGTTTTTCACGCCCCAGACTTCAGCTCTTTCACTGCCATCCACCAACAAGTAAGACTCCTTTTTTCTTAGTAGAACTCTTGTTTTGTAGGTTGACTGTTTGTAGCGTATTCTAAACATGTCGCGATCGTGCAAGTCTGTTGGATGCGGTGGATCGATTGCATTGACAGATAGCCACGATCATTGCCTCTGTTGTCTTGGGCATAGACATGCTGAGGCAGCGATTGAGGGATCAGACTGTGTGGATTTCATAGTTCTGTCTGGCAGTGCATACTGAAGGTGATCGTGACTCCTCATGGGTGCCTACACCTGCATCCTTGAAAGGATGTTCGGTTCCTCTGTGCCGGGGTTCCCCTGGGAGGATCTGCCAGGTGCGAAGTAGTGACTACTGATGCTTCAAAGACCAGGTGGGTTGCTGTATGCCAGAAGCACAAAATCTCAAGGGGCTGAGAAACACACTTCTTTTAGCATAAATCTATGCTATGTGCAGTGTTCTTGGCAGTAAAGCACTTCAGGAAAATGCTGCAGGGACATCACGTCAGGATGGTCAGGATGGAGGTGGCATATATCAATTGACAAGGAGGGATAAGCTCACCCCGTTTGTCGGCTCTCCCTCAAAGACTGCTCCTCTGAAGAGTCATCATTTAAGTCTGTCCGTAGTTGCAGTCCATATCACTGGCAGGTTGGATCAGACAGCCGATGCACTGTCCCTGATGAAAATCCCGGTCAGGAGAATGGCGACTCCATCTTCTGGCAGTCCAGCAGATCTGGCAACACTTTGGTATAGCGGAGGTAGACCTATTTGCCACCCCAGAGAATGCTCAGTGCCGGCTGTGTTACGCTCTGTCCCAGGATCCTCTCTGGATGGATGCACTGGTGCATTGCTGACCTTGGAAGAAACGCCTATATGCATTTCCCCCAGTGAGCCTCCTTGCACCCCTCCTGTGCAAGATCAGGGAGGATCACTAGGAACTCCTAGTGGTGGCACTTTATTGGCCCAACCGACCTTGGTTCGTAGAACTCTACTCCCTCGTGACAGTTCCTCCCTGGCCAGTTATCCTCTGGTCGGACCTTCTGACCCAGGGATGTGGGCACAAGCACCTGCTCCTCTAGACCTCAAGAATCTCCATGTCTGGCACGCTCTGTTGGTCAAACATTGTGTCTTGCTAGAGCTCCCTCTACTAGGGCCTGTTGTGCCAGCAAGTGGGGTCGGTTCGTCGACTAGTGTCACTCTCACCAAGTAGACCCTAGTAGCTGCTCCGTTGAACTCGTGCTAACCTTCCTTCAAAAAGGTCTGGATCGAGGACTGTCTCCATCCAGCCTGAAGGTTTACATTGCCATGATTTCTGCCTATCACCTTCCGGTTGAACACAATATGTTGGGGCGACATGAGTTAATGGTCAGATTCCTCAGAGGGGCCAGAAGGATTAGACCCACTAGGCCGTCCTTAGTTCACTCCTGGGACCTTTCCATTGTCCTTAAAGGACTTCAAGGTCCTCCATTCGAGCCAATCAGTAGAGCTTAAATTTCTGTCAATTAAGACAGCGCTCCTGGTCAGGTTAGCATTTTGTAAGAGGGTGGGGGGTATGCAGGCACTATCTGTCGACGAGATCTGCTTAAAGTTCGGACCTAGTGATACTCATGTTATTCTTAGGCCCAGGGCTTGATATTTGCCCAAGGTTCCTATCATCCCCTTCAAAGCTCAGTTAGTGAACCTCCAAGCTCTGCCTGGAGAGGAAGCAGCACCAGCTCCTGGTCCCGATTGCCCAGTTCGAGCACTGAGGATCTATGTAGAAAGGACCCAGAACCTTAGAAGTTCTGATCAGCTCTTTGTATGCTTTGGAGGACAGCAGACGATAGGGAAGGCTGTCTCCAAACAGAGGTTGGCCCACTGCCCCCTGTCCGATGTCTCTTGCCCCCTGCAGTTGAGATCTCACTCTATCAGGGGTGTCACGGCCTCCTGGGCACTGGCAAAAGGAACTCCACTGGCAGAGATCTGCAAGGCTGCGGGTTGTTCGACACCCAACACCTTTGCCAGCTACTACAAACTGAGCATTGAATCTGTCTATTCAGCCGTGCTAAGTTGTGGTAGCATTGTCTAGATGTATGAAGGGGTGTCCAGCCCCTTCATACGGGTTGTTCGACATGTTCCATTCTTAGTGATACAAGCACAATTTTTGCCCCTGGAGATAACCTCCAGCTTTTTGGTTCCTCTCACCCCAACAGGCATGGTAGAGTAAGTGGAGTATTCCTATGTTCGGTCCACGTGTGTGTCTTCTATGAGGGACTACCGGCTGAATCTTTTATGACCCCAGGCACTGGAGGGCCGAGCAGTTCCCTGAAAGGCTAAGTCTCGAAAACTATTGCTCTAGCAAGTCCCATCTATGCCATCTTCCCTCTAAAAGACCTTTCCCCAGTGGTTCAAGGCACATATTCCGTAAGTCCCTCAATGAAAACTTACATGTATTAAACTGCCGGAAGTTCTAAGTCCAGTCTTTGAGGTCTCCCTTCAGCTCTGGGATTGATGCTTCGTCCTCTGGTATGAGTCGGTATGAGAGAAATTTGCTGATTGCCCATTAAAAATTAAGTCTATACTTAAGGCCAGGGCGGAGGAGGGCCCTCTCGGGGTCGGACTATCAATGTGCCCGACATAAGTCATAGTGACCGACTGATGGGGAACGTAATGGTTACTTTCGTAACCCCTGTTCCCCGAGTAGGGAATGGAGACTTATGTCCCCCAGCCACAATCGTAAGGTTGTGATTAAGTCTGATTGCCTAGGGGGTGAGTATGGCTCCAGCTTCACAACAAGAAGAGCGTCACGCTTGCACCCGCTTTATGTGGGACAACGTGATCACATGACCATCAGAGCATTCACTATTCGCACTATTTTGAAATAGTGTGGAGAGAGTTGTGTGCTGCTAGCGGGGCTCCCCATAGTTGTCACCGACATAAGTCTCCATTCCCTATTCGGGGAATAGGGGTTATGAATGTAACCAGTACGTTTGCAAGTTTTATGGTAATTCTATATTGATCTGCAAGTGTGTGTCTTGGCTTGCAAATATGTTTCAATATAAAATTATAGCATAGCATAACATAACTTATTGTAACATAACATAGCGTAACATAACATAGAGTAACATAACGTAGCGTAACATAACATAGAGTAAAATAATGTAGCGTAACATAATGCAGTGTAACATAATACAGCGTAACATAATACAGCGTAACATTATATAGCATAACATAGCGTAACATAATATAACGTAGCATACATAACATACCGTAACATAATGTAGCGCAACATAACATAACATACCATTCTATAGCATAATATGTTATAACGTAACATAATGTAGCATAACATACAGTAGTGTAACATAACTTATCATAGCATTACATAGCGTAACATTATGTAGCCTAACTTACCGTAGCATAACATAATGTAGCATAACATACCGTAGCGTAACATAACAACGCCTAACATATTGTGGTGTAACGTAACGTAACATAAAATATCGCGTAGCATAACATGCCATGGGGTAACATAACTTATCAAAGTTTAACATAGCATAACGTAGTGTACATAACGTAGTGTAACAAAAAATAGCATACATGTCATAGGGCACCTAACGTCACGTAACATAATGTAGCATAACATAACGTAGCTTAACTTAATGTAGCTTAACATAACGTATCGTAACATAACGTAGCAAAGCATAACGTAGCATAACATCCCGTAGTGTAACACAACTTATCATAACATAACAAAGCGTAACATGACGTAGCTTAAAATTACGTCGGAGCAACACTCTTGATTACAGCTTCTTTCTTTGGTTTCATGTATTATTTTTCACTTCTGGCAAGGTTGTATCATTTAATTTTAAATACTGATCCTATTACTTTACATAATAAACAATTTAGAACTAAATCCTGACTTATCTAACCCTCTTCTTTCTCTCCAATTACTCAATGGAGAAATTAACTCACTCTCTCACTCGTCTTTTAGAGTATTTGGTTGTGTTATGAAAAATTGTCAAAATGCAATTTTCTCGCATAAAAAATTGTTAAAGTAGACGTTGGTTGTCAACACTAATTAAATAACAGCATTAAGGGATTGTATATAAATCACTTTTATCCTGTGTTGTATATAGCACAGCATGGCTTTATTTAGCAAAGAGTAACATTGTTTTCGTTATTGGCAAACTGTTGTTCATGATTTGACATGTTACACCTTAGAGTTTCTCATTTTAGAATTGTAACAATGCCACTTTATCCTCATTATTATTTTTTATAATAACTTATACAAATATCTGTTAGACAAGTTAAAATGTTTATGGTTAAATAACTTTGGTGAAAGATCCTTTGATGAAAGGAAAAAAAGAGGAAACACCTGGATAGATTGTCTTTCAACACTTACCACCATTTTGTTTTTGGCCACCCAGCAGTCTGAAGGGAAATCCTGCAGCATGGGTACCAGGAACTGTAAGCAGCCATCCCAGTGGCACAGCAGCAGCATCATTCCAATCAGATTCACAATGCGCACCATGGCACTCGCCAGGTCATAGGTCATGTGAAAAATCTACCGAAAAACGAGGGCAGAGGTCTGTAAACATGGTGGCAGAATGGCAGCGTGGGTCACAATTAAGATTAAATCCTCATTCATTTCTAGGCCACATTGTCCTTAAGCTGGTTTTTAGCAGCAAACGGCTTGGCTGCTGGGCTATTACGTAAGCTACTGTATCTCTTCTGCTAATGTCACTAATAGTTCCTGGGAGATCAGCATGAGGCCAAAATAGTTACCAACAATCCATAATGGCACCTCCCCCAGTGGATAGAAAAAGCAGTGCTCCCCAATAGCATTAATTAAAGAGTACAATCCCATAGATTTCCGTTACCTTGCAAGGTTGAGGGCCGATGGGGTTGAGCGATCGAAGCAATTAAAGGGTCATGGTGCACACTTTTAACTTTGCCATGGAAAAACAATGGCTGGCTTGAGAAACACATGGCTGCCTGCAATTGTGGATAATTGCAGCTTGATTTAGAAGCTGCAAAATCTAAATCCACATGGTACAAAACAGCTAGCCCTGGGATTTCTAGCATCAAGTTAATGTGGCTTTAGCGTGTATAATTGCAGAGTGTGATTTTACCAGGATGAGTTCCTGGATCAACACCCTCGTTGGTCCTTGAACAACATGTCAATTAGCTAATCTGTTTTAAAGGGCTATTATCTGTAACCAGTCATTTCCCAATCATCTAATTAAAACAACGGACCATTCATAATTTGATCCCCGGCATCATTTACTTGTTGTTTCAAACCTTACAGTGTTGAAGAGTCAAGTCTGCCTTTAAAAATTTTAAAAAGGAGAGATATATATCAAATTTAAATCAGGAAAGGTTATTTTACATGGACCATGAGTTCGTTCGATAAAGGATAAATTCCTTACACACCTCAGAAATGCAATCTAAATCTTTAATTATTTTGGTGATAATTACAAAACAATATCTGTAATGTAAAGGATCTTGGATTTATGCTTTAACATTCCATACCATTATATACCAACATGCTAACCATCAATTGAAGAAACAAATATCTGTTTGGTTCACTTAGTAGCTGCTTTAGCAGCAGCAAAAGAAAGCCCTATACAATTCTCACAATACCTTTATTCTTCTTTTTTTTTTGTCAGGTGATTGAGTTCCTTGGTTTCCTAATATTGTCTTACCTAACCTATTGTCTTGTGGTTACCTAACATTCTCTTACAAAAATATACTGTTTAAATCTTGTTTTATATACATATCTGTAAAATAAATACATTTTCACCAGTGAAACTGTTTGATAACCTCGGCTCCAGTATGAGAGATCAAACTTTTTGTTAGTATCTTCAATGATTGTGACCAAAATTGGAAAATCTTTTTTATGCTGTACTGCTTAAATTACAATTTTACAGATACCACCAGATGCTTAGTAATGGGCTTTTTGTATTCATATTCCAAAACCAAATAATGTAACTACAAAAGGTTGGAGCAGTATGCACTGGAGACAGAGGCAAGATCACGCTTGTTCCAAAACACCATGACCAAAGCTGTAGTGGTGCCAAAAACATGCCCTTTATGACACAAAAAGGAGTGAGATACTTCATATTATTTCTATTAATTACAATAAAGTCTATTTTAACATGGCAATTTTTGTCCAAATACTCTGTAGACACAGACTGAAAATAACCCTGATTTAGGCTGTTAAAGCACTCTCTTAAAAGTATTCATTTTTACTGTAGTTCTAAACATTTTCCATACAAACCGACAGAAATCATGCAGTAATGAAAATGTCCCTACGTAGCCTAAAAGAGACGGAAAGTATTTAAAAACTGGAGATGCAAGCGAAGAAGATGTTATACTAAAACGCTCCAGTTGAGTTTG